>CM039637.1:5008991-6208991 GCA_022405125.1 Anthidium xuezhongi
CTTAAAATTAGCATTAAAAACCCTAATCATTTAGGTGTTCTAACTGATGAATACCTCTACACTATAATTACAAAATTTTTATTTCAAAATTCGTACCTATCTCTTCTATTGGATAAAGTTTCCTCGACAATGTACCGTCCTCAGTTGCTGTTTAAAAAAATTGAAAAATAAAGCTTGAACGATATTAAATTCATTATTTTATAATAATACAATGTTTTATCTTTCTACTATTCAAATTAGATGACCCCAGGACTGTATTTAAAATACCGAAAAATATTCTGCAATTTTTACTTATTCCTTCTGTTGGGATATCCAGCCATTCAGTCATTCCCTTTATTCTAAGGTACGATTACTCTCATAACATTCTACCATTTGTTTTTTACTTTTATGTTCAATATTACTTGTGTTTAACGCTTCCTGTTCTACCGAGGCGACTAGGCTCGACGCTACACTGACGGTACTGAGCGCGCGCCCGAGACGCGCTCTGATTGGTCAGTGTTTTTGCTAAATAATTCAAAAACGAAGCCCCATCCGATATTTTTGCAAAGGAAATTGTTGTTCAGAATAGTCTCAGCTACCCCCCATTTCCGGCTCCTACAGGAGTTCTGGGACACCCTGTATTATTTAAAAGTTTTCGATAGTTTATGGTTTGTTAATGTTTAAATAATTATTATTTAAAACTATTTACGAAATTATTAGAGACTTTGCTGTATTTTTAAGGACTACGTAGTTGTAAATAAAAGTACGTACCACACAGACCATACGACCTTCTTCCTCGAGCGCCAAGCTACGACTGATACAATGAACCTTATATTTCTTACCTGGCTGCAACCTTTCCCGAGGGGTATGTGGATCTTCACATCACTCTTCCAAATTATTCCTTATATTTCAATATAATTTTTAAAAAGGAGCTTCAATAAACCAAGAATAGTTTAGATTTTAAATCACTTTATTATGTTCATTGCACAATGTTAGTCGGTGTATGAAATATCCAAAAAAGATAAAATTAGTTAGTTAAAACTTAGTTCTATTAATGGAGTTATAATGGAGTTCGTTTAATCATACATTAAAACAAATTAATCTTTAACCTATTAAAAATTCTACGATTCGTGGAAATATACTCCCCTGCAGCCCCTAATGGTGCATTAAACGAGCATGCACTAGTTACCAGGAGCACGTTTTGTAGCATCAATTCGATCAGCTGTCAAATTCCATGACACTTCGGAATATTCATTCATGAATACCGTTCCGTACCTCAATAATATCCAACAATTTGTTTAAAAAAAAATTCTTACCCGTAAAGAATCTGTATTTCAAGATTTCAGTCCTATTTTTCAAAGAAAAAAATAAAACACATTTGTACCCGGCTTACAGGCCACCCTGTATAGCAAAGCACAAATTCACCTCAGGATGCGGTTGATGATCGATCGTATGATTCGCACCGATGAACAGAAGAAAGCACTTACAAACAAGTTCAATTGGCCGCGTCGAGTACTGCGAAAGGTACCATGGTAAGTGTGTGTACGCGTGTGTGTGCGCGCGCGTACCACGGGCCGACACTGTGGCCCGTTCTTTAATGGGAATAAGCTCATTCATCCCATATGAAACGGAAGATCGCGTGACCCCCGATCGTCTAGGCCTTTGATGTATGGTCATCACTGACAATTAGTTGTCAATTCAAGGCCGTGCTTGTGTCTACGAAACCCCGGAGCCCTAAGTCTCGAGTGGCAATCATCCCTCAAGAAGAAAGATGACCACTGATCGCATTGAACGATCATTCTTTTCGACTATGTTCCTGAATTTTATCTTATCCCCTACGTTTCGTATTATAACCTCTTATTTTACGCGTTGGTGCTCTTTTCTTTCTAAATAAAGATCTAACCTTAACCCGGTATATTAAGGTAGTAAGTTATTCGCAACCTTCCCATATTGTATTCCACAGAATTATCTGAGAAAGCTTAATAAATGACAATTTTCGGTTAAATCGAGTATTAAATTAATTAATATACTTTGTTATACTGATGATAAATTATCGACTCCCTTGCAGTGGAAGTAAGACATTTTTAATTTGAAATACGCGGGCTTGCGGCGAATTCAGTTGCTAACTTAACGTTGTTATTCATTTTGTGTAAATTATACAAAGCATTTTATAATAATAAAATACGAAAAACGACTTCTGGTTTCTAGTAAATAACTTATGTGAATTGGAGATTAGGAAAACCGAAGCCATCTTTCTTTTTCACATATTCATAAAGAACCACGGTATGAATCGACGTGCAATTTATTCCCCGCAATAACGCGATGTCTGTGATTTTAATAAAGCGCGTAGGAGAGGCGAGTATTGGGCCCTCGTACGTGTGTGCGTGGCGCATTTGAATACGAGTGAATGCGCGCGCTTAATCGTCATCCATGGCCTGCGTTACTGACAATCAGCTGCATTCAAACGCACAACGAACCGCTCGTTTATTGCATCGGTGCAACGATTCTGATACACTGATGCACTTTTTCTTTCGTATTAATAAAGTTACACGAAGTCTGTCGCTTCACATCTATTTATCTGCTCATTACTACTCGTGTACTCGGATATTTTAATTAAATTATTCGAGCATTTTAAACTCTCTGTTATTAATTGTTTCAAAGTAATGTACTGGGTGTATGCAAAGGGGATTTGTATTCAAATAGATTCGCTTGTAACTACCAATAAAATAAGAACTATTATGATAAATAGTTAAATAATTGTTTCATATGAAATAATAAGTACCTTTTACTTGAATAATAAATTATCTCTAAATAATAATTATTTTCAATATTAAAAAATTTACAACTGTAAGTATAAAAATTATATAATAATCTATACACAAAGTACTTTATTATTCAAATAAAAATTATATTTGATATCATCTCGTGATATAGGACACACCTTAAACTTATTATCGCTTATTTTTGTTGATTCGAAAAATTGTTTTCCCAACGATTACACTTTAATCGTGCACTTTCGATCCAAAATCACCGGTACGTATTTATCTCGATACAAAAATCGATCAACCTTGCTCTTAATCGTTTTAATCGCGGTTGTATCGAATTATCGTGGTGAACTTTGTTATATATGAATTTATCTGTGTTATCGAGGTGCAAAATGTGTGCTCGATATCCGTTTATTGTACCCATTTATCTGTAAAAGAAGCGTTTCTAGAACTTTTGCATTAACATTCGATAACTAAGGGATTTTTTCTAAACGCCTCGCTTATATAATATTCGCAAATTCATTAAAATAGTGCTGATCAATTTTAGAACAAAGATTAAAATTGAATTTAATACCTCCTTTGTTAACTTAATTATTATCTCGATGATTATTAAATCCGGGCATTCGAACACCTTATACTAATATTTTAATGCTCGTTTTCTATCTTTTTTTGATTTCATATGACACTTGAATCGCCAATCAGAACTCATTGGTCCAATTTGCTAATGTGCAACGTTAATCGTCCAGTTAAAGTAGTTATTTGAATTAGAATTACAATTGACAATTCTTATCTATAAAGACCGTCAAGTGCATGAAACTCTACCGTTATCGTGATCTATAATCATTTTATGAATTTCAGAGTGCCATGTCATTAATATTCGGCTGACAAATAAATTCTCAGTAGAGATTCTAATCATCTGACTAATAATAATTTTATTAAACAGCTGAAAGTTCACTTTTCCTTATATGAATCATTCATAAGACAGAAATATTCAAAGAATTCTAATAATTAAATTTCATTACAAATAATTTAATTCATAGAACACAAAATAAAAAAAAAACATTCAATCTCTCCAAATTTACCAGTCAGATTACAATGTTTTATTTCGATCGTTTAAAAAATGTTGCTAAATGGCAAGCATTGCAAATGGAGAATATACGTCGTTCCATGGGCGGAGGTTCGAGATTTTGTTCGCACAATGATCCACGTAGAAGGAAGAGGTGAGAGATTAGTACATTCGGTGAAACGATAAAGCAAAGTCGCGGCACCGTCCACGATAATCCGTTCAACGCTCGATCATAGATTGGCGGTCGCGGGTGTGCGGGCACACGTACACATTATTCGTTACGCACAAGTACCCCCCGATGATCTTATAAAAGCGGCCGGCAAGCGGAGGACCGGTTAACTCGCCGTTAGCAACAGCTCTACGCACAACGTGTCGAATTTTCATCGTCTTGTGAGAAAGCAACGACCCCAGCGACGAACATGGTGCAGATCGTAGGAAAGTACCAGCACGTATCCAACGAGAACTTCGAGGAGTTCCTGAAGGCATCGGGCAATCCCGAGCTGGCCGGACCTATACTGCAGTCGAAGCCGGTCATCGAGATCACCAACAACGGGGATCAATGGAACATCGTCGTCAACTCCGACAACAAGTCCAGCACCTCCACTTTCAAACTGAACGAACCGTTCGATGAGAAACTACCCGCTTTCGATCGCAAATTCCAGGTTGGTTCGATGCTTTTCTTGATGGGTCCTTTTGAGTTGGGTTCATTCATCTTGATATGTGTATCGTTATGGGGTTAAGACTGTCCCTCTGTGCAATGGAGGTTGTTGATGGAATGGGAGTTTTACGGTCGGTCGTGGCTCGGTCATCGACTTCGAGGGGCTGATCACGGTGGTAGCTCGAGGGGCAATTGACATCGTTCCGTCCGATTATATTATAATTCGTGTCGCACCGAACGTTGGAATACTGAAGTGGATAAAAATCTTCGGTCTCGAGGCTGAGGTGACCAAAGAATCTCTTGTGTAGCCTCTTATTCACCTCGAAAGGACTAACGATATGCTTCTATATTCTTCAAGTTCATTTACTCAGGATCATTGAAAAGTTCCATCCGGAATCTTTAATTCCAACCTTGCGATATTTTTATCCACTTGCGTCTTCGGTTATTATTTAATTTGTCCATTAGGATCCGCGTTCTAAGTGTACCGTCGCCTTCAAGTACAAACTGATACGAATAAAAGGAATTGAAATCTTCTTTTTACTACTTGTATAGAAAGTGACTTACTTTCGATTCTGATTTTTATTTTGAAATATTTGCTTTTCTTATTTAAATCTCTTGGTTGCAGAGCGTGGCCGTGTTGGAGGGCAACACCTTCAAGGTGACGACGGAGGTCGGCGATGGCAGCAAAATGTTCCGTGTCTACGAATTTACGGACGCTGGAATGAAAGTTGTAAGTACTGTGAATCTAAATCGAACGATTAGGTTGTGTATTTAATTTTAAACACAAGCAACGGCAGTTTTACTTTTCACCCTTTCACTGTTTATAATAATTAATAAAATATCTATAGACTCTGATAACCTATGTTAAAAGATGTTAAATATCTCGCGTTACATTCGTAATAAATGCAAATTATACAATTTTGAGAATTTAATTTACGTAGAGATTATTAAATTAAAAATTGTGTAATACATCTTAAACAATATTCTACATATTTTTGATTATATATCGATTCTGTGAAATTTGGAAAATTTGTATGAAATTATATTCCACTAATTTTAATATCGTCGAATTAAATTTTTAATGGTTTGAAATTCTTATTTGCAGCATCTGTCCTCGACTAAGAATGACCTGAAGGCAACGCGTACATACAAGAGGCTTTAAACCATGAAGATATTTAGACAGCAATTAACATCGTTTTTACGCTAATTAAAAAATAAACAAAATTTCTTCCTTTTTTGTACAATTTCTTCGTGATCTTTTTCTTCTCCATCTTCCATTACGAATTTCAAACGAATCGAAATGAACAGGGTAACCATCCAGCTGAATCAACTATTTAATATTTATTATTAGTTAGTATTTATTTAAGAAGCTAATTAACCCAACAAATTGTATAATTCAAGTTTATCCGAATATTCGTTTCGTTTTTAAGCTAATCGATTTTTAAATAGCATCGTGTAGAAAAAAAAGAGTGAACGGTTCTTGAATTATAAATTATTAAATATAAACGTTAATTAAATTGTTCGTTGACGCGTATACAAAACTAAGTACTTTACCGTGTTCAGAAACAAAGATGAAAATTTTTCTGTTTAAAAAAAATAAAAAACAACGAAGAATAAAAAAAGATCAATATTCGATGTTCTCTCACAAAGTGACATATTTTCTTTTCTTTCCATAACTTATTTAAAAAGAAAAAAAAGGGCTCTTCGTTTCTTTATTTTAGTTGGCAGTAAAGGGTCGAATATTTGTTTGTATAAAAATCAGTCACATTCTTAAAAAACTGGCAACGAAATGGTCCTACGGGGTTGAATACAATTTCCTCTCCCACCACTTCCGGTCCCTTTTCTCTTTCTCTCTCTTTTCATCTTCCTTTCCAACTCCCTTTCATTCTTTCTCTCTCTCTCACTCTCTCTCTCTCTCGCTCTCGCTCTCTCGTACACGTACAAGTTGTTTTCTTCGTTTCGTACTTGTTCGAACTTTATTTAATATATAATAATATTGTATCACATTAAACTCATAAAAGTGCTGTACATAGATGGATTAAGAGAATACAATAAGAATGGTATCAATGAACGTCGAGCTTTCCTTTTGCAATATTCTCTCGCAAGTATTACTCAACTTCAGAATAGGAACAAACAGAAAAAAACAAAAAAATAAATATATAGGTATGGTACTTATCGTTCGCACGTGTGTATGTGTGTGTGTGTTACGTGTTTGCGTGTATGTATGTTTTATATCATCTCTCGTACGTCAAATTCATGAAATGTACAAATTTCTAACTTTATTTCATTAAAAACAACACGTTTGTCATAGACGTTTGAAGTTCAAAACGCGACTGGATCGTTCGGGGACGATCGGGTCGATTCTGCAAATGTCGTGCACGCTCGTCAGTTCTCGAGAGCTCGGCAGTCGATTTAACAGTTGCGATATAACAGTATACTAACAGTATACTCAATCGAATTAATTTACACAAAATGGATAATTTAAAAAATTATAAAAGTTATATTATTCAATAGTAGTAATATATACTAATAATATAATATACTATACTAATAATATAACGGTTTCAATGCTCGTACGACTGCTAGTGTTCGGCGAGCTTCGAAATCGAGCGCGGCAACACACGACTTTTGCCGAATCGCAATTTCGTTCTAAAATTACAATATTTAAAATACGATTGGAATTTTACAATTGAAATTTGATAGAGTTGCATCGATGCGTTTGGCATACGAGAGACGATACCACGTTTCTCTATATCCTGTTCGTGTATGTAAGTTCTGCTCCATAAAACGTAATTATTATCAAATATAATGCACATATAAAATTAAAAAGTATAAAAAGACCGTCCAGCTTCGTGTGTTTTATTAAGAATTAATATTAAGAAATCGACTCGCAACGCATCTTCCTTTCTGGAACCTGATTTTTTTTTTCTTTTGTTGGACCTGTGTGTTTCTTCTGCGTGTCCGTTGTGTTTTTACAGGCCAGTTACAGCACCACCTGGACATCCCCGTCGAAACCTCGGAGACCACTTTGGAAACGCCGTCCAATTTATTTACAAATACGATGATCTCGATATTTCTTCTTTTTTCCAGATAACCTTCTCTTCTTCCCTTTCTCCTCCAGACGACCGAAGCAGTCAAAAAGCGATATAATTTATATATATATATTTTCTTTTTGTTTTTTTTTCCTTTTTTTGTTTTAAGATTATATTACGCGCGCATTCTCTCCCACTCTTTCAGCAACCTTTCAAACGTTCACGCTTCCCGCCAGATACAGATATAAACGGATTCGTTACCTTTTCTTTTAACGTGGTACATATACACATTAATATATTATATTTCATAGTTTACGCTAATTAATAGTAAAAACTTTTTTTTTTCTTCTTCCGGTTTCGTTATATAATCCCTAATCAACTACTTCTTAGTGTGGATCATCATGCTCCTTCTATCTTGCAAAATCAATGACGACTTTTCTCGTTTAAAAAATCGGCGAGCGACACACGTACAATCGACAATATAAAAACTAAAGATCAGTATCGACCTCCGTTGACCATTCAATCGGAGCTCATGATCAGCTGGTTGTCGTTGGGAGCGATCACAGGGGACAGATCCTTCTTGGGCACGTCGTCGATGATCGTCGTGTTCATCTCCACCTTCTCTAACACGCCGTTTTGCATAACCTTGCCTTTGTCGGTCAATGTTTTGGCGGCGGTCGACGTTTTCCCAGATACTTTGGACGACGTGACGGTCTTCGTGGGGAGTGTCGGTGCGACGGACCTTGACGACCCTAAGGACACGCGTTTCACGGACGTCGAGGTGGTTGTTGTCGGAGCGCTGGCACGGGTCTTGGTGACGCTGCTCGTGCGCGCCATCGAGATCTGCTTGTTGGCCGTCTCCTTCACTTGCTTGTCGATCATAGGCGACTTGGAGGAGGCGGTTGTGCGAGTCGTCTTCGCCATGCTGCCCACCGCTGATGCCGATTTCGGTCTGGAGCTGCTCGAGGTGGTCGTTGTCGTTGCGGTCGTCTTGGCAGTAGTGTTGGTTTTGGTGTTCGTGGTGGCTGTGGCGGGTCTCGGCTTGGACGTCGTCATTCCAGTGGACGATCGCGTGGTCGATGATTTGACTAGCGAATTCTTGGTTGTCGAAGGTGCCGCCTTGGTGGCAGCGGGTTTGGCCGCGGCTGGTTTACTGAGAGGCTTCACGTCGCCGTTCGCCGTGGCCTTCACGGTCGTCTTCGAGGCTGTGCTCGGGGGTTTCGGTTTCGTGGCGGCCCCGCTGCTCGTCCTGGTCGATGATTTCGGCATAGACGTCGTCGAGGTGGTGGCCTTGGCGGCAGATTTCGGGGTGGACGTTTTAGGAGCCGTGCTGGAAACCGCGGGCTTCTTCGGGGCGTCTAGATTCTTTGGACGAGTAGCTGTGGCCGTTGCAGGCTTCTTGGCTGACGCGGAGGTCGCTCTTGGCGAGGAGACTGCAGCTTTCGACGGAGAGGTTGGCGTAGATTTCGGTGTACTTGTTTTGGATGTTGCTGTCTTTGTTGATTTCGTCGTAGTAGTCTTGCTCTTCGCTTTGCTCGGTGTCGTGGTTGTAGCTGCCGCGACTACTGCGGTCGCTGCTGCTGCTGCTGCTGCAGCTGCTGCAACTGCAGCCGTGGCTGTCTCTACGGTTTTATCCTCCGAGGCTTCTTCAACTTTCGCAGCTTCAGGGGCTGCAGGAGTTTCGGTGGCTTCCGTAGCCTGCACCACCATTTCCACAGATTCTACAGCTTCTACAGCTTCCACGGCTTCTTCAGCCTTCTCTACTTCTGGTTCCTTAATCGACGAAGAAACTTCTTCGACCTCCTTCTTCTCCTGCATTATGTACTCTTCCTCCACCACTATAGGTTCTGCAGCTTTCTCTGGCTCGATTTCCTCCTTAAGCTCCTCCTTAAGCTCCTCCTTGAGCTCCTCCTTGAGCTCCTCTTTTGGCTCCTCCTTCACTTCCTGTTCCTGTGGAATCACGCTCTGAACTTCTGGTACAACGTAAGGTTCAGGAACTTGCTCTTCAGCTTTAGGCTGCAACTGGCTTTCCAGACCTGTGAATTCCTGCATAGATTCGGATAAATTCAACGTAGCTTCTCTCGCAGATTCGATTTTCTCTTCTGGTTTGGTTTCGAGGATGTCTGCTTCGATTGGACCCTCCTCCTTCGGCTCGATTTCGTCAAGTTCCTGTTCTCTAGGCTGAACCGGACAAACGAGGTCTTCCATACTATGCGTCACTTTTTCCTCGACTTCGCGAGGAGAGGGAGGTGGCGTCATCTCGTGCGATACTTGACTCTTTGTGCTAATTTCCAGCTGTTCCTCGTTGAAGTCCAGCAAATTATCTTCTGCAGGTTTGCTGGCCATTGTCTCGATGACCTGCTGCTCCTCTTCTACTAGTTCCACATCTTTGTTCAACTGCTGCAAACTCTGGCTCGCTTCATACGAATCATCAGTCTGCGTAGAATATGGCTGATACGCACAGCTGATTTCTGTGGGAAGTGGTGCTTGATAAACGTCGTCCGCTTTCGTGGCTGCCTGTTGGCAAACGTCTTCAGCCTGCACGGATGTCTTTAGACAAACGTCTTCAGTCTGGACGGGTATCTTTTGACAAACATCTTCAGGTTGCACGGGTATCTTTTGACAAACATCTTCAGCCTGCTCGGGTAGCTTTTGGCAAATATCTTCAGCCTGCACGGATGCTGTTTGACAAACGTCTTCAGCCTGCATGGGTGTCGTCTGACATATGTCTTCAGTCTGCACGGGCGCTTTTTGACAAACGTCTTCTTCAGTCTGCATAGGTGCTTTTTGACAAACGTCTTCTTCAGTCTGCATGGGTGCTTTCTGACAAACATCTTCAGTCTGCATGGGTGGTTTTTGACAAATGTCTTCAGTTTGCATGGGTGCTTCCTGGCAAATATCTTCGACAGGAGACCGACAGGCCTGAGCCTCCGCCATACTGTACGGCTGGAAGTTGTATGGTTCGTTCGGTGTGAATTCCATAGCGTCCGCGTGCAACATACAATGTACCGGTTCGTGAGGAACATCCATGCTGTCATCCACAGAGGCCAGAACCTCGCTGTCGATTACATCTGGGATTGGCGACAAGGAGGAGGGTGTGTCAGTCTCTTTCGTAGAAGCCTCCTTTTGAAAATCGGTTATCTGAAGAACGGCATCCTCGCTGGCCTCGTCGATGGGCTTCGTCTCGTCTATGTCAGCGCTGGAGGGTGACAAAGGTTGTTCGTTATCCACCGACACAGGCTCTTTCTCCGATTCGAACTCGGCAGAATAGTTATCCGTTAGAGGAGAATGATCCTCTTTTGCTTCCTGGTGCTCCATCGACGAAGATTCTGTCTGCAGGTTCAAAAAGTCGCCAACCGGCTGTGGTTTGTCCGCGTGCTCGATGAAAGTGGCTTCGTTATCTTCCGGCTGCGAGGAAAGGTTCACGAGCTCCGTATACTCTTCGGCGACCACTAATTCTTGAGGCGGTTTATCGTTCTCGGGGGATTTCAAATTATTAACGGTGGATTCGACCTGCGGCTCAGGAGACTGATTCCTCAACAACTCATCCTCCTCCTTCTCCGTGCTACCGTTCTTCTCGTCCAGATCCGAATTGCTCAGATTGTGTACGGCGTTCAGATCGACGCCTTTATCGAAGGCTGCCTCGAAGTCGCTGGGCGTGAAGGACATGGCCATGGGATCCTTGGCGATGTCGTAGTCGCGCTCGGAGCTGGAGAACGACTCGTCGACCGCGGAGATGCCCGTTCTGTGAAATTCCGTTGTCGTCAGGAAGCTGACCGACGTGTCGCCGTACTCTGCCTTCGTGGACGATATCTCGGAGTCGTCCAGAGTGTTGATGAAGCTGGCCGCTTTCTGCCTATCGTTCATATAGTCAACAAGATCCGTGTTGGGCTGCTGATGATCACCGTTTTGATACTCTTTGTCCTCGTTCTCGACCTCGCTAGGTCGTTGACACACTTCTTTCTCGAACTCGCTCTGGCTGGGCACCTGAATGTCGTCCATCTGCGACACCTGCTTGAAGGGTGAACCAGAAACCGGGAAATCCTGGATGTTCAACGCGGATGCTGTCCCCGTAAACTGTGGCGAAACTGGTATGAACTCGGCCGCGTCGGGATTCAACGGGAAATCCATCGTTTTTGATTTCTCTTGCTCTTCTATAGACAATTTATCTTCTTCTTCTTCCTCTTCCTCCTCCTCCTCCTCCTCCTCTTCTTCAGACTCCTTCGCTTTGTCCTCGGCGCTAATCTGACCCGTAACAAAAATGGTTCATTAGAGATCGAACGATAATTTAATTTTCAAATAAATTAGGAAAGAAATGAAATTTACCTCTGTGTTTATAAGCTCAAGCGGTTCTTCTTTCGGACCTTCGCATTTAATATGCTCTTCTACGTCTTCGGATTGGACGTTAGACTCGGTGTCTTCTGCAGGAAGTTCAGGTATCTCGGTTTCCTCCTTCTCGTTCGCTGACTCCTGCGCCTCGTCGACGGGCGCAGACGGCTCCTTCTCCTTGTTAGGATCGACGCGATAGTAATTCCATTCGTCCTCGGAGTCTTCGCTGTCCGCTACATTATCCGCCTCTTGGATCAGTGCTTGCTGAAGAGGTTCTGCAAACAATTTGTCCAATTAAATATGTTAACAATAGCTACGTAACATTTTGGAAATTTTCCAAATAAAATTGCGTATCATTTTGATATCGCTTTCATGAATTACAAATGACGGCAATGTATCGATTCGATTGGATTATCATTTATTAACAATAGTAATTTTAAAAAATGGAACACTTTCGAGTAACGGGTTGCACATGTTTCATCACCTGAGAAAAAAGGTGTTGCACAATATATATATATAAAAAAAAAAGTAAAAATTTTCTACAAAAAAGGAATTACGACGGATTAATCGATTTTTCTTTATTTCTGATTTTTAGACCACTGCAGCACACCATCGTTTTCCTTTTCTCTCGTTTTATGAATAATCGAGGCAAGACTGGAACTCGTTTCTGTAGCGGGACACGGTTCGTTGATACTGTATATCGCGAGGAGGCTTTTTATTTTATTACTTACGAGAACCGTGCGCGTTTCGATAAGGAAACGAGAGCCGAAAGGTGTAACACACCGGGGTCCCAATGGCAGGAGCGATCACAGCCGACTAAGAGGAACTACGCCCGCCGAGAGATGCATTATCGATCTAGTCTAGAGAGGCCCCCGGAACCACCCCCCTTCCTCGACGGACCTGCCCCCTGCCACCACCCACCCACCTGTACCAACCGTACACACACTGTATAGCAACAGTCGCACCTCATCTCCGACAGGAACGCCGCTCCTGCAGAATTGGTCCTGGGCTTTTGCCACGAGGTGACTCACCCCTCGCCGAGTCACTAACCCTCACAACATCCCCGTTTGCGGGGGCGGTTAACCTTCTATGGTTCCGACTTTTAATGTTCGCGAAAAGGAATGGTTTTTAAATTGTAATTACTCTCAGACAAAATCCTTGTTTTAACAAATTTTGAATTTATGATTGAAATTTCATAGATTATTTTAGAGTCGTCATTCAGAAAAGATTAAATTAGGTTTTTTTTTCTAAAAAATCATTGAATTCTGAGATGAGTTATTATTTCAATTGCTGTGAATTTATGAAATTACAATTTCAAATTAGGATTTTACAAGTACTGGAATTCTCAATTTGAAGTACATCTGTGTTCCAATAATCAAATTTCGAAGTGGAATTCCATTAGAATTCCACCAATACGCTAATATTCGAAGTGGAATTCAATCACTATTTAAACTTTAAACACGAATTCTATAGCTATTCGTATACTGATTTACAATTCTACTAGAATTCCATCGATACTCAAATAATCCAATTGGAATTCCATCAGTATTTAAATAATACAAAATCACTGTACTAATTTACTATTGTACTATCAGTAAGAAATTCCATGCGGTCCATCTCTACCTACCACCCCATCGGTGCAGGGAATTTCATGTGGGACACGAGCAACCGGTGTTCCATGAATTTCCCCATGCTCTCATTTCGGCTGCCATCGTTCTTCGTTGATGGTTCCATCCCTCCCAGAGAGGGTCGAACTCCGAGTCAACTTTCAGAGGGGATACAGTTGACACAAGTTAAGGGAGGTTATGATTCAGAGTATATATTTTTCAATGATAATCGATTTTATTAACCCTTTGGCTATCGAATGGCTTTAAAGAGTCGCGTATGAAATGAGATGCTATTAAATTGCTCGTTTTTTCGAGTTATTTGCAAATTGCAAATCTATGACGTTGATCCCCTAAATTTTGAAACGCAACAATTTTAAGATACTTTCACAAAAATATAAAAATAAACCTGAAACAATCTTTTTTTATCCCCAATATTCCAAGTTCTTGCGGAGAATTGAAATTTTCACTGAACAAAGTGATTTATATTATATATAAAATAATTGATACGAACTTATTAATGAACATTGGAATTTGGCATTTATATTCAAATGTTTAATAGTAATGAGTGAAAAGAAGCAACTGAAACCGATGAACAATGCAACGAACCATGACTTAATGAATTAATGAAGATACGTTTCGATGATAGTTAAAAAAGGATATAAAAGGAAATTTGGGATACTCGAAACAGACTATGAACCCATTTTATTTGTAAATATTCGTTTTATCGTTTATTTCTGGTCACAGTTGCATTCTAATCTACAAATACTATTAAATAATTGTTCAATTTCTTTTTATAAAACTTATATTTGTAATGATTGTTACAGCTGTACATATATATATATATATAATATTGATCATTGTCCAAATGTACTTAAATCACAACGCTTCGAATTTAATAATATGCCATTGTTTAACCTAGTATCATTAATTATTAATCCTTTCGCTTTGGACATGTTTAAATAAATATTCAAACGTTTCCAGAAATTATGTGAAAAATTTTGGAATTTTCGAAAATTATATTTTTAAGAGCCATTTCTTTTAGAAACACAATTTTAATATATTTATGGTATTATTTATAAATAGACATTTATTTATTTGGATCGAAAGGATTAATAAAATTATAAAACATTAAAAAAAATAGAAAAGTAGTCACTTTGTGCAGCTCTAAAATTTCTGAAAAAAATTTATAGAGTACAATGGTCTCTATTGTCCTGTAAAACACAATTGAGAGGGGAAGGGGTTGAACAGCACCTTCACAAATGTATTCTTATCACCGAACGGTGATAATCTTATGAAACTGCTATAGAATTCAGCGTTAAAAGTATATTCACTCCCAAATCCAAAATAAATCTGAATATTTTCTTAAAAAATATTTATGAATTTTATGGAAGATTTGATCCTTCATATTTTTACTCCGGCTGAAAGTATTGCATTTTTTAAAGAAAAGAAATACTATATTTTTAGAAACCTAAAAAGTACATTATTTAACGTACGTATATTAAATCTTTATCATTCTGAAAATATAAAATGTAATATTTTTAGAATTCGTAAAGTAATATTAAAAAATAACGAAAAGAATTGTAACCGACAGGGGGCCGCAATGCATACGTACGCCCCTGAGGCATTCGGGAATACCCGGACGAAATCGGGGCCGCTCGGCAGGGGATTTAGAAGGCAACACCCGGCATTATTAAAAGTTACAATTATAATTATATATTTTCAATCAGTGTTACTTTAAATATAACAAAGTATGCGGTTTAATTATCAAGGACGACTAGAAATATTCCACAATTCCTACGTTCCTTAAAATATAATATTTCAAATTTTATAAGGTGCAGCATTTTCTTAATTTTTATTCAAAAATATATTCCTGGATGGAGTAAACATTATAGGATCAAAATGTTTATTAACATAATTCATGCAGAGATAAAAAACAGTAAACTCGTAGTTCTTTAATAATTTCCCCCCAAAATCCCCTAGAAGATTGAGGTTAAAGATTATTGCTGTTGATCAGACAGGGTATTTATGAATTTTATTTCGAAATGTAGGTATCAGTTTCACGGAATTAAAGTATCTAGATGCCAGGAAGCGTGGTGCATAGAAACAGGCTTAAAAGGGATGCCAAAAAAAAGGGGCAACCCACGCGGAGCGCACAGTATATCTTAACCCGTTCCTAATTCTAACCTTCCTTTACCACCAACGCGAATTCGTTCCAACCAACTCCCTGCAACTTTCAACGATCTCTGCTCCCGCTAACTTTTACTCCTGGCTAGAAATATTTTTAACCCTTTCCAAGGAAAGCTATTTTATCAAATTATCATAATAATATTACAACTGTTAAACCATTATAATAATTAATTAACTAGGTTTAAGTCTGTATGTGTTCTAGGATCAGCGTTACAGGTAGGCAAAAAATCCCCACTAAACACAGTTATCAATTTAATGTTATAAAAAAATATTTCTATAGAAATTAAAAAGGAAGAATATATCGTGCAACAAAAATAGGCTTAACCTTTAATATTTCCGAGCTTTTTATCGATAAATACTCCATTTAATACCTTGTATTTAAAAAGCGATTAATTTCTCCTGTTACTACATCGTTAATCATAATATCACTGATTTCACTTTCAATCGAATACCTTAATCATTCTTTATCTCCTAATCGATGTATCAATGACTCATTTTATATAATTTCTCTACTGTTGACAGCCTTCGATTAAAAAACTGCGGTAATATACTGTAATAATTTAAAATACGAAGGTAAATTTTCTCAACTGGATGATTCAACATATCAACCCTTTGCAACATAAATTATGGAATAAATAATTTCAGTGTTATTTAACAGGAATATATCGGTTAGTGCTGTAACATGTATTTCATGTGGAAGTCTTCAACAACGAAAGAGTTAATCTTGAGGTAAGCCTACTAGTTTACATCCAATTAGATGGAGGAAGAGGGGAGGGGCAGGGTGTCGTTAATATTATGACAAGAAAAATCGACCAGCATTTGAGACGGTAAATACGGTTAGGACGATCATTTACGTAACGTACACACTCGAGCATCACAGGCTTCTTCTAGGGGAAATTTCAGTATAAGAGGTCCTGTCAGTCGTACCAATATTCGGGAATTACTATACATTAAAGCTGGGTCTGGTTAAGGTCAAGTTTGGCGCGACATAATTTTCCAACTTGAAAATTCCTAAATTTAAAAATTTGATAATTTGAGAACTCCAAAATATATCGTCATTTTCCCTAGAAAAGTCTATAGTGATTGACACAATCATTCCACAGAGCGACACCATAAAAACCTTTTAACCCTTAACCTATTCTTTCCCAGGGATCAATATACATGTATTTTCAAGACAATATTTTCTATTATAAATGAGAGGTAAAAAAATCTAACTTAGTGTGAATTTATTGTAGTAAAATAAAAATTGAATCAAATGATTTCTTACATTTTTTCATTATGATTTTATCTGAGGTCACGGATAATCGAAATTTCATTAGCATAAAAAAACCCGTACTTAGCAACAGAAAGCGGAAACCCGTATTATTGAATGACCGAACAGTTAATTATCAGGAGGGGTTATAGCTAAAATGCAGGATATTATTAATACGGGTGGTATGATAACATAAAATCCGACACCTTCAGGTGCTTTACCTCCATAACATTTTCTGCCCTATCTCTGTTTAATTATACGCTGCTGATACGCTAAAACGACGAGCGATGCTTTATAATAATTACAGAGAAAAATGTTTAACAAACAAAAAATTGATCCAATAGAACATTAATCGTCATTTGTTAATAATCAAATTTTATTCGAAAATTAATTCGCTTCCAACAAACCACGTATGCACACGTGCACGCTTGGTTTCTGCTGGTTGAGGGGAACCCCCCCTCCCACTCAACCGATTCCCTTTTGTTTCATGGGTGCGCGGAAAGGGGGAGAGTTAGTCGCTTACTCCTGCGCCCGCAACCGAGGTAGCGGCGGGGGGGTTCCTTCCCCTCACGCAGAAAACCTATATCATTTTATTAAAATATACGAAAAGAACTACGTAACTTGAAATTTTAAATGTCATTTAAAAAATATTTCATGATGTTAAGATTCATATTAAAAATTGTACGAATAGAGATTAATCATTGCAACACGTAATATCTGCTAAAATTATCTGCACGCTTGATACACATCAAAATAACGCAATATTGAATAATTCTTGGCTGAAATTTGTTAACGTCATTAATTTCATTATATTCAGTCCATTAAATTTTCAATGAACCTAAGCGATGAACTGCGCAATTACTGTAAAATAAATTCATTATTCAAAAGATATTCAAATATCTTCAAAGCTGATATCTAACGCTCTTTTTTTACCTGACGACATGATGACACTACGATATCAGTCGAACTCGACGAAGTTAACCAAATTGAATTATTTTATTTTGTTGAAGGATTAACAGACTCAAATTTCAATTCATCAGGTACAAGACAATTTCGATTATGTGTTATTTCACATTGTTACAAAGTGCATATTCGTGAAACGCAAATACGCATATACGTACCTGCGTTTCGTGCACACGCCAAATGTGCGTAGCATACATCGTTATGAAGCGGGGAACTACATATGTATGTATGTATGTATGTATGTATGTATGTATGTATGTATGTATGTATGTATGTATGTATGTATGTATGTATGTATATATATATATATATGAACTTTTTATACGAATTATTTTAGAAACGCGCAGATAGGTATATGAATGCTTGGCCTTCAGAAAATACAGAATGCCAGACAAAACAGCTTTTGAAAATACGATTTTCGATCAAAAGGAATCTTAAATGTTGGCCGGGCGTTAACGTGAAACCGTTCGAATTCGTTTCCGAGAAATTTCAGCGAAGACCGTGACGAAGCCGGCCCTCTCGCGAGTCAAACAAGAAAACGTTGGGACGATTTCGCGAACAAACTAACGTCGCAACAATCGACCGTATCCGTCGAACGGGCTCTTTTGTCATTCCTCTGGGAACGCATCGAAAACGACCCGTGGAATCCCGGAGAAAAAATCGACCGGCGAAAATTAAACGCCGGCCGGCATCCGTTCTAAATTTAAATTTGCTACGAGACCGTTCATGGTGGACTTGATTAACGTACCTTTAAGAGAACGCTCTCTCGCTGGCACTGACTCTGCTTGCGAATCGTCGACTCGATACGATCAAGGTGTTCTATCGATGCACGTCTCGAACGGAACAGCAAAAATTTCTTATTGGAACGCACCGTGGCACGAATTTTATTTGTGTTTTTTACCACGAAAACACTTCGACGATGAGCAAAAGCGACAAATGATCACGACCGCTCGAAGCTCGGAGACCAACTGCCGGAACCCCCTTCCCAGCGACCCACGCGGCACGTCGCGCGATTGGCCGATACCCGTTCAGCCGGAGCCAATAGGAACACGAGGCTAACGCGCCGACCAATCTCGCTGGTTAGCGACAATTCGAGATTCTTCTGCTGGCCGGCGGTAAATTTAAAAAAGAATTTCGTACGCGCGCCGTTCTACCAATTAACCACGAAACATTTTAACAATTTTAATAAAAATTTCTCTTCCGAAGACAGTCTAAATAACAAATCATAACCTAACATTCTTATTCAAACATTTTATAATAGCAATACACGTTTCGGTTAACAATTTTAAGCAAATATAAGTTTTTTAATCGAAAACTGTACGCTGATCATTTTTAGAAGAGAAGTCTGTTGTAATTTATAAAATATTAGATATTCGAAATTGTTTTTAATAAAATTTGATGCAACCAATTAAATGTTAAGAAAATTCGTACAGGTTACAGCAGAAGTAAAACGACCTTGCGACTAGCATGCCCAGATAAATTTAGATAGATGGAAAAAGAGGGGCGTGGTACAGTGAATAACTACGCGCGTGCATGAGCAGCATACGTGGCTTCTTTGGCACGTAAGTGTCATGACACTTCTCCTTTTTTAATATCGCACACAGCTTCGAAGAAAACACTTGGTGATGTGTTTCTCTCGGTTGCACAGCGACCGAAATATTCCCCCTTTCGAAGACCCGACTCTAAACGCTTCGACGAAAGAATTATTACGACTCCACCCTTCATCCCTCATTTTCTTTCTCCACTTTACTGTTACCACCATACTATTATTTCAAATATCTCAACATTGCTGCAGCACTCAATTAATTACTAATAAATAATAATGTGCTTTTTCATTTTTATTATTATATATTTACCTATTCTTAATTGCAGCATTATCAAGCTAATTAATAATAAATAACCACTACAATGTTATTTCAACGTAAGTGAAATTAACAAAATTTTTGAAAATTACTAACAGTGAAAGAAAATAAAATGAAGTATGCTGGCCCATTAAGGTTAATTTTAATCAAATTTCTTGAGATTCGTTGCAAAGTAACCGGGACGGAAACTGTGTGTTTCGCGAAAGATAAACCGGAAGTGCGAGTACTGTTACATCTTCCGCTATCTCCACTTTTCCGCTACTACTTTCCTCAATCCTTTAAATCGTATTTCTGTACATTATTCAGACAAACCAGTTTCTTGAGTGTCTTTTTTTGTTTAAATATATTTACAAGACTTAACTTTTATTGGAAAAAAATTTATAAATTCGTCAACGCGTTGTAAAGAATTACGATTATAAATAATATCAAAATTCATTATTTATTTAATGAATTGAATTCATTAAAAAAATTTCGAATGCAATTTTACTTTGTATGTTACTAACGCGTTGAAGTAATCGAGGATTAGCATGCAGAACAATGCAAAGTTATCTGGTGATAAATCAAATGCAAAGCTTGAATAAAAAGATAGAATGACGGCTTGAAGAAAGGAAGCAATAAGAAAGGCCTCGGTCTAGGATAAAGACTAGCAGTTTTTCGAGGTGGATGACAATTAGTGCAGGAAGTGTAGTGACTGGCACAAGGTGGTGAAAGCCGAAGACAACGGAAAGTGGGCCTCACAGTTTCAACGTTACAACTTCGACATCTGTATTTCTGACCATAATAAAACTAAAGCAAAGTGAATTTCCAAAACTGCCTTTTAAAAATTAAAAAAAAAAACGCATCAATTTAACCCTTTAACTCCCACTGTGATTCCTTGCAAGTTGAAGAAATAGAAATACAGTAGAAAATATTTGTATATTTTGAAAATTAATAAAAATATGGTATTGTAAAATAAAACTTGTAAAATTAATACTCTGACTTTCTACAATTACTTCTCAATGAAAATTATCTTAAAATATACCTAGTTCCCAAAATTATAAAAATAGTTCTATGAAAGCTTTGAAAAATGTATCTGAATGAACACTAAAAAAGTTGTATCTACTATTTTTTTAATACTGTTTTATACTTATAACCCATCATATTAAGTACCTAGATAAATAAGTTTCTTATAATACTACAGGAAGCCTAATAGTTTTGTCGATACCACTGGTTATTGGCTGAAAAGCAATTTTCAATATATACTTTTGAATCTTAGTTGACAACTGATAATGCTGATCTATTTCAATCATTAAACTTCCCTTACTCTTTGCAGTCCTGTTTACGTAAACCCTAATACTGGTGTCAGTACCATATATCATTCAACGCAGCTAATGATAAGTTTGCAAAACAAGAATCAATTGCCTGTTTTATATTAAAACAAAACTGCATGCATCTTTTGATGCAGTTGCTAATCCCAAAGGATCAATCTAACCCTGTCTGGGTTCAAAAGCTGGAAAAATCATATATAGAGATAAAAGTAAGAAAGACAAGCTTCCCTAACAGATACGTCCACCTGAATACCCAGCAGGACACTGTTCGTTCATAGAAACGCGGCTTACTTTGTATTTCACACTTACTGTTAGTCTGGGGCGACGACGGCGACTCGTAGTCCATGGGTCCAGCCTCGTCCACGGCGTCCTGCGACTCCTCGTTGTCTTCCTTGTTCGTCGACACTTGTTCCAGGCGTTCCTCGAACGATTTACGAACTTCGTTGCTTATCGCTTCGCGAATCTCGTCGTCGGTTTCCTCGCCTTGGACCGCTTTGGGCGCCAGAATCTCCTCGTTCTCGTGGGAGTTCGGTGCATCCTCGAGGTCCGGCTCGGCCTTGTCGTCGTTGTCCTTGTAGAAATCGTAGGACAGGTTCCTGACGGGCATCGTAGCCACGTCGTCGATGGCGTCCACGTTCGTTTCCGGCCCCAGGTCCGAGTAGTCGTAGTCGGCGTCGCCGTTCTCGTGCTTACCGTTGCTCGCCTCGAGGATGTTCGAGTCTTCGCGATCGCACGGGTCCTGCGACAGCATCGTCTGCTTCAGGACGTTCGATTTGATCGCGTTGTGCGCGTAATCGATGTCCCGTTGCACCGGTTTGTCCTTCGAGTTCATTTCCTCCAGTATATCATTCACTTCGGGAAGGTAGTACGGATGGACGTACCGCGGCCTGGCTGCGATCTCGCTGGCTGGCGTCAACAGGACCACGATCACCGTGATGTTGTCCTTCGAACCCGCGTACTTCGCCCACTGGAGAAGGATGTGGTGCGCGCGTTTCAATCCGTCTGAAATCAGAACACGCGCTGACGATTAGATCATGTTCTATGGCCGAACTTCTGGGAACAATTCATGACAGAAAAGTATCGTGAAATGACGCTTGTGTTACGTCATTTTAAAGCTTAAGATGTAACGAAATTCACTGTATTAGTGCATCGTTAATATCCTAAAAAGGATATAAATGGTTGTGTATTATAACACGTGCTAACGTTTACATGGAGAATATTTTAGATTATTTTGTATATTCATGACAGAAAAATATTGTGAAATATCGCTTATGCTATATCAATTTAAAGCTGAAAGCTTCACAAAAAGGCCTACGCTATCGCACCGGTGATATTCCAAATAGAAACTGGTTGGATACCATTGTATCATTCTTATTAAAATTATTGCAAGTGGATTTGTTATAAGAAGAAAAATATTTTTCAGATCTTTGTTAAATGTATCGTAAAGCTATTGAATTTGGCTTAACGTGAGTGGTCGAATGCAAGTGCAATGACCTGTGCCCGACGTCTGCGTAGGCCTCCGTATCCCACCCTCTTCTTCGTCTTCACCCCATCGTATTTCTCCTATTTTCCCTCGAACCGTTCCGTCTCGTCTTTCGTTCGCGTCGTTGACTTCATTGCAGCCGAAAGCATCTCCCCCCGCCTCCCCCCTTTTCCCATCATTAATTCTCCTGCGTTCAGCTTTTCTGCCAACATTTGGATTATCCCTGACGAGAAGACCTCGTCTTGGTCAGACCCTCGAAACAATTTAAACGGCTCCGTCTCTAACACGAATTTTCGGTCGTTTTCATCGATCGAGGCGATTATAAAATATTAATCGAATCGTTGTTTCGGTCGGAATAAAAAAGAAATGGGTGTAACGTTGAAAGGAAAGAGTGGAAGGGGATAAGGTGGCAACATCACCGGTGGAGAAATCACTTCTCCTCAGCGTGCAATACGCAGAGCACAGACGTGAAGAGTTTAAATTACACGGAAATATTGTATTACACGAGCTACGATAATGCAACAGCGGTTGAACAATAGACGGTTGTGTTAACACCGGTTCTCTTTATTCCTGCTGTACATGTGTATATTATTTATACGTAGCTTCCTTTTGATATATAATAGTTTCCATGAAGTTTTCAAAGAACCAGTTTCACAGACGCTTTGATGCGATCAGAGGTAAATTTAAATTAATATTTTAAAATTCACGTGTGTTTTTGGTAAATCGCTATAATTATACGTGGTAAAAAAGGTTAGATTATTTGTTAATAAAGAGGATCTTAAGTGCTAATGATTATATTTCATTATTATCCTTATTTAAGGATCGTTTGTTTAATCATTTCTTTAGTACTAAAGATGACCATAATTAGTAAAAATAATTATTACGAGAAAGCAACCATCCTCGTCCTCGGTAGAGAAAGGGTTAGATTTTTTGTTAGTAAGGGTGAGCAGAAGTGCTAATGATTATATTATGGAAAAGTGTAGGTCGTTTTCTACATTTTTATTATTGTCCCTATTCAAGGATCGTTTGGTTAGTATTTGTGGCACTAGAGATGATTATAAATATTAGAAACGGTAATTACGAGAAAAGATGGCTATAAATACTAATGGCTATAATTACAGATTTAAGAATAACTATAAATACCGGCAATAGTCATAATAACCAAGGATGAGAATAAATATTAGAAATTACTAGAAATATTAATGACCATAATTACTAGGGGTGATTATAAATACCGGTAATTATTGTAATAACAAAGGATGAACATAAATATTAAAAATAACTAGAAATGTTAATGACCATAATTACTAAGGGTGACTACGAATATCGGTAATGATTATAATAACAAAGGATGAGTATAGATATTAAAAAGTAACTAGAAATATTAAAAATCACTAAAAATACTGCTAATTATAATTACTAAGGATGACCATAAACACCACTATAGTATAAATAATTATAGTCATTATTTAGACTTGTATTTTTCTCCTCTATCGAAGAATCGTTCATTAACCTTTTTTAGTACCAAGGACGACTCTAATTACTAATTGACGACTGTACCATGGATAATTATGATTGTTCTCTCTCATGATCCTTTATCAAAAACTAACCCTAAAAAAGAAATCAAATCTTTCACAAGTGAAATACCACTTAAATTTTTATATTTAATTATTTAACAGTCGTCGCTTAGAAATTCATATTAAAATAGATTAATAAACATTCCTAACATTTCCTTTCCAAAATAGGAGCCTCGCAGTCTTCGAAAGATTTTCTCTAATAATAAACTAAACAAAGGGGTTAACGAAAGAAGAACTACTCGGCTCGGACAGTTAGGAGCAAATGGAAACGAATAATAATTACATATCAAGCGGTAACGAGAGGACGGTGTATGCAAATCAGCATTCGTTCATTAACGAAGAAGAGGAAGAAGAGAAAGCGGGCCAAGATCTAAGGGAAACTTCCTGCCACAAAGTGTTTCGCACATCGTTCGAAACCGATGTTACCTGTACACATCTGAACGATATGAATTATGTAGGTGGTGGTAGCATAAATCAAGACCCCGCTCGCGGAACGATCGTTGAACCGATGCTCATCGGCCCTGACCGTCAGCATCGTTCCTCCACTTCCAGATTTTTCCAGAGAAATTTCACACTGCCACGATACGATCATCTTCTTGCAAATTCAATCATTTATTTCTGTTCTGATACTTGTTTCTCAAATTTATTTTTTCTTTTTTATATTTAAGAGGGGCTGTATAAAAATACATCGTGCTTAGATTAATCACTTTTATATTCGTTCTGTTAAACGAATCGGATTACCACAGGACAGATGCACGATTCGTTGCTTTCTTATTCTAAGGCATACTTGCATCGAAGAAAAGTCTATGATTGATTTTTTTTCGCGAATAGTGGTTAAGCGTTTTTTTTTTTTATTCGGCTTCTGTCTTGATACAGGGTGTTAGGTTACGGGAGGCTGCGGCTTACCGCACTCGCTCCGCTTTCATTCGCCTGGCTACAAGAGTACCGGGATCGTAGAATTTTACGACAGCATAAAATGCAATTAAGCAGAGTAGCGTTGGACCCTGTCGAACATCGTTGAATTCCCCAGAGATAATTACGATGCGGGAGATGAGTCATTGGTATCATCGTTCGTGCCAATATCAGTGAATTATTAAGCGTTGAATCTAGGTTAGATTAGATTAAGATTTGGGTCTAAACTTCTGTTTGGAAATTTCCATAATCCAAATTTTGAAACTTCCAATTCTCAACAATTTTTTTAAGTTTAGAGTTTCCAATCTTTTGAAATTCCGAAATTCCAAAATTTCAAAATATTGCAAGTTAGATTAATGCCTGGTAACTTTTGCATATTACGTGACGTCACTCTCTCCTACGGCATAATTTTTCCTAGGGAAGCCTATCCATGCCCGGCACTGTACTGCGGCCAGAGTTACCGACCGAGGAAAATTCGCGGCCATCGGTTTCGTTGCTCAGAATTTTACTTCCTGTTACTTCTGCACATTGCCCCCCCACCCCTGACCCTTCGTGATATGGTATTCAGTTAATTGGTGAATTTCGCGAATGCTTCACGAGAATGCGACGCTTTCTGGATTTCTGAATCGTGAAAGCCTGTTTCCTTTAATTTACTCTCTTTGATTAGTAATTAGCGGTGAATTAAAAAGAATAATTGTGGTACCGTTTACTTTGCCGTTTACAACCGTAATTCTTACATTATTTTCCCCTACAATTTTAAGCACAATAGAACCTATTAATAACAGTACATAATTATATGTGATAATTACTATCATTAATAATTATTTATAATAACAGTAATTATATCCAACTATTGCAATTATCGAATAGCTAATAGTTACGTGTAGCAGAGTTTTATCATTGGTTACTGTTAATTAAATTTTTATATTTAATTACTTATTACTTCCATTGATGGATAATTACTAATTACACGTAATAAATTAATTTTCTTTGTAACGTCCGTTACAATGAAGGATCGGGTCGTTATTTTGTTCCGAAGACACACTTTTTCACTTTTATACATAATGTTTGGGGTATAAAGACACATTCGAAAATGAACGACCTTATCATTGCGAAACACACAGTCGATAAATATCGAAGTACAATAGTACTTTGTAAACAGATGGTCTTGTACTAAGTATCTATTGTACCCTCGATTTTGGACAACAGATGACGCATTCGAACCTTATCAGAATTTCAAAATTAACCCTTTTTTAGCGATATTACTCAGACAGTCGTGACGATTAATATACATAAAACTATAATGAAAAATGAAAAATAAATTAATATTGATACGAAAACAATTAACCCCCTAATCAATCTAAAACTTAGAAAAGTTTTAAAAAAACATGAAATTTGTCAATGTCAAAAAATAAAAAAAAAACAAAGAATTCAATAAATACAAAATAATACAAAATTTTGTAAATTTGAATAAACATAAAATTATATAACAATTTATAAATTATTTATTTCCTTGTTTATAAACAATCATAGATTGACATATGTAGGACTTTCATATTTATTTATTTTTATTAACTTTTAAGCAACCTTTCAAAGTAAACTCCACAGTCACATTAAAAGATAAACGATATACGTTATTTATATATAATAATTTTGAAATTTCCAAGCAACAGTTTTTTGAGTACCATGCAACCTATACAACACCCTGTATGTACGATACCTGTATCAATTTAGGCCAGTCGTTATTTCCCGTACAGAAAAGATGGGTGAAAAAGAAGAAAAGTTTACGTATATTCTGGCATTACCTTTTTATTAGCAACCTGGGTCTCAAATCGGTAAAAATCAGGCTGGCCTACTGTTACAGATACTCCAGAAACGAACCGGTTACACAAACTTTTTTTCTCGCAAAGGACCCACTCTCACAAAGGTAACGAAACAGGATGAACTCACTAAGTCCGTGTACCGGCACCGGAAAACGTGGGTCCAAGGCGGGGGTGGCTGTCACGGAAAACACCAGCTGGGAAAATCCTTTTCCTCGTCGCTTCCGTCGATCGGTGGCATGCGCAGAATCGTGCCGGCAACTGTCGCGTTCAAACGGGACAACACATATACCGAGTGACGGGGACGCGGTTTGAAAATTTTCTCTCTCTCGTAAGGATTTGAAACGGCGGGCGTGGCGTTTCGCGACCGACTGGCAGATCGCCGGCCACCGGATGTCGCCACCAGACCGTTGCCGATGACTCACGCCACCCTCGGCGAGCGCTCGGCTTGATTGGTCCTTTCGCAACCCCCACCCCGACGAGCCGGTCATCGCTCTGCGTCGCCCCGCGGCGCTCCCTGCCCCAAGCCGCTTCGCGCGCGCGCCCCTGTCTGACAGTACGGCGCGACGATATAGGTGTTGCAGAAATGTACCGTATTCGTAAACTGCTGTATGCAATTTCGTTGCAGTTTTTGGAAATTTCTGAATGGTGATGGTGGTCATTATGATTGTGTACACCGATATTGTTACACTTTGGATAATTTGAATAAATTGCATTTCAAATGGGGATTCTTTTTGGATTCGAATATTCGAATTATGTGAACCTTGAATCGAAATTCTATTGTTATTTGAATTTTGAATTCTAATTTTATTAAGGAAACTGTAATTATTAATTACAAGGAAATCTAATTATTCGAAACTGTAATCCGAATTCTGCTAATATTCGAATTAATCGTATCTTAAATTCTGATCCTAGTGGTATTCGAATTATTCGCTTAATCTATACAAAATCCCAATAATTAACCGATTATTTGTTGATCTTGTATTTTATCGAAAGGATTCAAGCACGAAAGAAACACGGTACCATCGTTTTTATCAGCTCGATGTTTTCGGGCCAGGATGATTTTTCGCCACTTAAAATAACTCGGGCTATATCGAGAGAGAAAGTTAAGGGGTCACTAGGGGGGAGGGGAGGTTAAGGCGACTGTCGATCAAATATTTTTTTTTTCTTTTTTTTTCCATACAGTTGTTTGGGAAGAAAGGTCGATGCTTCAAATAGTCATCGATATTCTTTAATTTATGAAGAAATGCACCAATATCACCATTTATGATAAAGTCATCAGTCGCTATAAATTTATTTGAAAATATAATTAATTTATGAATTTAATGATCTCTTTATGAGTGATGGATAATTTAGAAATGATTTTTAATTGCGACGACATATCTCAAGGTTATGCTAAACAACAAATTTCAAGGTCGTCGTGGATTATCCTTTTCTAAATGGTCAGCCTAAAATAAATGAATCAAACGATTAGGGACAAGAAAGACCACCGTTGACGAAAATTCGACCTGTGGGGCAAACAGGATGACCGGAAGTACGTGGTCACCAACGAGCAGGTTCGGTGCATACATATTTGATATAGGCGATATTCAGACAACTTTCGTCCAGTTGGATTAGTTCGACATTCTGACCATGTTAAGGAGGGAGGGGTACAATGGTGTTCCCCCGTGTCGTAAAACCATGCGTCACACTGCCCCCCTTCTACGCCATACTGTACAGTGAGTCACTCAAAGTATTCGTAACCTAGCAATTCTTGAACTCAGAGATCATGATTATTCTTTAATTCATTAAACGCCACCGAAAGTTGCGCAAATTATGTATGATTTCAGTTAATAAGGTGTAATTATTGAAAAATAATAATTATTTGAATTATTAGCGAATTGAATATTGGAGATTCGAATTAGCGAAACGTTGATACTTGGAATAATAATACTTTGGAATTCTAGTATTACGAGTTATTGATCATTCGAATTCAAGTAGTACGAATACTAATATTTCGATTTCTAGTAGTACGAATCCTAATATTTCGAATTCTAGTAGCACGACTACCAATAATTCGAATTCTACCAGTACGAATTCCACTTTTATTCACATACGAAGATCCATACGCAAAAAAAAACGTTGACACGTTCATCCAGGACTATAAATTCTTGAAAATTTAGCGATCGCCGATGTTCTTGCGAAGAGGTTAATAGAGCATGAGATTGCCAACCATCCGTAATTACGTTCTGTGTTCAACGGCACCAAGGTCTCACTCCATGGCCGTCAATTTTTCTTTCCCTTTTTATCGCAATTTTGAAACACGATTCGTAAACTGAATCGCGAAAAAGCCGGAGTAACACGAATAACAACGAAATAAAATACCTTTAATCGTCGATATAAAGTGTTTCGTTGTCCTATTTAAAGAAATCTCTTATAGAGATCCGTCGTTCTTTTGTCAGGGCGCAGTGAAAGTGTTAATTTAAACCGGTCAAGACCAGTCTTCTTTTCTTGCAAAAAAAAAAGAATAAAAAAAAAAGGGTAACCCCGAAGTTGTACGGTACTGACCAGGCATTGCAGTCGCGATTAATAACCAGACAAGGGAATACCAACAGGAATAAAAGGATTATTGCGAAAGGAAGAGGCGGAGAAGGAGATGGAAAGAAGAAGAAGCTTATCTTTCGCGTCTGAGAAGACTGGTACCGGTTTCTTGGTCCCTGATACGGAGAATCTTTTACAGTAAATCCTCCTACAACGCGAATCATTCCGACCGCGGTAGAAGAAACTCAGAATTAATATATACAACTCCAGTTGAATCATGCCGGATTGTAAGAATGTTATGCAGTATCGGACAAAATTATTGACGTACCTTAAAATTGAATACCCGAATTGAATCTGGACCGAATTATTGGAATTTTTTTGAGAAGGTAGAAAAATTAGTTTATTAGAAGATGTATAAAAGGAACATTGACAAAATTCCGATGTGAAAAATGCACATACGTGAGGTTCGGTAAATTTGAATTTAAAATGAAATTTAAATTTTTTAATGCACATATATTTTTCTGAAAAAGGGTTGAAGGTTTATTATACTTTCTTCTTTGGATTTATAAAAGAACCATGTATTATTGATACCTATTCATCAAGTTTCCAGATTACCCCATATTACAGAACAATTAAACTCTAAATTAGCGAATTTATAATTAGCCTTTTGGCATGTAAGGTGCAATGTTCCGCCACTTTCTTCGAGGCACGAGCAAACTGAATACAGAGAAAGCGGAATGGATGACTCACGCGAATTAACTGTCTGCTTTTTAATCCCATCCCATCGATTTTTCGATCAATTTCAAAAATATCCAACTTTTAAATTATTTTTTATGTCCATAGAAACAATCCTCCTAAACTTTAGTAATTATCCTAGTTAATTCGTTTTGGCAGTGATTTCAAAGCGAGTTGATTAATTTAATAATTCAATAACACAGTGATTTAGTAACCTAGCTGTGAAATGGCTTAATAATTTAGTAAGTTAGTAAGTTAGTAACGATAATTTGAACAACTAAAGTCTCCTTATAATCCTTGATCTCCGCTCAGAGCTTTTGCTACGATTATGTACAGGGTGTATACGAAGATAGCAAATTTTGAACGATCACGAATATTATTGGATGAAATTTTTGGACCAATCCCGAAGGTAAGACAGGTGGCAGCTTCCGTGTGCAACGCGACGGTTCGAGAGGAACGGATGAAACGTGACGTAACATCCGGACGATTTCTCGCGAGCTGGAGGAGAATCGTCGAACCGTGCAGACGCCACGCGTACAGATCGCTTCTTCTTCTCCCTTTAACCAACCCTCCTCCTACTATACCTCCCTTTCTCCCCCCGATCCCCCATCTGGGTGCATTGCCACATCGCATTCCCCGCGAATGAATCACTAACAACCTGACGTACAAATACGAGAAAACGTATTAACCTCGGCTAGAAAATTCAATAAACTTGCAAAAATATTGTCAACCTTTTATTAAAGGTCCCAGGAGTGAAGACATTTCCCAGGAAAATTTGAAAAAATTTAAGAAAGTAAAGTCTTGGAAATCTTTCATTGACGACTTTTGATTGAATTTTAATTGAAGAATCAATAAATGATAATTAATATACTGTCAACTTCTTATTAAAGATCCTAGGAGCGAAGATGTTCTCCAGGAAAATTTGAATTAATTTAAAAAAGTAAAATCTTGAAGGGGGCCTATACAATTAGAACCTTCAACTGCAGTTTTGCAACTGCCCTAGTAACTTTGTGGGAAAGCTCTGCCATTTTGAAGTTAATTTAAATACAACAATTTTTTTGTATACCTGAATACATTATTTCAATGTACCTGCAATTTTATGGATGTAGAATAATTATTTCTAATTAAAAAAAAATCCTCCAAGATTAACAAATTGTATATGTCCCCTTGATCGAAGAATCGATAAATGATAATTAATTATCGATTGTGATTTCGAATCGATCAAACGAATATACGGTGGTTTGTATCGAATTCCCAGCTTGAGTTTCGATGCTTTCGAGAAGGAATAATTCGCGGCATCGACATCCCCCTACCATGCAGCCTCCTGAACCACTTCCTTGTACCTTTTTGGGTGCCTAAAATACGAATGCTGTCCGCGACGAGCCCGGTCCCCTGCCCTTCCCCCCTCCACCCAGCTCGGTTGACCATTTAGTTTGTCCGTTTGAACAATTTTAACAGCTGGCAGGCATTTCTCATGGAGGAAGTTGCCGGGTCGTCGACCCCTTGTGCCAAAGCATTTTCCTAGATGGCGAGTGAACTGAACCGAACGTCGGTTCCAGGTATCGTAAAGTATCTTCCACGAAGATTGACCTACCCAACTTTACTTTGGCTAACGATTATGATTCTTTATGGGGACAATAGGCTGAGGAGAAGGTAGTCGGTATCTGTGTTTACTATGGCGTTTCATTTATATGGAGTTATCGGGACAGGGAGTACAGTCTGTTGCAGCAATTAGTATTAATCCCTATTAATTCTAACGCTAAGCCTAATCCTAATTCAAATAATTGAAAATGTAGTATTTCCAAAATACTAAGAATACGAATTTTGAGTTTCCTTAAGTTTTTGAAAGTATAGTTAAAAATATAATTATGAATATTATGAAGTTCCTAAAAATATAATACTCTAATACATATAACACCCTAAAGTGTCACACCGTGTAATAATTCCAGATTTCTGTGTAATCAAAAACGGTTTCCAAGCTCCCAGAGATCTAACAATCGAAAGATTCTATATTTCCCAAAATACAATGCATCTGAAATGTCTAGGTACGTCGATGGATTAAAGGAGGCACGGTGTGGGTAACCTACCGCAACGTGGAATGTCAGGAGAATAACTTGGACGATGGCCAAACATCGTTACCGATTTTCTTGTACAGTGTCATCCAAAACCGTCTATCGTCCCTTAAGATCAAGTTCAATACACGCGGGACAAAATCGGTTCGTTTTTGGCCGACGGTGTATTTTCGATACAAAGAAGTTGGTACAACAAAGTCACTATGAAAATTGGCTTGATAAGCGAAAGAATGTGCGACGAATGTGTGTTAAAGCACGGTTCCGCCGGTGTTAATCGGTTGATAGGAAAATTGCACCGGTGCCACGTCCTGAATGTGTAAAACTCGTAAAATTACGTGTAACCGAATGAGTCATTGCATTACCATACCGCGTATATACTTTATTACGTTACGTCATTCGCGTGAATAACCCTGGGCAAGAATCGACATTCTTCTTCTTCTTTCTTTTACCGTTCACTGTTTCTACGCGAAGTATCGTTTAATTTCATTTTATGCAGACCGATACAGTTTCTGATTAAAATTTGTGTATCGAAGTTGAGGAAAACAGTAGTAAAATAGTAGAAATCATAGTTTTAATGTGAAGAATTAAAAAAAAGGAATGTTCATTTGCGACGATGATATCGCACCTCATTGTCTGGTGATTACGACGATTAATGGGAAAAGCGAGGGAGAGAAGACCGACGAAGCTCGGAAATTGAATTGTTTGTCGCGACTTTATCGACGCTGTACGAGGCCTTAATTAATCACCCGAAGTACTCTATTACTTTATAATTATTCATCCCCTCCCCCTATAGCAATTAACGTTTGCTTTCTTCTGTCCCTTCTTCGTTCTCCTTTCAATATTTTGATTGATTATAATTTATCTTCTGTTTCGTTAGTGTGCTCTATTTAATGCGGTTCTTGATCAAGTAGTATAGTAAGAGCAATATACTGAGGAATACTACTATAATTTATATAGTATAGTAATGTAATATATTGGGGAATACTATTATTTGTATAGTATAGTAATACAGTAGTATAGTATACTAGAGAATATTACTATATTTTACATGGTAGTATGTTATACTACAACATGACTGATTTCAATTCATACATTCCATATTTTCTATACCTAACACTACCTGCAATATAATTACTATAATTACTATATAACGAAAAATACATGTACGTATAAATTTCACAGAAATTATAACCTCTTTTGTTTCAGTTACTTCCATGAAATTATTACAGGTATTTTGTAAGACATAATACCTATCCCGGGTATTTCATTATCAGCTTCAGTTAATTATTAATCCTCTATTGTACCTTTATAATTTATTTATAAAGCTGCGCGAGTCGAGGGATTCGTTCTTTAAAACGAAAGAAACCGAGCAAAGAAGAATCAACAGAGTTACAGTTAATGTTCCGTCTGTTCTTGTTCGGTTTCCTCTTAAGGTTTCGAGTTATTTCGAGGCGGACGAGGGTTAAAGAAGAAAACTGAAGAGTTTTAAGGGGTAATCTCTAAAATAGAGGAGTCACATCTGGCCGCGACAAACGCGAAGCATTTGGAAACTTATATCCTCTAAAAATATTTGCTTCGTTTGTCGAATTCTATTACGATAACATTTTTATTACCATCTATAATAATATTCCTCCCATAACCAGAAAAAAAGTAACATTCTTTTTTTAATACAAATTTATCCGATAAATTTTGTGAAAAACGAAATTAAATGTTAAACAGACTTTATGTTTTATTCCTTCTATATTTTCAATCGAAAAAATAAGAAGATAGTGTTAAAAATAAAGTGCAACAACGAATAATAATAAATTAAAAGTACTTAAAATGACTTCTTCGAGATTTTTTGTTTTATATTAAAAAAATTTATTTAAGACACTTCTGTCAACAATTTTATGAGTTTTATTTTCAATTTAACAGAACATAGATTGTACGTCGGTAGTTCTAGTGCTAATGAGCCGACATCTCTGCGGTTACTTATTTGGAGGGTATCTATCGGCGAATCAGTCACGAATTAGTTGCTAACTGTACCTGAACCGTTAGCGACTTCCGTCTAAATTCATCATAGAAATTCAATAGAAACGTTATACTTACATAATGCAAGTAATTCTAATTAGACAAATGAAAGAATTTTTTAAACAACGTGCCATTTCTTATTTTTTCAGAATCGATAAAATCAATAACATTGTTATCCCAATATAAATTCTAATTAATTAACTTTCAATTAAATTGAAACTTTGGCAAAGGACACGTGTCGATAACTTCTGTTTAAAAATCAGAAAGAGAAATAATGTTTAAAATCGTTTTCTTTATTTCCAACAATAAGAATGGTAATAATAGGATTTCAACGAGCGAGGTCTGAGAACGATAGAATTTCTATTCGTCGATCCCCCCTGTTACCCAAGACCTTTTGCTCGTTCCTATCAACAGAATACAATACACCAGTTTTGCACTTGCCACGAATTCCGATCATCCCGATTACACAACCACCTCTCTCCCTCTCCTCTTGCCCCACCTTTCTTTTGATCTTTGCTCGATTCGCGTGATACATGGAACTAATCTTGTTCCTAGTTACGGTGAAAGGCCAGACGACTCGATCGATGGTTCAATATCCTGGTAAAAATCGCGATTTTCTGGGAATCGGCCACGTCTGCCACACCTACGCGCCCATAAACACGGTGCATTGCCCCCTTTTACCCCTTCGCGTGGGCGTATTTGATGCAACAAGTTACGTTCCGTAGAGAACAAAGCGAGAAAATAGGAACGGACGATCTGCTACGTTTCGATGATAAAGGCTAACCCCTTCGTGAGATTGTATGTAATAAAATATGCGGAAAAATGTTCGTTTGGTCGATTTATCGGGCGTATGGAAAAGTTGGAATTGTTCAAGGTATTTTGATGGGAACTATGTTAATACTCGTCAGTTTTGTGGTAGTAACGTGCCGTGTATGAGGGCAAGTGGAATAGGCATTTTTAGGGGAAATGGCGGAGGAGGGAAAGAGGTTATCAAAAATTACTAGACATTATACCTGAGCACAAAATTTTGTAATCTTAAAGTTTGAAAATGATCGAATTTGGCAATGTTGAAAACTTGGAAATTTTTTAATTAAAAAGGTTATTAAACAATAATATTACTAATCTAGTTACTTTTACTAAATAGAACATCACTAATCTAGTTAATGAATATTGAAATTTTCAAATTTTCAAATGAAAAAATTATTAAATCGAATACTTGTACCTAACCCATCCCTATAACATAATTTATGTTCGATGTTTATGAATCCCTCCTATTATTAGTCGAGGGGCAATTAATTCTAATTAGGGTATTGATTTAACACGAATTTTGATCACCAGTGTAAACACAGACATCCATAAAAGGGTGTTGCAACAAGAAATTTCTATGGTAATTGTTTCGTGACACGAATAGGAGAATTAGCTCAGCAGGGATGAACGTTTCAACGAAGTTAATTAGAGACGATATCGTAATAGCGTAATAGAACGCCACGGGTTGCATTTCCTCATTTCGTATCCTGGACGTCACGCTTTATAAAATGATAAAAGTAACGAAACTTCAACCCTTCTCGTTAATAACTAATTAATACTATACAAACCATTTGCAACAACGTTTATTCTAACGTAATTATCTAACCTTACTAGTTAATTGTTCTTCTCAAATACTGAAATTAATCTTATGGACAACATAATTCGATTCTATTCAATATTATTTCTATTAAAATTGTAATGAATTGCGTCCACGAAAGGGTTAAGAGAGTAACATCGAGGATCGAGTGGATTCAGAAAGAAAGGAGAGCATCGTTTCGAATGATTCGTCACTTTCTTGATCCGATTTACGTAGAAACGGCATACCGTTGACAAGTATATTTGAAATTAGATCGACAGAAGGCGCGATTCATCTTGCTCGTATTTTCTGGCCTGCCGCGTTTCTAGTCAATTTAACGGTCCCGATGCTTGCCCGTAATTTTCTTTTCATTTTTTTTTCTCTTCTTTTCTTCTTAATCTTCTTTCCCGGTTTCCTTTTTGTTTCTCCTTTTCTCGGCCGCGTGCCGGCGAAGAATTCGAAAACGCAGCGAGCATTCATGGCCGAGTGAGTAATCTTGTCCGAGTTTAGATCTCCGAGCCTTTCCCCATGCTGGATACTTTCCACGAATCTTTGTCCTTTGTACGAAAATTTTCCCAAATTCAATTCGACTTTTGTTTTATTTTTTATTTCTTTTGCTTTTAGATGTCGTAATATAACTATCCAGTTATATTATCAGGTAATAAGAGTTACTAGTTCAGTAATATTACCATCTAGTATCTTACTAGGGAATAAAGGTTATCGGTTTAGTAAAATTACAACTTAGTAATTTAATAATCAGCAGAAGTTACTAGCTTAGTAATATTACCATTTTAGTAACTCACCAGCAAAAATTACTAATTCAGTAATATTACTATTTAGTAATTTGTTAGTAAGTAAAAATTACTAGCACTGGATTTTCCCTAAGTTTCTGTCACTTGTGGCGTGTAAGTTTCGTTATCCAACAATTAATCGGCGTCAACGCGTCAATCTAACAGCTATTACAACGAATTTTCCCCAGACTTTTTGACAAGTGTATAAAATCGACGGGACCGACGGCAAGGATGGGATAGAAAGCCGCGTTTCCACGGGGCTTTTTACGCTTATGACGCCAGCCAGTTCCAATTTTAGCGGGCGTGCGAACATGTCTGATTCACGGCGACATTCCGCACATTGCTTGCCGGATGAATTTCATTTTTGTCGAAGAAAAATGACCGGGCACACACACCCCCTCTTATTACAAAGAATATTTAAATAGGATCCGAGGTAGACGCACTCAATATGGACCACAATTCTCTATAATAACACTATGTTACTAGAAATGTTTCGGTTTGACTACAACTTTGTACGAAGCATACAACCCCATAATAAAATGTATAAAATAAAAAAATATAATATGTAAGTCGTATGTAATTAACGCAACATAAAGTATAGAAAAATGTAAGAGAATACAAGAAAATATTGGAAATTAAAATATACAAAAATTGTTTAAATAAAGCATAAGAAAAATAAAAAATAAAATATATCATTGTAATAAACTTCAGTATTAAACACTTTTAATAAATTCAAAGAACCTAATCGATCCCAAAGATCCTAATTACCGGTATCCTTAAGTTTATAAAACTTCAATAAAAAAAAAAAAAAAAGAGATAAAGATGATCTTTCGACAACGTTAGAAATCGGTGCTGCGATAGAAAACAGCAGCTATTCGTGTTGATCCAATTAGAAACAGAGAGAGACAGAGAGGAGAGAGAGAAAGAGAAGGATATTGCGAGAGATCGGTCTGTTTCTCGTGCAACGATTTTGTAGCAAACACTTAACGGTATTGAAGAGAGAGAAAAAAAAAGAAAAGGAAACGTGCGAGAAACCTTTCCATACACCTAATGATCGCGAGATAGATGGATCTAATTGTGAGGAAGCATAAGCTGAATCACGCTTGATGCTCGATATCGATTCTGAGGCAATCGTTTCCGGTAATTAGATTCCGCGTTCGAACTATGAAATATCGAGCCGTCAAACCATCAGCAACATTTCGTATATGGGATAAATTTCATAAACATAAATTACGTTAAGTTAAATAACCACTTGGATCATTCGATCGCTTTGACTGCCACGTCACCCAAGTATCGGTGACACTTGAATCATTGAATTAGGAATATTTGATACAGGCATTTGAAAACATGAATGACAGAAATAATTAAGCATTGTGAAACTGATAGGCAAAATTTGATAAAAATAAAATTTCTATTTAATGCAGTTTCAACAGCTTCAACGTGGCAGACAACGTGTTAATCATTGAAAAAAGAAACAAAACGTACAACTTGCGAATTTAATCGTTATTAATGAAATTAATTTGTTACCTTCAGAAGCGACATAATAATAATTGGTTACTAGTATATTAACTAGGATAATTTTAGTACAATAATTTTCAGTTGCTAATTAAGATAATTAATCCCTTATGTCATATCTGAATCACGACAGCTAATATTGTTACTAAAAATAGTGAAGAATCGTGGTCACAGGATCGCCTACATAAGCAGGCATCGTTATTCGAAAGAAAGATGACCAGATGAAAAAAATGATTAGCCGAAGACCGAGCTTCGTGTATGCTAATTACAGGCTTATTCTAGAATCCATGCAGTCGAATGAGTAACGAGCACACAGCAATTAATTCGATCTGGGGAATGTAGAAAAAAGAAGATTTCTCGAGGTATGCTGTACCACGGTGAATTTTCTCTCGATATTTTTTCTAATAAATTATTCGTTCGTTACAAAATTCAACCAACGTCTCGGTAATAATAAAACCTGATACGTGCGCGGACGGTGGACGAAAAAGTTTGCTTGAAAATTGGCCCGAACGCATGTTTAGCCAAAACAAATTCTAGTTTTAAAGAAGAAGATGCCGCACAGGAAGAAGCCCGGACGGAAGAAGCCAAGAACGTGTACGCGTCGATTATCGGAAACAGTACACCTTAACCCTTTACGCGCAATTTAATTAGAAGTCGTTTTGAGAAGGTAATTCAACGCTCAATAATATCAATTTTAAGTATACTTCACCTTTAAAGTATACTTTATTCCATTTGATCAACCTGTAGAGCTTAACACTTCGATTTAATCGGTCTCTCGATCTTTTATATCGGCACGAAAGTCTATCTGCAGGGATTAGTCTGGAGTTTTTCCGATCGGTTTTCCCGAGAGTTATTGCGACTTGGTCGGACGGCCAGGGAAGTATAAGGGATTAAAAAAATGAAGAAGAAACGAGACCAGGAGACGGGTAGGAGGGACCCCCGTCCTTTCCCGGCTGATTCACCGGGTTTGCGGTTTGGTTACTTCAGTCTGTACCCGGCAGACACGAGTACGGACAAGTGGTTCTCATCTTTCGGGCGGAATTCAACGATCCTTCAAAATCTAACCCCGGAACAATCAGATCCATCGAAACTTTCGACCGCAAAATTTATTTTAAATTACTTTCAGCGAAACGCGAGGAAAGTTTTACTAATTTGTATTTGATTCGAGCCAGAATTTTTTTAAAGATGACCCCTCGATCTAATAATTTATGCAATATTCGCTATGTCTTTTGTCTATGAATTTAAATTGTTCGAAGTTCGATTCATATCGCGGACTCTCCACGGTCCGCTGTTCAGGTGGATCTATTCAAGATCACCGTAACGTCACGCAATTTGTAACTAATAATTGCGTTACGAATAATCGTTTTCAAATTTAAACGTCGAATAAAGATAGGAATCCGGTTAAATCGCACACAAATATGCTATAAAAGCAGAAACAGTATCGAACGTTGATTGGTAGATGCGATGAAAAACATATCGAACGTGTGCCTTGATCGAAAGATTAGACCGGGTGAGAAGGTCTTAGAGCAAAGACCCTGAAGAAGGTGGCGCACACAGGATAAGGCCTCTCGGGGCCTGAAACTATCGTTGTTGGTTTGTGAATGGAGGGAAGACGAAGAAGAAGGCTCGAACGAGTCCTTTCAAGACGAAGAAAACCGCTTCAGCCTTCAGTTTCGCTTCAGTAACCGCGGTCTTGCTTCAGCTCCTCCCCGGATTCCTTTGTTTAATACCTTATTGCGATATTTTAACACGGTCCCGCTGTTGCCATGCGGCTCCACGCTTATACCCTGCTCGTCGTGTGTCGCCACAGTCGCCATCATCCTGCATCGGACCCCTCCGTGTTATGCAATCGGAATCGTTTTTTCATTTTTATTTCCTCCGTGATTTTGCACGACCTGTTTTCGGAGAATCTTTCTGGACGAAGCGCATTGTGCCACCGAAACTTCGAGCTTTGGTGCATTTTGCGAATCGAACGAAGGAACGTGAAATCTCTTTACCCTCCGAGGATGGACCATGAAGAGCGACCACGGAATAAACCTACTTCTCGACTATTTGCCGTGTTTATAATGTATAAAGGTCACTGATTACTTAATTTAGAGATCATTATTACCGATATTAAGTAACCTGCTTTTGATAATTATCAGTTATCAAATTATTAATTCGCTAATTTTAAATTTATAAAAATTAATGTTATTGAGATTAACCAACTAGATTTCAGTAAATTAGTAAATCGGTCATTTACGAATTAAAATCATCAAAAATCACCCGACTCGCCCTCGATGATAACCAATCACCACGTTACCAATGAAGTGACCTAATAATTACCAACTAGCAAAGTCACTAGTATTCACAAACCTCCCCCAAAGTCCCCAACATCAAACACCGGCGCTACCAACAACCTCGTTTACCGATCCAAGGTGTTATGTCAAAGGTGAAAGAAAAATCTATTAAGAACAAAGGTTAGAAATTCAAAAGTGAAGAGGGGGGGGCGAGGGGGACAGGGGTTAATATTTGCGTAACGAAAAGAAGAAGAAGAACACGGGATCCGAGTGACAGTCGGACCGTCTAAAGTGCAGCTGCAAGTGGACGAGCGTGCGGTGAATTCCGAGTGCGTCTAATTAAAAGTCATCTGCATATTTATGGAGGAGTGAGAGGGGGGAGGAGGGCGCGGAGAAAGGGGCACACCGCTGTGTTAACGCAGGGAGGAAGAATAAAGGGCGGAAAACAAACAAGCTGGAAGAAACGTGGCTACATACGCGTCTGGTTTTAAGTGGCCACGCTTATTACTTTCGAAACGGTATAATACATAATTAGATTCTACCGTGTCTGGTAATTCGTCGTACAACACTTTTTTTTTTTTTCAAATTATGTTGCTGCTTTTTTTTTATGTCCATGACGAAAAGAGATATTCGGTACTCAGAAAATTCTGAACTTTAACAAATAGTCAAATAAAAGTTGTTTTGTCATTTCTACTGTTGTAGAAATAATAAATGTCAAAATTTGTTGAATTTCAAATTAATACTAAATTGAAGACTAACACAATTTTGAATTCTTGGCAAATGGCTGGTCGAGACAAGGACGATAATAAAATGTATTTGCACAAAGTTCCATGACGAAAGAAGGTTTCCGAGGCCAAACGTTCTCATCGCTGAGAAGATATGTTATTTCACACGGGGACCCATCGTCGCGTTTCTCCTCCTAACCCTCTACCAAAAATCTAACCATCGTTCGAGCAAGCGGAACTCGTCGGGTCATTCTGGTCTACTTTAACGCGCGTTAACGTTTCAATTTTCAATTTGTCACGATCGATTTACCGTATACCGACTGGTGTTACTTTGTAACAGTAAAACAGATGACAAACTTTTGTAACTGTTGTGTCGCAGTATTTTAATACAAAACGTTGCAAATTTTTTTATACAAAAAGATTTTTTTGTTGTAATATAAAAAATATGCGAGATGCAAAATTTATTGTCCGTATTCTGCTGTCTGTTCTTAAGCAAAGATTAATAGTCGTAGATGTATTCCGTGTGCAAATAAAAATTTCATTAACACTAACCCTATCCTTCGTCATTTATAAACAGAAAAATAAATATCTTGGAGCTCTAATTATGTATAAATTTTCCCAGCCCTAATCCTAATTCGAATCTTCAATATTCACAAACAAGAAAATTAATATATTAGAGATATCATGAAAAAATTCGATTCAAAAAGTAAGAAAGAAAAAAGAAATATATTTGAAAGAGTGAAAATATATGTCTGATCGTAATCAGGGTATGTTGGAGCAATTATGGTGATTTAAATCGAAAGAGAACTGGAGACATGTCGGCGAAAACGGTATACATTCGCTGAGTGGAGGAAGTGACGTCAGAAGGAAGTCTTTCGATGCAACCTTCCTACCGGTTGTGCTTAATGAGTTTAACGACAGTGTTGTAATCCGACTAGGGGAACTTGAACTTTTTTCGCATCAAATATCAATTTTAACGCAGCAAACTGGCTGGTTTCAAATTTTTTATTCGCAAATTAGAAAATCTCCTATGATTATCAATTATCAAATAAGTCGAAACAATTTATTTTTTATTTATTAATTCCTATTCTTCTATTAATTTTCTACCGGTTTAAATGCATCACAAACAATTTTCTATTTAGCAAATGAATTTGCCACCGATTTGCAACGATATTAATTAACATAAAAGACCCAAGGGTCCCAAATTTCGTTGCCAATCTAACGGTTCAAATAATCGGATCAAACAATCTAATTTTATTTATCATAATTTTAATTAAAAATGTACAAAAGAGAAAGAAAATTCAATTTTATTCCTTTGCAATTCATCGATTAATGATTACCGATCATTTGATAATTGATTATAAATTACGTATCGTTCAATGCGAAATAATTGAAAACTCACCAAAAACGATCGACAACCGACCGGAAGAACGATCCACGGGACCGATATCCTCTTCCTGTCGCACGTGCGAGCACACAGATCACAGTGAACCACTGACGTATCGATAAATAATAATAAATAATAATCGAACACGTTCAACCGAGACTTTTGAAATTGCCGCGAAAAAAAGAACGTGCACACGAAACACCTATTTGACTTTCTGTTTAAATACTGTGTTTGACGAGGATACGGTAGCGGAAGGAAATAAAGGGATTGTTCGGTTGATGGCAGAGAAGAAGGTGTTGCTTGACAGACGACCTCGCTAACGAATGACGAACGAGCGAATGCTCCGAGGACCTGAAGCCATCGACTCTTTTGCCCGAGGACGAAGGAAGAGAGACGGCGCACGCTGAAAACACGCCACTGAAAAGCGTTGGACAGGATAGGCTTCCCCTAGGGAAAATGGAGGCCGGCCTAGGAAATGCTATCGCTCATACGAGTATTAGAAAAATACTATATGATGTGGATCGGTCATTTGTTTTGATAATTATGTTTTGGTGTGGTATTTTAAAGTGAGTCGATTGATTTAAAGATGATTAAATTAGTGATTTAAAAATTTAGTAATAAATCAATTGGAAATTTATAAATCGGTAATTATTAGTTATTAAATTAGTCATTTTAGAATCTAGTAAGTGATTTAGAAATTTGTTACTAGGTAACTATTAGTTATCAATTTACTAATTTATTAAGGTAAGAATCAGTGATTATTAATTATCAAATTATTCATTTACTAATTTAGAAAATTAATAATCAGTAATTATTATTTACCAAATTACTAACTATCGGATTTAAGTAATTTAATATTTATTAAATTACTACTTTACTAATTTATTCATTACTAACGGTGATTATTTATTTCAATAATTAAATTAATTGTTAAATTAGTAGCCTGAATAATTCTCGAATAAACTTTATTGTTAAACAATAAAATTTTGAAATATAAGATATCAAAATAAAGTTCTTTAATATGATCATGAAATATGATTAAAAATTCCATTTAAATTATTAGTCTATCTCCATGGGCCACCATACGAAAGACATAATATCTGAGGAAAATTTTGTATAATAAATTAAAAAAAACATTAACAACAATTACAAAACATCTCTAAAAATTTATTCTGCTCTTCTTGGCTACCCAACTAATTGTTTAACTAGAATAAATAAATTATTTTTGTATTACACGTTCGACATCTTAACTTCACTTCAATTTTTCTAACATCTGAGCCTACTTTTTCTAATCAAATTTAATAATTTTAAAAAATGGCCAGAATTTCGTTGTTTTTTTTTTTAATTATGCATGATAAATTTTCATTTTTGCGACGGTATTTCCGTTCGTGCCAGGAGCCTGTATCCCTAGACGAGAGTGGAAGGAGGGCTTTTATATAGCATCGTGCTCCTCCTGGTAGGATGCACTCAACGGCCATGATGGTTCAGACATTTCCATCTTTTTCCCTCTTGGTCGTGTTGCAACGGCGGCTTTCAATTTTATTTCGTTCCTCGATCATATACCGTGTCTCGTCCACGGATGCTGCAATGCGGATCTGACTCTCATCGATTTCCGCTAACAGTCCCTTAGTTTTTGTTTTTTTTTCATCGAAATCGTAGGCGGATATACGATCCATTTTATTGGACATTATAAACAAAGGAAAAGTAACTATCCTGTACGAATCGAGAAAGAATTTTTTACGACTATCTAGCCCGTTCGAAGAAATATAAAAGAAACGCGAGGATTGATTTAAGGAAAAAGAAAAATAATCTCAGAATCGAATAAGATTTCAACGAAACGTACAGAAGAAGTAAAGTTCGGGACACGTGGTGAAAGAGCGAGCTGGCGGTTTCATTAGGCAGTTGATTAACGTGTCCGCCTGTAAAACAGCGTGCCACCGTTTTATTAAGCTAATGGATCTTAGAAAATACGAAATAGCCGGAGGTAAGTGTTCCATGGCTGATCAAAATTCTCCTCCCGCGATCGCGTTAGTTCGACCGTGGGTAATTACGTTCCGACTCAAACTAAAAGATTAATTACAGATTACATCGTGATCATCTATCGGTTTAACCCATTAATGGACCAAGTTGCGTATACACGCAACATTCTGTTACGCCTTTTTATTTTCAACCACCTACTGATTATTATTTATTCGTACACGGTTTCGTTTGTAGCAGAAAATAATGTATCTTCGTTATTTGGAAATGAATGGAATCAAAGTATGATTCTCGTATGAAATTGAAAATTGTATTTTTTATGATTTTGAAAGGGATTCATTGTGTTTCTGCTCGTACAACTTATGATGTAATGTAGAATGGTGAATATCTTAAGTTTTCTTAGGGAAAATGACCATATGGGAAAAGTTTTATTACTCTCTTCATACCAGGTATATTTTAGAAATTGATTTTGGGATTTTGAAATTTTGAAATTTTGGAAATTTGGAGTTTTGTAAAGTCTAAAATTAGGAAATTACTAAATTAAATACTCGAAGTGCCTAATTAATAAATAAATCTATAATTTACTTTAGGAAATCCTACGCTATTCAACACTGACCACGTTATCCAAAGCTCTTAATAAATACGTCCATATTCGAATTAAGAACAGAAATGATACGATCCCGTTATAATTGGTACGTAAAATCGTGACAGTATGATCACCGGTTTCCAGAATGGCAAAAGTCACGACATTCCAGATGATGAAAAACGTAGCTTTGAGTATCATCTGAAGAGGGAGGGTGACAAACGATGTGTACATTAGTATTGATGCGACACGTGGCCGCAACACGGTTCGGCAATTAGACTTAGGGATCGGTATTGTGCTCGGCTTGACCCCCCTCGAATAGAATCTGGACAATGAGAATTCGAGCAATTTGCTGCGAGTAACTGGCCCAATTGCAGCTCGATCAGGGAATTGGGCAAACTCTGCCAACGAAATTCTCCAAATGATTCCGAGCCCCGTTCTAAATTGCCAATCGGAACGGACTAGATGCAATTTTCTTCAATTTCATTTAACCTCGGTATCGAATCACTATTTTCACGAGAAACAATTATTCCTTCTTGATTACCTCAAAATAATTTCAATTTTACTAAACTTTTATTTTCACTAAACTGATATCGAGAATCTCAGAGCAATATAATTTTTATAATAACAATAAATAACGTGTAAATTGAAAAATTAAGAAAACTTTTATACGGTCATTTTTGTGGAGGTTCAAGCTTTAATTTGGCATGCCACAAGTGGTATTTTCAGATACTTTTCTGTCATGAAATCGAATCATAGTTTGCGGGGGTTTCGATAACGCGAAAACCTTTTGATAAGAGCGCGCGATGATTTCGCGGAGTAAAAGAAGAAGTTTTCTTTAAAGAGAAAAGAATGTTCACGAAACGAGAGGCGAACAATTTATTCCAAACCCCGTCCCTGAAGCAACAAGAAGCAGAGCATGACAACGCCACGAAGAAAGGCTGGACACAGTTTGTTGGCATGCTTTGAGAAGGAATACGAATCGTTTACAAGATTCGTCGTATCCGACATGAAATTCTTTTCAAGACAGCATTCTACTGTACTTTCTCGTACCATTATCGGACTACTCGTCTTTCCCCTCGTTAGTTTAGCGATCGTAATTCGTACGCTAATTGAACGAAAGAATTTCATGAATATGGGTCAGCATCGATGAAATTCATCATTGGGAGATATTTTGGGTCACCTCCCAAAATATCGTGTTCAGTTTTGAGTTATAAACTAAAAACGACTTATTTTTGTTATGTTTAAAAAAATATATTTATAGCAATTTTAATGTACTAATTTTTTTATACTTGTAACATGTTAATATACTTTTTAATATTTTTAATACTTTCAATAGAATGGTGATTTTTATAGTTTTATAATAATTTTTTATATTCTTAATGTATTGATGCTCCTACTAAATTTTAAGTGTAATAATTAACTAATAATTAACATAAACACATATCCAACAATGTATGTGGGGAAAAAAAAAAAAAACTTTGAGGGAATCGGATGAATTTGATAAATCGTCAGGAATATCGAGTAAGAAACTAATTGAATTAATAACGACTTAACGTGGCCCGATAATTCTGCATGGATCCGTTTCATCGTGGCACTATAATTACTCGCATCGATTGTTCCATTCGCGATACGGAAATCATCGTCTTTGACGCAATAAATCAATCAAATTAATAGAACATAACTGAGCACGGTTTTACTCGTCAAACGAGATGCAGAGAATCCATCATGTTCCCTCGATTTTCTCCATGATTATTAAAAACAAATATCAATTTACCCCATAAGAATTTCAATTTCAATAATAAATCACAATCATTAAGAGTATGTAAAAGTTTTCAACAATTTTTCTTCTCTTAACCTTTTTGCAGCTCATCAATATTTATTGTAAATAAATATAAATTTATTTTTTAAATAATATTTCAAGTTTCTGGTCTTTCATATCCACACTGTGCAAATAAAAAATACTAATAGGGCTAATATTTATTAATACTTTTACACTATGACATTCTTTACTCTTTTTAAATTACTAATATAATCTATATAATTCTATGCTATTCATTGACAATGAAAACTTTTGCATACCTGGTGGTTATTAACCATCTTCTGTGATTAAGTGAGTAGTATCAATATACTTTATTTTAGACAAAGCATAGGAAACTAAATGCTTAATACTAATTATATATTTACTGAATGAAAATAAGATTCCCAGATAAAAAGTTAAAATAATACAATTAATTAATACATTGAACAAACAATATTACTTGATAGATAAAAAAGGAATCTACTCATTTTAATATGCAATGTTTGTCCACTCTATGCTTTGCCAATGTAAACCTTCAGTATATGTAAGGGGCTAATAAATAAATATAGCCACTCCTATCCCTCGTGTGGGTTACCAGATACCCAGATACCCTTTAAATTTAAGATGTTCTAATATAGAAAACATTTTTCAATATTTTCATAATAACATAAAGGGTAGCTGAATACATTGTTACCTATACGAGGGTTAAATCAATGGAATAATAATGTGAGTACTCACTACTTGTATTTCGTCGTATCTCATGGTAGAGGATGGTGAGTATTTCAGCAGGTTCCAGATAATCAGTTAATCCATCAGTGGCTAAGACCAGGAAGTCTTCAGTTCCATCCAAAATAACACTATTCACTTCAGGATCTCCGGTCACAAAGGGTTTGTAAAGAACATCACCTGTAATGAAAAGAATAATAAAAAATTAAACGAAAATATTCTTCATTTTATGTTAACTAAAAATTTCATTGTATATTTATAGTTTTAGCTTTATTTTTGTAAATTAAAAAAAAATTAAGTAATCACTGTATTAAATGAAATAAATACAATATACTTGAAAGCCTGATATTTATCATGTAATTGTTATTTAATTTAAGAATGTCAATGATTAAAGCATTAATACACTAAATAAAGTAATGAATGAAATGAATATAACTTAAGTATTTAATATTTTGTTTCTATTAAAAGAATATACATATAGAATCATATAAGTTATTCTACATGATTATAACCTAAAAATAAATAACCACCCCAGTTTGTCTAATCATTAACCATACGACTTTACTTATAATTGTAAACAAATTTTTTAAATCTCATAGAATTGTAAAAAGTAAATAAATAAATTTTCTTATTTATTTAATCCCTCACCTTAAAGATACAGCTTCATTCATAGTTGGAAAACCAGGGGGAAATAAATAGAAAGAACGCGTAAATTTATAATAACCGGAAGCTTGTATGTTACGGCGGTGCCATTATTTAAATTAGCTACACCATTCATTAAATAGATAATTAAAGTTAATTACAGTCTAGTTGAATACTAATACACCCCACGCTTTGGCCGTCGCGTGTTTTTCAGATGTAAAAAGCATCGCTTACGTGTTCTGGATAACTGTAACAGCTATCTCGAATTCCATTAAATTACACGTCATGGGGAATTAAGTTTACCATCTCTTTCTTTCTCTATGATTTACCATTATCATACCAAAAATTCGCGTTATCCTTTCCAATCCACAACTGTGCTTGGTAATTTACGATTTGTTTGTTATTCCATCATTAGAACAAATTTTGTTTGAAATGTATAATAAAAGAAAAATATTGAATTACTATTATTGACAGCACTTTTTATGGTTTTTATGGACTTTTTTTTTTAAATAATATTTATTAAATAAAATATAATTTCAAAATTAATTATTTAATTGGTACTAAAAATTGAATAATAATTATATAAAATTGTTTAACTTTAATAACTCTTTTTAATGCAAGAATCAAAAATTAGAATTTTAGTAAAATTTTATTCTTTAATAATATGTAAACCTTAAAACGCACAGGGTGTGTTATTATCGATAAAGATATAGAACGCATAAGATGCGTTATCGATTCCAAAGAAAATTAAATAGAAAGTTCAGTTATCTATCGTTTTATCTTCAACATAAATTTAAACTTGAAAAAATAATATTGAGATAAAATAATTACGTGTAAAATGTCTCTTATCGGAAGTTAATCTAATAAATCAATCGTATCATTGATTGAAAAATCAGAAAGAACCTGAAGTGCATTACTGTTAATACACGAACGGAAAAACTGTCGATATAACTGCTATTTGTATTTTTTAAATGTTATTTTTCTATTTTTTAACAAATTAATCATTCTTATAAATATTAATTCTATAATTACTGTCTCTCCGATACACGAATCTTTCGTTAAAAATACGTGACACAGCATCCACCGTTTGAAGGTTATGCTATACCCGCCACGGATAAAAATAAAGTTGGAAAATTGAGATTAAAATTAAAGTTGAAAGATAAAATTGATTAAAACTCGATTAAATAATGAACGCGTTAAAGAAATGAACAAATCGTCAATGAATTAAATTACCATTCGTATTTAACTTTTTTTTTTTTTTCTTTCGTTTCTGCGCTCTGTACACATTGTTTCGAGTATAAATCACAGCTGGAAAGTATACAGGACGAAATTTTTTACGGTATGTTGCTCGCGAAACAGGTCATGCCACGATACAATCATAATTACGATCCTATCAGGTAGTTTTCTCGGTTCAACACACTAGAAAAGAGTAGCACAATTTTCAATTTCTCTTTGTCGTTTTCATGATAATTAACGATCCTGTTGCGTGTTCTCTTTAGGTTCTCGACAATTAGACGTTACCCGTTTAACATACACCGAAACGATGCGATCCTTTATATCTAATGAACATATTACTCCGTTCTTGTTTCTAATTTATACACTCGGCTTAAGAAATTAGAAATTCCTTTTTATGCATGAGAAATAATCACGTAATTTATATTTGGATAAAAAATCCTGTCTATATCGCGTGCAATCTGCGTTTTGTTTTGACATTTACGATCATTTTTTTTTATTGCCTCGAAACTTTCTAGTTTTTCGTAGTAACGTGGTATTTATTTGAAATTACATACTGACGGTATCATTTTTATTTTCATTTTTACATATTTATCATAAAGTATATCTTAAATAAAATATATTAGATATCTTTTTGAAATAAGAATTTAGAAATGCAATAAAACGCATTTATTAGTTAAAAATTATAGAAAAATTATTTCCAATAATGATACCCTCAAAATTGCGCGGGACATGTTCGCCACAAGTACCTGTCAATATACCCCACCTCTCTAACGCGAGAGGTTAAGGTTAAACATGCAAGAAAATTTAATAAAAAATAGAACAAAAAAAGATAGAAAGAAACTGTTCATACGTGACAGAAGAAGGTGAACGAGTTAATAGGCAGTAGCGGGTGGCCAATTATGGTTTTAGGTATCGCGGATAAAACGAAGAGGGGAAAAAAAAGAAGTAATTCTGGACGCGTGTCGGGTATATCCTGTTGGTTCCGTTCGACCGCTGACACAATAATACGTGCAGCCATGCCTCGAGCGATGCACGCTTTACCCGTACGCCTTCTACAAATCGCATGCCCGGAATAATTAACAGCCCATTAAGCCGTTTATGCATCGCGAGAAGAGACGCGTGTCTCGAAGGGTCGCTCGTTGGAATTTCTTTCCATAGTACTTTGGGTCATGAAAATTCCACGAGAAAAATGATCAAATTGTTCTTACCGATTCCAATCCTCTTCCTAAAGTCTTTTCTACCATTAAAACGAATTGTTGCTTAAATATTTATTTTTTTTTACATTTAGCCCTCAGCAAAATTGTATTAACATTTCAATCAAGAAACGACTGAATAATAAAGAGTTGACATTTCAATAAATTGTCTTAAAATTTGAAACAAGACAAAAAAAATACATGTATATAAAATAACAGAATATGCACATGCGTCGGATGCAACTGGCTCGATAGGTGCATAAAAGCGCACTTGCAGTGCCATCTAGCGTCATTTCGGCCTATTTAAAGATAACACAGTGACATTTGTCATTGAGTGGACAAAAAAATGTCAAGTGTCAAACTATAAGCGGCTAGAATCGATCTCAAGTATCAGTATATCGATTATCTGTGTCTCATCGATAAATGTGAGTACAAAGAAACAGAAATTTATTTTGTTAAATATCTATAAAAATCAACAATGTGCGACCACGCCTTACTAATTCATATTTTTCTCATTCGATTTGTTTTTATTTACTTATTTACTTTTTTTTTTTTTAATCATAATTATACAATACTGTAACGATATTCGAACAAGCTTCTATTAATTAATATAAAAAGGTTAACCTTGATTTTCAATCAAAACTACATAATAAATGCAAATTAATTCTATTCTGTATTATTGTATCTCACAAGAGTTAAACATGGCTTAATTATTCATTTTTCTTCATTTTTTTGATAAAGTAAAAGATCAATAAAGTTGTCTGACTCACCAATGGCTCTGGACACGCTCAGTTCCCCGTTAACTCTCAGAGTCCCCATTGCTGGTATCACCAAACCTCCCATTTCTTCTATCCTCTGTCTTTCATCCTAACACAACAAATCAATATTATTTTAATCATCAATTATTTGCACATTATAGCTATCGAATGTCTTTTGTTCTTCAAACAAGCAAACTCTACTATAAAATTTTTTGTCAAACATATCATTAATTTTCTCATATAATTATTAAACATTTAAAAATGACAGAAATAGGAACGCAAATCCACAGTGACAAAAGATTATTGGCATTCGAAGATTATGAAGATTACTTAGATTCCTTGATAACACTTGTAGACCTTGGTTATTTAAGAAATCTTAACACTGCACGTGAATTAGCCGAGCTTGGTTATCGTTGCACGGGTGAAACGCTAAATCGAGAAGCATTCTATAAACGTTTGCAAGCTGTAAAAGATCTACTTTTCCCAGTCTACAAGCCATACGAATTAACGTCTGAAATAATAACTCCAGCTAATACAGTAATGCAGGAACTAGCGCTTCGGGAGCGTTTAAATAGATTGAAAATCTTATCTACCATTATATTTGTAAGAAATTTAACAAAACTTCAATTCGAAGTGTCTGGTTACATTGATTATAGTGAAAGACTTGAGAAAGAAGATTGGCTTCCGTATTTTCAAGGGAAGAAAAAAGTATGGCCGCAAGCATTCGATCTTGCATATTATCATTGGAGGACAGGGAAAACGTGTTTGAACGAAACATCTAACTATCAACCAATTATAGATCCTAAACACGGCCTTCGATTTAAACATCGTCACGATCGGCATTTAATTAATGTTAACCCTGAAGTACCTTCCCCCGGTGTATATACAACGCGAGTAAGAGTACACAGTCCCGATTACGAACATGTAATATTCTACGACCATGTTATTCGGAGTAAAAGTTAACTAGTACTTACTTCGCGATGAAGTCTGTGAGGATTCACTAACTGAACGATGTTGTCTTGTTTTATTAGTATAGCTGGGGAATCTCCAACCCAGGCAACATGTAACTTCTTATTTGTTAATAAAGTGCAAACTGCAGTAGTACCTCCACATATTTTCTGGAAACCATAATAAAAATATTTCAAATATATTATATGCCTGTTCAAAAGATGTGTACCATTTATACATAAACTTATATTTCTTACTTGTGTCTTGTGCTTTTCTGCGAACTGTGCGTCTGTAACAATAAACGCTTGGTATAAGGCACTCTCTGGATTAGTAGGGTAATATATATTTTCTGCTAAATACTGATGAAGATGGGTAGCACAATATACAGCTGCATCCTGCCCTGCATGCCCATCGAATACTGCATAGTAGTTTACTATAGATTCATCCTAGAATATAAAAAATATATTTATAGTCAAATTATTATTACTTGTATGGATATATTAATAAGCATAAATAATTACCTGAATACCAAAAGTAGTATGTAGATCATGCAAAACCACATAACGATCTTCCATGGATCTCCTACAATTTTTATTTCCACCTGCTGCTACTTGTGGCAGTGGTGTACAAGGAGGAGGTGGCAATAATGCCAGTCTACTATTGTCCAGATAACGAGTACATATTTCGTTAACTTTAGCAATAACAGCTTGCATTAACTTTAATGAAGTATATGCTACAAAGTAAAATATATTACTATACACTGACACCTTTTTCAGTGGAAAAATTCATTAATCGGATACATACTTTTTTCCTCTGATTTAAATCCATAATCTTTAGGTTGCTTTTTGCACATGGCATCAATCTCTTGTACTACTTGGTGAACCAAATGTGCTTGTAAATTTGGTGGACATTGTCTAAAATTTTACAGATTCTTTTAAACTTATAGTTCTTTCTTAGTAACTTCAATTGCTACATAATATATATTTAATAACAATTGCAAAAATAACTCTGAACACAGGAACCATGAAAATAATTGAAGCAAAAGTTAACAGAATGTTTAATGACATTAGGAGTACACAAATTTTGTCTTATCACATTTAAATTTTACTTTTTAAAGTGAAAATTATATTATTATAATTACAATCATGGATCTTTCGTTAAGAAATTGTTTAAATCGTAAGCATAAAAGTTATCTCAAGTTAACCTTCAAGAAATCGCATTGACAACTTACCGCGCTGTGTGCATTTAATTGATATGCTTTATTTATTAGCTTGTATTATTTTTATACGATTGAAACAAAATAATATTATTAATAATTCATTATATAATACTGATTAATGATTAAAATTTAAATATATGGAAAGGAATAAGATTTACCTGTTCAAAGGGTCACCGCCACTTTTTAAAAATGGCGGCTTTAACGGTAGCGCGGTAAGCAATGTCTGTTCAAATGTTGGTAGCTGTTACAATTATTTAACATAAATTTTATATCGTAAATTTTATTTAATATAATCCTCATTTAGACATGAGAAATTTATGGAAAGGAGAAGTAGCTTGTAGACGTCCAGGGCAAGAAAATTATGATTTAAGTAACACCTCCTTTGAATTCGGGGATATGAATAACAATGAGGTGCATGTTTAACACGAATTACAATTGAAACTTTTCACATATGTGCTTAGTAATATGATTCAAGAAAAGAACTTGTTACAGTGTTTGGAAAAACATCCTCATCAAAAACTTGACACAGAATCCGTGGAGCGTTACCAACTGGAACAAGAAATGTCATCGATCGTTGGTACTTATCAACATGAACGCAATGAAAACCTTGACGAATATTTTAAAGCTTTGGGTATGTTAAGATCAGCTTCAAATGAAAATGAATGTGGTGTACCTTACGATGGAAGCAGAAACAAATACAATTTATAATTTTAATTTGATACTTTTGCTACTATTTTGATTAACTGAAATACATTTTTATAGCGATTTATGTTAGCAATGTGGTTATTGTATTCCACTGTTCGCTGAATATTAAACTTTTTTTTTAAATAAACATTAAATTGTTCAATCTTAGTGGATTATTTATTTACAAAAATTATAGTATCGAGTTAATTGAAATTCTCAGTTGTATATATATGTATCTCAGGTGTACCATATATTCCGCGGAAAATGATGGCGATGTCCAATCCGCGATTGGAGATATCGAATGATGGCGACAAATGGACGATTCGTACCATTACTATGATGCGCACAATAGAAATAATTTTTACTCTCGGCGAAGAGTACGAGGAACACATGCCGAGTGGTGTTACATTAAAAGTATTATTTATTTAATATATCTATGCAAAAATTTTAATCTTTTTTCCAACGTTTTACTACAACCATTTCAAATTCGAATAAATTCCCGCCAATTTACGTTATCGAACAATTAATCCATGTTATAAAAAATAAGGGCATACGTGGCATGGAATAAGTAAAAGCTTGTAAAAAGACATTTTTTTATACACTCTTAATATTTTTAATCCACCGAGAAGTTAAACACAACTTGCGGTTTGTGCTTCCGGTTACTTATCATTCATCGATATACATCGATGTATATTCTTATTCGAAAGAAAAAGAATGTTTGACTATTTTATGGCTGTTAAAAATGTTACGAATATTGATATTATTTGTCTTTGTTTAGAACGTAAGTACAATAGAGAACGAGAGTATAGTGACAGCTTCCACTGGTCCAGATAACAACAAAGTGGTGCGGAAGTACGAGGTTACAGAAGATGGTTTGGTCTTGGTATGTTTCATCTACATGTACATTCACATACATACATACAGTGCTCCTCAATTTAAAAAATTTTTTTTCAATAAAGTACAATAATTATTTTGCTAACATAAAATGATCCGAAAACAAGTGTGAATGTAAGGCACTGAACAGGTGTTAACTCTATTTTCAGACAATGACCCATGAAAATAGTGGCCAGGTTGCGAAGCGTTATTTTAAGCGTCTTTCGTAAAAGACTCGATTATATTTTTGTGAGAAACAAAAATACTTTCACATTTTGTGATGAAGTAGCTTTTTATAAATGTGACCTATTAATTTCGGAATAATTCTTCGATGATGCCGTCTAAAAGTTGCGTGAAAATACGGAAGAGGAAAAAAGCGCGGATCGATCGTAAATGTTCCCACTGTCATTTGGAATACACGCAAAGCCCCGCCTACTTTTGTTATCTGTCACGTGCTGCATAGTATACAAACAACAGTTATACTGTCAGTATTATAAAATAAAATCTTCCTTAAGTACACAATATTACATGCCTTTTAACTTAACAACTACCAACATTTTTCATTTATTGCTAAAAAATATCACTAGAATCTACGCAGATATCGCGTCTGTTTACATTCGGCACCGGCCGCCATCGAAGTTATCAACGAATAAACACATCTGATGTCCGCCCACGCGTTGACATGTCGCGGTATTGTTCGTTTGAAGAAAAGTGCATTCACTTACGTCTTGTTGAGGTACTGTAGCGTTATGTTGATGATCTCACCGACCATCTCGGCTTTGGTCACATTATACGAGCTTACTGAAACTGGCAGCTGATCGTGTGGTTTTACCCTTACGGCGAATTCGGTGAAAAAACGACTGTATGCTCCTAGATAATCACCATCGGTGCAATCATCCGCCATTCTTCTTTGTGTTCGTGAAAAAAATGTATTCGAGTGACCGACACGCACACACTTTTCTCTTGGCACAAAGAACACAACCCTCCAACGACCGGGATGTTGAATACGATACTTCACCAGTCGGATCGAACGCACACGGAAATATAAGAAAGAACGTGTTTGTGTGCCGTTTCTGTCGTTTCCTCGACAGATCGATGCTCCTCTAATCAAGCTTATTCGTTGATAGCCGATATTTGTATTTAGGTTACGTCACTCATTCAACGTCGCGTACGCACGTAACACTACAGGCCGGATCGAATGACGCGTCCTCCTATTGTATGTGTGTGTATGTATGCGTCCGTTTATAGAGGTGGGGAGAATTTGCCGCGACGTTTAAAATCGTGCATATTATCTCTCCCGCTTCTTTAAGTCCAGCGTTACTTTTTTGCCTTTCCTTTTACCACTGACCACTTGCGGATCGACTCTCGTAACAGAGGAAAAAGTGCGTAACGGAATTCACCGACGTGGCGTACTGCGCATGCCCGACACGGAGCTTTGCGTTCTCGGTCGCTGTAGCTACGTATACCGTTTCGGTTCTTTGTTGTGTGCAATTGTTATCTTTGTTCCAGGGTGTGAGTATACTTCCAATTTTACTATTACTTTTAAAACTTGTTACATTTGTCTGTTTACTTACAACTTTCATGCGTACTTTTTAAATTAAAATATAACACGATTTTTTAAAAACTTTTGTACTGTAATTTATTATTTTTAATCCCAATAATATTTTTTCAATTAATATTTTGCTTAATATTATAAGTTTATTAGCAGTGCAGGCATTTGAATTTATGAAACGAATGCTACTGCTATCTTTTATTTTAGTCACATATATATGTATAAATAATTTGTTATTTTTTTATACGAAATAACGTATTCATGTATAATTGTTAGTGAATTTATTTTAAAATGTTTTTCTGATGAGCCTTTACAAAACAAAATTTGTATTACAAATTATTGTGAAGTAACATACAGAAATTCCCGCGTTATGAACATGGCGTTTTTAAACAGTTGTATGTCAAAAAATAGCGCCGAAAATTATCGCCCAAAATTTAAAAGTGACAAGGTCTTATCAATATACTATCATCCATCTTAGTATATAATTGTTAACAATGTCATATATATAATATATTTAAATAAATAGTATAGTTCTTCAATAAAATGAATATATCACTTCATTCATTTCTTAATATTTACTTTTTATATATCTGTATTACTTAACTGCATTTGTTACAAACATTTATAATATTTACATTAGTACACAAGAACTTTCTTTAAGATTTTTCATTTCTATTTCCTGTTTATATTTATCCTTTACAATGGTTAAAAATGAAGTTTTAGCTTTTTCTTGTAACCAATCAGGTAATGGGGAATTCCAGTTTTCTGGTGGTTTATCTCTTCTTTGCCAAACATCATTCTGATAATGACCTTGTAATCTTTCTCTTCTGTGTTTTTTCTCACTGCTTAGTAATTTGTCCTGTATAATGTAATATTTCATATAATATTATATTAAAATAATGAAATTAGTGATTACTTTTTCTTAATTTGGTTCTTAACATACAAACGCTTCTTTGGATTTATACTTCTTCCACTTGTAACAGTTATCATAGTCTTCTTTCCATTGCGAGCAATCTAAATATTCTCCATATATAAAATACTGATGGAAGCGTGCTTTGTAGCATTTACAATCATTGTATTCTTCTTTGTAAAACTCACATGGTCTCAACTAAAATATGTAAATGATTAATACAATAAATTTAATTCAGTATTTATATAATATAAACACACTTCATGTTTAATTATAGATAACTATGATAAATATAAAGAATATATGATTTTACCATCCATTCATCCTTATGTGACTCATTTTGCTTCTCATTTTCAGGTGTAGCTTTTGTTTCAGGCATGTTTTTGTATCTTACTTATGACTATAAACGCTGATATTCTTAAGTTATATAAAAAACGTAAATTTGTTAAGTACTTTATTCATAGAACAAATACCCACTAACTTTATATGAATGCTCAATAGTTTTAATAATCAGACATTGCATAATATTCACATTAGAGATCGTGTACTGATATTTCACCAATATTACCACGTTTGTTAAAATCAAGAACCTTCACGTTTATCAAATATTTAATACTTCATTCACACTAAAAATTTATAATTTTTAATTGCAGAAAATAGTTCATTTATATTTTCGATAGTGGCGTAATGGTCGTGTTAACAATTTGTCTCAGTGGTGCTCATGTCAACTGGATTTAATCAAATTAGAGTTTGCTTTTCGCTAAATTTAATGTAATGCTATTAAAAAAATTGTTCTATTCGTTTTTCAGTAATGAAATTAATTTTGAATTTCTTAAAATATCGAAAAATGTTAGACGTGATATAGTTTTCTAAAGAAAATGGCGTTGTAGGAAAAAATATCCCTACTATTTGTTAAAATACTAAAGAGTTACCATGATTTCGTGCTCGACGATAAGTTAATTTACGCAACAAACATTTATTTCGGAGAATTCAGTTATCATAGAATACAAAAGTTTGTATATTAAACATAATCCTTTAGTATTGTGGCGAGTGGTGGGGACATATCCTACAATGCCATTTTCCCTAGGATAGCTTATATATCCGACAGTGATGTATACTGTTAATGATGCGCCACTGGTTTCCGCCATTCTCTCCGCGCCCCTATTTTTCATTAGGAACGTATCGTCTTGTTATGATTGTAGTCCTCGTTCTTGCTCCGAATTGCTAGACCTGTTCATATCGTTGAAATCCTGTAACCGCTGTCAAGTTTCCTAACCTCTTCGGCAACGAATGTTCCGGTGTTTTGAGTCTTGTTCGGTTAATAGTGACTTATAATTCGTAACATGATGTCGCGGTCAGTGCGTGCAGAGACTCGTAGTCGTGCCAAGGATGATATTAAGCGTGTAATGCAAGTTGTTGACAAAGTTCGCCATTGGTAAATCTCTTAACATATTATAGATGCACGAGGAAATGTTGAAAAATTTCACACAAAATATGTTAAAAAAAAAAAAAACAGAAAATAGTAAAACTATACGGATAACAAAAGAATGGATTAAATAAAGTTTTTTTTACTTGCGAGATTTAATAGAGAATTTTGCATTACACATGTCAGCTGTAAACAGACCTCTATAGTTCTGAAATGTTTCATACGTGTTGATTGAGTAAATAGTGTTCTATATCTGCTTTTTTAATAACATTAAAGAAGGTAGCTTCTCTCTCTGTTGTTTCTGTATTAACCTAGGGGATGCGCTTTTCATGCTGACACTTTTATAGGGAAAAGAAATGGGTTACTATAGGAGAAACTACTATGAAGATTTATAAATGGGTGCCTATATCGACTCTTGATCAGGTAAACAAAATAATACAATGTGTAGAAGATTAAAGGAGAGTGAAAACGTGTCTTTTGTTGTTTAGAAGAAGAAAGGAAAAACAGTCGTGGATAAAGAAAATGGTTTGCCAAGAAAGAGTGGATTAGATTCTTCAAATTCCAATTTTGGGCTCACAGAAGATTCTAATACGTGTGAGTTGAATTTTACAAAGTTATAGTGTACCCATTACTGTTGAACTTTGTAAAACATAAATATTTTAATCATCAGGTTTTTCAACAGTTAGTGATTCTCAAGGATTAACTGACTTTTCCGCGCATCTGGGATTTTCAGAGGATTCAAATTCACAAAATAGTGAACCCACGCCTAAAAGGTTAAAGACTGATTAAAGTTTATTCTGTGATTGTTATCCAGAATATGAAATATTTAGGAAATCATTTATACCTTTTACAAATTTGCACACTCTAAAATTATCTGAAATCATAGCTGTGAATGAATGGGTTAAAGTGATTTATTTTACATTTTACTATATGCTTAGTAAAAGTTTTTTTATGTATTAAAGAAAAGAGGAACTGTACAAAACAACTTTAATTACATGTAGTCAATTTATTTTTTATATATGAATTTATCATAAAACTTCATGGTTTAATTAGAAGTTAGAATTGATAATACTTTAATAAAAATTTACATTGGATATTCAGTCTGTTTTAAGATCTGTTTCCAAGAAAATGAAAAACAAAATTATAGGAAAAAATTATTATTGAAAACTTATTGTACATTCTCTAAACTGTCTTTATAGAGTATTGCAGTATTATTTGAATTCTCAGACACCAAATTTTTGTTTATCTCAAAGAGATGTTTTATAAATTAGGTCAGGGAACATTACAGTTTTTGCTGTGAATGAATCTTAAAAATATTTATGTATAATGCTATGTTATCTTAATGCTAATTGTGTCTGAACATGATCATACGTTCAAGTAATTTTTTGATAATTAAAAGTCATTGTATATATTTCAAACATCATTTTTCATGATTCAATATTTTAAGATGAACTTGCATTCCTTCAGGTTACATTATAGCACCATGACATGTACAAAATAAGCTTTGACACTTACAAATAAAACAATATAATTGCCAATGTTTTCAAACAATAATTACATAAGTTTTCAAGAAGGCATAATCCTTCAATGAAATTATAATTTAGTTATCTTTATTTAGTAAAAAAAAGAATTATTGTATTTAGTATTTATAAGTTTTAAGAACATACATTGATAAAAAAAAAAAGTTTATTTGATGAAAGTAATTATAATTTCTGTATGATAACTGTATATATGAATTCTTATCTACTATTTTAATGACTCCCATATGTTATAAAACGTGTACAGAACAATATCTAAATATGAAACAGTGTTGAATATTATTTTTTTTTATTACCTTTACTCTATTATAAGTAATCAAAGCAGAATGTCTACAATCCATGTAAGTAATCTCAAGTTAAAGATAATAAGCTAAAAATATAACATTTCTGTATTTACCAAGGTAATGGTTTCTTATCATACTGAATGAAACAACCTGTATGTTTCTCAGTTAATGAATTCAGTGTATCCAAAATATTAGTAATACTGGTATCAACATCAAGGGGTGCACTGCTTCCTCCCATATCCGTACGTACCCAACCAGGATGTATACAAGTAACTAGGATTCCATCATCCTTCAAATCAATGCTCAATGATTTTGTTGCTGCATTAAGTGCTGCCTAAAAATGAGATAAACATTATCAAATTTGTTGACTGCTAATTGTATAATTTACACATGTTTATTTAATTAAATGAATATCACCTTGCTACACCTGTAAGGGTAATAGCCACCCACAGTATTTTCAGTTATGCTTCCAAGAATGGAAGTCATGTTAATGACTGCTGACCTCTGAACATTCATTTCTGATTTATTCTCATAATTGCAAGCTGCTGTTTTCAGTAATGGTAAAAGCGCCTTGAAGTGTATAAAATTAGTTATTTTCATTCATAATTTATTTTATATTTCTTTCAGTTTCCAGGATTACCTTTGTTAATAAAATTGGTACCACTGTATTTATGAAAAACGTTTCTGTGAGTTGTTCTTCTTTTACCAACCCAAGCCGTGTGAATTTTGAACTGATCCCAGCATTGTTAAATAAAACATTCAGTCCAGCCTGGCCTGTTTTTTCACTCACAATCTGTACTATCTTATCATAGTTTTTAGTGTCAACCAAATCTGTGAACAAAAAAAGTAAAAAAAAAATTGATGATCAAAGTTTTATTTGAAGTCCTTGCAATTTTCAATTTAATTTATTAAGGTTAGACAAAAAATTGAATCTCTGTTTACAAGCTTTTGCTTTTTTTTGTATTATGTATAAAATATTTTAAATATTTAACAAAATATTTATTTACCTATTATTGAGGTACCTATCGCTCGACATCAAAAAAGCGGCAAATTATTTGAATTTAAAACGATTGTACCATAGAGAATTGAAACTTTTGCACATATCTGACATTTAAATAATAGATACAGTCCATTTACACCAAATATTGATCTAGTTTTAAACTACAGTAACCGTTTTGATCAATACTTTACACAAAATAAATCAGTACCCACTGAATAATTGTGTTCTATTGTATTTTACATTTTCGTAATAAACGTTCGTGTAAAAATTGTAAATTGACTACAAAAACAGTGAGTATACGTTTAAATCTATCAAATTAATATTTTGTAACAATATTAGTTATATTACAATGTTAGTTTATTGTAATAATTTATAGTAGTTTAATATTGTCACGATGAACTAATATCTAGTAAATGTAAAAAGATGTCTATGATGTAAAATCAAAGTACTCCACATACCTTTGGTCAAAGAGACAAAAACATTAGTGGATTCGTTATCAGATATCAAGCACGTATCGATCAATATAACTCTAATAAAATTTCAACATTTTCATGACAGAAAGCATAAGCAATTAAATTATTGCCTCGCAAACAGTGCGACTTGTTGTTTGGCAAATTTTTCCAATCGTTTTCCCATTACTTTGTGCGTTTCATCATGAAGCAAGATTCAAAGAAAAAGAAATCCTGGTGCTTTAGCTGCCGGAAGAAACCGGAAACCGTGGACTCTGATTTTAGCGATCCAGAAAATGTGAACTCTACGGACTCGGCGGAGATACAAACCGATTCCTCAGGTAAAGATTTCATAATTATTACTTTGAGTAAAGGTATATTTACGGTATTTAGTTATAAAGAAAACGATAAGAAATTAAACCCCGATTATAATAAATATTATAAACTATTAATTAATTTTTGTATTGTCTATATATTTCTAACAAAATTAAACAGTGCTTCATATTTATCGGGCCATTCGATTATCAGATATTTTCTCAGAAGAATTCGAAGTGCGAAAGATAATGTTTTTTACGGGAATCGGTCAGATTAATCCAAGTATTTGACAATTATAAATATATCGATGTTATCATAAACGAAATTGAATCTTTTGAGGTATTTTAAGAAATGATTTCGAATGTTTGGTATGGTGGTGCTTGAAAGTTGTTGAAATTTTAAAAAAATACTGTATCATTCTTGGCATTGAGAAAATAGGGCATTTGCCTCGGACTCCGTAAACTCTAGGAGCGGCACTGTTCCTCAGGAAAAAAGGTGCAATAGAAATACCGTATATATACCGATATATATTTACATTAATTACCCAATATGAGTCATAATGACTCTAGAAACAACAAAATTACGCTAAACTTGCAATCAGTATCGTAATTGCATTTTATCTACAGATTACCCTCCTCTAGATAGAAGAGTTTCTCAAAATTTTAAAACGATACGATATCGTTACTCACCTATTTCGATAATATGAACGTTTCTCGATGTTTCAGCCAACGCATTTAATTCCTGTAAAAAGAACAAGAAAAAAAAAATACAAAATCCTCATGAACTTCATTCGTGAGAAATCATCAGATGAATCTCTTGAATCTTGCCAATTACTCCTTATCTGATGGATTGAGGCATCCTTGGGCTTTTACAATTTACACTTAATAGGAAAAATTCGTAAATCATTGAAGAACAAAATCATGCAATCGATTCTCGATCCCGTATAAAACATTTCAAAAAAGGAACGCTACGATTATGATTCTATACAGGGTATCGGTTGTTTCATTAAAATCGTTCCGGTAAACCAGTTTTTAGAGTTTGTTTCATCATCAAAACCTGTAGTGACTTGCATGTCCCCTTGCGCAATCGGCTCGGTGCACGAACCGCTATAAAACAGACTTAAAACTCGTGCGCTCACAGTGCGATTGTATAATAGATGGCGGTAAGGGAACGGAGCAGGCATTAACAGTTCGCTCTTGTCTTTTAGTCGCGGGGAATCGTTCGATCGAGTAGTGTACAAAACGGTTTAACAATTTGTCGTCTGGAAACAACACTTGTCACTGTACATTTGGAAATAATAAAAAAATGGCACCAATTGGTAAGTTATAAATTCGAGCGTATCCGGTTCTTGCGTAAGGTCTTTTCTCATTCACTTTGCAACCGATCTTACCTCCGCTTTATTCCGGTTTCGACAAGTCGCGAATATATTCTCCGGTGGCCGCGGTAATTTCACCAAGTGTTTCACTAGTCCCAATCCCAATCCACGGTTACATCCAGTGATCAAAATCGATCTCATATTATTTTATTTCCTCAGAAATTTTCTCCACCTTGATCGATCGACAATTCCGCGATTCTTGAGTAATTCTTATTATCGTACATTGAGAAACACGAGTGTCATCAGGGTGACGTCACGTGGCTGTGATCGGCTAACAATAATCATGGCGGCGTTAACGCTGCTAGCAAGGCTTGTCCCATTTCGTTCCACTCACGCTAAATTGATCGAGTTACCATGGTCTAGCTGTAATACTTTCCCTTACAGCAGAACCAGTATGGCCTGCCTGTGTAGTGAGTGCCAATGTCCTTTCATTCTTCAAATACGAATGCAGCTTAATTTTTCGCATTGCCTGTTATTTTCTGTACTTACAAGCACTTATCCCGGCAAAGTCGAATTGCAGGTTATGGTTGAATGATTTGTTAAGAGTGTTCATTAATAATTCTAAATTTTAACAAAGAATTTTGGTTTTCAGCAGTGTCATGCTAAAATGTTTTTGTAATATTACAAAACTAAATTGCACTGTATAACCTCATCTTGACAGTTGTAACTTCTGTTCTTAAATTTTAATTATGGTGTTATATGTGCTTCTTTTTCTCTTTTTAGCGGATCAGAAATACACCTATGACTTATTAGTCCTTGGTGGTGGATCAGGCGGTTTAGCTGCAGCCAAAGAAGCAGCGAACCTGGGTGCAAAAGTTGCTGTTCTTGATTTTGTCACACCGTCTCCACAAGGTTCCACTTGGGGATTAGGTGGTACTTGTGTTAATGTTGGATGTATACCTAAAAAGTTGATGCATCAGGCTGCTTTATTAGGAGAAGCTCTTCATGTATGTCTATGATTGAAATAATGATTGTTCATAACTGCTTAAATAATGACTGTTCATAAAATTCAAGAAAATTTCATTTTTTGTAGGAATCCGCAGCTTATGGATGGCAAGTATCAGATCCAAAAGGTGTTAAACATGATTGGGAAGCATTAAAAACTGCTGTGCAGAACCACATAAAATCTGTAAATTGGGTTACACGTGTGGAACTTAGAACAAAGTTAGTATCATTCTTGTTATGATTATGAAACGAGTTTGAGGATATTTATACGAATTATTTCTTTTATTATTACAGGAAAGTCGAGTACTTCAATGCCCTTGGTTATTTCAAGGATCCGCATACAGTATGCGGCGTAATGAAAAATGGCGAAGAAAAATCGTTTACAGCGAAATATATCCTGATCGCCGTAGGCGGTAGGCCAAAGTATCCAGATATTCCCGGTGCTAAAGAATTCGGAATAAGCAGCGACGATATCTTTAGTTTACAAAAAGCCCCAGGGAAGACGCTTGTCGTTGGTGCTGGATGTATCCTTTCTTTATGGCAGTCTTTAATATCAATTTTCCAGTTTCTCTTTGTGTTAGCAAACGTAATCCGTGTAATCCATGTTTTGTCGTGGATTACCATGTTTTCAATGAATAAAAGATAAGCCTAACGATAAAAAGACACACGCCTCTATTAGATTTGAACTTTGTTCTGGCGATTGCGACGAAGTCTAGATTATTACATCGAAAAAAGTGAACGATTATAGATAATTTTATGCCCTATCCCATAAAATTTGACTTTCATTGTTAAATGGCTAGATATAGACCAATTATGTAACTCGTCTGGTACTTTTTGCGACTTCTAAAGACTAATTTATTTTCTGACACTTTGCTTTTTCTTAATGGATAAATAGATATTGGTTTGGAGTGTGCTGGATTCTTGAACGGTTTAGGTTACGATGTGACAATAATGGTGCGCTCGCGTGTTTTACGAGAGTTCGATCAGCAAATGGCAAACATCCTCGCCTCAGAAATATCGAATCGCGGTGTTCACTTCATTTATGGAGCTACGTCGAAGTCGCTGGAGAAACAAAGCGATGGCCGACTTCTTGTCTGTTGGACTAACAAAGTACGTTTTGAGGTTCAAAGTAAATATAAATAATAGATACGTGTCTTATGATAAGTTATAATTTTTTAGAATGGAGAAGTTGAAAAAAGTGTATATGACACTGTGCTGTTTGCAATTGGTCGTAAACCACTCACACAGGAATTGAAACCTGAAAATGCTGGCCTTAAACTCAACCCAGATACTGCGAAAATAGATGCAGTAGATGAACAGACAAACGTTCCAAATATATACGCCGTTGGAGATGTTCTCCACGTGAGTTTTCATCAATTAACAAATGCTGGGCATACGAATAAGTTCATCTTATAAGAACTCTTCAATTGTTCCTTTGTGTTACAGAAAAAACCGGAACTGACGCCCGTTGCTATAGTCGCTGGCCGATTATTGGCAAGAAGATTATTCGGGAACTCAACGGCACAAATGGACTACATTAACGTACCTACGACGATATTCACTCCTTTGGAGTACGGCTGTGTGGGCCTCAGCGAAGAGGCAGCGATCGCGATTCACGGAGAAGACAATATCGAAGTTTACCACGCGTATTACAAACCTACGGAATTCTTCGTCCCGCAGAAAGACGTTTCTCATTGTTATTTAAAAGTTGTAGCATTTAGAGATGGCGATCAAAGGGTGCTTGGTTTGCATTTCATTGGTCCCCATGCCGGCGAAGTGATTCAAGGCTTTGCTGCCGCTATTAAGTACGTATTTTATTTCATTTTTCAATCATACGAATTGATTTTCATTAAGCTTTACTTTGGCTGACCAACAATTTCTGATAGTACGTTTGAATCATCTCTTTAAAATAACCGTTATCTTGTTGCAACTGTTGCCACAGCCAACATGGCGATAAAGTAAACCTTCTAAACTTATATCTTTTAATTTTATTTGTATAATACTATCAGAATACATGAAAAAAGTCAACAATTATTTGCTCAAAGTAAAGTTCAACACTAATTTTGAATCTGTTGTTTATATTAATGATGTTTCTTTCAGGTGTAATTTAACATTCCCAAAATTGAAAGACACAATTGGTATTCATCCAACAGTTGCAGAAGAATTCACACGTGTATCCATAACCAAACGTTCTGGGCTTGATCCCAAACCACAAAGTTGTTGCAGTTAAAGTACATGTAACATTAGGTTCATTACTTTTTTGGTATTTGTGAACATCTTTTAAGTGTGACTGAGGCACACGTTTACTCGATCCGATGTACATCAGTCATTTATTTCGGAATTAATTTTCCGAGCGGAACTCTTTCAAGTTGAGAAATATTTTTTTACGAAGTACAGGCAGGAGAAGATTTTTTAGAACACTTCAGTAGGTATTTGAAACTTAAAATTTGTAGAGCAACGCACTATAGTGAGACTTGCTTCTGATAGAATTTAATTTGCGTTGTTGTACTTATAGCAATTTTTATAAACATAATTTTTGAGATTTCAAACACATTCTTATGTATACATTTGAGCAAAAATAAAGGAACATTAAATTATATGGTGGTATGTTTTTATTTAAAAAATGATGAAGCACTCCTGTTCAAAAACTCCTGCCTATACCTTTTAAAATACCATTATTTTTATAATTTTTACGCGTAATATTTTATTATAATCTTACATATTAAAATTATTGATAGATTAAATTGAGATTGCGTTTATTGAAATCTATTTTTATCATTTTCACACGTTTTACAAAAGTTATAAATATTTTTAAGTACAACTCCTGCTACAAAGAATACAACCGACCTCAGTCGATAAATTCGAAGGAAACAAAAGGGTGACAAAATAATTTATAACTTAAAACTTTAATGTATTAAAGTTATAAGGACATTTATAACAACAAAATATCTTATGTAGCGGCGTTAAAAAGCAGATTTTTAATAATATATTTTTTACCGACTTTATTTTTTTACCCCTAGCTCCATCTGCGAACAAAGTGCTGAAACCTATCAACAATTATCGACTGAGAAACTCGAAACATCGTTAAAAATGGCGGGCTTTTTAAAATGAGCAATGTATCATTTTGACATTTCTCGATTAAATTCCTTAGGAAGGTTTATTTATTAAAAATCTGCTTTAATCATGAGACTAGAAGAACTTGTATATAATTCTTAATTGTTTAAACAAATGAAGAACCTAGATTTATATCTTTTTTTCATTAATGTAACTTTTAAAGCTGTATAATAAATGTTTCAAAGTCAGTAACATGGATATCGCTTCAATTTTATCGTCTTTAGTGCTTTCAGTACAATTATCTGAAGCGGTTTTGTGATTTAAAATGTTTTTTAAGCTGTAAAAGATTAAAAATGTTGAAGACCACAGGAAAGGGTATCTGAATTTAGTTCGATTAGTTCCGACGTTTGACCGCTAGATGGCTAGCAATTTTTGTGTCCATAAAACGCTATTTTTTTCAAAATCGAATCTAAGGCTTCAAACACACCAAAATGATATTATTCTAATAAAATGATACCCCTAGAATACTCTAATACCATTAGAAATGCTCAAAAATCACTCATTTTTCGAAAAAATGCAATTTTCTATTTTACCAGTTCCAGCGGTTACCGTTAAATGGCGCTACTCGAATCACTTTTTGAGCGGGTCAGGTTTAAAAGTTAAAAAGAAAAATAAAAAGCTTGCTCAACATTTTTAGTTTATTAAATTACATTTCTTTTCATTCAATCTCCTTTACAGATTTTCAAAACTAACTTAATAACTATTGTAAGGTCCCTACGTGCTACTTGCTATTCTAACATTGCATTCGTCTTATAGGAAACAATTGTCATTAAAATTAATGAATTCTACCATCAGACAAAACACAACATATCGAGAAATTGAATTTATGCGGCAAAAGAAGTAATTATTCTTATTATTAAAATTGAATTGAAAACTCATAAGTAATATCAGAAATTATTTTGTAAATAAACGAGAATATATGTTAACCATTTAACAAGAAAATATTCTATTTCGTGTCTTAGCGACTGATGGAATTAATTTATATTGAATATCACTTTATGGCATCAAGGATAAGAATGTATTAATAATTTCAGGTTATAAATGTTATTACGTTTCATGACCTGTCCGTTGATTTAAAAAATGTTTTCCTCAAAATCGTCATCGTCGAATCTTCAGCAGGAAACTGACGATAATAAAGATTATAATCTCTGCCCTTTCGTAAGTAATTTATTTACGATAATAAGAAATATTCCGTGCATGATTCTGAATTAAACTCGACATTTTAATCGATACATTTTTCCACAGAAATTGATATGGTCCTTTGGAATAAACTCAGTGGTGCCAGTGATAAACTTAACCACTGAAAATCGAACGCTCATCGCGTACGCTTGCTCGCACGCTGTCACGATCTACAATTACAGATCGAGGGAACTGATTAACCTTCAAGGGCACGTACGTTTCTCTTCTTCTTAAAAAGGATTTTTCACAGTTTCATCTGAAATATATGGCGCCCAGTGTGTTACTGGATTGAGGAAATTGAGGGAAATGTCATATCAATTAAGCTGGTAGCATCATGACTAACGTTACAAGCAAGTGGGGGAAGTTGCTTCCTGTTGGACGTCAGATCTAATTTGTATCACGTGATACACAATGTGACGTCGCGAATACGAATTTCTAGCCTGTCTTAAAATAGCATTACTGATTCTTTATTCATTTTTTGTTTGCTCTGACGTATTAGAGGCGTTGTAACAGAATTGCTTAATCCATTAAACTATTGATTTCTGACAAATGAAACGATCAACGTGTTACAGCAAAATGCAGTTAACGCAATATCGGCATCGATGGATGGAAAATGGTTGGTGTCGGCAGATTTTGGAAAGGACTCTGTGGTTGTAGTTTGGGACACTGAAACGGGGTAAAAGCATTCGAAGCCCACTGCTGCAATTTCATTCGTTACAGTTCTACTGAAATGTTTTTAGTGTACCAATTTGCACCCTGTTCAGTCCACACGGTGACTACGAAGTAACCGCGGCAAAAATCAGCCAAAACGCCAAGTACATAGTGACCGTTGGAAATGAAGAACATCAAAACGTTCATTTTTGGCTGTGGACGTTCGGGAAAGATAAACCTGACGGTAAATTCATTATTTTAATACGAGGACCAGGACTTGATTAAGAAAGGGGGGCTGGATGGTGTCACAGGTCCTCAATTTTCAATTTTGTAGGATATTACGACCTTTCCATTAAATGCCTTTAATAGATTGAAATCTTAATTACCATCTAGTTACCATTAGTTCCATCGTTAATTACCTATCACGCTATATTTGAAATTGTTGAAAAATGATCTTTCTTTCAGGAATTCTGGAATTGACTGAATTTTCTTCGGACAGAGTAAAGGATATAGCCTTCAACGAAGATTACTCTGAAGAATTCGTCTTGACTGCTGAACACCACGTCGTATTTTGCAATTGGGTTGGTATAAAGTGTGGGCAGGAAGTGCTTATCGAGGCGCTTGTTATCGACGATTATTCAGAAAGTCGGAAAAGCATTGACACGTATTCTCATGAATTAGAAAAATGATCAACTGGAGTGCTATTATCCACAAATTCTGGGAGGCACGCGACGGTACGGGGTGTTTAATTGTTCCTGTTTCGTGGCTAGAACGTATCGGGTGGTAACTGCAACGACTAATGGTATTACTTCTTATCCTTTATTTTAAAAAAAGAAATTATTTCTTAACACCCCACAACACTATTCGGTATTTTATTATTTACCGCCGATGCAGGATACATTATGCTTTGGAACGTTGACCAGAACACAGAAAGCGCGCACGGTCACCCTGAGGGAAACCGGAAACACATCAAATCCGTGCATCTCCAGAAATGCGACATTTCCGCGCTAGTGTATTACGATGGGTATTTTATACCGTTTCATTCTCCAAAGTTGTGATAAGTCACTCCTGGGACAGTGGTGGCTCGCGTATAAGCATTGTGGAACTGATATTATCAATAACATTTAATTATTCTTTCTTTGTACTTGTACAATGTGTACAATCCCGAAGCTTAGTATCAGTAACCATCCCCACTAATTTTATAACCATCAGTAACCACCCCTACTAATTTTAGCCGTCACTGCTCCTGTCGGGTTGCAAATTGGAAAAATTTCGATTATGGAAATTTATTTAAAGGATAAAATCGAAGATTCTGTTCCTTTTACAAAACTTTTGGAGGGTGGCATTGAATAATTTGTATTGTTAGATTTATAGTGATCGGGACAGAGGAGGGTCGAGTTTGTTTCTACGACAACGAACTGAGGATACTTTTCTCGTGCGGAAACCCGAATTTGAATTCAATAAAATCCATCGGTTTCGAGCTGACCAGCTCGCTGGTAGCTCCCATGGCCGTGGACGCGGACTCTGAGTGTAAGTTCATCGAAAGGGTTGATCTTATTAAATTGCGATATTGGTAGTATGTCTTCCTTTGCAGTCGAATTCAGCGAGGAGAACAACTTGGAATACGAAGAGGAGTTTGAACAGTCCTCGGAGAGCAAACCGGAAGACTCTATCTGCGACGAGAAGAAGCAACATTTAAAGGGTCTCGAGCGCATTAAGGTCGACAAGGTTCCAAGCACCATAAGCGTTAACTTGGAGACCCCGTTGAGAAAGCACCGCAAAGGCAAAGAGAAACCCATTATACCCACAGACACTACCCTCGATGGTAATCTCTTCTGTACCAGGCGGTTTATTGTCAGTAAGCAATCATTTTAATTCATTGCTTTTCTTCTAAATATACGATTAAACATAATGTTGAATAACCAACTCGATTAGAAGCTAACCCTAAGCCTAACCTCTAATAAACTTATAACATTAGAACTTGGTATTCGTCTCACTCCGGATTCCAACAATAAATTATGTTAACCCTTCCCATTCGATTGTCCCCTCTGAGTGGACATGAAAATAATGCAAGTGATTTTTAAAGGAAATTTAACTAATTTATTCTTCTTTTCCTAAGTTTCCTTCCAAATATAATTAAAATAAAAATAATTATTCCCAATATTGTATTGTTTTATCTACGATAGTTTCTAAGTGCAACGAGTTAATATTATAGATCGCGTTGAAACACCTAAGACCGTTTAATTCAATTCTTTATCGTTTAATTATGGAAATATTATTTAAAGGTTCATTGAACGGATCGATCGCGCTAATCAACATTTCCAAATTGAAGTGTAGCTTCATTGTTCTAGACAAAAACGGGCCGATCACCAGCTTGGACGCTCATCCGCGAAGGTATTTGCATAATTGCATAAATTATCGTTCTTTGGTAGATCCTCATACCTTATTTTGTTTATTGTTACAAGCGAATTCATAGTAACCGGAAACGCTCACGGCGTAATAACCCTGTACAATTACGAGACACATAAGATCATCCTGCACCGGAAGAGCCCTCCTATGCCCGACTACCTTTTGCTGTTCAAAGAGCAAATGAAATACGGCATTGTAATTTACACCACATGTGGGCAGACCACTGAAACATCGACTGCCATTTCGATACTGAAATATTCGCCATTAGGTAACGTCGTATTAATTAATTATTAAATGATATAAAATTTGAAGTACCGGTCACCAGTGACCATCATGGCGGTGAACGTGTCAATGGTGTTGTCTGATATTGTTTAATTATTGTTATAAATATCGTTGGACCAGGTGACATGATTGTGTGCGGCGTTGAATGCGGAGCATTATGGATGCTGCATCCCATCACTCTGGAACCTCTTGACCAACTACCCTACAGACATTCCACGGAAGCTATAGAGAAATTAATTTTTACCGAATGCGGTGAATACATGGCTTATTCAGTAAATATATCACTTTCGTTCTTAGCCATTAAGCACTCATTGCAGAGTACCATGAAAGGCCATGGTGGACAATTTGAATTTAATTTAAATCAATAATTAGTTATTTAGACGTTGGATTAATAATCAATAATTTACACCTTGAATTAATAATTAACAATTTAGACCTTGTGTCATCTCCACTTTAAACTTTAAAATATTTCTGTACCATTCTTTGAGAATCTAAACTCCCAATCTTACACGCGTAGTTGTAATTGGATCCTTTTGACCATGTCCAGGATAAGACACTGGTGGTAGCAGTTTTCAGAAGGAATCGTGATAAAACGAAGAATTATTTATGGAGCTTTCTTGGCAAGTGTCGTGCCCATGATGGTCCAGTAAAGGATCTACTTTTCGGACCGGTCACCTCCGCCGATGACGTACCTCAATTATTCTCATTGGGGGCAGATCAGAATTTAATCGAGTACGATCTCAAAGAGAGGTATGCGAGTCGTTTCTCTCAATAATTTGGGTAAATAGTGCAATAACGTTTTGTATTACACAGCGGACCGTATCCTGATCCCGGTTTACAGATATACGAAATTTATCAAATCGAATACACTGCGATTCCTCAATGCCTTTGTTGGTATCCTGAGGTGCACGTTGAAAGATTTTTATTGATTTCTAATTCAGAGGTAATCCCAGTTTCCTGACATTACGAGAAAAAATAATGTTTTCATAGTAATTACTAAACACTCTTGCTTTAAATAATAAAAAATACATATTTCATATCTTGATAACTCTTAAGGATGTTTTAATTTAGGGGGGAGGGGTTGGCAGTAATTGATCAAATTCTAAGATTCCTAACACCATTATCTTTTTTATTCGATTAGTACAAGTACAGACTGCTGAACGATGTCACCAAAAAGATTCGAGGGACATTTCTGGGTCCACTTTTTGAAACGCCAGTTAAGTATCTCAAGGTAAATCGATTAACCCCTTCCTAGTTAAAAACAATGATAAACCTGGATCGAAGTGAAGATAATTTCAATACTTTCAGGTACTACCTGTGAAAGAGCTCAAAGGCGGTGGGTACATGGTGTTCGCCACCGAGAAGGAAATCGGTATTCACATATACCCCTTCGACGGTAATCCTTATAAGCTTTTGGGAATCATAGGTCATCCACGCAAGGTAACCAAAGACAATACATTATTAATCGATATTTGGATACACTTCTCTGTTCAATTTTAACAGATCACTAACATTGCTCTTAATCACGAGAGTACCATACTGTTCACTTCCGGTTACGACGATCCGTGCGTGTTGATGTGGAAGATAAAATGCAGGTGAACTTAAATATCCATAAATTAAACAAATCCTTGGACAGAGAATATTTAAATTCGAGTTTACCTTAAACAATTGATCAATCAAATATAAATGAAAGTTTTCTGTTTCAATTTTAACTGAAATGCCATTGTACTTTTCCTAAACTTGACTTGTTAGAGTTCCATGCTCCTGAATTTATTATTTTATGTTTCTTCAGGTCCGTGGATGTACTGGTACACTTGGGTGGCGAAGGTCTCTCCCCCTATTATTGTCTAATCGAAGGCGGTAGGGATGGTTGGCTGATCAAAGAAATGAAGGACCTCTTCTATTACGCTCAAATCCTGCATCAAGGGGAGAACACGATGTTCACTAGAATAGTAACCGAGAAAATACCCACGAAACAGATACCGAATCTAATGTGTGCAGTTGGATTCTATCCCAACAACAGAGAAGTATTAAACGTTGTACAGGGTGTTCCAATAAATAGTATACACAAAATGAACAAACAATAGGTATTTGATATTAACATTTTGCTGGGACACCCTATGTTTTAGCCATCAAATGACTCGACCTTTGACAAGAATTGCAATTTTGATTGATTAACATTTCAGATCGAGAACTGCATGGAGGAGATCTCTTACAGAAACTATGCAAACTCTGGCCAGTTAGTGGAAGAGATCACGTTCGAGGATTTTGTGATTCTTTATTTAAATCATCGTCCAGCTTTTGGAATTTCTTTGGGAGAAATTCGGGAGGCTTTTCAAGTTCTGATCGACCCGCAACGCGAATGGATCGACGAAGAGGAGATCCCTGTCATGACTCGAGAACAGTTTATAAATACACTTTATGGAATAGGTCCTCCTGGCTTTATTAGAGAGAGAAACAGGCATTTTGGTCAGTTTCCATACACAGTTTCCTTCTAAATATTGCAATATTTAAAAATCTTACATTTAAAATTTCAGACACTCGGTATGTACAGAAATGTTTAAAATAAAAATTGTTTTAGGGGAGTCAATGACACCTTTTCAGGGATACATATATTTAAAAACTCTACTGGACACTAACAATGATACAGAAAATTTACAACAAAACGAGGATAGACGAAGCTCGATGATGGAGGAGTTTCCATTCTTACAAGAGGTATTTATGTACCTTCTTTGATATTTGCTGGACAAAAGTATTATTATTAATTTTTATTTTAATTCAGGGATAATGAAAATGATTCTAATAGTACATAACTAGTAACAGTATAGCCCTTCACCTAAATAATAAGAGTGGAGTTAATTTTTTTTTTTTTTTCAGTAATATACGAAGTTATAAATTCATAAATAGATACTGAAACTTACTTAAAAAAGTAAAGACAGACATATCACTTGATTTGAGTAATAAAAGAGAAAACATTATGTTGTTATGAAATAATCAACTTGTAATCATTTTTCAATTTTAAATATGGCGCGGTTTGCCGCCGCGGGACGACAGAACTAACAAAATAGATCACATTTCTTTTTAAATAAGCCACTTTTTGGAATTTCTGTCGGGTACATAGTCTTCTACGTTCAAAAGTCGATAAAAAAACTGTCACCAATCGGATTGATTGCCAAAAATTTCAAAAAGTAGCTTATTTTTTGCCGCCAGATGGCGTCACCAATGTCAGGCTTTCGACGCGCGTCTTATTTGAAATCGAAAAAATGCGTATAACAGTTTCTATTTAAGAACACTTTAATTACCAATTCACCTCTATTATTTTAATATATAATACCCAAAATAAATAATAGGAATGTAGAAAGTTAAAAAACAGAATGAAATTTATTTGAATTATCAGTAATAGCAATTATAAGAATGTTGCAAATCTTATACATACCAAAATAACTTTGAACCGTGGGATAAAGGTGGAGGTAATAACAAAAAAAAAAAAAAAAAAAAAGAAAAAAGAGAAAATTTTTCGTTTTAGGCTCGCCGAAAGTAATGTATTATCGTTTTTTTTTTTTTATAATACAGAAGATATCTTACAAAGATTTCATCACGGACATAATGGGCATCGAGTTGAAGGAGGAGGAAACGAGGGCTGACGATAATTAAGTAAACCTTTACTTCGCATTGCTGGCACGTTAATGTTTCTTATTTAATAATTATCATTATCCATTAAACATTACCATTATCATTAATTGTCATTATCGTTACAATGTACTTCGCGAGTTCTATTAAACACGTACGAACACTAAACGTATTTATACGTTTCGTTTCTTATCTGAAGTATCGAACAAAATGAACAGACTCGATTTTAAAAGAAATTTTAATGTTTCAGCCAATTCTTTGTACAAGTTGAACAACTGAACCGGAAAGAAGCGACGAAACTCGCCGATGGAACGTCGATTTTTGTTAGCTGAATATCACATCGAAATCTTGGCAAACGTACAACAATTTCAACGAACCAGAGCAGAAAAACAATCAGACTAGAAAAAAAAACAGAAAACGATAAAAAGGTCTGCTGGTCGTCGATTTTAACCTCAACCCTTAATCACCATAGGCTTTTAGAATTACATTTATAAATTTATAAGGAACATCGTTTTATCGTTTTTTATTCGTAATAATAATGAACGCTGGGTAATACCAGTAGAAAAACTACAGATTTAATTCCGACAAGGTTACATTTCACCTTACCACGGTATTTAAAGGTTGAGGTACTTTGGAAAAAGGCGGGAAACCTCGACTTTCAGAACGGAAACTTGAACGCATGCAAATTGTAAAAAATTTTGGAAAGGAAAAGAGAGTTTGAGGAACGTTTTCTGAGACAATTAACACGTTGACCGCTATTATATAGGTTAAAATTAGAATTATTAAAAATCCTAATCGTTAGGATAATTCTGAACTGTGGTTTTCTTGATTACAATCAAAACAGCCACTATTAATTCACTCACTGTCCATTATTAATTTAATTAAAATCCAATTTTTATTCGCTCGTAACAAATCATGGAGAGAGTCCAAAGAATTCAAACTGAACCTTCAAAGAGTATTACTTTAAATGTTCTTATGTCCAAAGTACAATCGTATTACGTTTCAAAGATTTAATCGTTTAACAATAAATACTTAATTAATGGACAAAAACAGTGAGCAGGTTAACATAATGTATAATAATTAGTTAAAATATGACTCGCTACTGCACGCGTCAATTTCCAAAGAATCAGTTAACGTGTTAATTTTCTACACTGTATGGCTAACAACGTATAAAAAAAATGATTATTAATGGTTGTAACGATGTAACGGGGTCACAGACACCGCCAGCAGTGCCGACAGTCAAATATCAGCCGCGATTATCACGATTTCTTGATAATTTCTTCGATTGATAAAGAACACAGCCCTCCCCTCTCGTGCTAGGCTTTGAACAGTACCATCGCTCTATGATGTAATCTAAATTTCCGGTTTTTCTAGAACGCTATGCTCGCCTATCGGCTACCGCTAAATTTAATTATTTTTATACACCGCCGCGTCGTTTTTAAAAGAAGTACAAACAAATGTACACAAAAAACCTTACATCATTTTTTGTTATGTATATATATATACATATATACATACACACACACACACATATATATATATATATGTATATATATAAACTCTAAGGCGTATTTACAAGTTATATACAAATGTTTTTATCCGTTCACGTATCGGCTTAAGAAAAATATTTAACATGGAACAGCGTATGATTGATTCGTTTCGTTTATCAAGAAAGAAAAAAAGAAAGAAAGAAACAACGCTGGGAATTAACGAATGATCGTTTAACCATCTCTCTCTCTCCAATACGTTTTTCTTTTTCTTTTCTTTAACAGAATTGCAAAATAAGAAAATCTAAAAAGAAAATTCGAAGCTTCCATGGAAATATTTCAGTAATTCTAGTTGCACCAAGCTCTGTAGTCTTCTCTAGTGGAAAAATGGCAGCGTTTAGGAATATACCTCTACTAAAAAGCTACTAGTACCTGTATTATGATGAAGGTGATAAGTGTTACGTTTGGAATTGGTTAATTTAGTAGCGATTAAAATAGATGATAGGTTGGGTTGAATTCCTAGTAACTTTTTAGGGTAAAACAAATAGCGGAACTCGCTTCTTCCGCAGCGCCATTTTCTCTAGATAAGTCTATGCTGCGTTTCTTCTACGCCGCCGTTTATCCCTAGATAAAACTAGCACGCCTACACTTTACATTTTGCTAAATCAAAGTTAACCAGGTATCGAGTAAACGAAGACGAGAGAGACGCTCGAACGTCCATTCGAAAGTGTATGCCTAAACAGTAAATTCAACAGGCGGACAGAATCCGCTGCTATCAGTCGAAATAGTCCTCGCTGTTCTGCACGATACCGTGCTTCTTTCGACAGTCCGGACAATACCACTTGCCCTTGGGTGGCACCATGATGCCCACGCACTCGAAGTGAAACCACTCGATTCGACAGTCCTCGGCGTCGCAGGCGATCATCTCCGACACTTCGTCGTAGGGGCACTGACAGTAACAGTACAGATTGACCGGTCGTTCGGGCACAGACGCGTTGTTCTCCGCCAGATGCGTCTGCATCTGTTGGCTGGCCTCGATCTCGGTGTCGCTAGAGTCACTGCTGCTCTCGGCCGCTTCCTCGGACTCGGTGGCGGAAGCGGCAGCGAGACCCAGCGTCTCCGGTTGGCTCTCTTGGATCGGGGGCCTGTACGCCACGGATTTACCACCGAAGGACAGCCTCGCGGGCAGCGTCTTGACGCTGGGCGCCGTTGCGAACGAAGGCGTTTCCGCTTTCCTCCACTTGGTGATCGGCTGTTTCTCCACCTCGTCGTCGCTAGAATCCCCGTAGAATCGTTTGGGCACTCGTTTCCGCTTCGACGAGCGCTTGTTCTCCGGCTCGGAGCCGCTGCCACCGATGTTCTGGCCAATTACACCGACAACCTGGGGCTCGATGGACGCGTTGCCCAGGTGTAAATCGTTCGTCGAGCCCAGTGGCACGCTCTGCTGCATCAGCGTCGGCGACGAGACCGGGTAACCGGGGTTCTTTTGGTAAAACGCTTTAGGAATGTTTAGTTTAATGGACTCGACGGCCGGCGCCACGTTCCGTTGCTTCGCTCTCTCGCCCTTCTTCCGCTTTTTCGTCTTCACTTTCCTCTTCTGCTGTGTCTGGTCCTCCGTCGCTGCGGGTATCTGCTCTGGAGACGGTATCGCCGCGTCCGTCTCCGTCAGACCGTTGTTCAACGGCATCGCCGACTCCGTGGACGCCGGGGCCACCGCCGCCAGAAGCAGCAGCTGATTCCGCTTCTCCGCCAGCAGCTTGTTCGCCAGTTGCTGGGGATGCTCGTCGTAAAAGTCCTCGTCCGTCTCCGTCTCCTCGGTCTCCAGGTCAGATTCTCTCAACAAAAGCTGCGGGGGGCAGACCGGCTCCGCCGAAACTGCCGTTCCGTTCCCCGCCTCCGCGGAAGCCTCCTTATTCTCCGCTTCCAGACGTCCAGCCTCGATCTCCTGGGCCCCATCCTTCTCCTTCTTCCGTTCTTTGCGACTGGACTGTTTCTTCGGGGAGTTCTCTGACGTGGAACTGTCAGAGTCCGAACTGCTGCTGGAACTGGAAGAACTACCTGAGGAAGAGCTACTGCAGCTGCAGTTCGTCCCGCAGGAACAGCTGCTCGAATCGCTGTCGCTGGACGAATCGCTGGACGACGTGCTTCCGTTCTGTTTCTTCTTCTTCGGGCTTTTGACCTTCTTCCTGTTGGGATCCTCTTCGTTCACGCTCTGCAGCCCGTTGTTCTCGACAGGACTCTTCTGCGCCTTATTTAAGTAATCTTGGTCCCCAACGGTACTCACTTCCTCTTTGTCGATCACCTTCACTTCCGATTCTTTGTCCTTCTCCTTCTCGGACCATACCACGCAGTAATCGTGATCAGCCAGCACTATACTCCTCAGAAACGCCACGTCCGTCTCCGGTTCTGATTCCTTCACGAAGTTGTTGGTGGAATCCTTCATTTCAAGGCTGGCCGTGTACGACTTGAAGTTGTCCCAGATGCCGTCCATGATCTGCGCCCCCTGTTCCTTTTCCTCTTCGTTCTGCTCCACCTCCACTATGCTGTCCGCTACAGGTTCGCTGGAAACGACATTCTGCTGGTCCAAGGAAGACGTGGCCTCCTCTTCGGTAGATTTCGCCTTCTCTTTCTCTTCCGGTTCCTTAGTTTCGACCTTCTCCTCTTCGGAGTCCGTGTCACTTTCGGAAGAAAGGTTCAGGGGCGGCAGGTCGTACACGTCGACAACCTTCTTCACCGGTTCCTTGACTTCCGGTTCGGAGGCGGCTGCGTTACTGTCGGCTACAACTGCCTTTTCTTTATCCGATTTCTCTTCGTCAAGCGTCGGTGGCTGGCTCGTCGCATCCACCAGACTCGAGCTAACAGCCGGCGGTTCTCTGTGAGCGTTCTCGTGTTTGATCATCAGCTTCCGGGAGATGAAACGTTCCGAACATTCGCTACAGGTGTACGGCAGGTCCCCGGAATGCAGCCTCTTGTGCACCTTCAGCGCCACCGCCCGCGAGAAGCTGGAGCTACATTCCTCGCAAACGAAGGCAGTAGGCGGTATGCAGAAGTGGTAGATGTGCGGCCATTTCTTCTGCAGGCATTTCTTGCACAACACGCTCTCCGTCCCGTGCTTCCAGAACAGGTGTTTCGTGATGTCCGGCTTGTTCCTGTAAGCGATACCGCACCTGTAGCAGAGGTGATGAAGTTTGTGCTTCCACACGTGATTCGAGAGCCGTTGCTGGTTCCCGGTAGACTCCAGGCAGACGTCGCAAGCGTGATGCCGTTTGCGCAGATGTACCATCAGCCTGAACGCGGATGGGAGGTTCGCCATCGGGCAGAGGCAGCACCTGTACCTGACGTTGATGTTCGGGGAGTACGTGCCGGGGCACAAATGGCATAGCAACTCGCTGTAACTGTAGAACGTCGATTTACACATTATACAGATCAAGATAGTCTTCTGATGCATCTTGCGATTGTGCAGGTAAAGCTCTTTGTGAATGGCAGAGTGAAATCTACAATGAAAACACTCGTACGTCCTCACATTTGGAACGTTGTACGTGCCGTTGGTGCTGCTGTAAGAGTCTAAATTGAAGAAGTGGGAATCCAGCTCGTCCAGGGACTTCTTCACTCTGGTGACAAACTGTTCTGTTTGAATAATGATGGCCGGATGCTGAGGTTGAAACTTGTGCTCCGCGAGTATGTGTAATCCGAGTTGTTTGCCGTTCACCGCTATGTGGCGTGCGTGGTTGCAGTAAACACAGAACGGGCTGGCTGCTTCTATGCAACGTTTCAGTAGATCTTCTATCTCTATACTGTCCAAGATTCCGTCCACATTGAGGTCGATGCAAGGAACGTCCTCTCCAGCCAACACGATGCCGTCGTTTGGCTGCATCTGGGACTCCACCTCGTCTTCCGCCTCGTTTTGATCAACATCGTTGTCCTGCTCGTCGGTTCCTTGCTTTCCATTCTCAGTTATGTCGACCGACTTCTCTTCGGCAACTTCTATTTGGCTCTCGTCGTTTCTAACGTTCATATCGAACTCGGTCGTGTCTTTAACCTCTGTCTTCTCTTCGTTGGCCTCTTCGACTTCCTCCGTTTCTTCAGAATTACTGTCCACCACGGCTAACTTCAAACTGTCCGAATCGCTGTCTTCCTCGTTCGCCTGGTAACTACTGTTCTCTTTGTCTTTTTCACCAACGTTGGATTCTTTCTCTTCCGCCACTGAACTCTCAGCGTTGTTATTTTCCTCGGACTTCGTACCAGCTTCATTGTCCTCCACGCTCTCGCTTTTCGTAGTCACAGAGAACTGAGAGTTCTTGTTGGTACATATTTTTATGACTAAACTTCTGTCCGATGATTCATTGAACGATACCGAACACTGAGATTCGTTAGGTACATCGAGATTTTCTTTGTTCTCGTTCTCGCAAGCATCCTCTTCTTTGGACTGTGGATCTGAAGCTTGTAACTCGTGCTGGGGACTGAACAGCGACCGACTGACAGGACTGTGAACAGGACTGTTGGACGCCTCGGCAGGAGAATCGTTTTTACTTTCCAACACAGTATCCGTTTCATCCTTCCGGACATTTTCTTCTTCCTCTTCGTGTACCGAATTCGATTCGTTCGCTGTGGCGTTAGGTTCGTCGCTTGGGCTCAAGGCTTCTACATCATGCTTGCTCGCGTTGTCAGAATCCGATTCGACTTTCTCAGACGTATCCATCGCGTTAACCGGGCTTGCATCCTCTTTCCTAATCGTATCACCAGGATCTTCTACACTGTTTGTACACCGTGACACTTCCATGATGGTCTCAGTTACACTATCGTATGGCATATTATGGCTGACCGTCTCGGCTGGTGATTCCAATTCGGGACTCCTCGGAGAAACCGCGTTCTCCTTCGTTTCTTCTTTCGTTTCGCAGGAATCTTCGACGTACTTCGAGACCTCCATTATTGTCTCCGACACAGTGTCCTTGACTGCATTATGCGTAACTTCGTTTTCAGAGCTCTCGTTTTTGCTCGACATTTCATCCGATGGTTGACTTTCGTTCGTTTGGGACACGACGATTTTATTGTTCGTCTTTTTCGCGTGCGCGTTCGCCTTCTGTTGGTTCGGCGCACCGTCCTCTACGTGTTTCGACCTGTTGTTCTTCATCAATTTTCTCGAGACCGTCTTGTTTCCGCTCACGGCTTTGTCGAGCACATGCGTTGGTATCACGCTCGCTTGCACGCCAGCCGGCAAAGCTGAATTCGCTTCCTTGCCCGCGTCGATGGCCAAGCTGCAGGTACTCGCGTGCGTACCCGTCTGCCTGCACAACGTGCATATCGATGCTGTGACGTCCTGTTTCGGTGTCGACGAGCAAAAATGATTATAAAAATTATCCGTTTCCGAGAAAACTTTCTCGCACGTGCAACAAACTAAGTAACACGATCCCTTGAAAGCACCGTAGAAATCCTCGACGGACGTGAACGCCATTTCCGGGACGCTATGCTTTTTGGTCAAATGATACGACAATCTTTCCGCTTGGCCAAACATCCCAAGACAGAACAGACATATATGACGTTTGTGGATGTCCCTCATGTGTAAAAATAAATTCCAATTTTCAAAATACGTCCCGCACGCCGCGCAAAGATAGACTTTTCTTGTGATCTTAAAATTAGGAGAATGCGGCATTGTAGACGACTCTGACGTACTCGGCATCGGCGTCATCGTGGAATTGCAGGTGCACGAACTTTGCTTCAACGTAGAACACAAATTGGATGATGAGTTACACTTTGAACACTTATTCTTCGACGAAGGCTGAAGACCCAAATATTGGGCATACTCGGTTATCTTTCCCCTCTTGATCTCTGCCTTCTTTTCTTTGCTACTCTTTGGCGACGCATTAGAATGCGGTGATTGTTGTTCCTGCGCCACGCTCTTCGACGTGTTCGTTTGTATTTCCTGAGCTTGCGCCAATATACGTTTTTTAAAACCCTTAAACACAATTTTCGAACCTGTACTGTTATTCTTGCTCGGCGAATCTTTGGTTGTAATTGAATTGTACCGCAATAATTGTTTCTCTTCCTCTATCGTGTCCGTGTAAGTGTTATCAATGGAAGGTTTCAACGAATTTCCAATAGAATTATCCTTGAGCTGTTGTTTACCCAAAATGCTCCACATTTCCATAACTTTACTTTCGCCGTCCTCATCTTCCATAGTAGCACTGCTTGGCTACAGCTGTGTTACCTACAACATACAAAGTATGCATTAATACCATGGAAATATTTCTATTAAATCGATAATTAAATAAACATTAGGTTATTGTACCAAATATTAGAATGAAACATAATTTTGCAATTATGATATAACTTTACTTATTATGATAACTTTACTACAAATTAATATGCTATTATGACAATTTAAAATAATATTAATAAAGCCTCGTATTGTCATTTGTGTTAGTTGTCAGAAACATATTACTATGGTAAAATTAATTGTCATTAGCAGTATATAATTAAAATGGATATTCAGAGCCACCTGTTACATTGATTTGATCAAGAGATTTTATCACTTTTAAAATATCATTACACCAACAGCAAAGAATAACAATTTCAGATGGTATTCTGCACAAAATTCAATCTCTTGTATCATCTATTCAAAGCAAACAAATGTTTCGGTTTGTCTCAAAAAGCTACTTGGAAATCACACCAGAAACAACACACATTGTATAGATATTAACTGACAGAATATTAAGTTTTATGATTTAAATTACAGTCTGTAAGGTAACAAGCATTTAATATAATACCTCTGGCAAGGGTATTACAATAGTGAGCACATGGTATGACATGCAAGAAGCCCTTCGCTGTGATCATCACTCCACAGTGATTCAGCCTCAAAGTTGGCCAGAAAATTGGTTTAATAAGACGCGGCTAACGTCAAAACAAGACCAACGAAAATGTACAAGAAGCCCAGGATGCCGTTGTACTAAGTTTCAGGCGATAGAATTGTTGATTGTGAGCTTTTGTTACACACAAGGATGATCCCAGTGCGACGATGGCTGCGTACCTTTCGGTAAAACTCCGGCTCGAACGGACCACTCGAAAATTACGAAAGATCGTGCACAGCTTGTAAAATATAAATCGACACGTTTGGACGCTCTTGAAACGATACGAAGTGGAGCACCTTAAGTGGATCGTCGCGATCCGCGCCGAAAAGGTTAGTAAAATGGCGTCATATCAATGAGCACGACTGCGTCCGTGCTTCCAACACGTCCCCAGTGATGCCACCTTTCGTCATGTTCCACGGTGGTGTATGTGATGAGGTTAGGCCAAAAGCAACGGCAGAAAGAATGTTTTCCGATAATTAATAATAAACTTTGATCCTTTCTTGATGAATGTGATCCGAATTGAGCGCGAGTGCGCTGTCGCTTGACCCACGGCTGTCGTGCAAAAACTCGAAACACGAAGCGACGGCATCTCTCGCGGACGTACTCATATACGCCCAAAATACATATGTGCCCGTGCTATCCCCTCCCCAAATCGTAACCTGGAATATGTCAAATATCAATTAATCAAATTTTTATTTTGCTTTTCACGTAACACTTTTCCGAAACTGCATATACAACTGTGTAGAAAAATTTTCTAATCAGAATAATTTTTAATACATGTTTTACGCAATGAAATTATTTTAGATCGTATAACCTCAGTTGAAATTTTTTACAACTTTATAGGTATATATATATATTACGGTGCGATAAGTTTATTAAAAATATGTATATACATCGATATTTCAGTTTGTTTTTATCCTTAATTTTATTTTCCCACCCAATGAGAGTTTCAAATACAATTTCAAAATGGAATCGATCATCGATACAATCGATCGATATTGAATTTACAAAAGAGCGCACTAAAAAACGATTCAAATCGTTTAATAATTCAAATTACACGTGTATTTTATTTATAATTTCGAATAATTGTATCCGCATCTATGTTTCTGTTTATTAAAATAGATGTTTTACTCAAATAAAAGTTAAAAGAAGCCGTAATAAATTGTTGGGAACGCGTCGAAAGGTTGAGCCGAATTTCGATTGGTTTATGAACGCGGACATATTAAGTATGTGCGTTAGGTAGAATTGTGTGAATGCGCTAATGCATAATACACCATCTCATTTATTTAGTATTTCATATATATCATTTGTTGATGCTATCACATTTTGTGTATTTTTATGTGCTGTCAATTTTCGACCGAACGTAGTGTATATTGTACACTGCTGAGGTTAAAAGATTGACGGGGAAAACAGAGCGGGCAGCAGCGCAGCTCTCGTTCACGGACGGTCGGACGTTGTCATTTGAAAACGGAAGCCATCTTGTGGCCGAGCCTCCCATATTATACAGGGAATAATAGTTCAACGACTATTCGTTCCGAAAAATTGTTTCGTACATTTTCCATTACGTCTAGACTATGCATGAATTATTGTATCACATGTTTACATAGCCATGGCTGCGACGAGAAAGTTGCAAGGTGAGGAGAAAATGTTTCCAGCATGTTTACATTTTAGAAATTTTGTTATGGCCCTGTACCACTGCGATCTTTGCTTTCAATTTTGCTTTCGCGTTCTGTAGCCTTCAGCCAACTCGAATGCCCGTAATTACGATCAGTAGTAGCCTTAGTTCCTTTAACTCGTGTTATTTTATTAGCATGCAGGCTTCTGTGCCTGACAGTTGGTACAGGTTGCCAGGGTATGGTGGATTGATACATTCTGTTCAACTTTTCACACACTCTCTTAATACATATCATTTTCCTCTTGTGTAAATTGTATTCACGATAGTCTGATGATGCTTTCTTATGTCAGCATAACCTGTAAAAAACACCTCTTCATTTTATTTGTACAATACACACGTACAGTGGTAGAAGATACGTCATATGTAAAGCGTTTATTGATGTAAGCCTCTTAGTATAAGATGCTTATTGTTAAGATGTATTATTACCAGTAGCTTTTTGTTACTTTATCCACAATTTTTAAGAAAAAAGTTCATAATGGAAAAATAAAAAGTTCTCACTGTTATTTACCATGTTTTATTGCACCCATTACTCTTTTAAATGGCTCGATAGTAGAGTTTAAATCCTGTATACTGTTATTTGTAGAACAATTTTGGGACAATCTTTGCACAAACTGCATAAACCAAATCAAATAAAAGCAATTCACGTGATGCTTATTTGATCTTTACTTTCTACACTTTTTGTTTCAATTGATTCTTGGTATGGTCTTTCATTAGTGCTTCGAATGAATGTTAGTAGTACATAATTCTGTATCATGACTGGCAATATACATATTTGTTTTCTTTCAATTTTAGGTGAAATAGATCGGTGCCTTAAAAAAGTTACGGAGGGTGTGGAGACATTCGAGGACATTTGGCAGAAAGTTCACAATGCTACGAACAGCAACCAGAAGGAGAAGTATGAGGCAGACCTTAAAAAGGAAATCAAAAAACTTCAGAGGCTACGCGATCAGATTAAAACCTGGCTCGCGTCAGGTGAGATTAAGGATAAGAGTACGCTCCTGGAATACAGGAAGTTAATTGAAACTGTGAGTACATCTTAACAATGTTATTGGATCATTAAAAGCATTATATATCAAACATAATTGCATTATTTCTAGCAAATGGAAAGGTTTAAAGTGGTGGAAAGAGAAACGAAAACGAAAGCGTATTCTAAGGAAGGATTGGGGGCAGCTCAAAAACTTGACCCAGCTCAAAAAGAGAGGGAAGAAGTTAGCAATTGGCTTGCAAATTCCATAGACGCTTTAAATCTGCAGGTATGATGAAATGGCAAATGATTAAAGTTGCTCCATGAATGTTGGGTCGCGTAACTAGTAATCTGTCCGTAATTAATTTAAACGCAGCTGGATACGTTTGAATCCGAAATGGAATCGTTACTCGTGGGGAAGAAGAAGAGGTTAGATAAGGATAAGCAGGATAGGATGGACGAGTTGAAAGCAAAGCTTGATAAACACCGTTACCATATCCGTAAATTGGAAACATTGTTGCGTATGTTAGACAATATGTCTGTTGAAGTTAACACTGTGAGTATACTCTGTTGGAATAACGGGAAGAAGATTCGTAATCGTTTCATTTTCACGCGGCGCTTGTTTCCATAGATTAAAAGGATAAAAGACGATGTAGAATACTACATCGAGTCCTCGCAAGAACCTGATTTCGAGGAGAACGAATATATTTACGATGATATTATTGGTCTCGATGAAGTAGAGTTGTCTGGAGTTGGTATACCCTCGTCAGCAACCACAGATAGCAACAATAGCAATGAGACTGGAGGAACACCAACCTCGACTAACTCCGGTACTTCGCCCATACCGTCACCTCCATTAAGTTCCACGATGCATAATCATTCGAGTGATAGTTCTACAGATAACGACAAAAAAACTAAGGTGCGCGAAGCAATACGGATTTTGATAGTTCATTTCACCGTCGGTCCGGATGGTTTGAAATTAATCTTCCGTGGGTATTGAAATTTTCAGCCTGTGAAACCCACAGCAGTCAGGCCGCTACTAAATTCACAGGCGAGCATTCCAACCACGGGAAGCACTGCCAGCATAAAATCGACTTTGTTATCGAGCAGCACTCCAAGCAAGACCATTCCCATGACACCTAGCCATAGCTCGCCTAGTTCTACGAGTAATCACATCGCGACAACCAATGCTGGCAACTTTGCCACAGTAGCTGCTTCACACAGTAATTCGCAAGCCATCCATTCTACCTCTAGTAAAACATCTTGTAAGTGAAATCTGCAAAAGAATGCGTACGATGCATTTATCAGATTAAACATTTTGTAATGGTTTGAATGGTTGCAGCTCATAGCAGCGAAAATGGTTTGTTGTCGTCGTCATCTACGTCCAGCGTTACCTCGAACGTGCCACAAACGATCTCGCAGCAGCACAATAACCCGGTGCCGATACAAACGGCCCACGTACTGCACAATCAACAGAATCAGAATCACAACAGTGAAACAGAAATGACAACGCCGATCCCACCGTCGTCATCGCCACAATCATCAGTCAGCAGTAGGTCTTCGCCTCTGCCCGCAAATTCCTGCTCGCCAGCGCCATCCACTGCCAATGGTCTTATCCCTAAGCTTCCTGATGGCATGTCCTCTTTGAAATCTATAGCCCAACAAGTGATTGTCCGAGCAGATCTGGAAATACCGCCGTCCGAGTCGAATAGAAACATCTTTGACAGCGCTAAGGCGAACAATAACAACAACAATGCCACCTCGGAAGCACACATTCCCCCGTTGCTCGGTGTCGCGCCCCTCGGACCGGTGCCGTTACAGAAAGAACATCAACTCCAGTTCCAGATGATGGAGGCTGCTTACTATCATATGCCCCATCCGTCTGATTCTGAACGTTTGAGATCATATTTACCGAGAAATTTGTGTCCAACGCCTCCCTATTACCAGCAGGTATCGTCGTGTTTGTTTTTCTTTCGATAACTTTTAGATCGTTTCGTATTTTCTCTCTCTTTCTCTTCATTATTTTTTTTTTTGTATTTTTTCACGTATTTACTGTATTTGTCAGGTCCAACTTCCCCACTCCGATACTGTAGAGTTCTTCCAACGTCTTTCTACCGAAACATTATTCTTCATATTTTATTACATGGAAGGTTCTAAGGGCCAATACTTGGCCGCGAAAGCTCTGAAGAAACAAAGCTGGAGGTTTCATACGAAGTACATGATGTGGTTTCAGAGGCACGAAGAACCGAAAGTGATCAACGAGGAATATGAACAGGTTGGTTCAAACGTCCATTTGAACGATAATTAAATCTGTCCTGACTGTGCATAACGGGGGATTTTGTATAAAAATATTCTTTCCAGGGAACCTACATTTATTTTGATTACGAGAAATGGGGACAAAGAAAAAAGGAGGGCTTTACTTTCGAGTACAAGTACTTAGAGGACAGAGATCTGAATTAACCAGTCCTGTTGTTCGTCTCCGAGATGCACTATTTCTGTACCGGTATTATCAAACAAAAAAGAAAAGAAAAGAAATCGAAAAGACAGATTTTATTTTTTACAATTCTATATTTTCGCAAAATATAATTTTATTTATTGGTAAAGAATATCTCAGAAAAAAGCAAAAGCGAAAAGAGACAAGCTCGTGCATAAAAAAAAACAGGCAATGAAAAATGTTTCATTAATCTCCCCTATGTATTCCTTTTCGAGAGACAGAGAACAAAAAACAAAATACGAGAGAACGTAATGAAGAAACAAATGGGAGTAAGTTCAACGGGGACAAGTTGTAATTATACAGAAAAAGAAAAAAAAAGAAAGAAATGATGATACGAAAGGCACCAGAGACACACTTGTTAACATTTTTAGTGTGCGGTGTGTGATATATTAAGAAAAAAAAAAAAAGGAGGAAGAAGTTATACTCGCTGGCGACTGACTCTGTAATACCAGTACAAACATGCGTGCGGCCCATCTGCCGTTTGGCGGTTAGGTGGAGGGCGCTCATGCTATGGTATGTCTTAATGTTAGATTATAAGTAGCCTTTTTGTATAAAGTATATTGAGGTATAAAAAAAAAACCCTTAAATTGAATTTACTGTACAGAATGTGTAGAAATAGTGAATAATAATATTATGGAATATATTTTATTTCTCATTTAAATGAAACCTAAGTTGTTTCAATTTTTGTCACATCTGACACACACGTCTTTAAAAACAAAAAAAAAAACAACAAACGGAAAACACCTTGCATTCAAGAACATTCCATCCATTAGATTTCTCTGCCCTTGAACCAGGTTACTCACGCAGAAATACGTTCTTCATCTTTGAAAAAAGGTAGCCAAGGTTACTTTCTTGCCGATTCTGAAGTTTTGTGATTCAATCCTTTTCTTTTCTTTCTTCATTTTTGTTTTCTTTTTTTCTTTTTTTTTTTTTAAACAAACTTACTGTGTTCGTCGAACGGCGACTCGTGATAATCATTGTGCATATGTATTTATGAATTATTGAAAAGACAAATGCGAGAGAAAGAGAGAGCGAATGTGAGATAAATAGAGCCATATTGTACGAGCTTATTTATTACAAAGTGTCGATACTGTTGAAAGAAACATCTCTGATAGAAAAAAAAAGAAGGAAAAAAAAAGAAGATTTGAAGGAAGAAATAAATTTAAGCAATTTGATAATGTACATACATGTATATTTCTCTATTTCTTTAGCGTCAACGAGATGTTTCGATGTTTGAAACGATGTAACGAACGGTATCAACATTTGGAATAAATAATTTCAGACAAAGATTTTACTTCAGAGACTGAAGTGATCGCTTGCACGCGCTGTTCATCATTACAAAAAAAAAGCCTTCGACAACGAGATTAGGGCGTATTGCATCCATTAGTGATAAACAAACAGAGATTTCTCACCCAATTTGACTTAGCGCTAGGATGGTGATTAAACTTAGTGAAACAAAGAGTAGACGTATTCTTGAAACAAGATACTCCTGTTATTATCAGATTTGCGGCAACCTCTATATTTGCATGATAGTACCTAGCCAACAATCTTTTATACGTTTAATTTAGAGGCAATGTTTGTGTCGAATACGATGGTGATAAAATGGTGTTGCAGTAAATGTTGATTTACAAGTTCGCAATGCGCTTCGGAGAATTTCATTGAAACTTTGCAAACGTGCTTCACGGCACCATCCGATTTATCAATGGTCCTTCAATAGTGTTCAATTGTTTTGTCAATAAATAATATTCACTGAAAGTTAGGCGAATAAGACTTTACGGTTTTACGTTACAGCATTTTTTTAGTTTTAGCGTAACTTGCAATGGGAAGCTGGATACCGCTTTATCGACTTCTCCTCTCTTTATTGCAGCACTTTGCATTATTCTCTAGTGCACGTTTGATGAGATTCTTTTGCAATATCTGATGTATTAAAAAACGTTCAATATTAATATGCAAAGAAAAAAGAAATAACAAAGGAAAGGATAATTTGTTGCTACTTTACATGGTTGAATAGTATTATAGACTTTAGATGTTGCATTATAATCATAAAGTTAAAGCGGAACAGTACCGTTCCTGGATATTTTGTACTATGAGAACTTGTACGATGCTAATTTCTGATTTCTATAGAGGTTCAATGAAGAAAGCAAAAAAAAAAAATGAGAGAAATTTAACAAATTTTACAACGGTGTGTGCTGTACATAACACTTTTATATTTGTTACAATGTTTTAATGCTCTTTCAATATATTAAATGCTAATCTTTGTCTTGCATTTTCTAATAAACAAATGATTCTGCTTTGTATTTTTAGGAGCGTGCAAGTAGAAAAAAACTGAATTTTCGTTGTGCAGCTTACGCCTTTGATTTTCTAATTAATATCAACAGTCAGTGTTGCATATTACAAAAATGATAACGGTTGAAGGATTGTGATTTTTTTAATTACCTACTTTCGTATTTGTTTAAAAAAGGATGATAACAACGGAACTGATTAATTCCTTCTGTAACGATTATCTTTTATTTCATCGTGTTTAAAACAGATGTATTTCGTTCTCTTTCATTTCTTTTTTGAAAGGCTCGATTAAAACGATCGGTTCCGATAAATTCATGCAGCGGTTATCATTGAAGAGATCCATTCTCATTTTACGAAAAGTTTTGCTAAACGGGAGTAAAATGTGGTTTTGTAAATTGACAGTTACTTAAGGGTTTTAATACAAAGTGTGAGTTTGAAATGAACATATACGAGGGGAATGGTGGTCTGATTTATAAATAAAAACGAATAACAATGCAAATAAAAACAGATACCATTTTGCGTTTCCATTATTTATTAAAGGAAGAGCGTACGTCAAGACGGTTTAAGACGGACAAACTATCTCAACCCTTTCTCCCTTTCCCTTTGTTCTTCCCTTTTATCCTCTTCCTCACGCCCATCGATTGTTCCGTGTCGTCGTCCTCGTTGTCGCCCTGTCGCTTCTTTCTTTTGCCCGATTTCTTGTTGTCTTCGATGTCCTTCATTTCCTGAAATCGTACGATAACGCTCGGTTGGTAATTATTCGCAGTAACGAGCTAACCGAACAAGGAGGATCTTCTATCTACCATTTTAACGATACGTTGAGCCTCGGCCACCCTCTCTTGAAGCACCATTACCTCCTCTTCTTGCGTGGGATACAAGGGCAACTGTTTCGATATCAATTGTTCTATTCTCTGATACAACTCCACGTCGTACTGCGTCACGAATGTAATGGAACGACCAGAACGACCTGCACGCGCGGTACGTCCAACTCTGTGTATATAGTCTTTACTGTGTGTAGGTATATCAAAATTGATTACGATGTCCACGTGAGGGATGTCGAGACCTCTGTGAAAGGAGAAATTATTGTAAGTTAAAAGCAATATTTTTGTAAATGAGTGTATCGATATATATATACGTTCACCTGCTGGCTACGTCCGTAGAAATAAGTATGGAGCGATTTTTCGCCTTGAATTTTGTCAGGGCGGCTATCCTCTTGTTTTGCGACATTTGCCCGTGCAATGGGACAGCGGTGAAGCCGAGATTTCGCAAAAGCAGGGCTGTTCTGACCGTGTTGTTGCAGGTAGCGCAAAAGATCATGAAACTGTTGCCTGCTAGCTCGTTCAAGATATGTACAAGATATACATCCTGAAATGTAAGAATTCATTATAAAACGGAACATTTTACAAATACCAAGAGTTCAGCGAATTATTCGAACCTTAAATTTAACCGGAATAAATATATAATATTGTTGCAATTTCTCGACGGTTTGGTACTTCGTCGAAACTTCCACTTTCACGGGATTTCGCAAGGAGGCTCGTTGTAGCTTTTGAACCTTTTTGGTCATCGTTGCCGAGAAAAGTAACGTTCTTCTCTCTCGTGGAATCACCCTCAAAATTTTATCCACCTCCACCTCGAAGTCCATATTCAAAATTCGATCCGCTTCGTCCATCACCTGTAATCGTAATAATAAGCACGCTGCTTTTGTCGATTATGTTAATAGAAAGAAGTTATTATTACCAAGAATTTTAAAGAACGTAAATTGAAACCCTTCGTATTTTCTAAATGGTCGACTAATCTGCCCGGGGTGGCAATCAAAACGTGCGGTTTCTTTGCTAATATCAACGCTTGGGACATCATGTCCATTCCACCCACGATTACCGCACATTTTACGCCGATACTTGAACCTGAATTATACAAAAAATTGTGAATGTTAATTAAAGAATTATTACAGTGGTTATGTTACTATTTAAAAAGTATGATGGAATTTACATGGCCCTATGGATATATCAGAATCTATACCAATAATGTATCACTTATGGGTAAAAACATAATAAAATGATAGTGTTTATTACCTAAGGCTTCAAACTGTTCAGATATTTGAAATGCTAATTCTCTGGTGGGTGTTAAAATTAAAGCAAAATATCTTTGAGGATTTTCTAGCAATGCTTGCAGTATAGGAAGCGCAAAGGCAGCAGTTTTTCCAGAACCAGTTTCTGCCAAACCTATTATATCTTTACCTGAAGAATATTGGATAAAAAGAAATTATTAGCTATTTAAATAACACATTTCTTTTGTTAACTTTACCTTGTAATGTTAATGGAATAGATTCGCGCTGAATTTTTGTAGGTGATTTCCATTTCAAATCTTCACAGGCTTTGCATAACACATCTACAATTCCCTATAAAGTTTTTTTCATAAATAATATTAAATTTTGAACTTTACTCTACATGTATGTATTAAATAATAAATATCAAATCTGAAAATACTGCATATTGATTAAGTTTCTTTATATAGTTTAATCATTTTTCTACTATTATGCATATTTAGGTTATGTATTTTAACCAAATCATTGAAACGAACAGTTAGTATACTAATATTTCATTTACACACATAAAATTATAAAAAAGAGTCTGATTTATTACAAACTGATGTCATTAAGTCATAATTGTTTTGTAAAGATTAAAAAAGAAACATAAGGAAGTCAATAGGAATAGGTTATATTTTTTTTGGTACAACTATCCAAGCTTACCAAATCTTTCCAAGTTGCTTCATTTGAATTTTCTTCTTCCACTTTCGTTTTTGGATCGTCTTCTTCCATTTTTTAATTACCAATAATTAATTTATACATAAACCTCGTGTTTCTTCCTTTATTTACATACAACTTTTAACAGCTTACAAAGTTGAGCGCATGTTAGAACTAACAGCGCGAAAACCAGCGGAAGAATAGTATTTGAATATACTGCGCGCGTCAAACATTTATTTGTAGAATTTAACGAATGATTAATAAAGAAAATGTTTATTAATAAAGAAAAAATTCTATTGTTAAAGAGAAAATGTAAAAATATTGATATTATTCTAAGGAAGAAAACTTGTATAAAATCGGAATTAGAAAGTTGTACAACCTTGCTTTATGTAATACAATCATAAAAGTATACAAAATATTCTTTGAATTCGAGAAATTAATGAAAATTCAGGAGTACGTCATATGAGGGAAATATACCACGATATCGTACATTATTATATTATTATATTATTATAAAAATTACAAAATTTTTAAAATTTATATAATACATCGAAAACAGAACCACTCGCGCCACCTGTTGGCGAACGGCGGAACTAGTTCCTAAAATTACCGACGCGCACCACCAGATAGCGCGGGTGGTGTTGTTTTCGATCTATTATATGAATTTAAAAAATTTTATTTTAAATTAATTTCATGTAATTCCTTACTTGTGGAAGTTTACTCTTCTGTATTCGTTAATTGTGCATTAAACGAGGGTGTACTATATTTCAAAGTCTAGTAGTGACAATTTTAAAATTATGAACGGTGCTGAATTCTTAAGATCATATGAACTTTATAGAACATATGAGTGTAAAAGGAAAATACAAAAACCTTGTTTAAAATTTTTTTTAAATTGTTTAGCATTATTTATCTACAACACTTAAAAAGAGAAGTCCGTGGATTTCAGGTTGAAAACCTTAAGGATAAGGTCTGTCATAATGCATTTGAGGAAAAAGACAACATCTTTGTCATAGATGAAAATACATATTTTATCTAAATAAAATTTTATAAAACTTGTCATTTTAAGATTCGTTCGAGAAAAGATAAAGTAAATCGTTCGTTTCATGATCCATAGATGGCAGAATGGCGGTCCGCAGGGGTAGGAGCAGGGACCAATCATCGTGCAAGTGCGCGCAGACTTGTGTCTTCCGACTTGTCTGTGACAGTCAGTCGGTAAAGCGGCAGGTTCGTTGTCGAGTCGTCCGGGTATCTCATGTGAACGATAGCGTGCGAATTTGTGTCCGTTTTGCACGTCCAAATCGTTCACGTCCGCCGAAGACTTGCGATGATCACGACCAGGATCGACGAATTCGCGCCGCCCGCGTGAACGTTCGCGCGGGGCGAAAATCGGGTGGTTGGTGGTGTTGTTTCCCCCCGTAGGGGAGTGTCGTTAACCTCGTTCGACTGGCGGATTCTTGTGCAGTTGTAAATCGCGGCCAAGATCAGCGTAACTGTCAGAAGTTGGCCAAGTAGACGGTGCAGGTCGATCGTTCGATGAGAATGTCGGCGTCGGCCGCGTCGTTCCCGGCGTCGCGACTGTGAGAACGACGCGTCCGTCGCGAGCGTCGCCGAGGCAGACCAGGCCCCAGGGCGGGCAGCCGTGTTCTCGCGTACAACAAGAATTTTAGAGACCACCGAGGAAAATGGCGGACCTCGAGGCGGTGCTGGCCGACGTCAGCTACCTGATGGCCATGGAGAAGAGCAAATGCACACCGGCCGCCCGTGCCAGCAAGAAGATCATCCTGCCCGATCCAAGGTAGGCCAATCTACTCTCTTTTTTCTTTTCTGTCAATCGAAACCGCCTTGAGGTACTGCGTACACCTCTAGCGATGTAGACGACGCGTTCGTGAACAAGTGGCAACAATAACTTTGTGACCAAATATTCTGGATAGTTGTAGGTACTTCCGGTTTCACTTAAGTGATCTTGGCTTTGTTGAAGGATCACCTGCGTAATAAGTAAATTCAGTAACATTAGACAGGAGGATAAAAGGATGATTAGAAACAGCTATTTTAATTAGAGACTTTTTTGATTATAATGTTGATTATAAAACATCAATCATTTTACACGCATAACTTTTTTTATTGTTGTTATTCATAAATCTTAGCAGTGTTAGGAATTGGAAATAGAGTTTTCACAATTTTGCTGAGGTATGAAAGTTTAATTTCTTAGGTTCCCAAAGTAATCTGTATTAAGTTTTCATAACATCACAATAAAATTTAAATTGAGTAATATACCAGAAATTGAACCTAAGCAGGTTTTGTAATTGCTTATTACTTAAAGAAACAATTGCTTATCTTCTCTTTTTCATGGACATTGCCAGTTGAGAGCGACAAGTATTGCTGTGCCATAATTATTACAATTTGTCCATACCACCTTTCAATACGTTCTTGATAATTTGATTTTCCACTTCTAAATATAGCTTAGAAATATCTTTTTAATGGTTCAGATAAGTGGTGTTGTATAATTGTTATTTTCACACTGCATAAGAAAAAAGAAACATTAATCTTGTCAATAGTCATACCGAATAATGAATATCATTATCTAGTTTTAACAGGCCCAAATCCTGTCTTGGTACTTAATCTCCTTAAAGAATTTTGCAAGGGCTTGCATCGATTGTACATTTCTGCATAATAATCGAATTAGTCCCATCACTACGTCTCACCACGTTTCCTGCCCTTCCCTTCTTCTTCTCTATACTTTTCCTTGTCCGATCCAAGCTTTATTGCCTCGTTTCCTCTTTGTTTTTCCGCGCATACGTACGGCTGTTCGGCTCTTTTGGCATTCGTGCGTCTCGGTAGCGCGCCATTTCAGAAAAATGTTTACAAACAGTGAACTGCGCCAATGAGAAGCGACGGAAGTTAATAATTAACGACGATAGAAAAATTACTTCCGGTTACGGTCAGGTTAATAAACTGCTATTAGTTGTACGATTTTATTTAGATTATTATGGTAATTGGTTACGTTAAACACTGGACCAATTATAATGAAGTTTGGTTAGGTATGCTTTCGATATTTGATACAGTAAAGCGCGATTTATTTTGGCGCGTAATTATGATTCAAATATGCTGTTTTGTTTCTGTTAATTAAGCAGCACCGTATAATAGTTTATAAACTATTACTGGTTATAAAATTTTATATAAATCGTTATAATAATTGGTTAACTGAGTTAAACAGTACACCAGAGAAGTTTGGTTAGATGCAACAAGGCGGGTACGTTCGATGCGTAATTATGATTCATACGTTTATCATTTTATTTTTGCCGATTGTTCAAATGTTATTGTATAACAGATTGTGGTCAAATCAATAAATTACTATCGTAAAATGTTATGTTATTATGGTAATTGTGTTCTTTGCTGCTAGTTACGTTACATGCGTTAAACAGTAAACGAATTACCACGAAATTCGGTTAGGTGCACTTTCGATTTTCGATACATCAAAGCGCGGGTAATTTTGGCGCGTAATTACAAATCAAATATTCCCTCTTTCGTTTCCACCGATTAAACATAGTTGTTTAACAGTTTTTCCTCCATTAAAAAATGATTAATGCTTCGAATAATTCTTAATTCTAAACGAATATTGTATAGAATCGTAAATTAAATCGAGATAACCAATATTCGTAGCGAAATTAATTCAGAAAATTAATAACCACGATAGAATAAGCTTGTTGGACATTTTTTTTCTGAAAAGCGGTGGGCGGTGCTGGGTGGAAAAAACAAACGTGGATAATGTTCGAGGGGTCAATTTCGGGAATTGACTCGTCGCGGGGATGTTTCGTAAGAGTGGTCGTTTACGAGGCCGTTAGTTCCAGCAGTTGGAAAGGCAATAACGTTATATCGGATTATCAAACAAACCAGAAGTTTGCTGATACGTCGGATAACCCGTCAGGAATAACCACGCTTCTAATTGTTCCTTTTAAAACGATGTTATCTTTCCTATTCTCACGGTTAACTCACTAGCATGTTCGTTAACGCGATTCGATTAAAATATTCCAGTCTGATATTTGCCATGCCGGTTTTTTTTCAATGTAACATGGTTTTGTTGGTAACGGTGGTCATTACATGCGTTGAAAACGATATATTTTCGATCGGTTCGATCCCAGAGGTCTGCGATATATCGATGCTTCTACATTTATATATACGTATGATTGCGTCAGTATTTATCGTCTCGATTCAATGATGCTGAATGCCGATATCTAAATATTATTAGACGTACGTAGATCGGTGCTAATAATATGATCGTATCGGCTGAAACTTTGGTTACTCGTGACCCGGCTCACGGTTTCATGTTTTTTTCAAAATAAAAGTTTCTATAAAACGTTTAAACATTGAAGCCTCGATGGATACATGGGTATACCTAGTTGGCCATACATGGGTTGGGGAGGGACAGGCAGGAAGAAGGGTCTATCATTGTTTCATTCTAATTTTGAAGGACTCTGAGAAGAATCTGGAGGAAAATTGGGGATAGTTTTGGGATGAATCTAGGGAGAATTTAGGGAGTTTCTAGAGAAAGGCTATGGACTTAATGGAAAGTTAAGAAGATTTTAGGGAGGGTTTAAACAGAACCTAGAGAGATTCTAGAAAGAAGTTATACAGAATCTAGAGGAATTCGAAGGGAATGTAACAAGTTAAGGAGAACATAGGGAGATTCTAGGGGAATCTGTGAAGGAGCTAAGTGAATCCTGAAAAGAGCTTAAGAGGAATCTAGGGAAATCCTAGATAAAAGTTAACGGGAATTCTAAAAAAAAAAAAAAAAAAACTTAGGGGGCCTAGGAGGAATCTAAAAACACCCTAGAGAGGATTAACTTCAAAAATTCAGCGGAAAAACTGATAAAATTTGAAGAATTACACCAGAACCGATAAATTTATAATATCTGTAGATTTGTTATCGTTATTATCTCCGCAAAAATGCTGTATTGCGTATTGAAACTGTATCTTTTCCCCTCGATATCGTTTCTCTTCGTCAACAACCGTAAATCGACCACGTTTTGTCACTATTCACATCGCGAGCCTTATGTAACGAGACAGTAAGAGACCGTAGGAGTCATTAAATTGTTGCAGGTTCCGTAGAAAAGTGAGCTCAGTGATTCAACGGAACGGTATTATTTCGCCTGGGTTTTTCCCCCCCGTGGCTCAGGTGAGCACCGAAAAAAAAAAAAGCAATGTTCTTCGAGCGTTCTGTTAAGGCCAAGGATATCTTCCTTGCGTCTCTGGTTCAGGATCGAGACGCATCACAAATAGCTGACGGCGGTCGATTTTACGCAAGATACGAGAGAGGAGTTATTACGATGGGTCAAAGCCGGCCGTGGCCGGGTGGTCTTCTCGATACGGCACGGTACACGATCGCCAGCCATTTCCATGAACGACGAAAAAGGGTGTGTACCGTCGCTTCCGGGACCGAACCCCACCAGGTTGATCGATACTCAACGTCGATTATAATGTGCCAATGTTTACGCGGCCGGTGTTATTTTCGACCCGTAAAACACGGACGTTAGCGAAGGCACACGGCGTGGAAAATAAAGTCGTTTCGATAGCAGGCTTCCTTTTTGCTGGCACACGGCCAACGGGCCAGAAAACCGTATCACGTGCTCCTGACGAAACTGGACAAGGCGGATTAACACGCGAAAGGATACCGTAGATGAAAATGTCTTATAGAGATTGATTTGAGATTTACAATAATTCTGTGGAGAGAAAGTTTAGGGTTTTTTGGAGGAAGAAGGCCCCGTCGTTTGTCTTACACATGAAAGTTACTAGGGATTTGTGTCTGGGTACGGTGGTTAATCTTGACCATCGTTTATTATTGCATTAGTAGTTTAGTTGTAATTTATTACTACATCTGGTGATTCATTACTGAATTACTAAGCAAGTTGGTTAATTTTAGGATTGGTAATTTATGAAATTGGTAGCTTAGTTATAATTTATTCCTATGTCCAGTAATTTATTACTGAATTAGTAATTAAGTAGGTTAATTTGGTAATTAGTGATTATTAAATTGGTAGCTTGGTTGTAATTTATCACTAGATTACTAAGCAGATAGACTAGTGTGGTAACTAGCAATTATTACATTATTAATTCAGACGTAAATTAATAGATACAGTAATAAGTTATAATTAAACCTATTTGCTTATTAATGTAGTAATAAATTAGTAAGTATGGTAATAAATAATAACTAAATCAGTAAGATAGTAATAAATTACTAGATACAGTAATTAATTAGTAAATCACCAATTTATCAATCACCAGTCACCAAATTAACCAATTCACTTAGTAAATCAGTAATTACTAAAGTAATTTTTCATCAAATCAATGTTTAAATGCGAAATTAATTATTCTAATGAAATTTGCATATTTATTTTCTCAAGGCAAAGAATTTTTTCACTTTTCGACGAGAAAAAGTTATGCAAAATATGGTTGGCATTAATGCGAACGGAATATAGATAATGCAAATCGACCTCTGCGTATCTCTGCAAAAAAAAAATTCCCTAGGAGACTATGAATTTTTAAGCAGCAGATGCATTTTTATCAAAGCTACTTAAAATTCTGCACCCTCGCAGCCCCTCCTTTACTATTTGGCTTTTGTCGATTATGAATTTCAACGGTGCTTCCGTCGTGTTCCCAGACTCGTCGAAAAAAGAAAAAAAGAAGTTATTATTATAGACAATTAACATTGCACTGCGTACAATCACTCACTGTTTGTTGTTGAAAAAACCAGATAACCAGAGTGATTACCAAACAGTTCTATTAAAAGAACTTCATTGACGTACGAAAAGGTTCGTTATACTTTATTTTACTTGATAATTTTAACTTTCAATTTTTATTTAGATAGTTATTCATTTTTTTATCCTCTTGAAATACGAAGTTCAAAAATTTAATAATCTGCGTTGCTCCCGTTCTCGCGATTCCGTCGAATACTTTCGACGTTACTAAAAAGAAAAAAATGAACATATCCAATAAGAAAAATAAAAAAGGACAGAGGGAACGGGGCTATTCTGAAAATAGAAACACCTACTGTTTATTGTTCTTGATTATTAACCGCCGGATTTGAGTGTGCTTCAATTGAGGTATAAGAATAGTCGGGTCGTTCGGTACGCGGGAGCAGAACACAAATTTGGAAATCAGAAATGCATTATATATTGCATAAATAATTGATTCCAGTTTTCAGTAGATTTGTCACGGTTCGTGTAACTTCGGTAGAACTTCGCGTGGAAGCTCCTCCCACTTCATGCACTTGCCTCGCCCATTTCAGCGTAGTATGGATGCGCAGAGGTAGCCGAGTTGGCGCGCAAAGGAACTTAAAGGATTCTGACGTTTCTGAGTTTCAGGAAATGTCGTGACTCGACGTTTCGAAGTTTTTTAAAAACATATCACGCTTCTTTTCTTAGTTTTTATTACAGAATATAATGTTACAGGGTATCGAGAATAAACATTACCGAAAGCGACGATAAATATTGAAATTTCGGTGTTTAATTGCGCGTCTAATTGATGCAGAGTCACTCTGACCCATAAAAAGGTAGCCCCGCGGAGGAGGTGGGAGAGTATTTACAGGCATCACGGTGAATTTACGATGGTTTCTTTTTTACATCGAAGCCTCGAGCCGTGCTTACGAAATTGTACTATTTACGGGCGGGAAATTTAAATATTTGCCGAACGTCAGAGGCAGTTCCAGTGGGAGAAACGATCGCTGGCTTCCGTTTGGCAATGATTCGAATAGAATTGTTTTGATTGTTGGCCGCGAATGAACAGTCGCGTTTTACGTCCCAGTGAAACAGCTAAACGATCCCCGTCGGCTTCTATGACCATTCGTACCACCCAGGTGATCTTGGGGCCTTTTAATCACCGTTTCCAATTGGCGATTTCACGCGTAAAAATATACTTACGTTTTACGCTGTAACCGAAAGGAATACCGTTCTGAATTGTTTGCTTTTATAGACGCATAAACTGTCGACCAAATGTACGGAACCGCCTATGAATTAAAGTGTAGAGTGTGATTTTCCTTCTATTTTAAATTTAGACGTCTAAAGTTCGTCCGGACGGTCGCCACCTTAAACAAATTTTAATTTTGAAACTTGGAAAATTAGTAAAGTTAAACAGATTAAATTTAATATAAATTTCTAAAGTAACAGTTCTTTGTGTGTATCGAGAATTCGTCCGGATGGTCGGCGACGCACGGTACTTCGAACGTTACCAATTGGAAACACAGGGAATTTATATATATTTGGAAAGTATAAATTTGATTTAACAAGAAAGTATTAAAATTTCTTCTAAGAATCGAGCTGAACGATGGAAGATAAACAAACCGATCGCATGGTAGGATAGACTTCGTGAGTGAACACCATAAATCTGACGAGCTTAATATCACCACTGTCAGTTGGCTGTCCCTTAAAACTTCGTCGTCGGTTGGAGGGTGGAAAGCAGGAGGGAAGAGTAAATCGCGGAGACGAGACACGGGGTCGTTCACTTCCGGGTTCAATTTCCTCGATTAATCTAGACTGTTTGGAGACTGTTCTTTTTCGCTTCTTCCAGTTATTTTCACAACACTGCGATTGTTATTTTAAAATATTGCTCAGGGTTTTCGACGGTCTTATAATTGCAAAAAGATCTCATCAAATTTAATAATCATCTTTTTTTAATTAAGCACTGTATCGTTGCTCATTAAATGATTGATTTTGAAATGTACGAAGTCTAGGACAAATTCATGACATAAAAGTATTACAAAATACCATGTACAGTATATCAATCTAAAGCTTAAAGCCTAAGGAAGAGGATTTTATAAACCTTTATTAAATTGATACAAAATAAATGTTAATTTATAGTATTTCAATGTCATCAAGTTACATCAATTTTTATATATTTGAAAATCGACCACTGTTTTATATAAATGTCAGGTAGTCACTTTGTATTAAAAATACCCATGGAACGCTTATGTGGTCATTTTTACTAAACTTCAAGCTTCAAATCGACGTATCATAAATTCTATTCTGAGATACTTTTATGTCATGAATTTGTCTCTGATTCTTGACGTTATAAAATCATGCAAACAAAAATTACGCTCACTACAAACGACGCCCGTTCGCGTTGTACAACGAATATCAACGAAGCACCCGTATAGTCTTTTTCCTGAGACTTTAAGCTTTAAATCGACGCGTGACAAGTGGTATTCCGAGATACTTTTATGTCACGAAATCGTCTCCGGCTTTGAAGTTCCAAAGACTGTCCACTTAACGAAAGAACAACGAAGAAACGCGTTAATCCTCGATTGTCGTTCCCTTATCAGAAAGTTCCAATAAAAATCCGTCTGTAACACCTTCTGTACACAAAAGCTGTCTCACAATATTTGCCGGAAAGCTCAATTTCCATTGTGTACATCGTAAAGAGCATGATCTCGCCGTAACCAGCTGTAGGAATTTAAATACCCTCGGCCCTGGTCTGAAAAGGTTAACGATCTTGTCGTTTGTTTATATCCGTCCACCCCTGCGAACACGGTATCCTAATCGAAAAAAAAAAGAGTGATCGACCACCCTTTTTCCGATCGTGACAAGGGTGCGGTTCCTCGTTCTATAAAGAACCTCCTTCCTCCATGGGACGTCCATGTGAAAAACCACATCGGTTTTCGCTATAATAAACGTTTCTGTTGAATCTCGGCCGCGCCGTTGATTGGATTCCGAACGAATAGAAATGAAATGTTAAATTAAGAATAAATTAATTTTCTTTGGAAACTGATTATTTCGCGAGGTGGAAATTCTCGAAGGTATTGAATCATGAAGCGAAAATATAAAGTTTCGAGAAATCGTTAATTTTATGGAATGCGTTATTGTCAAAGGTGGCATAAACGATAGAATTATCGAGGTGCACGAGCGATACGGAATAAGGGTACAGGTTCATTTTTTACAATCAACAGGCTCATCTTTTATCATTTTCCGTTCTCGAGGAGCAGACATCGCCTACGTGGAATGCGATCGTCTATTTTTGCAGTATATCGTTGATGAATTCTTTCTCTTTCAACAAACATTCTTTCAGTGGAAATAACACAGGATGGAATGCTGAGCTTTATAAATTGACTGGAATTACAATCTAACCGGAACTCGACCTCTTTCTTACTTCTATTCAGGCTTGTTCCTTCGCCGTGAAAGGACAATAAAAGGAAAATATATAATAATAAAAATTGGTCAAGTTGCTTGCAATGTTAGCGTGATTTGAACTAGAAATGTAAATTTAATATAAATTTCGCGAATTATAGTCCTGTATGCATATCAAGGATCCTTCCGGATGGTCGGCGATGCACGCTGTTTTGAACGCTTTCAAAGTGTTAATCATTATGTATATTGATTAATAAATAAATAAAAAAAATTACCGAATACTCTTTTGTTTCTGTTACAGTGTACGAAGCGTAATGCACAAGTATCTGGAGAAGAAGAAAGAAGTGAACTTCGATAAAATATTCAATCAGATGTTTGGTGAGTAATGTTTTACCTATAAGTATATTTTTACATTTACATTTTATAATTAACGAGCATCAAAATTAACCCCTTACCTTGTAATACGTTGGTGCACCTATGACGCACCCTATGTTGTAAAATTTTATAAATTAATTTGAACTAATTCATTCTGGAAATAAAAAGATAATTGATAAAATGTATTATTTTATATAAAATTGCAACATACAGAACCATCAACCCTAACGGTTCGACAAAGATTTCTACTCCATTTGTTACTTTTGGGGTGGAGGAGGGGTGGCGTGGATGCAGGCTTTTCTCTGTACGATCGATCAATCGATAAAATGAAAATAATCGAAAAAAGAAAAGAAAAAAAAAATCGATGCCCAGGATGGGAAATGCTGTTGCCTCTCGTCTATCGCCACGGATTATTTCTCGTTCCTCTAAGTATAGTTTGCCTGCAAATATCTCCGCTTTTTACGCGTAATTATAGACTCTCGCAACGGCAGTCATCCGGCGTTTAAAGAGAATTGAAAATCAATTTTGCAACGCTCGTCGAACTGTACACTGATTGACCGACAAAACGCATTCGTTTCCGATTTATTCGAAATAAAATCGCGAACGCGCCGGGCCATTCTCCCCCCTGAACTGCCGTTTGAAAATTCGGACGCATACATTTGGCAGGCTAATGAATTCGTTTCGAGAAACTTTAATTACACCTTTTGACGCCTCCGTTAGCGAACTGTAACGCATACAGATGATCCCTAAAAAACGTACAAACAATATAATATCGTTCTTTTAGTTTAAACAATGTGATTGTATTTCAAAACGAAAGCGTTATATTGTATCTTCTACTTTTTTAGGGATATTGTGTAGGGTGCAGTGTGTGCCGGGATTAAAAGTCTCTATGAGATCAAGAACGGTGATAATTTTATTAAAAACAGCTTAAAATGGATGTGTGTTGCAATGGTGATATAATATTTTTCTACATAGCCATTATTTATAGTGTTTCAGGTATTTGTATTGTTATTTACATACTTTTCTCTTTTCTGATTGCAGGTTACCTCTTGTTCAAAGACTTCTGCGAGAATGTGGCGGAGGAGCCGATTCCGCAACTTAGGTTTTACGAAGAGGTCCGTCTAGTTCCATAAAAACAATGATCACGTACAGAATTCCCTAGGGAAAATGTCGTAAGGGAAGGATGTTCTGCTTGTACTTGAAAGTTACTAGGCACTTGTTCCTAAGCAAGATTACTGGCTTTAAAATAATGATTGAAGCTTATTAGATTTAACCTAATGCAGACCTAACTTAGACATACAGCATGGTAACTTTCTAACGATGAGGATATCTTCCTCTGACACCACTTTCCTTAGGGAAGGCTATAGTCAAGCTTGCTTTAGTACTTTGGGTGCTATGTTTAATTTTATTCCCACCAGATATAATTTTTCTAGCGTTTATAAATCTTTCAATATGAAAATTTAATTAAAATACCCCATAGCACTGAAACATGGGTAATGTAGCACCCAAAGTGTTAAAGATTCCTACCAGATCATGTTAGATGTTATTTTTCATTATACACGTATAAATCTAAAGTAGAAAATTGTTTGATATACTCTATATCACCCAATATAGTTTACACAGCATCCAAAGCCTTAATAATTTGTACAGTATCCATATTCAAAATTGTATAAAAATAAAATGTCACTTATGCATTGTAGATTAAGGCGTACGAGAAGCTCGAATGTCCCGAAGAGAGGAGAAAGCTTGCCAGAAAGATCTACGACAATTTCATCATGAAGGAGCTGCTGGCACACTCTCATGTGAGTAAAAAAGATCTCGAAGATGCAACTTTTGGAAGGTTGAAGGAAGAAAAGGAAGAATCTCGAGGCCCGTTAGCCCGAAGAAAGATTACAATTTAAAATATGCACACGATTTCGTACGTGTTGATTCAAGAGGCCGTTTACTAAGGAGAGCTTTTGAAAGGCGGTGCCCCTCTCCCCTCGTCTCTTTTTTCTTCTTCTCCCTTTTTACCAAGGCTCTCGAGAAACAAGGCAGCGAAAACTCGCTTCTGAAGGATGAAAAACCGCGGGAAAGCACACGGGGGTACCCACTTGGTTCGCTCCTCATGAATGTTTGAACAAGGATTCGTGGAAGAAGGTCTTTGTGCGTGGTCTTCGGAGACGGGGCATCTAATCTCTGGCCCCTTCTCTGGACGAGAGAAGAAACTATTTCCGTGGGCTTTTTCACGCGACTTTTCCCTCGGTTGTTTTAGCCCCTAATTTTAGCCTCGCCTTTAACCGCCTTTCTGGCCACGGATTTTTCCCCCTGGACGCTCTCGAGAAGCCCTCCATGTCGCCGATAGACATTTCCTATTAACAACGGGTTTACGAGTAACACGTGTACCGTGAAATTACAAGATTTGTGATCTTGTCTGTCGGCTAAGGAGTAGGCGCTTTTATACATTAGGTGTCTAGCATGGGGAGAAGTCGGAGACGATTTCATGACATAAAAGTATCTTAGAATACCACTTATGTTACATCAGCTTGAAGCTTAGAGTCTCAGGAAAAAGGCTGTACGAGTGCCTCGTTAATATTTTTTGTATGACACGAATGGTTGTAAATCATAATAAGTGCGATTTTTATTTGCTGTAGCGTGAATTGATTTTGTAACGTTAGGAGTTGGAGACAGATTCATGACATAAATATATCTCGAAATAGAACTTATGATACATCGATTTACACCTCAAAGTCTAAGGAAAAAGGCTGTATAAATGATTCATAGAAAATATTACCGGTCCGTTACGTATTTCATTCAGAATGCCATGACCTTTTTACCGTATCAGAGAAATGGTGGAAACAGTGATTAATATTTTGATGATCTTTTCTTTTGCAGGAATACTCCGCGGAAGCGGTGTCCCACGTTCACAAATACCTCGTGAAAAACGAGGTTCCCGTAAACTTATTCGAGGTTGGTCCCCCACAGTCTTGTATCGCTTAATCCTAAATAACGTTAACGCTACTTGGTCGATCCCCGTTGATCCGATTAAATCGCATCGATTACCTCTTTGCAGCCGTATATCGAAGAAATTTTTAATCACTTAAGGGGGGAGCCGTTCAAGAAGTTTCTGGAAAGGTACGTTTAAGCCAACTAACGAAAAGAAAATGAAAAAAAAAGCACACGGTCCAGCTTCGTGCTATCTCGAAGAGAAAATTGCTAAGAATGCTGTTGTATATTTTCAGCGAGAAGTACACTCGATTTTGTCAATGGAAGAACTTAGAGTTAAATATGCAGGTATGTTTACTAGAATTTCCATGAACATGCACCGATACTTGCACCGATTAATCCTTTTTTAAATAACAGGAATCGGATACGTAATCCTCGACAATCCGTATTAAACTTTGAAAGAAAAACGAGCAAACTGATACACGTAGAAATATTTCATCTTTTACAAGCACAGTAAAATATTAAAAATGATTGTTTTTGTTATAACGATACTCACTCAATGTATTCAATCCCAATGAGACATCAGGGTACGATTACTGTTTTACATGTATTAAGGGAACCGGAAGGTAATGACGTTTCTGCGCATGTTGATGTTTGTGAACTCCAAAACCCCCTACGCGAATTTGCATGCGAAATTTAAATGCCTACACAATGTTGGGTGAAAATGGCCAGTCAAATAACCAAAAGACCTTGATGCACACATTGGGTGAAGAACAATTTGGTACAGAATTTGGTTCTTATTAGATTTCAAAGTTCCCTGGACGGGATGGTTGTGTTCCAGTTGACCATGAACGACTTCAGTGTGCACCGGATAATCGGCAGGGGCGGCTTCGGGGAGGTGTACGGATGTCGGAAGGCGGACACCGGGAAAATGTACGCGATGAAGTGCCTCGACAAGAAGCGGATAAAAATGAAACAAGGGGAAACTTTAGCGCTCAACGAGAGGATAATGCTTTCGGCAGTCAGTACCGGAGTAAGCTTTACTCAAGGATGCGATATCCTAAAAATACCGTAGACGGTAAAAGTTAGGAACCGGTAGAGGCAGATTTAAATTCACCGGATAAAAATAATCCGATTGATTCTTAACTTCAGATACGATGAATATTTGACTGGTGTTATTTAAGAAATTTTACAAGCGAATGACCTTGCCTCTACCCAGCAGTTCTCACATACTGTATGATCGCCTCTTACTAAACTTCCTTTTTAAAGAAATACTTGGTACATTGTTATCTTGAATTAAATTAATTATCACTACCAAACCGTTTTTGTTACAACAAATGCCAGTCCTTTGCAGCTACTGCCCCAGAAAAGTATCAAGTATATCTTGTCAGTTCATTGTACTATTATTCTGAGTCATGTACAGAGTGTCCCATCTAACTTTCTTCTCAACAGCTGAAGCACTGATAAATTAAATCCAGTCATGTTACGTGGGACACACTGTATAATTATAAATAGGAATAGTAATGAAAGTTGGATCTTGTCAGACAATGAAAACAGTGTAATGGTATCTATGGTTTCAGGTGGATTGTCCGTTCATAGTATGTATGACGTACGCCTTCCAAACGCCGGACAAGCTCTGCTTTATCCTTGACCTGATGAACGGTGGCGATCTTCACTATCACCTCAGCCAACATGGCGTATTCAACGAACGGGAGATGAAGTTCTACGCAGCTGAAGTGATACTGGGATTGGAGCACATGCACCGCAGGTACATCGTTTACAGGGATCTGAAGCCTGCGAACATCCTGCTGGACGAGCACGGACACGTCAGAATATCGGATCTGGGACTGGCTTGTGATTTCTCCAAGAAAAAACCCCATGCGAGTGTGTAAGTTCTTTTACTTAATTCTAGTTTAACTTATAAATGATTGCTTACTCATTTTTCTGTTAACCACCAAAATTGTTGAGTTACATTGGAAATATAAAATAATATTTACAGTGTAAGGTTTAGATATGAAACTGTTAATTGATTGTTACAGAGGAACTCATGGGTACATGGCCCCGGAAGTGCTCTCAAAGGGAGTTACCTACGACTCCAGCGCAGACTGGTTCTCCTTTGGTTGCATGTTGCACAAATTGTTGAAGGGTCACAGTCCGTTCAGACAACATAAAACCAAAGACAAACACGAGATAGATCACATGACATTAACCAAGGTCTGTAAATGTTGCTAGGGTAAAAAATCCAATTTGCTGACACGAGTAACGGGCAGTACTCGATGGGTTTTTTATTCTACTTTTATAGACAAGTTTCAAAAGTGTAGTTTAAAACGATTTCAGAACGTGGAGCTGCCGGAAACGTTTTCGCGAGAGCTCCGCTCGTTGTTGGAAGGTTTATTGCAACGCGACATCAACAACAGGCTCGGTTGCCGTGGCAGAGGGGCCGACGAGCTGAAAGAACACCCGTTTTTCAGCGGTATCGATTGGCAACAGGTTTACCTGCAGAAATACACACCCCCTCTTATACCGCCACGTGGCGAGGTGAACGCCGCGGACGCGTTCGATATCGGCTCCTTCGACGAGGAGGACACGAAGGGTATCAAATTGACGGACGCCGATCAAGATCTGTACAAAAACTTCCCTCTGACTATCTCTGAGAGATGGCAAGCCGAGGTGGCTGAGACTGTATTCGAGACAATCAATAACGAAGCAGACAAGGTACAAACTGTCAACCTATCAGCTTTCAGTCGCTCCATTTACGAAAAAATTACTCTCCCTAGCGTCTCGTACGAGTTTTACTCTTAAATTAACTATGCGTTTGAGTCGGTTCAAATATACATAACCCAAAGGGTTAAATCATATTTCAACTTGTTCATTTTCTTTACCTTGTTACAGTTGGAGAATAAGAAAAAAGCTAAGCAAAAACAGAGGTTTGATGCCGACGAGAAAGGTAATATATCTTTATGGAATTCTGTAACACAATATTGTGCTATATATATATTTTCCTGCGACGTGGTTTGAACTATTACTAGTTTTATTTAAAAAAGTATTATTGAAATTGTTACAGGATCAGACTGCATTTTACATGGTTATATTAAGAAGCTAGGAGGTCCTTTTGCGAGCGCTTGGCAAACCCGTTACGCGAAACTGTACCCTAATCGATTAGAGTTGCATCCCGAGTCCACGACGAAGCCTGAACTTGTTTTTCTCGATCAGGTAAATTGACTGACGGTGTTAATTAACAACGATGAGAAAAATTTCGAGTCTGAAAGATAAATTTCAGGTCGAGGAAGTCAGCGCCGATCTTCAGCACGTGAAGGGGGAACAATGTATTATCGTCCGCACGAGAGATGCGAAAATAGTACTTACATATCCCGTGGGTGTAACAAAATTTACGTGCGGTTAAGTATCCTAGGGAAAATTGCGCCATAAGGCCGTGTGGTTACCATGTTGCCAACATTCGATTTGAATTAGACTAAACCTGACAAATATTCAGCAATAACAAGTTAGATTATCGTGCCTGGTAACTTTCAAGTATAATACAAATGGAGAAATTTTCTTCTTTTACGACGCACCATTTTCCCTAGAGAAACTTATGGCACTCGCCAATGTATTAAAACGAAGAACGTTTGATGAAAAATGATTATTTCTTTAGGATGAGATCAGTCTGAAAGAGTGGGCGGTGTCGCTAAGATCCGCGCATAAGTGTTCGATGGAAATGCTGGGCAACATGGCGAAGAAGGCTGGCAAGATATACGGGACTGAACGGGACGCGGTGATCCCACCGATGCAACGCTCCACGAACGGCAACTAGCCCATTGCAAACACCTGCACGCCGTTGTCGTACTCCAGTCCCACTGCCTCCCAGCAGCAACAACTTTTTTTATACTAAAGAATCTCAACGCGAGAGAGACCTAGAGGAATTTTTGTTCCAGTAACGGATGGTAACCCGTGACCAGTGTTCTTTACATCCGACGGAATCAACAGGTCTCGAAAACAGCAGCTCCAAAGAAACTCCCCTTTAAACGGCGGGTAGCGTCGCGCTGTATAGAGACTCTAGGAAGTAGTGTCGTACGAATCGTCACGTCGTTATATTTGTACGTTTAGCTGTATGTGCAATGTGGCGTAGGAACTAGCGACTGAACAATTGCCCATCGACACAAACGTAAGAAAAAACTTCATACAGAACGTGTACATTGTCAAGCACCGTGGGCTTCCTTTAGGGGAAATGGCACTGAGTAGGGTAAGAAAATCACATCGTTCGCTTTATACTCGAAAGTTATTAGGGAGTTAGACCTAGGGCACGGTAATCAACATAGTTCATCGTTTATTTTACCTCGTTATTAACCAACTAGCTTTCAAATAATAATTGTCACGTTTAACTTATCCAAACCTAATCTAGGCACGAAACATATGGTAACTTTTTGGTATTACAATGAACGGTGGGGGTACCTTTTACAGCGCCATTTTCCCTAGAACAGCCTACCATGCTCTACGGGTACACCTGTGTGCAACGTAGGCTTCTCTTGGTTAAAGATAAACATGATACTTCTGTATTGAGAGAACCTAATCTAGAACTCCTGTTCTAGTTCGATAACGGAGTGCCTCTTTATCCAAGGGAGGTCTATGATGCACACAACTGCGCACACGTACATGATGATACATATACAGAGAACATAAAAAACGCAACCGGTAGTGTATTATTGTTATATCAATACGAGATACGCCCTGATCCCCGATTATACTTCTTCTACACCCGTTCTATAAACGCTCGTTTACTTAATTTATTTACTAATGCAGAGAACGATTTTATATTGTCGTTACGTAAAATACAGTGACACACATTACATATACATACATATACACACACACAAACATGCGCGCGCGAGAATTTCGTTTATTTATTGTGTTGAAGGAATCGAGAAAAACAGAAAATATGAAAGAAGAACTCGTATATTGTCGGCAGCGTCGAACAGAGAGGATCGCTGTAATTAAAAAATTGTGTACGCCCGAATGGATACAAGGCGAGTTCGCTCCGGCAATAAAATTGTGCGACGAACGTAGATCCCCGTCTACCATTTCTTCATTCAACTCAGTCCCCTGTCCAAAGTTAGGGATTGTAAGTAGTCTCAACCTCGATACAGAATATCAAACCTTTTTTATTATTACTTTTATCATTTAATCCTTCGATCAACGTTTTTACTTTTCACGAATCTCCCGTAAGAACAGAGCCAGTTTCGGGTCCACGTTAGCAAATACGAGTCTTCGTTCCAAGGTCTCGAAATCGACCCTCTCAAGCCAACCAGGAGGATCGACTTCCTTCGGGGGAAGAGGACAATACAGTCGTTCCACCGCTGCGCACAAACCGCACCAACTTCTGAAATTCAACGGATCCTTTATTTCACCTATCAGAGATCTCAGATGTGCCTCTTGTTCTTCACTCAGAGGTTTTCCAATCACTTCCTGGAGCGCTTCCGGGATGTTGACTGGCAAAATCTTTCTAACTTCCCGCGTTGCGTCGTCCTGATGCTTGTTGAAAATTCTACCAAAGATCAATTTCCTTCCTGGGGAAACGAACACGTGTTTGCTGAGGTACTCCAACACTGTTAATCCTGGACGGAATTTTGTGCATTGAATGCATAATATCGGTCAAAGGTTTCTAAAATATGTTTGATATCTTACTGCTCAAACTTGCGCTGTCGAGAATCTCGAAACGCGCCGCCTGACGAGAAAATACTCTTGGCGTGTTCATCAGAGCAGAGCTCGAGCACATTTGAGATCTTCTTAAACGCGAGTGGCTTTCACCTTTCACCCTCAAAGCCTCCTCTAACGCGATTTTCCTCTTGCGATTGTATTTAACAGACAACGTCAAAATCGCAGAATTTTTATTGTAATATATTTTTCATTTCGAATTTAGCTTACGATCTTACCCTGATTGAAAATTCCGCATCCACCTTGTCGCTGTCCAGTTCCCTGCACAGGTGCTTCAAGATGTCCGGCTCGAGGAAACTGGGAAGCATTGGAGAAGACGCAGTAATCGCAGAAGCTTTCTTTGGAGTGACTGATGGATTTTCTGTGTCGCCATTAGCTGTGTGAACTCTATAGAAATAGAAGTACACGGTGAACTTAAAAATCATTGGTAACAAACAATAATTATGTACGATCACTAACGATGTCCTCCTAGAGCCATCTCCTATGTGTGATATTTGAGTTTCAGTTGCTTCGAATAAATCACGGACTTCAGTTTGCTGGCCGTAGGCTGATCCTCTTCTGCACTTCCCTTTACGCAATTTTTTTCCTCTTCTACGAATCACTGTAGGCTGTTCTTTGTCCACTTTCTCCGCTTGGTCCACCCCCACGGAGGAATTCTCGTTGAGCAGCGAATTTGAAGCATCCGCCGGAGGATTCGATGAACGTGGCTGAGAATGAGTAGATTTAGGCCTGGACACGAGTACTTCGGTCTTTCTGTAAGTTGGCGGTGGCTCTAAGGTTAAGGCGTGCCAAGTAAAAGTGTCGTTTTCCTGAAAATAAAATTTTTGTTAACGTAATCGTACAAATAATGCAAATGTCTTAAATCACCTGTTTCTGCGAGTTGGTTCTGAGGTCCAGGACTAACGTTGTGCGTTCCGTTGGATTAGAGGTCACTGGGAATTCTTGATTCGGTCTGCCCAGCAAGACAGGACCACTGGCAAGGGTTGGTGCTGGGGTCAGGGGTCTCGAATCGGTTTCAGTGTATTTTCGAAACAGTTCTTCAGGAACAGTGGCTTCGTCCATCTTCACAGCTTCTGTCGCAATGTTGGAAGCCACCAGATTTGCTCTGATCATTTCCATTTCTTCAGGCAACAACAGAGCCTTTCCTTCTGTTGCCTATACAGTATAAAATATTAATGGATTTCGAGAATGTTTAACTACTGTTAGTAGTAATTACCCATGAATCTTTTGCTCTCCTAAGAATTTCTTTTGCTTCACAGTCTGCTGGATGATTGCACAGCACAGAACAGCCATATGGATAAGGATTGAAAAGACCAGAAAAGGGTCGCAAAACAAAGGGTACTGGTTTGGTGAACCCTGAAAGTTCTACTTGCTGCAGCAGATAAGAAATTTATGTTTTAATCTTTCGGTCTTATTTATCGATAGGAACTTATCACTTATTACTATTTTGTTTCAGTTTTTAACAGTTTCTTTTAATAAAGTACCTTTGGTTTGGGACGATAAACTGGTCGAATGTTCGCTTCTAGAAGGCCAGTCGCACTCGCAACTCCCGGCATTGTTCAACGCAAGATATTACACAATGTGTCGTTATCAAAACATAGGTAAATTGATCGCCGGTCGTCTTGGAGCCTGGTTACTAACGTAAACTTGATGGGTCGATTGATGAAGCTGGGTAAAGTAACGTTACGCATTTTTCCACTTTAACTTTTCTTAGGATCAGGTATTTACTTTATTCTAAGCTACAATATAGTCTTTTACAAAATATTAGAACTAGTTATTACAAGTTAAATATAAGGTTTCTGGTATACAGTATAGGAGGAACTGCAAAGCTAAGAATATAGAAAATAAAATAAAAATAAGGAGTCTTATTTATATTTTATATAATACACTTATACAGTACAGATTGTGAGTCTTCTTATTCCCTTAACATATTTTCTAGGAAAGGATCTTCCTGTTGATGTCCAGGATATTTCTTCTTGTACTTCAGACCGGTCACCAAGGTAGAGCTCTTTGGAAATGCTGTTTTCCCATCGAACATTGTGTCCGTATCTAGAATAATTAATAATTACATGATTTTTTTATTGGCAATAAATGCAATAATATTTATTTTCAAGATATAAGAGAATAAGAGCAACATACCAGGGTGGAATCGAACATAGTCACTGATATGCAAATTCTTTGGTAGTTTCTTAGAACACATTGCATCAAGTGGAGTTACATTGCCAACTTGTGTGTTGTAATATTGTTTTAAATCACCTACAACCAGGGATGTATTTTGTTAAATGAGTAAATATAATAAGATATTAGCATGGTATCACATATGTGAAAAATGAAATGAATTAGGTCGCTGAAATTTTCCATTAAACGGGGTCAAATAACTGCAAACAATACTGTCAGCGGAAAATAAAAACTTTCGACCATCTTACCAACGGTTTCGATAGAATACAAGACGGAATTGGTCACCGAATGATCGAATTCCTTTTCACAATCTAGGAAAAGATTAAAACGCTGCTCTAACGATTTGATTTCCGTTTCATCGCTGGTCGAAATATTTTGGTTCTCACAGATTTTATTTATGCGATCTAATACGTCTGTAGGAGGTTTGTACGCCTTCTGATACCTCAGAAATCTGAAACAAAGATAAACCGCATTAAAAATATGAATAATGACAATTTTAAAATGTGTATTTTAAACACGGGGCCCCGCGTCTTTTTTATCCGGCGTTAACGACGTTATTGTTTGTATCATTATTTATCATTTTTGCATATTCATCTTTTCTGTACTAAATCGACTGAATTTTTTTTATAGAAAGTATCGAGAATATTTAAGAAGAAGAAATAATTTTTTTTCCCCCTAAATTAACAAAAGTTCTCCATTTTATCTCAACTGTACCAAATGTTGAAAATATCGATTTTGCGAGGAACACCAAACTCTAAAAACTGTGTATTTCAATAATAAGTTCAATGCCAATAATTCTTCCAAAATAATTTAATGTTTGACAATTTAATACAGGTAACAATTTATTATTATAACTTTAATATTTAATAACTAATTTCTTTATCTATAATAAAACTATAATTGATTTAAAAATAAAACCATTTGTATTTTTATTGATTAATTTTTTTAAATTCCATCCAAGAATTATTACAAAAATAATAAATTATATTTACGATATTTTATTTTAAAATTGAACTTTATTCAAATGTAGAAAGTATGCGGAAAAAAAAGGGTGACGAAGCCAGACAGAATTGAGCCATCGAGGTGGAAAGTTGTCGTCTTTCGTTAAACGACCCTTAATTAACGCATGATTTATTTCCTTCCCACAGAAGATGGATACTCCTTCGAACAATGGATTTCATCAAATAAACGACTTATTGTTCCCGTCAACATAATTCATTCTTCAACGCGAACGCGGATCGATCACGAACTACGTCAACCGATGTGCGTTGGCAAAACAGTGTGCGAAACAAATTTAAGTACCATTCATGAATACGATCCGTTTATCATCGACGGAAATATGAACGTTATTGGTATGAATGACCAACAGCGTCAATTAGCTTTCAATTTTTAAATAAGCCTAAGAGACTAATTGCGACATATACTGTCATGAAAAGAATACCACAATGGAATTTTTAATACTATCTCTGTCGATAGCTGTTGATTTCACGCTTTGAAAATCAATATCATTTCTTCTAGATTATCTCGGCACGACTCGCGCCAAACTTTTCGTAACCGTGTAAAAGATGGTAGAGTCTTTAAAAGAGAGGAGAGCACCCAGGGGTGAAGAGGGTGCAAGATCGATGTCCAACGACCGTACAGTGGTGCCCCCAGTTGTATTTCCTCGGGATACAGTTATGGGCAATACTGGTCAGGAACGAAACGCATCGCGCGGAAACCCCGTGGCTTTCGAAAGTTTCTAATATTTTAACAATACTTTCGCTCCTCCTCTTGGAAAGACTTAGAAACGTAACTGGCCTGATTGTACCGTTATCAATTAATGAAAAATGGTTATATATGAGACATTTCATTTTAGATAATTTTTAGGAATTTAGAGAGTCTTGATCCGTGTAGAAACAAGTGATAAATTATCAATGTTAATTACAAGGACGGAAAAATTTGGTCTTCGAACACAGGTGTTCTCAATGGAAACTGACACGACTGGAGAACTAAATTGTCCATACATTTATTGTTGTTATGCTTGTCTGTAATTAATAATTAAATTAACAAACTTTATTTAACGATGTATAAAATATCAGAATACTCGTAGTTAATGGCAAATTTTACATAGCGATAAAAAAGGGTATGGCACCGGACGTTACGTCACGTGTAAAGATGAAACTTAATTCACTTTGTAGATACTCATGAATCTGAAAGACATTTCAAAACTTAAAGTGTACTGTCATTCGGTAAAATGGAAATTAATCTAAATTTCAGAGCGATTACACCTGTTGTCTAACAATTTTATATGTTCGACTTCCGTATTTTGTTATTTAATTACTGATCGCTTGAAACAAATATTAGCGCTTTTCAAAAATAGATAATAGTTAAATGAACACCTTCTAATAATTTAAATATATTTCAATAAATGATTAAAAGACTAGAGACGTTCTTTATTTCACCCCCAGTTATAGGTATCTATCAGAGTTGGTTAAAAAACCAAGGGTATGGGAAATAGTTGTGTCGTCCCTGGGACCTGTCAAATACAACAGTTCATTGGTTGTCGCACGAAAGGGAGGTGGTAAACGGCAATATGGCCGCAGTGTGTTCTCTGTCAGTTGGCCAGCAACGCGACGTAATGCGAATATTTCGATTAAATTCGTGTTTAAGCTCACTATAATTACTCACCCTTTGGTAGCTAAGGACGTGTTTTCGTGTTTGAAAGTGGTGGCCGTAGTTATAACCGGTTTCGATGATTTCTTGCTCTTAAAGCGAGTTACATCGTATCGCAAGCTCGTCTGTAAAATGACGATGGTCTCGTTAGTGTACGTTCTATATCAATTGAACTGTTTCACTCCCAGGGAGGAGTGTTATGTGATAACAGTGATTAAAAAGTGTACGTGAAGTGCATTACACTGACCGTGTTCACAACGAGAATAGTGGATGAACTTTTTAAAGGATTCGCGAGTAAACCATGCCTGATGAGCGCCGCCATCTTCTTCCTCGTCGTTGAAGGGAACTACTGCGCGAGTTGAGCAGTAGGAGGCGCCTCGGGCGGCTGCGCTTGTTGTTTCCCATCGTCCGCCATTTTACGGTCGCCATTGAGAAGTGAAAACCCTCCTAAATGTTCTCGAATAATAGCGGTCTCGCCGTGTGATTTTCGGGGCTGAGAGAGGCGCGCCGCCGCGAGAAGTGTTGCTAATGAGTGTACGGCGTACGATGGAGAAGCCATGACGCATCCGTCGCATCAAACGAACGGCGCTAGCCTGGAGGACTGCCACACGAATTTCTTCGCACTGGTGAGTGATCTAGTGAGAGCCCACTCTTCGTTAAGAATCGGGCCGCATATCTTTTTTTTTTCTTCATTGTGTTTGGACATGTACCAGAGAGAGAAAGAGAGAGCGAGATACGAAGCTTTGGCTTCGCAACACGGAAGCCAGTTGTCTAGTGATTGTTTTAACGGTACCGCATAACGTTGCGAGCGAGAAGTCGGCCGGGTTAACCTATATATCAAGAGAATTCCCGTGGGCAGTACTCGATCGTTCGTTGTCGACGTCGGTGTTGTGTGTATCGCGGCACTCCCCCTCCCCCTCCCCAATCTCTGCCACTATGTATATACACACGGGTACATGCGTGTATACATACGCTTCATACTTGCATAAATACATACATGGTACATCGTACATAAGGTACATATATACATGCGCAAAGCGTCTATAAGCGCGTCACTGGGATTTGAAGTTTATACGACCCAATGTCATTCCTGATTCATGTCGTCCCTGAGTTGCTCCGATCGTCAGAGAATTAAGGAGTTGCAACAGGGCTAACCGGTGACTGCTCACCGTCTATATATCACTTTTCTCAGCCTAGTGAATATTTTGTTCGATGCGTGCGCTGTGTTTTTCTTCGTGACCACCGACGACAACGCTTTCGTCTCCTCGCTCGACAGATAATGAGATCGCCTCTCGTAACATTCCTTTCGCCTTTCAACGGAGCCAGAAAACTGTGTCAGACATTGTTCATGTCGCTCGAAAGTCGTCTGCTCTTGTCCAAAGAAACTAAGAACTCCTTTTCGTTGAACCTGATGAACCCCGAACCTGTTTCTACCAGCCTATCGATGTATACGAATTCTTCGCGCATCTCTACCTGTCTACCGAATGTTTTCAAATATTAATGTCCCGTTCTGTCACCAAGTGCATACGCAATGATTTATCATTTATGGATGAATTCTTGAAGATACACCTTCATAATTTCGTAATTATATCATTTCAAAACACGCAGTGAACTTTTACATCTTTAAACGTGATCCGTCAGTGTTTACGAATCGTATATTACAATTCAAAACTGCCGCGTTTTCAATCTTGACGCATCGATCTGTACATCGATACTTTTCAAACATATGGTTCGAGAAAAAGTGCAGCGAATGTTATTCTCGAGTGACGTCGCATCGATCGACGTATTTATACAACTATGCGTGTTTGCGTTCGTCGGCAAATTGATAAAACTCGTTGCAACATAAAGAAAGTTTCGACTTGACGTTTGCGTCAACTTCGATACATCGATCGCGGTGGCGGAACGTCGTCCAGTGTTTTTCATAGAATTTTCTCTGTTCAGGTTAGGACCGCCTATTTTAGAGACGGCCTGTATGCAAGGCCTCTATAAGGCTGTCTCCCTTTTTCTCTCTCCTTTTCGAACGTGCAGTATGCGCGCGGCTCGTGTATATACATACTTATCGCTGGTATAACGGCGAGACAGACACATTTTTCTGTTAACAACTGGCAGCGCACCGCATTCCCACGGACGCTTGATCAAAACAACCAGTGAATGAGCCCTGCTACTGTTCGTTTTTTCTTCCATTTGCCTTGTAGTTTTCTCGATGGATGCCGTTATCGAAAAGAGACAAACTTTCCTACGTTGCCTAACCATAATCTTTTTCGGTTCGTTATTCTCTTTACGCGCCAACGACACGGACGGTCACTCGTCCAGGGGTTACATGGTTAAGGTCGTTGACTGTTTTTCGGAAATTTCCTGTCCATAAACGTCACAGAGATAACGCCCCTTTTTTTTTAAATTCAAGAACGTCAAATCTTGTCACGAGTGCTCTGTTGGTTTACAGGAAAAGCTAATACTTTCATTTCGACCCTTCTCATAGCTTTCTTCCTCCTCAAGGAAGTTCGTCGTCCTCTGTCGTTCCGCATGAATTCGATTCGAGAAATAATTTCGATATTCTCGTTAAACGATACATTGATAGTTCTCCATTGAACTTTAAATATTCGATGTTGTTTCAAAGAAATATCGATTGAAAGTTTTAGGTTAGGTTAGGCTTCGATGTTTTGTAGTATTATCATATTTCGTTGTTATTGGATATATTAAATTTGTTTTTTACTTTAAAAAAATTGGAATAGAGAAATCTTGAATGGTATTTGTGTAAAACTTGATATTTCTGGAAACTCGAGGATCAAAATATTTACAATTCATTTAATGTTACACAGAAACCTTGTACAATTGATTCGAATAATTTTTTAAAGGAAAACAAAACCTTGGAAACGTACGGAACAGAATAATTTGAAGCCAGTTTTGGCGTACAGCTTTATAGTCACTTTGTATTCACGGTTAAATTCGAGCTGCAACCAGACCAGGTAGGAGCAATGCTCGACCACAGTGGTTCTCATTCTAAAACGAGAATAAATTTTTTAATAAATCTCATGAATTTTTCTAATTAATCACGTATGTCTATTCAACTTACACAAAATACGTACGAAACTCATCACAATAAACTAATAAGTGTTTAGCAGTTTTTTTAACAATTACTGATTCTAACCTTTTAATTTTTTCTTAGAAATTATGAAAAATGTGGAGATGCAAATTTGTGCGAATGTTAAGAGAGAAATTTGAAGAATCATTGATACAGATTGCAAGAAGGAACTGTGTTAGTGAAATAATAAGAGGATCGTGATCGTTTTCCGTCTTCGTCGACGTTGGAATGATTGAAATGCACGCAGTCACGTAGCCTTGTAGAATTTACTAGGGATTTCATGTCAGTCACTTTTTTTCCCCCTACACGTTACACAGAGATATACTTTATTGTCGAATGTTTACAACAAATAATCGTTGAATTAAATTCACGTTCAACGAGATGTAATAATATTCCTTTTATGATTTTAAGAAGAGATCGGTTCTTTCTCAATGATAACGCTCCGTGTATATCACTTTTGAACGTTCAATAATACAACTCAGCAAATTATCTGTCATATTGCGATCTCGTTTTAAATTCATACCTTGCATTGTTCTTGTTTAAAAAAAGACTTAGATTTTATAATAAACATTGAAACAAGTGAAACATCACGGTCGTAATTCTCAATTTTACCGTTCTACAATTTTCCAAATATGATTAAATATTGATTTAATTCGGGGAGGAGTAGTTTATCTTATTCATAACAAACGCGAATGCGATACATTATTTTTATCGACACTTCATTAAGCATTGTCGCGAAAAAAAAAAAGAAAGAAAGAAGCGTAGACCGTATCTCTGTTTTTTCAATGAACCGTTTAATCCTCGCTGATCTTATTAACAAAAGAAAAATACGGAACAGGACCGTAACACGAGAGAGCGTTTAGGTGGCATCGCTTCTCGCGTTATCGATTTAACTCGCGTATAGCAGGTGGAGGATTAACGGTTTCCAAATCTCGATCGAGTTTGCCCGTATAAAGCGAGCGAATTCCTAGGGAAAAACTGTTGTATAAGCCGGTGAATTTTTGAACGGAAACACCTTTTGAAGTAAACGGATTCTTACGCGAGGAAACTTTGTGTTCGTTTGGTTGTTACATTTTTTTTTTTTTTAAATAAAGAAACGGTATTCCGAGGTCGGGCAAAAGTGGCGAGCCAAGCCGAATGGCGTGTAAACTCTCTTGTAGTCTTAACACGTCACGTCCTCGCAGTGCAAGGCTTTCACCTAGGCTGGTCAAGCCCCTTCGGCTTCTCCTGTTTCTCGCCACGGAGCACCAGTTTCAGCATAATCTAGCCAACTGACTTGCTCGACGAAGAAGCCGCGTGCCTCGCGTATCTGCCTCTAGAAATCACCAGAACTGGCTAATATACATAATAGAGAATACTTCAGTGTCTCTCTGATTCGGTTCATCGGTTTTCGTTTGTTAACACGTCCGACAAGGATAGTAGCCTACCTGGCTGGTCCCAAAATTCTGTTGTATTAGGTGTATTCAAAAGTAATTAACCTGATGTTTAGGTTAGTTGTACTTTACATGGTTACTGGTATATTTGCTATATTGCTATTGCTATGCCAATGTAAAGTAATTACTACTATACTAAATATAATAATACTATATTAATATAGTGATTTCTTGGAGTAATAGTAATACTTATTTTGCTATGTTACATGATACTACTACTTTCCTAAGTACAATAGCTCAGAATAATATAGGAAAGCAATGTGTACGTTAATATAAACCCATATATCTTTGAGAAAGATTTTACACAAATTGTTTCCTTGGTTGAAATATCTGGGTCCATCTCTTTAAGCTTAGCACATCCACCTTAACGCGGTAACTTCATTTAATTAATCCGTTCTATCAGCAGTGTCTCCGCGTTTAAGCGCTTTCATCACCGTACCGTTATCATATCGAGGCTGAGGAAAAGTCTCATCGAACCGGCAGGAAGCTTGATTTTTTTTCTATAGAGAAAAGAAAGACGCGTCCAGGAGGCGGTGCTATCCACTTTCGAGTGGCTTGTACGCAAGAGAATTCCGCTTCGTTACGCACGCGAATGTAATGTTCGTGCTGCTTTAACGGCGAGCCGTGTGTAAGGAGGGCAGTAACAGAAATGGGAATTTACAGCTGTGCCTACGTTAAGAGCGCAACGAAACGTTGCACCGCTAGAAAAATAAGATTGTACAGTTTCTTCTGTCCCCGCTGACAGCTCGGTCGGTATTGTTCTTCTTTCGGCTGCGTTTCCATCGATAATTCTACGCGCGACACTGTTCTCCGATCCCGATCGGTTATGCTGAAAAATATACATACAAATTACTTTCAAATCGGTTCGCAAGTGTTTCGTATAATGTGCATTCGCAAAGGGCGGGAAAATGCTGTTTAAATTTACCGCGTCGAAGGAGAAAGTGCAAACGGAAAATGGAAGTGACACCGTGTATAAGTTATTTCACAAATCAAGCCACAAAAAGTAGAAAAATCACTGGTAGGCTAAAATTCTTTAAGTTTAAAGAACTAAAGAAAGTCACTAGACCTTTAAGAACGTTTAGAATTAACGTATTAGGGTTGTAAGCGTAAGGACCGTAACATGAAGAGGGTATGAAAATATGGATAGATTGTGAGAGAAAAAATGGTTATAAACAGAAGCATGTATGGCAGAATGAAACGGAGGGAATGTAGGGGATCCGCGAGTTGAATCCACGCGGGCGGCCTTGCACGTCGCCTTGCTTGTATTGATCAGCCAACTTGACAGTCCCGTAGCGTTACGACGTGCGCCTTTGCCCACTGATTATTTCGTCGCGTCGACACGCTAGGCGCCATCGCATGTCCTTCCGAAATCGATTCCACTCTTCTTTAAAAAACATCACTCGATGCAAGTAAAAATTCCTCTTAGTTGTTTCGGTATTTATTTTCTTCAACAAACATAAAGAGTACTGAAATATCTGAAAACGTATTCAAGTGAAGAATATCTATATTTTGTTTGGAAAAGAAAAGATTGAGGTTACCTTTTAAAAATTTGATTCATGAGTCGTATATTGCTTGAACATATTAAATATAAATTTAATATACAGCATTGTTTTTATTTGATTTTTGATTAAGGTTATACACTAAGTTTCCGCGCTTATTTGAATTTGTTCCGATTATGTCAGCTGGTAATGTGACGTAAGGAAATACGCATATTTGATTGGCTGAGAAGCGCGCGCCCTGCTTGCGCCTGCGCGTGCTTTTATTGCTTTGACAGACGACACATTCGTGGCGCCATACGACAGACGGGACTGTTAACGGTGGCGCCGCTGCGCATAAAACATTGTACTAAATAACACGATAATGTTCAGAGTTTGTCTACCCGGTCTTACTATTATCGATATCATTATAATACTGTAGCTATGCATATTAAATAAGCATTGCAACTTGAATTATTGTACAAACCAGTTTTCTTAAATTTTTAAGAAGACCGAAACAGTTACGTATTAACTAAATCTGTACTTAAGATTAAAATCAAGTATAGCATTTATAATATGAATTGACCGAATGTCATGATTTCTAACACACGATTAATTATGTTTCATATTAATTGTAACTTTTGGGTGAAATTGTTTTTGCACATGCGCTACTCGGAACGACGCGCTTCGAAAGATGCGCCGTAAGCGCTCGCGATCGACAATCAAAATGCGTTGACGATTTTCTCGAGAAATATCGATTAATCAAATGGCAGATAGAAAAAGAAAAAAACATACGAATCAGGTGCAATAGAGATATTGACGCAAGGTGAATGGACTCTCGTTGACTGAGATAAGGCATTTTCTTTAGACGTCGACCTTGGACGTAACTGGATTGCAACTGTAGTATTTGTGTTATCGAGCAGAAGTTCATTGGCATCTCTGAAGATCTGATATAAACAAGTGATATAAAGTTTCAACATCTAATAGAACATCACGTTGTGACATTTGGTTATAGTATATAACATAAAATATAAATCATTCTTGTAATACTTACATTTTATTCATCATTTTTATCTCTTTGTCGAATTTGTAAATTAACTCGTCGTTCAAATTCTAATACTCGATCGATATGTCGATACGTTAAGGATCTTATTGTTCACGGTTAAATCAACGATTTGTTACATTGCGTGACAAATGGAAATAGAATGCGGCGAAAGTTCAAGGACCGACCTTTCTCAATGGTCGACGAATGTTCGATATATGTATCTCCCGCAGTCCCTAACCTATCTTCGCTAATTCAAGTATATTAATGTTGTACATCGATAAATTCATTTAATAATCAGCTGTAAACATAAAAAAATTATTTGATCATTCATTTTTCATTCTTAGAAAGAAAAGAATCTGTATTTTTTATGAAACACTATAACGTGCGCAACGTTGAATGCGTTTCGTTTTTCCTTATTATTCTTTATATTATTTGACATTTAAAAAAGTATAATTAAATTTGAATCAACCTTTACATCATTACATATTGCACTTAAACCTACACAATTTAAATACAAATCATTTTAATATGCTAAAAACACTGTTTTTATTCCGTACTTTAAACACTCTTCAACTTGAATACATGAACAATCGTAGACAACTGGTTTGACTTCAAATATTCGAATCGAACAGTGCGAGTATCGATACTATTGATTTAAATTAGTTTTTAATAATACGTTCGAGGCCAATAGATATCGAATATATACATTTTAATATCTTCTTTTAAATACAATTAAGAAATTGGAAAATAGAAAAATTTAATTTAAGAATTCTTTTGATTGTTCGATATATCGATTTTTAGAATAATCAAATTCTTTTGATTATTAAAAAATCGATATATCGAACAATATTGCGGCAATTTTAAATTCGTTTCGAATTCATATCGATACTTTTTCGATATGATTAATGCGTTCGCTGCCACGTCTCGGAGAAGAATTATGGATATGAAAATAATATTATTAATAATAATATGAATACTAGTGGTAATATCATTAAAATTACTATCGATATCATTATATTAATAACTGAATATGCAGAAAACCTGTCAAACCTGATAAAAATCAAATTCTCTCATATAACCTAAAAAAACGGCGCGATATGCAAGAGGCGTGGACAGTCTGAGGTTATATTATGTTAGAAAATAATGTAGATGGAGGAATAGTGATGGCGAATACATGAAAAAGTAAATGTTTGTTAATTTGTTACTGATTAGAGTTATATTATTCACAGACGGACCTCTGCGGCATCAAATGGAGGAAGCTCGTGTGGGGCGAGGTAGCCGGCGGTTTCGGGGGTACTCCCCTCGAGGACCCGGTGCTCTCGAGCTTCTCCCGGTGCCTCGCGGGTGACATTCTCTGCGTGTGGCGTCGGGTCGCCGCCACGCCGGCCACCTCCGGCCCGGCAACCGGAGCTGGTATCTTCGACCTGGGCATCGCGCCCTCGCCCGCACCGCCACCCCTGTCCCTTACCGCTGCCAAGGAGCTCTGGATCTTCTGGTACGGCGAGGAACCCGATCTCTCCGGTCTCGTGTCACCAGAACTCATTGCATGTGGTAAGAAATAACGTTTTCACCTGTTTTCATGGGATCTGTGTGCTGTGATTGCTTAGAGCACGGAGAATAACCAGGGATCAAACAAAACTGTTCACTTTTACAAATAAATCATTCCTTTTTCTGGTTTATGTTAACTTTGTACGTTAATGCTTTAACACATTGACTGCTGGCATATTGAAGTATGATAAATATGAAACCTTGTGTTTTTCAATGGGAACTTCTTTCTATTTCTAATCTCTTTTCCTGTTTGTGGGAAAAAAGTTTCAATAATTATGCCTTATTTTATAACAACTATTTTCTTGGAACAGAAAAGATAATAGTTATTTCATAACTAATTAAGAACCTTAAATAGTTTCATTAGATCCCTGGGAATGATCTTATAAGAAAAGAGGAAATAATGGATTAGGCTTATTGATATTTGTCAAACTGACACCTTATATTGTTCATTTATTAGGTACGCTTTCTCTAAATGCTGTATCAAATTGCAGTCTTTGCTGCGATGAGAAGAATGAATGTGACATAGTATGAATATAAAGTCAGTGAACATGAATGGAAGACGAAGAAATAAAAGAAGAAAGTATAAACAGGATTGACAAGGGAACAATGTAGAATATTTATACAAATTTATTGCATTTTTTATTTTAATGTATACAAATTTGACTTTGTTACATTACTAATCTCAAGCAATCCAAGATTTCACTCTGATTAATTGTTTATTGCAACTGATAACCAAAATCATTTAATATTGAAAATATTTTCATCAAATTCTAAGCTTTAAACTGATCTAGAATAATTGACCATTTTATAGACATCCTGAAATGAACTTGTAATCGTATTTGTGTAGATTGAAGTTCGCAAGAAAAATTGTTTCCGGTGCATGAAACGCGGTGCCGTGATTCTGGTGGACGTTGTAGCGAATCTCGTACGCTTTTGTTTCGGAGAAAGAAGGTGTGCAGTGTGAGCAAAGCGGTAACGCAAGCTAGACCGTGTTTCTCAGCATAGGGTCGCTGAACCATGGATACTTGTCTGCGACTCGCCGCGATGCAACGCAAGGTTCCATGATTGTGCACCGCGAGGAATGCACCAATTGCACAGGCAACTTGGTGAACCGTTAGTTCCGAACGAGTATTGCGTTTAAACTGGCCAAAAAGAATGGCAAACATATGAAATTTTGCTATGCGACTAGCGGATGGACTACAATTCGATCTCTAGGAGTCTTGAAAGTCTTCTTACAATTGAAATCAAGGCCATTCACAAGTACGACTTCACGGCATCCAGGAAAATCACTTAGAGGCTTTAAAAACGCTTAAGATTCGGATATCCTTATTATACACTAGGGGGAACATCTTCAATTGGCGAACAAACATTGTACATAAATATGTCATTTTTTAAATCTTTAAACGGCTTAACCCATTATCCGCCAGTGTTCCATTTTTGGGACACAATTTCAAATTTTTTTCTTTTAATCACTGCACCTTCTAAATAAAATACAGCTGTTAAAATAATGAGATCATACAATAACAATAAAACAATAACAGTTATGGCAAAAATAGTATACAGTGAATTTAATTTTTTGTTTGTATTTTTAAATTGTGGCGGGTAATAGGTTAATATAATTTTATTTACCGATGTTTCGGAGCTGCATAAACCACGTTCGTTTCTTTTTATACTTTCGCTTTTCAAACATACTATGATCGAGTTCAGTGATTTTCGTAAGTCAGGATTATTTATGATTATATGTACATTAACAACACTTGCCATGCATGAAAAGTATGATTATTTTAGTTCGAAGAATTTCATTCTTTTAATAATTAGTTTATCGTTTGTTCTAATTAATAATTCGTGCGATAATATTCAAATTGGTGTAAGATAAGCGTCAGAATTATTCAAAATATTGTAAATTTCTCTTTTTCGCTCGCGTCGCGTCCGTTTCGTTAAAATGTAACACGAAACGCTAGAATCTCGGAAGTTTTTCCGGTCAACGTTTCTTTTGTCTTCGACGAACGCGACTCGTCGTAACTTTATACTCGAATCGGCGTTACTTTCACGATGGAATCGACCGTTTCTTTCGACCGGCTGGAAATGGGCATTGCCTCGATCCGACGAAGAAAGTAGATCGCGGGAAAATGACTGAAAATCTACATGCCTCGTCGCGCTTCCGCTCGCTGCCAGCAAAACGAATCGATCGAAAATAATTCGCGTCTGCGAGCAGTTTTGAAAAGGAAGAGGAAAAACTGTAGCGTTCTTAAAAAAACAGAGAATAACGTTATATAATGTTCTTGATCAGCAACAAGTTGTAAAACAGATGCGAAAGTCGCCTTCGACATTTTTTTTTTTTTTAATGTAAACGTAATCATAACGCACTATATAGTTTCTTAACACTTTGACACTGCCATGTCACACACGTATGGGTGGCACTTGAATTTCCATTAGAAACCATTGTCCATATATGGTTGAAAATATTTCCACTGGGTGTTTTAAATTACAAATAATAGAAATAACAAAATATTGAATTGGTCAAAAATAAAATTATTATCAAATGGAATTTTTAATAGCTGCAGTGTGGCAGTCAAAGTGCTAAGCTATATGTGATTAGTGTAATTTTTCTCATGGTATGTTCAAGTATAGGTATTGAAATAGAAAGATTAGAGGCTTTATATATCACTAAGTGAAACAAGGGACTACTAGATTAATCTGTATCGCGTTAATCTTGTTAACAATTGGCTAATGACGTAAATGTTCATTGTGATTGCAGAAAGTGAACAAGGTTCTTGGGAAAGCGGATTATCGTACGAGTGCCGGTCACTTCTTTTCAAGGCTCTGCATAACTTGATCGAACGGTGCTTGCTGTCTCGCGATTTTGTTCGCTTAGGAAAGTGGTTCGTACAACCTTACGATGGATTCGAGAAACACCGTTGCAGTAGGTACGTTTTTCCCTCCTTTTTTTTCTTCTCTTCAATGTTACTGTTGTAAAACATATGGAGCGCGTGCAACAGTTTCCACCACTTATGAATATCATTGAAATTAACACGTTGACTGAAGACACACTTAAATTCCAATTATTATAATTTCTATCGATTAATTTTCAAATGTAATCATTCAAATGAGTACTTTACACTACTAGCCTAATATTAGCAATATTCAGAACTTATTTGACTTCTTCTATTAATTATTAAATTATTTAAAATTTAAGGCACCGATTACCGGTGACCATCATGGCGGTCAATGCGTTAATTGAAAACGAGTGGAAACTTCTGCATACCCCTTAACAGTTGAATTGCAATTTTATTAATATGAATAATTATTACTTGCAGCAGTCACTTGTCATTCTCGTTTGCATTCTTCGTTCATGGGGAGAGCACTGTGTGCGCGAGTGTGGACGTCAGGCAGCATCCTGCTGTACGGCACCTCACAAGAGCCTGCTTACAGCGCACCCAGACCTCTCAATCTGGTGTTAAAGGTAAGCCGTGCCATCAATTAACGGAATGTCTCTAATCAAGGGAAGTAACGATCGTTTAATTTCTGTAACCAGTGATTCTAGCTCCTTACGGACTAGCAGGCACGTTAACCGGTCCAGTGGGACGCACCGACAGTCAACTTCTCGAAGAATGGAAACACTTTTATCCGATCAATGGCAGTAACGTGGAGGCAGGACTTCCGCCCCTGGTGGAAGTACTGGTCGGCGGTGTCAGAATGCGTTATCCTTCTTGTTATGTCCTCGTCACAGATATGGACGACACTCCACCCGACACTCCTCTCTCCCCGCCAAGCAGTCCTGCCAGCTACGAACATCCTCTGTTAGGTCAGCAAGAATTACGAGCAGCTACAGAATTACCGGAACGTGTATGGGCAGAATGTACTTTGAGCTCGCCGATCTCTGCTTCCAAGACAGAATCTTCCACAGAGCTTGGAACCTGGACCTTCATTGATCCAACGCAAAAGTCTTCCTGTACCTGTTCGAAGTAAGTAATCACTTAATTATTTCTCTACTAACTTTGTTCAACTTTTACTGCACTGCGTACTGATAATCAATTGAATACACGCATTGAGTTTTACCAATTGTAAGATTCTTTAGTCCAGAAGGAATTTCAAAACAGAAACAATGCGCTGCAGTAATGGTTCTAGTAGTAATAACAATTAGTTATGTTCACTGTTAGACTATCAAATGAAAGTATACGTACAGAATGTACTTGGTTTATCGTTAGACTTTCAAAGTACTATTTTACCTTTGCACAATTTTATTGTGTGTAGCAGTAAAAAACAATTGATTTCTTTCGACTGCATTCTATGTTTATCTGACAATATTTAGACTAGTAACGTTCACGATTATTATTTATTCTGTCTGCATGTTTTAGCACAGTTTTACCAAAACGTAGATTGTTTAAAACATTACAAATACAGGTGGTAATTTGGCTGCTGCGATATTAGTACATACTGCATGTAAAGTTTAGTTATTAAGGATGGCCCGAATGCAATTATTTCTTTAAAATTAGTTTGTTTTTTTTTTCTTTTGTTTTATTTGTGCAACAGAACTTTTCCTGTATTAAAAAACTACCGCAAAAAGTTTATGATTATCTACATTCTAAATAGCGATGGTAAGTTGGTACCATAATGAGACAGAAAGTCGAGGCACAAGATGCTGAAATTAAAAAAAACTGAAACTTACTTAGGATTTAAGAAGTGATAGAAATTGAAGGTACTTATTAGGTGATTTAATGATGATTGCAGATTATTGAAAAGCAATCACTGCTCCAGACGTTTAGCAAATTAAACTAAGTAGAACATATGAAAAAACGAGATGTTAAATACGTCGGTTGCAGGTATGCGACCCCCGGGGGTTGGAAGAGCCTGGCCTCCTCTCAGGTTCAGAGGGAGAGAGTAGATAAAGGTGGACGGAGGGTCGTACCGTTTCATCGACGCTCTACCACCCAGTGGGATGCTTGCCCCTCTGTCCCTGCTAATGCCCCCAGGTGGGTAATTTCTGCTCCGATATCAACGAGAGAGAATCCTCTCTCTCTCCTTTTTTTTTCTTCATCTTAATTAATCACCGCAACAAATGCTAATTTCCATACGATCGTTATGACATCATAACGTTGTCTGTTTAATTCACATCGCTTCTGGAAGCTCCACCATTTATCTAGTTTCATTCAAGTAACTAAAAATCTAATTGCACGTACAACGCATTAATCAAACACCATTGTACGATTATTTTTTTTTCTCTTGTGGAGGGAAGGGGGTCAGGGAAGTTAAAAAAGTATTAACTTTGGCAAGGCAAAACAGTGAACCATGTGAATCTCATTCATTTCACGCTGTTGGACAGAAGCAACTAATACGAGTACTTTGTACATACTTCTGCAAATGGGATATGTTGATACGTGTGCTTGCTACATGTAAGCCACAATAAGTATATCTGTACATTACGCATACATTACATCGGAATCTTCACAATGAAAGTACCATGAAAATTATGTTTTTCTGCAAAATAATTATCATGTAAAGTTAATTGGTTTCATATTATGGATGATGATCACAGAATAATAAATGTTTTTATGTATGTTATTTAAATTTGATTTTTTCCATTGCTCAGTATTTATTTTACCATAAAGAATGTTTTCTGCATGCATAATGGGAAACAGTGTTGGTTATAATCGTAGTACAACTTCAGTAGATTTTCTTTCTCTTCTAGGTTTTACCGATCATATCAGTGTTGCATTCGAACATATTGTGGTCTACGTGTTATCTACAATCTTAACAACGCTCATGACTTTCTAATATTTCATAACATTATAAAAAATGATCATCATAAATAGTGGGGATGGTTGTAGATAATAGTATCACAAAAGGCACCCTCGATAAAAATTGTTCATGGTGGTAGTTATGCTTTCATCATTTTAATTTAGCATGAATCAGCTTTATCGATATCAGTTTATGTTCATCAAGTTTTGATGATGAATTAATCATTGTATGTATCAGTGTATGTTTTCGTTTAAACAGGTCTGTATTGAACAGAACGGAAGCACCAAGCACACCACCAGGAGGGCCTCCTTCTTATTCGAGAGGACCACCAACAGGAGGAGATTGTTTGCCAGTTCCATCCGTTGGCTCGCCAGGTTCCCCTGCACCCTCGCCTCTTCCTACTCCACATTCCGAGCCAGCGTCGGTTCCACCAGCAGAACCCACAATGCCCACTCTTAGTCCTCAACCGCCACCCAGCCACGCGAACACTGCCCCACCGTTAACCCCGTCACAAGGCCCAAAGTCAACCTCTTCTGCATGCAATAATCAAGTACACAGTCCAGCTCCTGGACCGACATTGAAACGACCAGTTTTAGCCTCTAGAGAATGTGAGGATATATATTTAGAGAACGAACAGTCGTTACCGTGGCTCTACGATTATTCGACGCAAGAGGCGTGGCTCAATCATCCTGTGAAACGTTTTAAGGAATCGAACAGCAGTCCGGTTAACGCGCGGAGCAACACGTTGTATCCACCAATGAATTCTCAGGCTCCTCAATCTCAGACTCCAAAATTAGAAATTAAGCAAGAACCAAATGTCGGTGTTGTAAGTGGACTCTTTTATTTGCTCTTGCAAACTTTTTGCGCGACGTTCTTTGTTTATATATTTTTGTTAATATTCGATAGGGAGATTGCATTGGAAGAAGAACGGATCCTTACGAGTTTGACGCGACAGGCGAAGAGAACGGTACAAACGTCGACGGGCTTAGACGGCAAAGGGATGATCCTACCAAGCCGGGGTCGTTGTTTACCAGCGAAGGTCTTCAGGCATCCTATAAAGACTTAGAACAAATTTTTGACAATTCCGATCCTGATACTTCTAGCGACGAAACCGTATGTTTCCTTTCTTTTTCCTTTCGTTTTCGTGCAATTGATCGTTTAATTGAAATGAACGTAAACCTTTTACAGAACATAAACCAGCTTCAAGTACAAACCCCGCCTGAGTCGAACAGATCCAGTGGATTACACGAAGAGACCAGAGTAGACGCCAACAACAGACACAATAATCGAGGTGTAGGCGTGTTACGACCGGAAGAACTTTCAAAAATGTTTCCTACACCACCGTCTTTAGAGCATAACCCTGTCGCTTCACCTTGCCCGTTAAGCGACCCATTGATGGACCAGACGGAACTCTCTGTACCTCAACGACCACTTAGACACCTCCCTGACATCTATCCAAACATGGGATCCCCTCAAGAGGAGCCAATTGACGATTGGTCCTTCGTGTTCAAACCCACACCCATCTGCAAAATGGTTGGTTCTTCCAAGTATGCCCCTCTAACGAATTTACCCAGCCAATCTTTACCGCCCGTTACACTGCCATCGCACTGCGTGTACAGACCCTCTTGGCAGTGCAATCCTACTTCCAACAATTCAGATAAACCGCTTCCACCGACCAGACCTGGCTCGGTACAACAACAGCCTCCGCCAAGTCCGGCGCCGATAGGCGCGCCGTATCGCTCGGCTACCATCTCTGGACGACCACCACCGCCGCCGTACGATCAGCCGAGTCCAGCCACGTCCACAACGTCTTCTTATCTGAACAAAAACCTGAACAGTATTGAGGCGGACACGCCTGGTCCCACTCGTGCACCGGAATCGAACTCTCTGATAGTGAACATACTTTTGGGCGACACCGCGCTCAACATCTTCCGTGATCACAACTTCGACAGTTGCAGCCTGTGCGTGTGCAACGCGGGTCCAAAGGTTGTGGGCAATATCAAGGGCGCGGACGCGGGTGTATACCTGACCCACTCGTGGTCCGGCAGTGCGGTGTATCAAGACGACGATCAGATCAGGTGCAGCTGTGGTTTCAGTGCTGTTGTCAATCGACGGCTGGCCCACAAGGCTGGCCTGTTTTATGAAGACGAGATGGAGATCACCGGGATCGCGGAGGATCCGGCAGAGAAGAAGAAGGCGTCCCTGGTCGCGGTCGCGTGCGGCGGTGGCAAGCCGTCGGACGGTTTGGACGTGATACCACCGAGCGTGTTAGAATTGTTGAGGGAACAGTGTCTAATCGTGCAGAGCTCAGCGAGCAGCCTGTACAGAGCGTCTAGGATCTACGCGACGATGAAGAGTTACCCAATGCTCGCGCCCACTGTAAATATGCTGGAGTTCAACGACGGGAACGAGGTGTCGTTAGCGGCTCTCGACCAGGGTAAAATCGACGGTACGCACAACGAGAGGACTAATCGCGTGAACGGTGTGCATCGATGGGTGTTCCTTAGAGCTAAGGGTCCCCAGTGCAGCGGTGATATAGTGCGAATGATGAGGGCTCTGCAGCCGTTGTTGCAAGACGCGGTGCAGAAGAAGTGCACCACACGAATGTGGGAGGCGCCGTACACGGTCGCTGGCCCTCTCACCTGGAGGCAGTTTCATCGTTTGGCGGGCCGTGGAACCGACGATCGTTGCGAGCCTCAGCCGATACCCGCGTTGGTCGTCGGCTACGATCGTGATTGGCTCTCTTTGTCACCTTATGCCTTGAGTTACTGGGAGAAGTTGCTTCTAGAACCGTACGCTGGGCCCAGAGACGTCGCTTACGTGGTCGTTGCGCCTGACAGCGACTGCGTCATCAACAAAGTGAAATCATTCTTTCGTGAATTATCGACCACCTACGAAGTAAGTGACAAAACATCATCAACATCGTAGCGTTATTTTCTTGGTATAATCATTAAATTGTTATGTTCCTTCAGATCTGTCGGCTAGGAAGGCACACGCCAATCTCGAAAGCACTGCGTGATGGCATTCTTCGTGTAGGGAAATCGTCCGTGCAGAAGCAGGTCAAACAACCGATAGACGACTGGTTCAAGCTTTTAGGGGAGAACCAGCTGGGGGAACTGTTGCGATTGTACGCTCAAGTCTGTAACCATCGATTGGCTCCGTATCTGACGCAGGTTATACAGGATCGAAGTTTGTTGGATCCTGGTGACTTGCAGTCGATCAACAAGCAGCAACAGCAACAGCAACAGACCATCCCCGTTACGGACACGATGCCAGCCACGCCAGATATAATGACCAGTAAACCTGAATCCGTTGGTACGTGTTTGTTCTTCGTTTGTAACTGTTCAATCGTTAAGGGCAACCGTACTCACCCTGGCACGTTTTCAGAGGGCGAGAATCCAAGAAGCGAAACACCATCGTCCAACACAGCGACAAACTCCAATTCCAACGCCGGTAACACGACACCAACTTCTCAAACTGCCACCATACCTACCAATACCACATCGGGTCCAGACGAAGAGGAAGTCGAACCCCCGGCTGTCGTCGTTTACCTGGTAGAACCGTTCTCGTTAGGAGGCCCCGAAGATCCGGATCGTCGAAGGCTCGCGATTTTAGCTCTGTTACGCGCGTATTCGGCTGCTGTCAACAGCATGCCCGAGAACGTTAGGTCCAATATCAACGTCCAGGTAATTTTCACGGTATTACATAGGATTAACGTTTACAATGGGATAAGTCTAATTTTATTCCGTGTGTTTGTTCGCAGCTAATATCCTTGGAAAGCATAATGGAGTTAGGTCGAGCTAGAGAGAGGCGCAAGATACAGGACGAGATGAGGGCGTTAGCGTTAAACGTGTTTCTGCAGGGCCGCCGATTGTTAAACCACAACTCCACGGTAAAAAGTCTCACTGGCTTTGGTACCGCTGCCGCCGCTGATCTTTTCCTTAAGAATAAAGACGTAAGACTCCGTTTTTGTATCTCACACTTGTAATTCTCGATGGAGCCGAGCGATTCAGCTTTCTCGACACCGTACCCGGTCGTAAAACGGCGGAAGTAGTGAAACTACGTAATACCATTAACAGGCGTCGAATAAATTTTCAGTTATATTAACACTGTTGTAATTGTGTACCATCAGGAACGGAATCGAGCACCGTACCGATTCTACGCGCCCGCCTACGTGTTGGCTCCGCTGCGCTCGAAGAGCGAGGCACCAGAATCATTTGGCATCGCCGGACCGGAAGAGTGCGCGGTTCTTTACCTCAGCTATTGTCTCAGCGAAGATCAGTCCTGGCTGCTTGCCGTCGCTACCGACGACAGAGGCGAGATATTCGAAACAACTACCATCAACATCGACATACCTAACAGGAAAAGAAGGAAACGAGCTTCCGCCAGACGAATCGGACTGCAAAAGTTGATGGACTTCATTCTTGGAGTGATGTCTCAAGGTGTAAGTACATTTGTAAGTACGCTCTGTCTGGCATCATAGGCTTCCCCAAGGGAAACGACCGGTACCAGGGGAAGGATCTTGCGATGCTCGATTGTGTATATAAAATTAGAAAATTTTTAGAATTATTCTAAAAAAAGAATGTGTTCTTATCGTATAGGTACAACCATGGAGGTTAGTAGTAGGTCGTGTGGGTCGTATCGGGCACGGCGAATTGAAGGGTTGGAGTTGGTTACTGTCCAGGAAGGCGCTTCTGAAAGCTTCCAAACATCTGAAAGAAATATGTGGCCAGTGTAGTCTTTTGTATCCGTCAGCGGCACCTTGCGTGCTCAGCGCCTGTTTAGTCTCACTGGAACCAGACTCGACTCTTAGGCTGATGGCCGATCAGTTCACGCCCGACGAGAGATTTAGCCAGGCGTCGGTAAACTGCCAATTATCTACACCACAAGACGTTACGTGTACTCATATCCTCGTCTTTCCCACATCTGCTACCACTCAGGTAAATTGTGTTCGATTATCAACGTTCAGACGGGCCACGATAATGTCAATTAAACGAAAATTATAAATGGTAAAATCGTTTCTATCGAAGAACAGTATTTTTACCATTTCTTTTTTAAGCATTGTGTTTTGTTTACGAGAAGATATCAGTTTTATTACATTTTCTTTAATCCATTATTTTCATATAATTTTGAGATTTAATTTGTTTCAACAAAGGTGCATTTCAGTTTTAAATTATTATCAACTGAGCGAATAAAATTAATTTTGTTTAAAAAAAAATGTTTGTGATCCTTTCTTTGCTACAGTCATCACAGACTGCATTTCAAGAGCAACACATTAATGGACCAGACCTAGGAGATGATGAACTGTTTTCTGCGCTGAACGACGATATGCCTGAGGGTATGGAAGGTATGGGAGATTTTAACGATATCTTCAACGTGTGGCCAGAAGCTGGCCCCGGTGGAGGACAAAGCCCTGGTGGCAGTCCGCATCGTCCCGAAGGATCCCCACTGGGTGGAGATGGTGGTGGCTCGGGTTTAGGAAATCACGATGGTCCTGGTAGTCCATTTCCATGTAGCAACACACCAAGAGTAAGTTTAAAATGAAATAATGGACGTTATCGAAATTTTTGGATTTATTTTAATTCTGTGTTTAACAATGGTTCACCGCAGGTAGCAGTTGCTGAACAGGCAGAGGAAGTTGGAACACTACTACAGCAACCACTTGCTCTTGGTTATCTAGTATCTACTGCACCAACAGGACGAATGCCACCATGGTTTTGGTCAGCTTGTCCCCATCTTGAGGGTGTTTGCCCAGTGTTCTTGAAGAATGCCTTACATTTGCATAGTCCAGCAATACAGCAGAATAGTGACGATCTGTTGCAACAACAAAGCGCACTCACTGCTCATCCATTAGACTCGCAGTATACCACCGATGTGCTCAGGTTTATGTTACTGCCTTAATACACTGAATTTGTATTCTTTTTTACACTTTACAATTTTGTTTTTAACCAAATTCTTTATTCAAAATTCAAATATTTACGTTGCTCTCGCATATCATAATTTTGTGTAACGTACAACTTTAAAGAGGACCCCCTAATTTTTGTTAACACCTAAAGTACAAAGTATTGAACTTCTAAATTACAATTCTCTTTTTATATCACGGTATTTCAAAATATATCGATCAGTGTGCTTTACTACTTTTTGCATGAAAAATTTTGATTCGTAGCTTTAACTTGACCCTTCAACGGTGGGAACCCTCACTTATGTTAAAAGGACGAGTACGCTCGTCGAACACCGTTAAACGGTTAAGGATAATTTTAATGCATGTAAATAATTATCAGATGATCGACGAGAAATTCACCGAATTTCGTTATTGTACCTTTCAGATACGTACTGGAGGGATACAATGCATTATCGTGGCTCGCGGTGGATGCGAACACGAAGGATCGGCTATCCTGCTTACCAGTGCACGTGCAAGCGCTCATGCAGCTCTACCATGCGGCGGCAGCTCTCGTCTGACCCACACCCTCTTTCTTCGTAGTGCAGTATGTGCACCTCTTTCACGCACTCCTTTACCAATACCGTCACTCGGGGCTTTACGAGAGCAACTGGTTTCCTACATCCGTCTTCAACTGTATGTTAGAGAGCCTAAGGTTCTCTGGCTGACCGGGAGAGAACGATCCTTCGATTAAAACAGCTGATGAATCTTTCGATGCGAGATCTTTTTTCCTTTACTCGGGTCCTCTTTTTTTTTTTTTTTTGTTTTCAAATTGAACACGTAGGCTCGACGCATAGTAAAATTTCTTTTCTTTTTTTTAAAGTTCGTTTGTTTCTGTAATTTGGCAGGTGAAGGAAAAGAAAAATGGATTGTGTACCTTTTTGTGTTTCGCCAATAACCACAACGATAAAAAAAAAAGAAAATAACAATTGACGACCATACAATTGCCGCATACCAAATGGAGTCTGACTGAATGAAAGTCGATGTTGTTGCATGCGAGAAACTGAGAGAACGAATGGACACGCGAAAGGAACTTAATCGGAGAGAAAGCGAACGGTGAGAGTACGCGAGAGAGGGAGAGAAAGTGCGTGTATTTAAACGGGGAAACAAGAGATTAAACAAAAAAAAAAAAAAAAAGAATTAAAAAAAATACGAAGAGAGCGCATTATAAAAGATTTTAAGCTTTTTCAAATTGCCTCTCTTATCGGTAGATAGTTCAATTACGAATCAGAATCTCTAGAGAAAAAAAATTACGTAACCAAACCGTTTTTAATTGTAAATTGAATTTTGTACAAAGCTTTTATTATTAATAACGACGAAGTAATATAAAAAATGATATTACGTTGTTTTTTAATTTTATATAGATGATATAAATGAAGATGAAGATGAAGATGAAGATGAAGAAGAAGAACGGAAAAGGGAGGCGATACTTCTTTTTTACAAGTGAAAAAAAAAAAACAAATGCCTCGTACAAGCCCCTGGTGTGAGATAAATACGACAAAATATATAATAATTAATTATTATTATATTATGCTCGGCGCGGCACTGTGGGTCACTGTTATCATGTTTCCTGGACCCGTTAGCGCAATTTTTCGATGCTGTTTGACAAATTTTATTCGAATTAGGTGACCTCTATATATTATACATACATTAATAGTGTAAAATATTGTTTTTAAATAATTTATGAAGCGAGAGAAAGAGAGATTGAGATTGAGAGAGAGATTGAGAGAGAGAGAGACATCGCCGAGAATTATTAGATAATTGAGAATTTTGAGCCGAGAGAGAGAGAGAGAAAAAAGGAGCACAGCAAGGTTTGTTCCCTTGGAATTTAGGAAAAAGAACAAAAAATTATTTAAACAGACAAACAAACGAGCAAGTGAACGAAGTGGAAAAAAGCAAAAAATATATAAAGAAAAAAAAAGAAATAAAAAGACAAGAGATGAGAATTACAGGGCGCGTCTGAATGGAAGCCTAATTGATGGCTAATTGCGTCAGTCGCATAGTACAAATATGACTTGTACATAGCAAAAACCCCCTAATCCCCCCCCCCCCCCTTATAAAGTTAATTGGTTAATTTACTCACACACACACACACCAACACTCACACTGTATCTATAGTATTTATTATCTGGGTAGTACATCATTATTGGGATTATTATTATTAATTATTAATTATTATTAATTATTATTATTATTACCATTATTATATTAATATTACGAAATACAGTTTTATGTGTATATATATAATTATATACCTCATTTCACACGAAACGCGATTTCTCTGTGTGTGTGTCTCTCTTACAGTTCCGATGTTGCAAGCATAATGGAAAACACGTCTACGTTTCATTTGAAAAACCATTCGTATGAAAAATTATTATTTCACGTCGAGGAATCTCACGAGTTAACCACACGTTACATGGAAATCAAAAAATATAATTATTAAAAATTAATGACAACATACGTTGAAGTATATTTTTCTTTTGTAGTAAGATCTTTCATTTAGATTATACGTTTTTAAATTAGTTTTATGCATAAGTTTTTATCTTTTCTTAACACTTTGGTATAGATCATTTAAATTGAAATAAATTTCTGCTTTCCTTTTTTTTTCTTTGTGCGTCACAGAAACTGACGGCAAGTACTTCGAAAATTCAATTTGAGACTAAAACTTCTGCGTATCTCTAAGAATCTAAAAACAAATAGATTATTTGATAACATATCTTCAATTTTCTTTCATTCAATGTTACAGGACTTTGTTGCTTTGTTAACTGGTGGATGTTAGATATACATCGCAATGTTCTACGTGTCGAAGTTGTCGAAAGGAAGATCAATCATTAACAGCATTTCTAATATGCTTGTAACATTTATTTATAGAGCAATGTACACTCCATTTGATTCTTACAATGGAATTATAAAGTTTTTCGTCATTACATGTAGGTACGTATAAACATTATATATCTATAATTATATTATTATGAAATACCGTACATATCACACAGTTCATCTTTTTGGTAAATATATTAACGTTTAATTTGTTGGCCTGAATAGACTAGTGTCATAGTATGACCACAAAAAAAAAAGAAATAAAATTAATAATCTGTGCTTGCCGTTACCGGTAGATTGAGATATGCCACAAAAATTCCAAGTCGCTTCAAAATTTAATCAAAAATAAATGCCAAGGCTGGAAAAGTAACTGCAAAGTACACTGATTCGGGCAAAGAATAATTTCGAATTTTTTACTCGCAATATTCTTTGAATTTCGTTCAACCAATTAAACATCTTAAAGATTTGCCCATTGGTGTATTTTTAAGTGGTTTCATTAAAGTATCATATGGACTAGTACTCAGTTAACACGGTGGTTGACTGATCCGCAGTAAGTTTCTCCATGTCGTGCGTGATCCCGTATGGCCTTAAGTGATAGATTAAGTACTCCAGAACGTACATCATGTTAGGCGATACATAGTGAAAAGAAATCGCACTATCGGAACAACAGTTCAGACCGTCTTTGGTATCGTAATAAATGTACTTCCAGTACCAGAAATTCGAGTCCTTGTGATTGGGGATTAAATGGTGTTCCGGTACGAAAGGAAAGAATCGTCCACGACCGTGAGGATCTCGCGTATCCATCGCTTTCACGTTTACCTTCTCTAGACACTTGCCCATCTCCACATCCTCCGCGCCCCCGTTGTCCGCACGACACTTGGTTTTGTCAGGTAAAGCTTCCTCCACGAATTTTTGCAGAGCCCCCTTGCTAAGTACATATCCTGCACCGCCGCTCATATAACCCTGCTTCACGAACGGCTTGAACCGGCAGCCAAAGTAGAGCGGCGAAGTTGGGTCGTATGACGAAAGCATATACCGTAGATTCTCCACTACCACGTATCTGAAAATATTTTAGCAGATCAGTGTTTGATTTTGCTTGGAAATTTGAATTTAGCACAACGACCGCCATTATGGTTGCCGATGCCGACGCCTCAGAAGCCGGGTCAAATATAACTCAAAAATGTACACTATAATATTCAAGCGCTAAGATTCAAATGTTTGAAAAATGTCTAAAATGTAAACAAAATATCGTTCAAAAATTTCATTTCAATTGGCTCCTCACGGCCCGTCGTCCAAGGATTAAGCTCATAATGCAAGGCCACAATTTGGGAGGTTAAGTTTAATAATTAATAAATCATGATCCCAATCACTGATGGCAGTTGACAAATTGATATTTGTATAGCAATTATCCCGTTATGTAACTTAAAGATAGCGCCGTTCTGAACACTGCTCTTTGTTTCACACCTATACACACACTAACTTTTGCTTGCCTTTAGCTTATATAACAAGACCACACTGTACAAAATAAAATGATAGATTACTAACGTGTCATCATCAGCCTTCATAAACCAATCAGCTTCATTTTTGTACTTTTCGTAAACATATTTAAATGCCTCTTTGGTTTTTGCCCATAAATTTTCTCTTCCTTCTTTCACTGGCAAAGCGATCGCGGGTAAATTTACATCTGAACAGAAAAGGCTTAATAGTATCATTTTAAATTTATGGGTGTATTAATTAAAATATGATAGTTTACCTTCGATGGAGCTCATAAATAAAAGGATATTGCAACGTTTGCCCCATGTTGCTTTCACGTGTTGAGCTTTAGTTTGATGATTTTTGGGACCTGTCATGATCCAACATAAGACCCGCACTCTTTTTGCAAGATCTTGCGCGATTTTATCTTCCCCTTTATGAAAATCTTCATCTGCACCATGAAATTTTACTTCTACGTCAGGTCCAGCCTATTAATATTATAAATTGAGTTAAAGAAAAAGAAATAAAAATTCGAATGATAGATAGCACAGTTACCTCTGATTCCAGCTCTGAATAATGATGTGGATCTCTTGAAAGTGGAAAACTGCCAGAAAACCAGTTGAATATAAATGGTACATCTCTTGCAGATGTTCTTAGAAGGCACGCAGAGAAAAATCCAAAAATTACACCAGTAATAAGAGTTAATACAAGATACTTGCTATTTCTAAGACCTGTGTTAAAGATAAATGTTGTTTAATGAAAAATTGTTACTCCTGACTTAAAGTAACTCTATAATATACTTTACCATTAATATTTAGAAGCCTTTGCCGAACCATGATATGTAGTAAAAGTAAGTAACTTTATTTTGATAAAAGGACAAGCATCATAGTTTGCATAAAGCTTTTATTTTTGTTAGTCACTACACATTGTATAATCTTTAGTTATATCAAAATTCTGTAACATAAAACTTTAGTTCATTGAAAAAAATAACTTCATTCAACAAATTAGAATTTTAAATATAGAATTTGGTATATATAATAATGCTGTATTTATCAAAATACCTAAATGCTTTTGAACTGATAAATACATATTTCCACTTCCTGATCATGCTTCCACTATTGTTTCTCTTAACTAGTTAATATGCTTTTCATTAAAATTATTAAAAATCTGAAACAATATTTCTAAAACAAAATATATTCATATATTAAAGTTATTTCAGTATCACAAATTAACAGCATAGTCTCCTTCTAATATTAAAGTTTACATTTCTTATAATAATTTATAAATGCTCTATAAATATATGAAACACAGGTATAAAAAATAAATAATTTGTTGACAAATTTTCCAAAATTGAAAAACACTGTAAAACAAGTATAGGACTAAAATACCAAAATGGTCAAATTGCTAACATTTACTCTATATATAGTTTCTGATACACTGATTCTTTTTTAATAAATTTGTGAAATTTATAGGTGGAGGCGCTGAAATCGTTGATAAATTTTAGTATTTGATCCTAACAGAAGATTAAGCAAATAACCTAATCTTGGGTTTTATTTGTATCAAATATTGATTTACTTACATAAGAAAATAAGAAGTAACTATTATACCAATTGCAAAATGAAGGAGATTTCGGCATTATAAAGATGTTGAAGAAAGATAATAACCTTAACTATTCGAACGAAGATCACATACCTAACATGGTGTTACTTGCTTATTAATGTGTCGAATTATAAAGAAATACGTATGCTTCATTTAATTAATATACATGTTTATATGAAAATTTATATAAAAATTCAAGTCTTGCATGTAGTATCCAATTTGGTTATTTACTGTAGTTAAACAGGTATAATAACGCGCAACTTAGGCTTCCCTTAGATTAGGGGAAATGTAAGGGATGATATATCCCACCACCCGTTTTATACGTTCATGTTTAATACGTGTAAAGCAGGAGGAGTTTAGAACTTCCCTTAGAATTTATAGGGAGCTAGAATTAGAATCAATATTGTTGAAAATCTTTTATTGTATGCGACCTTCAAATTAGTAAAAATTATTCATAAAACAATAAACAGAACGCACTTAGCTTATATTTATCATTTATTATAAATGAAGGGTGGAACTTCAGATTTTACATTAGACTTTCCTCAAGTTCTCTCCAGTTCTCCCAGAATCGAAGATAAATGGTGGGAGGTTTGTTCCCCTACATTTCCCCTCGACCAAAAGAGGCCTACATTATCATGGGTGATAACATTTTGTCAGATGTGTCAAAATAATTATGTTTATTTTAAATAATTGGTGACAGCTGTACAATGATTCGATTATTAATACGGTAAAGCGAGTCTTTAAAAATCGTAGACAGTTGGAAATGTCGTAATCATACTGAAGTTATTGGGTAATGTGAGCAGTAATCAGTGAAGCTTAATGATGATCATTTACAAGAATCAATAGTTGTAATAAAGTTACATTGATCGATCGAATCGGCACAATGACAGCTAATTATTATTTTGCGATTGTCGGTCACGCTGATAATCCTTTATTTGAAATTGAATTCAACAATTCAGGAAAGGATGCAAAGGTTAGTTATTACTTTTATAGGCTATGTTTAAAAAATGTAGAAACATGATTTTTAACTGACATCAAAATATCTATTAACGAATGATCCTTCTTTTTTTTAACAGAAAGAAGATTATACACATTTAAATCAGTTTATTGCCCATGCTGCGTTAGATCTTGTAGATGAACATACATGGAAGACAACGAATATGCACTTAAAAGTTGTAGATAAATTTAATCAATGGTTTGTGAGTGCATTCGTTACTGCAACTCATATTAGGTTTGTAATGGTACATGATAGTAAAAACGAGGATGGCATAAAGAACTTCTTCAATGAAATGTATGAAATGTACATAAAGGTAAGAAATATGCTTGAATGGTCCATGGTAGAATGAAATTGTATACTAATCTGTTTTCATTTTCTTTCTTCTAGTATTCAATGAACCCATTCTATAAACTAAATACACCCATTAAATCTATTGGTTTTGAAAAAAAGGCACAACTATATGGAAGGAAATATTTGTCTTCATGAATTCTTTTATTGTACATTTGTATTATATAAATATTAAAGAGGTTACCTAAGTACACTAATTTTAAGAAAAATTTTGCTTTTAGTGTAAATACTACATTAAGATATACATGAGTATAGTTATGTAAATATATAATATCACTAAAATTAATAAAAATGTTTATTATGGTAATTTATGGATTTTCTTAAATATTTTTTTTCAAATTAATCTCATGTTTTTGTTGCAATTAAATCCATATTATAATATGATATAAAATAGTCGAATTAAAGTATAAATAATATATTTCAAAATGTTTTACAGTTTTAATTTACAGTAAAAGTGTGTATTGGTATAGCAGAAGAGCACAAAATATTGGCAAGAGTTACTCTATACATTTTATAGTGTAAGGTTGAATACAGGCTATTCAAACAAAAAATTTAATGGTAGGTATAATGTATAAATGTTTTTTCATAGAGAAACAGGTTTTAACACATCAATTTTTGTAAATTCTTTTGTGATAATAATTTTATGGTTGTAGAGATTGATCTGCAGTTAAATTCAGGCAATAAACTGAAAACATTACTTCAGTTAACAGCAACAATGTCTGTTACTTATTTTGCATACATTGCATTTTCAATGTTGTGTATGGATAGAATTAGTGCAAATATTTTAGGTAAGTTGTATTAGATATAATAATTATCATTTAAAATATAAATAAAACATATTTATACAGATCCTGGTGATATAGTTATTGTGATATTAAGTCAGAGAGAAGGTTATCATATAGCGCATGCTGATATGTTAAGGACAAGTATTCTTGAACAGGCTGACATTATTGATAAGGTACTTAATTATTGTATATGTACTTTATTATTGCATATATTATTTGAATATAACCTTACATAAAACTTACATGTTAATCGGTGTGTACTAGGATCCTCCTGAAATCATTTTATCTCATGAATTAGATATTAATGGATCTTGGACAATAACACCATTACTGGAACATTTGTCAGATACATATACTACATCAAAATGGTTCTTCTTTTGTCATGAGAATACTGTAATTAGATTAAGTAAATTGTTAAGTATTCTTTCTAAATTCAAAGAAAGTAAAGTAAGTAACATCAATAGTAAGATATATAATTTTTACCGGATATTTCATGGATTCTTTATTTCAGAAATTATGGATCGGTCATGCATTGTACGATCAGGAACCAACTATTATACATCACTTTGCAGATCATAATAAAAAATTTAAATACCCTCACATAACTTCAGGCTTTGCTTTAACGATAACTTTATTAAGAAGGTATTGTGTATAAAAATATTTTCTTTGCTTTGAAGCATTTTACACATATAATGTATATTTTATTTCTTCAGTTTAGTACAAAAAATGATTGATGAAGATGAAAGACCAAAAGACGATTTTTCTATCGATGCCTCATACGAATTTGCAACCTTTGTATTGAAAGTTGACAAAGGATTGCGACTAACGCACGTACCGGAAATATGTATCGTATCGAGCTCTGACTGTGCAACTTATCCAAGGTTTTTCCATCCATGTGTAAGTCAACAATTATTCATTCAATGTTCATTTTAATCCATATTAACGTTACTTTAAATAAAGGATTCTTCGCTGTCACCCGAAGATGTATATTTTGCCATAAAAACTTGTAAAAAGTACCACGTTGAAAGGATTCCTGCTATAAAAAAGACATGGGCAAAATATGCTTCAAATATTGGTTACTTCAGTGATGCAGCTGGTACGATTAAATTTCAATTATATATATTAAATGTTAGATTAAATCCAGGCATAAACAATATACTTTTTTCCAGTATAGATAAACATCTTCCTGATGCTTTCATTGTACCAAATACAACACGTGGACACTGCGAAAAGACTTACAATATTTTAATAGAAGCAGATAAAATATTAAAGAAGAACAATTTGAATTGGTTAGTGATCAGTGACGACGATACAATTTTTAGGTAAGTTACATAGTATCTAACATGTATGCTCGATAATACTAATGTAATATTGCTCATTTAATATCAGCGTGGCACGCTTACTACGATTACTAACGTGCTACAATTCCAATATTCCTATCGCTATTGGAGAACGATATGGTTTTCGAACATGGGATAGTCTTTATGGCTATGAGTACTTAACAGGCGGAGCTGGACTTGTTCTGTCCGCACCTTTGGTTCATGAAATGATTCAGCCAGGCAGATGTAATTGCCCAATGGCTACAACACCTGATGATATGTATCTGTTTGGAATATGTTTGACGCGAATTGGAGTGAAACCTATCCATTCCCCATTGTTTCATCAAGTAGGTACATCGATCGTTGTGTTATATTATAATAAATTTGTCTTTGCAGTCTTCATGTTTTTTTGTATTTGTTATAACGATTAATAATTACAGGCACGTCCCACAGATTACGCGACCGCGTATCTTGCCTCTCAAGAGCCTGTGTCGTTCCATAAATTTTGGATGATCGACCCGTACATGGTTTACGATGAATGGTTCGCCGAAGCAGACAAGTCGTTGGTCACGGTTAAAAAACATACAGAACTTTAATGTAAATATGATTCATCAGCTGTTTTACAGGTAATGATTTAAATATTATCATCAATTAAAAAGAAAGAAATATCAAAAAAACAATAATGTATTAACATTTATAATTTTGTATAAATAATTGAAGTAAAAATATTTATTATGATCTTGTATAAATTTCATAGTAGATTTGAATTTTTCTCGTTGTATACTGTTCACTGGTAGAAAAATATCATCATAATTTTGATTTTATTATCTCTTTCCACCATGGCGGTCGTTCGAAGTTCCCCTTGTCTTTAAAAATCTCCTTTTCGATATGTTTATACACCTGCATATAAAAAATAAATTTATTATGTTTCAAATGAACCCTTTTAGTCCCGAGCGAACTGTATAACGTTACTAAACAAAAATGTTAGTATTATTATAAATATTTATATTTAGTTATCTGGCCATTAAAAATATGTAATATTTGCTTATTATTACTCACACAAATAATTAATTTGGCATTTATGCTTACTGATGCATCGGATACACAACGATATATTGTCGTTCGACACTAAAAGGGTTAAAAGAGAAAGTCGTCAATTTACCTGACCGTCGGCCATTCCCAATGGCGAGTTTATGATAAAGTCTGGCGCTGCCAGAACGTCAACCAAAGCCACAGCGTCTTTAACTAATTCTTTACATAAATCTATAATGCCTTTACGTAATACTTTATCCATGTCGCTTGTAGGCAACGCGTAACCACCGACATAAAAATCGGTTAAACGTTTCTCTAAAATAGTCGCTCCATAAAGCGAACACAATTTTGTTAATACATTGCGTTCTTTTGATTTCCATACAGGATTTTGTATGCATTCCACGAAACACTTCATTACTGCATGCTGCGGCCAAAATAAACAGAAAATTACTATAGTAAATGATTCATAAAGTTAAATGGTAAAACATTACCTGTCCATACAACAGGGACAAAGTTTGCGCAAAGAACACCTGTGTGTTATTTCTGATTTCAAAATCATTGCAACCTTGGCTCTTCAAGTGTTGTGTTTGCTCAAACGTTTTCCTTAAGTAGTAACACGTCAACCATTTTAAAGAGAAAAGCAAATCTGTAAAAAAATATAAAAAAAAGAAAAAAAAAGAAAAATTATACGATTATGCTTAAATTGTTTTTGTACTTTCTGGTTTCAGTATCTCATCGCTTCCTGAATAAGAAAGTTTTTGCGTCAAAATGTGCCGAGCATCTTGTACGAAGCTTGCTGTTCCAAATGGAGAATTAATAATTTTTCCAGCGAGCATGTTCGACCATTGATTCAGCAACCAGTTGCTGGCTTGCTGAATTAATACATTGTTTTCACCCTCGAATGTACACGTCGCATCATTCTCAGCCCTCAAGTCACCGAGACGTGAGACTAGTAACAAATTAAAATTATTAAAATATATATACAAGACTTAACACGTACCTGTGCGTTTGATGAACAACATACTTTTGAGATAACCATGTCCTCCGCAGGACTCTCTGCAATCCTGTATAACATCTCGACTAGTCCACGAACATAATGGCTTGGTCGCAGATGACAATACATGTATTTCCATACCTTCAGTATCAATAGCATCTTGATTTTGTCCAGACATAAGTTTGAAATGAAATTCAGACATTTTACTTATAAATGCGGCGGAAAAGATTTTTATTGCGTATGTTGCTGCCAAGTTAGGAAATAATCGCCATTGCTACATGTTTATGTTAAATTTTAATCGTACAACAGGTTCTATTCGATGGATTGCCGTTCAACTCGTTTAATTACCTGTGCTTGATACTCAATGACCGGCCATTCTTCGAATTCGGTTGGTCCAAATTGCTTTCTCACAGCGCAATACCGTACGGCGATAACCATCGCGATGGACGCCAAACTCGCGCACACGGACGTGATCGTGACACGACCGGACGATAAAGCACCCAACGATGCACCTACGCGATACAAAATCCTGTCATCGAAATTGGTTTACAGACAGTACACAATTGCATCGAATTCTTACCGAATCTTTTGCTCTCGTTCTTCACCGACGTTATATACTTTCCATCCTCTGTAACGTTAGCCGTTCGATTCAACAAACACGTTCGAGGAACATAGTAATTATTAAACATCATAAATCCATTGTCCACACCGTTCAGTGCTATCTTTTCACCCATATCACCGACATTAATACCTGGAAAAGGTATATGAGTATTTGGATCCCTAATTGGTAAGATGAAAGTATGAAGACCATGATTGTGCCCGTCCGGTGTAATTAATTGTGCGAATACAATGGAATGTGTTGCAGTCTTTCCTGAAAGCATGGAATCATAAACCTTTTTACTGAAGTAAGGATTTAACTTTGCATTCATGTAAGACACATATTTCTATTGACTTACCTAAACCACCGATCCAACATTTTGCAGCTTCGAAATCTGGAGAATGGAAGACGAAACTCTTCGATTTCACGTCGTACGTCGCCGTGGTTCTTATTCCTTTTGCATTCGTTCCATGAGATATTTCTGTTAGAGCAAAGCTGCATGTGTACTAAAAATGTTGGTCAGTTTCAATTGAATTGATGCCCGAACAAGAATATTAAGCGGTAAATATTGATAAATTATTTTCATACTCACCTGACCATCTTGAATCTTTGCAGCAATATCATAATGATCTTTTGTACCCAGGGCAAATATTGAACTTGGTACCATCCCGTCCATCACGCCCATTTTTATTGGTATACAGGCATCATAGTAAAACAATATATTAAAATATTCTCTATGGATTAGTGGATTCTACAAAAGATTTACATTTAAACCATACAAACAGAAGTAATTGTTCTTTTTTATGGTAATATTTACCAGAATCTCATTATCCTTTAGTACTCTAATTCGACCATTACAAAGCCTGCGTTCTTCGTCTAGTGTAGGACAAGCAGGTCTTTGAAATATCGGTGAATTTTTCATAAAATCCCATAAATTATTCTACGAAATTACAAACAGTGCATTGTACTCGATTTTTAAAGTAAATTTCATAAAGATTTGCTATTACAATTGATATACCTGAAATTCTACAAACTCTTCTCCTTCTAAATTAAGTTTCAATAATTTCCAATCGAACGTCGCACATTTCCTGTAAGAGTCCAAAGGACCACTTGGCCAGTCAGCAATTTTATTTTTCATCATTGTTAAGCTGTTAGATCGGAATACCTGTGTATTCAAATATTCAGATAAGTATCATAGTGAAACGATACTGTGCAAAAGAAAGAGTTAAGCGTATATAGTTCAGCCTCCTAGTACTTTTGTAAATAGTTTATTGAACCGTAGATTCAATATTATTGCTAGTCCATTGCTTATCATTACTTTCTAATCACTTTGTTATCTGTCTGATAATGTGTATCACCTTTATTAGATAGAAGTAAACGGAGTGAAGTTTATAATCAGTAATTGTTCCCTGGAGAGCACAATATATACTGTGCCCGTTGACCTTCTGGAACTTGCTACAATACTCCCTCCACCCATGCATAATGTATCAATAATAAAACGTGACTTAATTTAAATTATTATCGTTCATTGTTTCAAAAGATGTTTCTTTTTTTTTAAGTTAATTAAATAGGTGAATTTCCGCAACAAAATAATTAACTAAATGTACATGAAGCAACAAAAAATTTGCAACCATTAACATAACGCTTTTTGAAACTAATATAATATATTGTTTTACTATAATTATATGTCAACGCAATTTACATAAAAATGTAATTGAAATATTGGCATTGCTCGTATTTAGCAATTCTAAAAACGCGCAAAGCATAGTTAAATAAAATAACTGAAATTGGGAATCTACATAAACTTATCTCATGTATTTATTGGTCATTTTATTATAGTATTAATTAGTTTCTTTATTGTATATAGATATAAAGGTTATTTTGTAAAGGAAAAAGGGGCATCGAAAGCAATATAATCCATTACAACCTACATAAATTAGAGCGGTACCGTGGCATGATATGCCGGTTTAAAATTTAAATCAGAGGTGCTGCTATCGATAATTCGATATATCGCTCGCATCATTGAGACAGTAGGGGCATGATTTAAATTAAATATCAATGCAGAGTAAGTTTTCAAGGTATCTTTGCAGTTTTCTCATTGCCTGGCAAATGAACCGATTAAATATTTCATTTCTTCAGGAGAAACGAATTAAAAAACAAGAAGATTGATAAATCGATGTGCACAGTGCTTTAATTAAAACGAGCATTCAAATTTCGCGATTAGTCGAACCAAAGCCGCGCGATGCTTTTTATCCTGTATTTTCAGGTGACCCTCGTAGCCGGTAGAAGGTAAATAACGATAACATTTAAAGGCGCATCGATTACTAAGAATATTAATTACAAAATTATACAGCGTGCTTTACACAGAACACCATTGCAAGAATAACGCGGGAAATTTAAAATCGGTCGTCGAACAGATCGTGGAAGAAATCATCCAACAATCGAACTGCATCGTTTTCGTTACGGATCTCTTTTACGAGAAACTTGTAAATATCAAATACGTCGAAGGATCGTCTATTGTATCGAAATACGAGGTAAATCGCATAAATTATTCTGTAAAATGTTTATACATACTTATGAATCCGTTTTAGATCGTATTGCGGGACAATGAACAATTTACTCGACCCAGGAAACGTATTGAAAAAATTCTGTTCGATAGCAAAGCCGTTGGCTGCAACGCATATGTCATACTAATCGCTAATGGGTACATGGCATCAGAATTTTTACAATATACAGAAAGGTGAATCATAGAGGAAAGAAAACTTCGTGTTTGGTTAAGATAAAGCGAATAATTTCTCAATGAATTTACAAATTATATTTATATATGCCATGCAATTTTTCAGGGAACGTCTAATCAACACCCGTGGATTATTTTTACTTTTACACGATCATCGTTTGTTTCAACCTAATTTGTATTATCTCTGGAATAGGATAATTAACGTGGTTTTTGTACGTCGGTACAATGCGTACAAACATCGTTCTGGTGAAAATGCCATCAATGAAAGAATTGATTTGGACACAGTCTACTTTCCTGCTAGTAAAAAGACATTTGCTAAAACCAAATACTTAGATACTTGGTACGAGGGTAAACTGCGTTATGGTAATAATCATTTTATGGAAAAAACCACTGACTTGCATAAGAAGCAGTTACGGTTTGTACAAAAATACTGTTATACAGCTGTGGTTCAAGAAAGCAATGTTAATAAAATTTTTACTTAAATTTTAGAATTGCTGTTTTTGAGCATATACCGGCTGTAACAGAGAAATCAAGAGCCTATTACAATAAACGACCTAAGAATAGTTTAGAAGCTTTAGGGATAGAGTTTGAAGTATGTTTTATATATATGACCCTTTGCTTTATAGTTTAATTAATGATGATACTTTATAGTTGATAGAAATCATATCTAAAGCAATGAACTTCAAACCAAAATATTACATGCCACATAACATTGTGTCTGAAAAATGGGGCACCGAAGGAGACAATCAAACTTACACAGGTCTTGTAAGCGAAGCCATGCAAAGGAAAGCTGCATTTTATTTGGGTGATTTACATTATACATTGCGTCACTTGAATTATTTTGATTTAACCATTCCATACAATACGGAATGCCTGACTTTTTTGACACCAGAATCTTTGACAGAAAACTCATGGAAGCTTTTGATACTTCCATTTAAGTAAGTCTGAATGCTAGAATGAAAAAAGGAAAAACAAAAAAACTACATGGTTTTATTTTCAGATTATACACCTGGATTGCTCTTCTCCTTACTTTAATATTAGGGGGTGCTGCATTTTATTTCTTATCATTGTCCTATAAAAAATATATAAGCTTGTATAAAAGTCAAACAAATGTTCAAAAAGTGTCTATAAAACAAGAAATAAAAGGGCTATACTTATTTACAGAAATAGGAAACAGTCTATTGTATACTTATAGCATGTTGTTTCAAGTTTCATTACCAAACTTACCAAGCCCTTGGGCTGTACGAGTATTAATTGGTTGGTGGTGGATTTACAGCATTCTAGTTGCAGTTGCTTATAGGGCTAGCATGACTGCAACTCTTGCAAACCCAGTAGCCAGGTAAAAATTAGTGCTTTGATAAAAATTTGTTACTTCTTGAACTAATTGAACCGTTTATATTTTATTCTAAATCACTACTGCAGAGTTACCATTGATACACTGACACAATTGGCTGAAAGTTCTATAGAAGTTGGAGGATGGGATGAGGAGGGCAAAGACTTCTTTTTAATGTCATCAGATCTTAGTAGCAAAGAAGTTGGAAATAAGTTTCAATTGATTGAACATGAAAAAGAAGCTATTGAGAAAGTATCAAATGGATCATTCTGTTACTATGAAAATTCTTACTTGCTTAAGCATGCTCGTGTAAAGAGGCAAATATTTGAGAAAGAACAGAAAGAAAATAAAACTGCTAAAGATGTATCGTTAAAGCATAATTTGCATATCATGGAAGAATGTGTTATCAATGTACCAATTGCTCTAGGCATGGAAAAAAACTCACCGTTAAAACCATATGTTGATATCTTGGTAATAATATGCTCAACATACAATTATTGCAAAAGATTAATTACAAAACTTTAATTATCCCTTATGTATATTCCTAGATTAGACAAGTAATAGAAACTGGATTAATCCAGAAATGGTTAAGTGATGTCATGGAATGGTCAAAAATTATGGAGAAAAGACAAGAAACAGAATCTGAAAAAGCATTGGTAAATCTTCATAAACTACAAGGTTCATTCATTGCTATCATAATTGGTTATTCTCTAGCTTTTGTAGTTCTATTGGGGGAAATTTTATATTGGAAGCATATTGTGTTAAAAAATCCAAAATTTGACAAATATCATTTAGATATATTTTACAATAGCTCTGATAATCTAAAAAAGATTAGAAATCGGTAGTTTAAATTTATGAACCATCTATGCGCGCAGAAATTGTAAATTAAATAACATAAAATAAATATTTCGATAAGCAGCGCTTTCGATAATTAGTATAAGTACGATAAAAGAATTTGTCTTTTTTTTGTATATAAAAAAAAGGCCAAAAAAAAAAGAATTACATACCATTAATTTATCGAGGAAGGTTAAAGATATGCTTCCTCTCTTTATCACAGTCACTTGTTGGTATTTCATTAAATCCTTCTTGCTCTCTCTTTTCTTTCCTGTCTTTCTTTACTATCTCTTTCTCTCGGCCATACTTTCTCTCTCCTTTTATTTTACTATTTTATTTTTTTCTCTTTTTCTTGTTTGTGTAGAGACCATTGAGGTGCATACGTACGCCGCACATGGTTTATTATGGCGCAAATGTAAGCATACCGAATAGACGGTGTCTTCGAGGATAAATATTGTCATGTTATAAGAACTGGCAAAGAAATGTTGCATATTTTCGTGGTGCAACGATCTCGCTGTGGTACCGTTCGAGAAATGCGAGCATTCGATCGAATGTAAACGCCGGTTCCCTTCCGACAGGATTGTTTTGTGTGTTCCCAGAAAAAAAACGGGGGTGTGACAGATCGTGCATTCGGGAAAAGTATAATTTTTTTCTTTTTTTTATTTCAAATGAAATTCGACGTTGAGCATCTTTTATCCGCTTAACTGTTCATCGTATCTCGGACCGATTGACATAAATAAAAATTACTCTTTCGAGGATACGCATTATATGTCCGGAGTGTTTATTATTTTTTGTTTGAGTCAACAATCCGGATTCGATTAATTATACAGTTGGATTGTTTCGTTTTGGACGAATTACGTACGCCTTGGAGAAAAACCTGTGTCATATTTTGAGGCGATGTGGCTGTAAAACGCTGAAGCAGCGAAACCTATTTATAGGTTATAAAATTGCATGAGTGCTGTTGTCGGTAGAGGCAACATCCAGGAATTCTTAAATGCAAACCTTATGCATTGGATTCAAGCGACAAACATACGCGAAGAGATGCCGTTGAGTCAAATAAATCAAAGCAGCTTCATCACGACAAGCGAGAGCGTTAATCCCGGTACTGAGATAGCTTCAACTTGTTACACACCTCCACCATCGTATCATAACATTAATTTACCTCTTGGCCATCCATCTACCTTGACAAATGATCGTGGTGCACCTCCCTCTTACGAGGAAGCTATAGATCCAAATGGTAAGTACTTATAACAAATTTTATAACAAGTAATAAATTTAATCATTGCCTTAAACATGTAATTATTTTTATTCCTCAGCTCCCCCTCCATCTTACGATTCATTGTTTGGTCGTATGAGAGAAGCGCATAAAGTTTCCAAAGGAGTGTTTGATTTTCTGAAGAACATCATCGTTTTACTGTTAGGCACCAGTAAGCATGAAAGAACTTTAAGCACAATCTAATATTTGTTTCTGTACTAAGATCTGATAATTTTATGATTTAATGATTCCAGTTGGGTGTACCATTATCTTAGGAGTAACAATAGTAGTTCCAATATGTATGATGGTAATCGGAGGACTTTATCTGTACGATTGTCCGCAAGGAGAGTATATACCAGTTTATTTATTAGTGGGTGGTGGTTTCGGCGTTTTCAAGCAGCTGTTGCATTTATCGACAAGAGTGCGTCAACGCCAAGAGGAACGAGATGAGGAAAGGATAAGACAATCGCCTACGCAGACGTTAATTAATTGTTTTATGCTTGGTTGGTTCATCATAGGTCGGTTAGATCAGTATTTTTCACATTTTGCAAAATTTGTTATGGTTTTAATATTTGTTTTGTGTCCAACAGGCTCCATGTGGGTGTACAAAGAATACGAGCCAAACTACGATCCAGCTCTCGGCAAATATTGTAACAAAACGTTGTACTTATTTGCCTTCTGGCTGATCACGTCGGTTTACATATGCTTAGGAGTAATAACGGCTGGTCTGTGCAGCATCTCGGTGGCGAGCATCGCGTTCCAGAGACCTCCGCCGGATTTGATGTGAAACAACTATGATCTCATTCTAGTGGGGAATCAGTCATTCTACGAGATTTATTATTTTGGGAACAAACGAACTGTCCGTGGATATCGAATCACGTCGTAACAGGGCACAAAATTTCGTCCACGCTTACGTACCTGAGATGCTTGAGAAACAACAGTCTACGAACGGATGATTTTGCACATTAAACGCACACGCACACACACACACACACAAACACACAATGCACTCCTTTTTGTTTCATAAGGAAAATATTGGTCGGTCAAGGGAAAGAAAGAGAGATAGAGAGAGATGAAAAGAAGATATGCTTTAATCGATTCAGGGCTGTGGATATTTCGCAATAACCGCGAATTCATTTTGACTTTGTGCCAATAAATCGCCGAGGCGTAAACGATATTCTTAACTTGAGGTAAAAATCTCAGGACGTGTCGCAAAATATTCTAACATGAAGGTGTCATCGAACACTGTGATACATACACAAGAAGAAGAAAAAGAAGAAAGAAAATTTCTCGTCAACGTGCTATCCACGATTTCACATCGTAGAAATGGCAGCTGTTTAATAATTCAGTACAAGTGAAGAAGAAGAAAGAGAATAAGGGGTTCGCTCGCTTGTACGAATAGCTTATTGTTCAGAAGACTGCGACAAATCGCAACCACACATTTTTTTATTCCTTTGCCCTCTTCCTCCGTCCTTTTAAACAAAATACCTTTCGACCTCCATTGAGCCTTTAATGTCAATGTTAGTCGAACAACATCGTTTTATAAAAACAAAAAAAAAAGGAAAGACTCGTTTGAAGACTAAAAGGTGATATATATATACATACATATATATATATATATATATATATATACATATATTTATTAAAATACACGCTCCTTTTAGTATTTCAAAACTGTTCAAATGCCAGTATTTATTAGTATTGTTAGGAGGATGAACAAAATGTAAAATCCTTTTAAGAGATTCTCACCACGTCGAAATTGGTATTTTAGGGTCGATGAACTTCGAACTTTTCTTCCATTTTTCATACGTACATCTTTACCTACTTTCTCAAAGACTATTTTCGTCTTCCTACTTAAATGTGTATGTAGCGTGTTCCATTTTAAATATCGAAATGCGGGAAACGTTAAAAATTGTTTCAGATAAGTATCCATTAAACAAATTTCTGAAAGTTATATTTAAATGCGATAGTATATTTTTCTGCGTAAATCGGTTCCTTGAAATATTCTACGAGCGAAAGAGTATCAGAGTACAGTATAAAAAAAATTATCATTTTGTGAGATGTTTAATATTTTTTATTCGATTTTGATCTCAAAATATCTCTCAAGCTATCAGTTGTTTTTTTTAACACCATGCCTTAATACTTTTTTTCGCAGAATGTTACAAGGAATCGATACGTGTGAAAAAATGTTGCTATTACATTTGAAAATTTAGTCTTGGTATCATATAAAGATGAAGAATGTCGATTATCTTTCGATATCCTATAAACTTTCGTTTGAAACATTTTTTAATATTTTCCCGTATTTTAAAATGAAACACCCTGTATATAAACGTCGAAAACCCCATAGGTTCTATTACATGTTTTCACGTTCGGTTTATCGCGTATTTTTTCGAAACTCACGCTTGCACGCATGTGAAACGGGCAATCGAGCGAGCTTGTGCTTCTAAAAACGAAAAAAAAAGAAAAGAAAAGACATCTAGAGGAAAAAAATGGAAAAAAAAATGATAAAAATGGAAAAAAATACTTTGTGTAATCTACAACTAACGTAAAGTATCATTATAAAATACGAATAGACTGCGATTATCTTCGATCTAAACGTATTGTATTCCTTTAGCGGACATACGAGTTGTGTATATTTATTGCTGATTCAATGTATAACACACCTGTACACACTTTTCTGACTATACGCGACAAGATCTATTGCGTGCCCACGTATCGAGTTACGTCGTTTATTACGGGCACACGCACATTTGTTATTATAATAATTTCCTAAATAAACTGCTTAAAAAGAGAACAAAAAACATGCCTATTTGTCCGATCACTTGTACGCCATACTAGAATACATGTACAAGAGAAATCAAATAAATTGTTTGGAATGTGCGAATTAAAGATGTTCTTTAGCATCGCAATGCTTTTATTATATTATAGATATTACATTGGGTTGGCAAAGGAAGTAATTTCGGTTTGTATAAATAGATAGCGTCACCGGTGAAGCATATTGATATAAAACAGATATTAAAAGTTTCTACAGACTTTCTTTAGTGCAATGCGATCATAAAAGTTCACGAAATAATTCTTAATCTTGAGAAATTAATGAAAAATTCGTAAGTACCCAGTTCATGTTGCGCATATAGGTAAGAGATAACATTACGGTTTGAGAAATCGGTATGGATTTAATAGAAATTTTCAACTTAAACGAAACTTAATACATTGAACCCGATATTCCCCTTTAAACATTAATTTCTTGTGCAGTAATCTCATACTGTAATATAACGATTTTATTATAATTTGTCACCTTAAAATTAGTTATGTATTAAATTGAGATAGCATTTATTGAAATTCATTATTTTTATCATTTTCACACATAGATATACTTCAAATATGTTGTTAATTGTTATGCTTTAGAAGGATATTAGTCATGTACTTTCAATACGTACAATAAAATTAATAGGAATGGAAATTTTGCCGTTTTTATTGTTGATAGTTTAAAAAGCTATAAATATCTTTAATGACAATTCCTACCCCTAAGAGTACAATCTATCTCAGTCGGTAAAATAGAAGGTAACAGAAGGGTGACAAGAATTTCACCTTTTTTTTTAACGATACTTAAATTTCTCGATATACTAAAGTTATAAAGACGTTTATAACAACAAAATAACTTACGCAGTGGCGTTAAAAAGCAGATTTTTAATAAAATATTTTTTACCGACTCTTTTTTTACCTCTAGTGCCATCTGCGAACAAAGTGCTGAAACTACTCAATAATTACCGACTGAGAATTCCGAAACATCGTTAAAAATGGCGGGCTTTTCAAAATGAGTAATGTATTATTTTGATATTTCTTAATTAAATTCCACAGACAGATTTATTTATTAAAATTCTGCTTTAATTATGAGACTAGAAGGACTTATATATAATTTTTTATTGTTTAAAAAATCGAAAAATCTACATTTATGTCTTTTTTTCATTAATATAGTTTTTAAAATTCTATAATAAATGTTTCAAAGTCAATAACATGGATATCGTTTCAATTTTATCATTTTCAATGCTTTCAGTACGATTATCTAAAGCAGTTTGCTGATTTAAGATGTTTTTTAAGCTGTAAAAGATTAAAAATGTTGTGGACCACAGGAGAGTGTACTTGAAATTAGTTCGACTAGTTCTAAGGTTTGACCGCTAGATGGTTATGCGTTTCAGCATCCATGAATTGCATGTTTTTTCAATTTCGGAAATTGACGTTTTTTGGAATTGCTGGTGACATTACTTTGATAGTATTTTGAACGTAGAATATGATACAGGTTCCGGAAAAGTCGAAAAGTAGCTTATTTTTGGAAAAAACATGATTATCTGTTTCGTTAATTTTGCCGCGCACTGTTAAATGGCGTTAGCTGCACTATTTTTAAGCGCGTCATATATAGGGTGTCCCAGAACTCTTGTAGGAGCCGGAAATGGGGGGTAGCTGAGACTATTCTGAACAACAATTTCCTTTGCAAAAATATCGGATGGGGCTTCGTTTTTGAATTATTAAGCAAAAACACTGACCAATCAGAGCGCGTCTCGGGCGCGCGCTCAGTACCGTCAGTGTAGCGTCGAGCCTAGTCGCCCCGGGACAAGCGCCTCGGTAGAACAGGAAGCGTTAAACACAAGTAATATTGAACATAAAAGTAAAAAACAAATGGTAGAATGTTATGAGAGTAATCGTACCTTAGAATAAAGGGAATGACTGAATGGCTGGATATCCCAACAGAAGGAATAAGTAAAAATTGCAGAATATTTTCAAATACATTTTCGGTAATTCCTAGAATTTCAGTGACGTCAAATTCCAGGAATTTTCGGAAACCCTTTATAACCAATTTTACTCTTTTCTATATTTAGTAAACTGTTCTTCAATAGTTATACTGAATATATAAGTACATATGTAATTGTAGAATGTCTTTATTTCATAAGAATATTGTACTGCGCTTAAGCTATATGTTAAATAATTATAAAAATATGTTGTATGTAAAAATACTGATATGTAAGTTTTACAATTTGTAATTATAAGTGCGTTAAAGTTAAGAATCTAATATTTAAGTAAGTTTTACAGTTAGTAGTTATAAGTGCATTAGAATTAACAATGTAACATTTATGTAACATGTATAATTGAAAGAATTTTCAATAAACATAGAGTTAAACTAAAACAATTGTTTATTCATTTATAAACCTAACTCCTTTATCCAGCCCTTACAAAATTTCACTTAAAAAGCAAGAAATAATGTAGAAAAACATTGCACAGAAGTTTCGAAATACAAAAGTAGAAAAAGAAACGAAAAATATCGGTTTGATACAGAGAAGAACAAAATTCGGTACAAACGGTTTCCAGGAATTCCTGGAATTCGACGTCACTAAAATTCTGGGAAGTGGCACGAAGAATACCTCCTGGCACATCATATTCTCCTGATACAAAGTTCTTATGTCAAGATTCTGATTTTAGGAGTGCGAAATTTTTGGAAACCATTTTGGAAGGTATGTTAAATAAATACATTTATATCACACTTTATTTGTTTATTTTTATCTTTCTTTCTACATTATTTTAATACTTAATATATAATTTGTATAATTTATACTATTTACAAAGTACGTACTATCTCTACAGACACTGACTAATAAAAGTAAAAATTATAAACTATTATAGCAAAATTCTATATAGAGAAATACGGCGGTACTATTGTTCTTCTGATACATTTTTAAAAATCCTGGAACTTGGTTTCGCAAAAGGGGATCCCGGAAATTCCTGGAATTCGACGTCACTAAAATTCTGGGAAGTGGCACGAAGAATACCTCCTGGCACATCATATTCTCCTGATACAAAGCTCTTATGTCAAGATTCTGATTTTAGGAGTGCGAAATTTTTGGAAACCATTTTGGAAGGTATGATAAATAAATACATTTATATCACACTTTATTTGTTTATTTTTATCTTTCTTTCTACATTATTTTAATACTTAATATATAATTTGTATAATTTATACTATTTACAAAGTACGTACTATCTCTACAGACACTGACTAATAAAAGTAAAAATTATAAACTATTATAGCAAAATTCTATATAGAGAAATACGGCGGTACTATTGTTCTTCTGATACATTTTTAAAAATCCTGGAACTTGGTTTCGCAAAAGGGGATCCCGGAAATTCCTGGAATTCGACGTCACTAAAATTCTGGGAAGTGGCACGAAGAATACCTCCTGGCACATCATATTCTCCTGATACAAAGCTCTTATGTCAAGATTCTGATTTTAGGAGTGCGAAATTTTTGGAAACCATTTTGGAAGGTATGATAAATAAATACATTTATATCACACTTTATTTGTTTATTTTTATCTTTCTTTCTACATTATTTTAATACTTAATATATAATTTGTATAATTTATACTATTTACAAAGTACGTACTATCTCTACAGACACTGACTAATAAAAGTAAAAATTATAAACTATTATAGCAAAATTCTATATAGAGAAATACGGCGGTACTATTGTTCTTCTGATACATTTTTAAAAATCCTGGAACTTGGTTTCGCAAAAGGGGATCCCGGAAATTCCTGGAATTCGACGTCACTAAAATTCTGGGAAGTGGCACGAAGAATACCTCCTGGCACATCATATTCTCCTGATACAAAGCTCTTATGTCAAGATTCTGATTTTAGGAGTGCGAAATTTTTGGAAACCATTTTGGAAGGTATGTTAAATAAATACATTTATATCACACTTTATTTGTTTATTTTTATCTTTCTTTCTACATTATTTTAATACTTAATATATAATTTGTATAATTTATACTATTTACAAAGTACGTACTATCTCTACAGACACTGACTAATAAAAGTAAAAATTATAAACTATTATAGCAAAATTCTATATAGAGAAATACGGCGGTACTATTGTTCTTCTGATACATTTTTAAAAATCCTGGAACTTGGTTTCGCAAAAGGGGATCCCGGAAATTCCTGGAATTCGACGTCACTAAAATTCTGGGAAGTGGCACGAAGATTACCTCCTGGCACATCATATTCTCCTGATACAATTTCTCAAAATCTGGATTTTGATTCCGCAAAAGGGGCTCCCGAAAATTCTGATACCAAATTCTTATTTCACGATGCTGTTTTTAGGTTTTTTACATACATTCACCTTTATCCAAATCAGAATACCAACATGTAGCATATGGTTGAATTCGTCTCGGTGCCTGCTGTTACATTCTGAAGAGAAAATTATAGCATCCCATTTAAAAAAGTTACATTGACCTTCAGATCTCCTCTACTACTCCACCCAGAAGAAAATAATTATTACCACACGATGCACCCCATTTTGCCAAGCAACTTTTGTACGAACACATTTTTAATAACTACAACCCCTTCCGAAATATCTTAGAATATTGCTATAATAGTTTATTATAGAAGATTACCTCCTGGCACATCATATTCTCCTGATACAATTTCTCAAAATCTGGATTTTGATTCCGCAAAAGGGTCTCCCGAAAATTCTGATACCATATTCTTATATCACGATGCTGTTTTTAGGTTTTTTACATACATTCACCTTTATCCAAATCAGAATACCAACATGTAGCATATGGTTGAATTCGTCTCGGTGCCTGCTGTTACATTCTGAAGAGAAAATTATAGCATCCCATTTAAAAAAGTTACATTGACCTTCAGGTCTCCTCTACTACTCCACCCAGAAGAAAATAATTATTACCACACGATGCACCCCATTTTGCCAAGCAACTTTTGTACGAACACATTTTTAATAACTACAACCCCTTCCGAAATATCTTAGAATATTGCTATAATAGTTTATTATAGAAGATTACCTCCTGGCACATCATATTCTCCTGATACAATTTCTCAAAATCTGGATTTTGATTCCGCAAAAGGGGCTCCCGAAAATTCTGATACCAAATTCTTATTTCACGATGCTGTTTTTAGGTTTTTTACATACATTCACCTTTATCCAAATCAGAATACCAACATGTAGCATATGGTTGAATTCGTCTCGGTGCCTGCTGTTACATTCTGAAGAGAAAATTATAGCATCCCATTTAAAAAAGTTACATTGACCTTCAGATCTCCTCTACTGCTCCACCCAGAAGAAAATAATTATTACCACACGATGCACCCCATTTTGCCGAACAACTTTTGTACGAACACATTTTTAATAACTACAACCCCTTCCGAAATATCTTAGAATATTGCTAAGATAGTTTATTATAGAAGATTACCTCCTGGCACATCATATTCTCCTGATACAATTTCTCAAAATCTGGATTTTGATTCCGCAAAAGGGTCTCCCGAAAATTCTGATACCATATTCTTATATCACGATGCTGTTTTTAGGTTTTTTACATACATTCACCTTTATCCAAATCAGAATACCAACATGTAGCATATGGTTGAATTCGTCTCGGTGCCTGCTGTTACATTCTGAAGAGAAAATTATAGCATCCCATTTAAAAAAGTTACATTGACCTTCAGATCTCCTCTACTGCTCCACCCAGAAGAAAATAATTATTACCACACGATGCACCCCATTTTGCCAAGCAACTTTTGTACGAACACATTTTTAATAACTACAACCCCTTCCGAAATATCTTAGAATATTGCTATAATAGTTTATTATAGAAGATTACCTCCTGGCACATCATATTCTCCTGATACAATTTCTCAAAATCTGGATTTTGATTCCGCAAAAGGGGCTCCCGAAAATTCTGATACAAAATTCTTATTTCACGATGCTGTTTTTAGGTTTTTTACATACATTCACCTTTATCCAAATCAGAATACCAACATGTAGCACATGGTTGAATTCGTCTCGGTGCCTGCTGTTACATTCTGAAGAGAAAATTATAGCATCCCATTTAAAAAAGTTACATTGACCTTCAGATCTCCTCTACTGCTCCACCCAGAAGAAAATAATTATTACCACACGATGCACCCCATTTTGCCAAGCAACTTTTGTACGAACACATTTTTAATAACTACAACCCCTTCCGAAATATCTTAGAATATTGCTAAGATAGTTTATTATAGAAGATTACCTCCTGGCACATCATATTCTCCTGATACAATTTCTCAAAATCTGGATTTTGATTCCGCAAAAGGGTCTCCCGAAAATTCTGATACCATATTCTTATATCACGATGCTGTTTTTAGGTTTTTTACATACATTCACCTTTATCCAAATCAGAATACCAACATGTAGCATATGGTTGAATTCGTCTCGGTGCCTGCTGTTACATTCTGAAGAGAAAATTATAGCATCCCATTTAAAAAAGTTACATTGACCTTCAGATCTCCTCTACTACTCCACCCAGAAGAAAATAATTATTACCACACGATGCACCCCATTTTGCCAAGCAACTTTTGTACGAACACATTTTTAATAACTACAACCCCTTCCGAAATATCTTAGAATATTGCTATAATAGTTTATTATAGAAGATTACCTCCTGGCACATCATATTCTCCTGATACAATTTCTCAAAATCTGGATTTTGATTCCGCAAAAGGGGCTCCCGAAAATTCTGATACCAAATTCTTATTTCACGATGCTGTTTTTAGGTTTTTTACATACATTCACCTTTATCCAAATCAGAATACCAACATGTAGCATATGGTTGAATTCGTCTCGGTGCCTGCTGTTACATTCTGAAGAGAAAATTATAGCATCCCATTTAAAAAAGTTACATTGACCTTCAGATCTCCTCTACTGCTCCACCCAGAAGAAAATAATTATTACCACACGATGCACCCCATTTTGCCGAACAACTTTTGTACGAACACATTTTTAATAACTACAACCCCTTCCGAAATATCTTAGAATATTGCTATAATAGTTTATTATAGAAGATTACCTCCTGGCACATCATATTCTCCTGATACAATTTCTCAAAATCTGGATTTTGATTCCGCAAAAGGGTCTCCCGAAAATTCTGATACCATATTCTTATATCACGATGCTGTTTTTAGGTTTTTTACATACATTCACCTTTATCCAAATCAGAATACCAACATGTAGCATATGGTTGAATTCGTCTCGGTGCCTGCTGTTACATTCTGAAGAGAAAATTATAGCATCCCATTTAAAAAAGTTACATTGACCTTCAGATCTCCTCTACTGCTCCACCCAGAAGAAAATAATTATTACCACACGATGCACCCCATTTTGCCGAACAACTTTTGTACGAACACATTTTTAATAACTACAACCCCTTCCGAAATATCTTAGAATATTGCTATAATAGTTTATTATAGAAGATTACCTCCTGGCACATCATATTCTCCTGATACAATTTCTCAAAATCTGGATTTTGATTCCGCAAAAGGGGCTCCCGAAAATTCTGATACAAAATTCTTATTTCACGATGCTGTTTTTAGGTTTTTTACATACATTCACCTTTATCCAAATCAGAATACCAACATGTAGCACATCGTTGAATTCGTCTCGGTGCCTGCTGTTACATTCTGAAGAGAAAATTATAGCATCCCATTTAAAAAAGTTACATTGACCTTCAGATCTCCTCTACTGCTCCACCCAGAAGAAAATAATTATTACCACACGATGCACCCCATTTTGCCAAGCAACTTTTGTACGAACACATTTTTAATAACTACAACCCCTTCCGAAATATCTTAGAATATTGCTATAATAGTTTATTATAGAAGATTACCTCCTGGCACATGATATTCTCCTGATACAATTTCTCAAAATCTGGATTTTGATTCCGCAAAAGGGGCTCCCGAAAATTCTGATACAAAATTCTTATTTCACGATGCTGTTTTTAGGTTTTTTACATACATTCACATTTATCCAAATCAGAATACCAACATGTAGCACATGGTTGAATTCGTCTCGGTGCCTGCTGTTACATTCTGAAGAGAAAATTATAGCATCCCATTTAAAAAAGTTACATTGACCTTCAGATCTCCTCTACTGCTCCACCCAGAAGAAAATAATTATTACCACACGATGCACCCCATTTTGCCGAACAACTTTTGTACGAACACATTTTTAATAACTACAACCCCTTCCGAAATATCTTAGAATATTGCTATAATAGTTTATTATAGAAGATTACCTCCTGGCACATCATATTCTCCTGATACAATTTCTCAAAATCTGGATTTTGATTCCGCAAAAGGGGCTCCCGAAAATTCTGATACAAAATTCTTATTTCACGATGCTGTTTTTAGGTTTTTTACATACATTCACCTTTATCCAAATCAGAATACCAACATGTAGCACATCGTTGAATTCTTCTCGGTGCCTGCTGTTACATTCTGAAGAGAAAATTATAGCATCCCATTTAAAAAAGTTACATTGACCTTCAGATCTCCTCTACTGCTCCACCCAGAAGAAAATAATTATTACCACACGATGCACCCCATTTTGCCAAGCAACTTTTGTACGAACACATTTTTAATAACTACAACCCCTTCCGAAATATCTTAGAATATTGCTATAATAGTTTATTATAGAAGATTACCTCCTGGCACATGATATTCTCCTGATACAATTTCTCAAAATCTGGATTTTGATTCCGCAAAAGGGGCTCCCGAAAATTCTGATACAAAATTCTTATTTCACGATGCTGTTTTTAGGTTTTTTACATACATTCACATTTATCCAAATCAGAATACCAACATGTAGCACATGGTTGAATTCGTCTCGGTTCCTGCTGTTACATTCTGAAGAGAAAATTATAGCATCCCATTTAAAAAAGTTACATTGACCTTCAGATCTCCTCTACTACTCCACCCAGAAGAAAATAATTATTACCACACGATGCACCCCATTTTGCCAAGCAACTTTTGTACGAACACATTTTTAATAACTACAACCCCTTCCGAAATATCTTAGAATATTGCTATAATAGTTTATTATAGAAGATTACCTCCTGGCACATCATATTCTCCTGATACAATTTCTCAAAATCTGGATTTTGATTCCGCGAAAGGGGCTCCCGAAAATTCTGATACAAAATTCTTATTTCACGATGCTGTTTTTAGGTTTTTTACATACATTCAATTTACATACATTCTTCATAAAATAATGTAGAAAGAAAGATAAAAATAAACAAATAAAGTGTGATATAAATGTATTTATTTAACATACCTTCCAAAATGGTTTCCAAAAATTTCGCACTCCTAAAATCAGAATCTTGACATAAGAGCTTTGTATCAGGAGAATATGATGTGCCAGGAGGTAATCTTCGTGCCACTTCCCAGAATTTTAGTGACGTCGAATTCCAGGAATTTCCGGGATCCCCTTTTGCGAAACCAAGTTCCAGGATTTTTAAAAATGTATCAGAAGAACAATAGTACCGCCGTATTTCTCTATATAGAATTTTGCTATAATAGTTTATAATTTTTACTTTTATTAGTCAGTGTCTGTAGAGATAGTACGTACTTTGTAAATAGTATAAATTATACAAATTATATATTAAGTATTAAAATAATGTAGAAAGAAAGATAAAAATAAACAAATAAAGTGTGATATAAATGTATTTATTTAACATACCTTCCAAAATGGTTTCCAAAAATTTCGCACTCCTAAAATCAGAATCTTGACATAAGAGCTTTGTATCAGGAGAATATGATGTGCCAGGAGGTATTCTTCGTGCCACTTCCCAGAATTTTAGTGACGTCGAATTCCAGGAATTTCCGGGATCCCCTTTTGCGAAACCAAGTTCCAGGATTTTTAAAAATGTATCAGAAGAACAATAGTACCGCCGTATTTCTCTATATAGAATTTTGCTATAATAGTTTATAATTTTTACTTTTATTAGTCAGTGTCTGTAGAGATAGTACGTACTTTGTAAATAGTATAAATTATACAAATTATATATTAAGTATTAAAATAATGTAGAAAGAAAGATAAAAATAAACAAATAAAGTGTGATATAAATGTATTTATTTAACATACCTTCCAAAATGGTTTCCAAAAATTTCGCACTCCTAAAATCAGAATCTTGACATAAGAGCTTTGTATCAGGAGAATATGATGTGCCAGGAGGTATTCTTCGTGCCACTTCCCAGAATTTTAGTGACGTCGAATTCCAGGAATTTCCGGGATCCCCTTTTGCGAAACCAAGTTCCAGGATTTTTAAAAATGTATCAGAAGAACAATAGTACCGCCGTATTTCTCTATATAGAATTTTGCTATAATAGTTTATAATTTTTACTTTTATTAGTCAGTGTCTGTAGAGATAGTACGTACTTTGTAAATAGTATAAATTATACAAATTATATATTAAGTATTAAAATAATGTAGAAAGAAAGATAAAAATAAACAAATAAAGTGTGATATAAATGTATTTATTTAACATACCTTCCAAAATGGTTTCCAAAAATTTCGCACTCCTAAAATCAGAATCTTGACATAAGAGCTTTGTATCAGGAGAATATGATGTGCCAGGAGGTATTCTTCGTGCCACTTCCCAGAATTTTAGTGACGTCGAATTCCAGGAATTTCCGGGATCCCCTTTTGCGAAACCAAGTTCCAGGATTTTTAAAAATGTATCAGAAGAACAATAGTACCGCCGTATTTCTCTATATAGAATTTTGCTATAATAGTTTATAATTTTTACTTTTATTAGTCAGTGTCTGTAGAGATAGTACGTACTTTGTAAATAGTATAAATTATACAAATTATATATTAAGTATTAAAATAATGTAGAAAGAAAGATAAAAATAAACAAATAAAGTGTGATATAAATGTATTTATTTAACATACCTTCCAAAATGGTTTCCAAAAATTTCGCACTCCTAAAATCAGAATCTTGACATAAGAACTTTGTATCAGGAGAATATGATGTGCCAGGAGGTATTCTTCGTGCCACTTCCCAGAATTTTAGTGACGTCGAATTCCAGGAATTCCTGGAAACCGTTTGTACCGAATTTTGTTCTTCTCTGTATCAAACCGATATTTTTCGTTTCTTTTTCTACTTTTGTATTTCGAAACTTCTGTGCAATGTTTTTCTACATTATTTCTTGCTTTTTAAGTGAAATTTTGTAAGGGCTGGATAAAGGAGTTAGGTTTATAAATGAATAAACAATTGTTTTAGTTTAACTCTATGTTTATTGAAAATTCTTTCAATTATACATGTTACATAAATGTTACATTGTTAATTCTAATGCACTTATAACTACTAACTGTAAAACTTACTTAAATATTAGATTCTTAACTTTAACGCACTTATAATTACAAATTGTAAAACTTACATATCAGTATTTTTACATACAACATATTTTTATAATTATTTAACATATAGCTTAAGCGCAGTACAATATTCTTATGAAATAAAGACATTCTACAATTACATATGTACTTATATATTCAGTATAACTATTGAAGAACAGTTTACTCTCCGTAGATAAATCCTTTCCATTGTTTATTGGTAAAATGAAATTAGACTCAGAAACCAAGGATCTCAAGTTTGCAGATTTGTATTAGGAGAACATGATGTGACAGGAAGTATTCTTCGTGCCATTTCTTGAAATTTTAGTAGTGTCCAATTCCAAAAATTACCGAACACTGATATCTGAGAAACTGCCAGAAAGTTTCCTGTTGATTTGATGATGTTAATGTGCAGCTTATGTGGCGTAGAAATGTATAACAAATACATCTTCTAATCTGCAACACAGCAAAATACGTTATTATTAACTACTTGAATAAAATTATAATACTTTATACTTACATACGATATAACAAAATTGATCATTTTCAATCAGGTTTGAATTTGATGGATTATGTTTACTCTCAGTAGATAAATCCTTCCCATTGTTTATTGGTAACATGAAACTAGACTCAGAAACCAATGATCTCGAGTTTGCAAAATTGTATTTCTCTAGTCATGTATCATTAAACTAAGGCAGCTTGTACATAAAATTACAGGGGCTTAGTCATAACCTCACACAAAAGGGATGAACGTAACTACCCGACCATTAATGAATAATAGAAAACGTAGAAGCACTGGCTAATTTGGTATCGAATTTTACATTTTCGAACACGAAAAACCGATCTACAATAGTCTGAACCTTGAATAACTCATACTATTAATTATTGTAACGCAACGATTAAAAATTATACATCACAGCCCGCGCCAGGTACGCCGATGCACCAGCGAGGGGAAAGATTCCGCGAGAGCGTCACCCCTCTCACTCGCACCAAGCCAACGCAGTATGCTAATGCGTAAGAGGGAGAGAACACTCGTCCGCCGATCGGACCTTTCACTCCCTCAATGTGCGAGAGAGAGCACCGAGCATCTAGTTTTTCACTCCCTCTACGCCAAACTCACGCCTGCGCACAACACCAATGTGCGAGAGAGTGAACACTAGTCCGCCATTCGGACCTCTCACTTCCACAATGTGCGAGAGAGTGAACACTAGTCCGCCATTCGGACCTCTCACTCCCACAATGTGCGAGAGAGTGAACACTAGTCCGCCATTCGGACCTCTCACTTCCACAATGTGCGAGAGAGTGAACACTAGTCCGCCATTCGGACCTCTCACTCCCACAATGTGCGAGAGAGAGAACACTAGTCCACCAATCTCACCTCTCACTCTCTCAATGTGCGAGTGAGAGCACCGAGCATCTAGTCTCTCACTCTTTCTACGCCAAACTCGCGCCTGCGCACAACACCAATGTGCGAGAGAGTGAACACTAGTCAGCCAATCGGACCTCTCACTTCCTCCGCGTCAGTGTAAGAGCGAGAGAGAAGAGTGCAACGAGCATCTTACCTCTCACTTTCTCCGCGTCACTGTACGAGCGAGAGAGCAATATTCGGCCGCCGATCGGACCTCCCACTCCCTCCGCTGCAATCTCGCAAAGTTACAATTGTAAACGTTAGTTATAAATAATATAATAACTATTGTAAAGCTGAATGTATAAATCATGTAGTTTATTGAATAAATGCAGCTTTTACAGTTAGTAGTTAGAATTAAGTGCGTTAGAATTAAGAATGTAACCTTTATGTAACATACATAATTGAAAGAATTTTCAATAAACATCAAATGAAACTAAAGCAATTGTTTGTTCATTTATAAACCTAACTTCCATTATCCAGTCCTTAAAAAATTTCACTTAAAAAGCGAGAAATAGTATAAAGAAACATTGCACAGAAGTTTCGAAACATAAAAGTAAAAAAAAAGCGAAAAATATATTTAAGGTACAGAGAAGAGTAAATTTGGTTATAAACGGTTTCCGAAAATTCCTGGAATTTGACGTCACTGAAATTCTAGGAATTACCGAAAATGTATTTGAAAATATTCTGCAATTTTTACTTATTCCTTCTGTTCGGATATCCAGCCATTCAGTCATTCCCTTTATTCTAAGGTACGATTACTCTCATAACATTCTACCATTTGTTTTTTACTTTTATGTTCAATATTACTTGTGTTTAACGCTTCCTGTTCTACCAAGGCGCTTGTCCCGGGGCGACTAGGCTCGACGCTACACTGACGGTACTGAGCGCGCGCCCGAGACGCGCTCTGATTGGTCAGTGTTTTTGCTTAATAATTCAAAAACGAAGCCCCATTCGATATTTTTGCAAAGGAAATTGTTGTTCAGAATAGTCTCAGCTACCCCCTATTTCCGGCTCCTACAGGAGTTCTGGGACACCCTGTATAAAATCGAAAAAATAATTAAAAACAAAACTATTGCAATGTTTTTAATGTATTAAATTCCTTGTTTATGATTTAATTTCTTTTATGAGTGCTCTGGAAATTAAATTGCTGTTGTGTTTTGATTTATAACAGCCGGTAGAATGTAAAAGTTGATCGTTTGTAAACCTTTTTCTGTATATAAATCAGATATTACAGAATTGCAGGTTTTTCAAAGTTTTTTTATACGTTATTATTTAGTTCAATTTCACGAAAGAAGGATTTTGTTTAAAAGGTAGACGAATACTTTCGAGACTGATTGTATATCGATGAGTTTACCAGTTCGATTTGTCAGTAAGACCACAAGTAGGGCACAAATTTACATTGCATAAGAAGTCTATCTTATACTTTGTTCGTGATTGTAAGTGTCATTAGATGATAAAAATTGAATAATAATAAGAAAATAACATCGAATTAAAAAATTCAGAGCAATAATTATAACATGTATTTGTTGTTTCTTGTTGTCTTTTAACTTTTATTGTATTTTTAAAATAACGTTATTGATTTCATAAGATAGTTGTAAGATATAAAGAGCATTATAAAATTTGTAAGATCCATGAAAATAATTACTTTGCAATAAAAATATACGATTAAATTGAAACCAGAAGTGAATTTCTAGAAAATACTATACAGTTCTATGTAAATATAGGTAACGCGCGCAGTCGCAGAAGGAGATAGAAGATATTAGTTGGCTAAAAGAAGGATGGGTCATAGTGTTGCGTAGTAGGAAGAAAGGTTGTTTCATTGGTAGTAGGATTTGTTTTTTAATCTTATGAGAGGAAACAGTACAATGACGAGTGATACCGGTACACGTTGTTACGTGCGCTGTGCGGGAACATTGGTAGAAAATGTCAGGACTAAGTATGCGAGCGGTGACAATGAATTGTGATCCTAGTAGTCGTCCTCGTTTGAAAACACAATTGTTGGGCGTTTGTCCTTTTCCTGGTCGTTTACGTTGGTACTCAACACCTGTCTGTCAACACGGTCAACCGTGGAATGGCAGCAGCCTTAAAAAAGAATCATTCACGTAGAAGGTTGGCCGCCCTAACATTTCTTTCAAACATCTCTCTCGATGGCAGCCACCGAGATACCAAGTTAGCCGTTCTTACACGGAATGGTGTGGCTCATACTCGTACTCTCAGCGATGGCCAAGCTCATCAAGTCGATGTACGTCAAACTGATTTAAATACATCCACCGAAGAAGTCCTTGATGATAGCACAGAAGAGCAGTTAATACATTCATCAGTGAAACAGACAAGTTCTCCACAACTAGTGTCAAAGAGTGGTGAACACAATTCATTTAGTTCAAATTCTGATGGAATATTAACTCCTGCCAAGGCAGCAGTAGCTGTTTTTCTTGAACAAGAAAGAAATTATCCACAGCTTTCCACTGGATTCCATAGTTCATTCAGAGAACGGTAAATAATTGTTTGTAAATATTGTATACTTTGTTTTTTCCTATAAAATACTTGTTATAGAATTTATGTTTTGATTTCTTGTAATTTATATAATTTTGGTATGTTTATAGACATCATATTATACAGTTATTTTTATGTCAAAAAGATTGGTTTTTGTTATCTTTTGTAAAGTAAACATCTTAACAAGTATAATTAAAAATCAACAGAAATTGTACGTAAATTAAGTACTAAATCTGAAGTAAACACAATATTGAATTATTATATCAATTCTGGTAAATATCAATTGTAAATGCTGTTAGCTTCATTATCTTTGTATCATAATTGTAATTATAATTTATGTAATATTACAGTATATAGAAGTTTATTGTATGTGTATTTATACAATGTTAGCTTATTCATTAAAATGTTGATCTCAGAAAATTATATTTTATTGAAGTTATCACAAGGCTATAAATGTATTATTTTTGTACCTCTGTTTAAATGTAATTTATAAAATACTGAAGTATGAAAACAGTAATTTTTGAATATTTTCTTATATATTTAATCATTTTAATTTCATTGGTAAAGAGTACTAATAATATCATATAGTGTATTATGTATGTTATGCACTAAATAATATAAGTAATGTTACAGGGATTTTGTATGGTCAAAAATATTTTTTATGGTCAAAGTTATTTAAATATATATACTTATTTTATCATTATTATTAAAGAAAAAAAATGTTTTAAATTTAATAAAAATTGATAAAAGTCAGTTTATATATGTTGTTAAATAAGATGTATGTTTCTATTTCTCAGTACTGGCACAACTGGTAGCGAATATTCTCTACCTGAGAGGAGAGTAGGTTCTTTGCAATACAAAAAACGTATAACTCATCAAACATCTACACTTTCTGAAGATATAAAACATCAATACAATAGTTCCAATGAGAGCATTGGTTCTTTACGTTCTAAATCACAATCCACAAAGTCAAAAACAAAGACATCAAGTAATACACAATCTGGTGGTACAAACAGTGGCATTATACCAGAAGTTACAAGAGAATTACGTTTAATGCAACGTCCTGTGAATGGGTACAAATTTGGGGATGATAGATTAGTTTTGGTTTCTAATAAACATGTGCCATTTTTAGTGTTTTCTGCTCTTCCATATAATAAAGGACAAAGATCTAGTTGGTAAGAAAATATAAAGCATATTAATTATAAAAATTATTTAGAAAACTGCTTAAAAGGATACACATACTCATTACCATGGAATGATTTTTATTTGTAGGTCTGAATTACGTAAAGATACAAGTAGAAGAAAAAATATTTCTGCACAGAGACCATTATCAGCAATTAATGATAATATCGATCCTTTTGGTTTGTTGGGTATAGAACGAGCTAAAGACGGCCAGGTAACTATTTATATTAAAAATTGTGAATGAGATTTATAGATTATGATTTTCTAACTACATTCAAAAAACTTTTTTAGGAAATATCTTATGGACAATTGCTTGTTCCATCTAGGCAGTTTCAAAAAGATAAAAAATTGCATTTTAGTGAGAACGAGGCAATAGAACTTGTACCTAACAAGCACCCTGTAGTTTCAAGGTATTTATTGTACAGTTCATCCATTTCTGTTCTTAACAATGTTTCATTTCAGTTCTGTAAATAAAGGAATTCTGTGTAACATTTTATTGTTTAACATGTTCACAAATTTCAATAATGTATACATCTCCTCTTTAACAACTTCATTCCTTATCCGTTTCATTAATACATCTGTATAAAAATGCACTACATTTTTTTGATTTATAACAAAATCTTTTAAACATATTTTTTCAGGACAAAAACTATTACATGGAATGTGGATCACTCAAAATGGTAAAAAATGTAATAATTTGGCAGTAGAACAAAAATTTTTATATAATTGTATGTAGTAAAAATCTGAATCGTTTGTGTTGTACTTAAATTAGCGAGAAGAGTTATGTAATGAAACGATTATACAGGGTGCTTCAAAAACGTTACATAATCCGAGATTCACCATGTTAAAACAAATCAAAAAGCCATTTACTGTCTGAGTCTTTATTTTCGAGATATAAGCAATTGAAAATTGGATATTCGTTATGTGCACGTGTGTATCTCTGTATGTGTGTTCTTCTACGAAATCGTAAATCGAGGATGCCAACAATTAAAGCACATGCAGGGAAATATCCTATTTTCAATAAGTTGTATTTCGAAAATAGAACTGTACATTGTGAAATGGCAAAGAATTTTTAGATTTGCTTTAGCATAGAGAATCTGCAGTTTCCAGATTATGCAACCCATTAGGGACACCCTATATATAATCTTTTCTGTATTTTAATACATACAATTTTAATGTATCAGTTATGAGATCAAGTTTGAATACATATGATTATTATTTAGGAAATAAATTTAAATTTTGAATGATATATAAGTAATTTGTTTTATTTAAACTTTTAAGTAGAATACTTTAGCTTTTTAGAGGTGAAATTTATTGTTCGGGTAAATGAAGTATTTTTATTGAAATATGAATTTTATAGTGTGAAGTTAGAATGGAAATAAGTAACATAATATGTTTGGATGCTGTTCCCATTCATATACATGCACTATCATTTGCATTTTCATTCATAGACATTCATATGCATTGTACACCTCGTGTAATATAATTTTTACTACAGCATTGTTATTCGCATAGTATTAAAAGATTTATGATGAAGTAAATATATTTGTTACGTGTAATCTTAAAATAATTGTTTGCTGTTCATCATAATTCTTTTGTAGGTGTTTGTCTTATGATACAGCTACACACCGTGCTCAGCATTTAACACCTGAATCTCCACCATTATCCTTTAATGCAGATTCTAAAGGTACAAGTTATAAATGATTTAAAAAACAATTTAATATAAAACAGTAATATTAATTAATTTCATCTTGATTACAGCTTATGACTGGGATGAACAATCATTGCAATATAATCCCAATTTATTAGATGACCCAGAACTCATAGCTGGGAAACATAGAACATTACTAACATTTACATCATACATGGTATTTATCTTTCTATATCCATGAAATAGAATAATAGTTTGATAGATAATATATTTTTGTATTTCTCTGTACAGGCGTCAGTTATCGATTACGTCCGACCATCTGATTTAAAGAAGGAACTGAACGATAAATTTAAAGAAAAGTTCCCACATATTCAACTCACTTTAAGTAAATTGAGGAGGTTAGTATTAACGAATACGGTAATGTATATGATCGTATAATATTTTCCATGAGAAATTTAATAACGTTGTAATGTTACATGTAGTCTGAAACGGGAGATGAGAAAAATAGCAAAAATGGAATACGGCGTCGATCTCTTGACGGTAGCGATGGCTTATGTATATTTTGAGAAACTTATTCTTCGAAATGTTGTCACCAAACAAACGCGAAAATTATGTGCTGGTGCATGTCTGCTTCTTGCGGCAAAGTTGAATGACGTTAAGGGTGATGTTTTGAAATCGTTAATAGAGGTATTTATTTGAATCGCCTCTATTTTAAATTGTTAAATACAAGATAGTTTTGAATTAAATGATTTTTAAATGAATTCCAGAGAATTGAAAGTGTATTTAGACTGAATCGCAAGGATTTGATTACATCAGAATTTGCTGTTTTGGTGGCCTTAGAGTTTGGTTTACATCTTCCGACATGGGAAATATTTCCGCATTATCAAAGATTGATATACGAATCTTGACCTTCTTTCGCGATGCTTTGTTTTAGATAGACATCAAATTTTCTTTGGAAAGTCGAAATTTTCAAACGTTGCTGAAGAGTACAATTCCTGATAGTTTCTTTTCTTTTTTAATACCAGAAAGATACAATCATGTAAACAGCAACAAAAAATGGACTTGAGAATGAATAGATATGCAATTAAAAAAAAAAGAATCTTAATAAGGTAAATGATATCAATTACGGTTATAAGCATTTTGGAAGGTAAGGAATATTTGGAAAAAAAAATATCAACATTTTTCTTTATGTGCGACTTAAGCGCTGTACTTACCACGATAAAGTTGTTCAACGGTTTGTAAATTTGTAATTTACCTTATTTTCTATAATATTTATAATGTAGTAACTAGAATAATTCTATGAATAACAGCAATTGGTAAATTATGTGTTACATTGGTACAAAAATATCACAAACGACAAAAGATATTTTTTAAATATTTTAATATATAGTACTTACTCAGTTTTTGATTTCATTTTTATTTCCGTTTAAATGTGATTATAATACACATATACATGTACATAGTACTTATATTATTATAGTCAATACCTTTTTTTTAAATAATATAGTAACCTATATGGAAGTATGATATTAATTATACTTAACGAATTAGATTATTTAAAAAGTTGTTTAAAAAGAAACAAATGTGAACACTGAAGGTAATACTGGTTCTTCGAATTTTAACTAAAATTATCAAAGGATATAATCATATAAAGGTACTTCTTACAATTTGTTTCAAGTTTTTTAACAAATTTCATATTATTCATAAAAATTAAAATAATACTGTGCCCATAAGATTATTACAAATTATTTTAGTGTTATTTTAAACTATCGTTGCAATACTTCTGAAATTTTAATCTATTTTTTTGTAGTTGTTTAAGTATTTTTAGTTTCTTGTTTCGCAAAGAACAGAAAAGAAACAGAGTAGAAATGAAATAACAAATGCATAAGTTTATTAAATTTAATAAAATGAAATTTTTAAATTTTATTTTAATTATTAAATTTTAAACTTGAATTCTTTAAGTTTATTAAATTTTAATAGAAAGTAACAAATTTTATAGTTATTCTAGAATTTTTGGAGTAATTAAAATCGTGTTTTTTATATTTTTTTAAGTGTTGATTAAACTTTTAGTTTGTTTTCTTTTTATCTAGTCAAAATAGATTTCCCTCGATTATTAAAGAAAAATGATCACAGTATGGGTTTAAAAAATTATTTTTTCTATTTTTGCAAAAGTTACAATCACTTTTTTAAACTGTTTGTATTACAACAGAAATTTTTCTTGTACTTTAAATATATGATTGTATCTATGGTTACAAATGGACCGAAGCGATGAGTACATCTATTAATGGGTGAAATTCTATACAGTGTTCAAAGAAATCGATTGAAAATGATAGCAAACATCGTTGCTCGATGAAAAAAAAAAAGAATTGCAGAGATCGTGTTATAAATTATTAAGTAATTGTATAATGTATGTTAATGTTATTAAGTATTCCTTGATATCCAAAGTAAGACGCGGAATGGTGCTATATTCTTTGGCATAATTGCCATAATTGTACTTACTTATTTGATAATATGAGTGAATTTACTGTAAAGAAATATTTTAAGCTATTGCAAAATAGTTTCTATATAGATTTCCTGATAGCAGTTTATTTTTTCTTTCATGTTTTCATTATAGAAATTTTATACCTTTATTTTCATGTTTTTAATTGTGCTCGACAGAAAGCACAATAAATTTTCAACATCATCAAAAATATTATTCTGAATTGTAAGTTCTGAAAAAATATTATCTTCAAGTAACTCGACAGATACATGTTTCATAAAATGCATGTAATTTGATAGAAATCGATAAATATTTATGGTGTTTTTAATTACATTGATTACATGCCTTTTGTTAATTTTGTTTTATTATTATATATGCAAAAATTCTAATTTAATATTTTAATGAATTTTCTTTTCAGTTGACTAATTTGTGTTAAGAATATATATTTTTTTTAATCAATAACTATAATAATTATTGTAATATAAAAGAGTTACATTGAAGAGGTGAATAAGTCTCGAAACATATTGTTCTTTGTTTTTTATGTTTAAGAGGAGATTTTATTATACAATTTCAATGTTGTTATCGATTAAGATTTCCACTGAAACTTTTATGTTTCTCATTTGCAGTTAACACAGTTGAAAGTTAATCACAACAATAATTGTAATATGTAATTTAAACGTGTACATATCTCGAACCTCTAAAAACTTCTTGCGTGCATTCTACATTATACGATTCAATTTTTTCATTAATTAATTATATGTGATAGGAAATGTTAGCGGGATAGGATGGTTTTCAGCTGTATCGTGAAACCTTTCCCTGTAACTGTAAACTAAGTTATACGACACTATACATTATTTTATGTTATCGTTCGTTCATGATTTATTTGCGGAGAAATAATAATCTACTGTAAAAAATATTGTATAGCGTTCGACATCGTTATTATTACTATCATCACACAATCTTTGTACATTACGATTGTGATTTGCGTTTTGTGATCCAAGTCTTCGTGTTTTTGGTTCCCAGTACAAGATTTACTATGTTTGTAAAAGCGTCGCTGGCAAGGATACGGATCCGAAATTCGGCTTTACACATTGCTGAAGAATTTACAAGATCATCCTATTCTAGCCATTCGTCGCGTTAAACGTAAGTCGGTATCCTTGCCCGTGACAGAACAAGACAGCTAATGTGATTTATAAATACGAACCAATATGATTAGTGAAAGTACTAGTAACTAGACTATAAATGTATATACTATCTAATCACACTATATACGTGTAAGGATTTCACAGTCAAAGTGGACTAATTTTTTCATTCACTTATTTCTCTTTCATTAAATTTGGATCAGAGTTTGTCAAAATTAGTTTCCATGCTGGTGCCATAACAGTTTAATTGTACATATTTTATTCAATTTCTCTTTCGTAGACAGAGTTACGATCTAGCTCGTACTAATTTTAAAAGTGTTCATACTCGTTCAAGTTGTTTTTACCTTTTTACGTTAAGCAGTCTCAATTAATGTTTACGAGAGATACTTAAGGCGATGTACAAAATAGTTCATGATAGAACATGTGATTTTAGTCGTACGGACTCGAGGGGGGGAGAGGGAAGCAAGATAATTCAGGGTAAATTCGATCAGTGATCGCCAAAGGGTTGAACCGTTCGTTGTACCTTTTTTTAAGTCGATTCCAATTTTGTCGAGATGGGTTTGGTCTGCTGCAATTGTGAACCTTCGTATGCGTACACACACATATAAACGTAAAAGGATGATGTGTACTTACACGTGCGGATATGTACGTTATAATATGTCGCTGATCACCGTACGTGTACGTACATAATTGTACATACATACAGAGACAGCATTAAGACTGAAAACTTAAGGAAGTTAATTTCGCGATATTCTTCTTTGAGTTTTCTCGATTGATGTTTCGAACGAAACCCACCAAGTAAATATATTAGTCGATAAAGAACATTATAAATGGATTATAGAGAAGAACGGACTTTGATACGAAACATTTATAACGGCGATTTGATAGAAGACGAATTAAAGATTCAATGATAATATAGGATCGACGATAAAACTATATCTGCTCACGAGAGATTTATATGTAGCTACGTAACGTAGTTTCCTTAGACGTTATGTGATATCGTCTTTAATTGTGTAACACTGTAAGCTAAACTCGTACTAAGCTCGTGTAACTGCGAATGAAACGTTTTCAATGTGCTACTTCAGTGTTTGTAAGATCTCTAATGGCTCCTTCGAGGAATCAATGAATCTCGTGGTTCATCAATGATCGCGAGATTCGACGTAGCCGTTTTTTTAATTTAATGCAGCGATCGAAACATGAGATTCAACATTCAACACAGTTTTTTCTTTCACAGACGATTTTACTTTCACAGGTGCGAGATAATTGAAAGGACTTGAATGTTGAATTTATTGAAAACATTTGGTTAGTCGTTTGACAAAAGGGAAAGAAAAATTTGTGTGTTATTTATTTAGGGGTTGCAAAAGCTGAAGTTTTCTTCAAAAAATTGTTCCTTCGATTTTAATAGTGTGGTTGATTCAGGAATAAATAGACCTTGATTCTTCTTAAGAATTTTATATTTATGATATCAAATTATATTATTTTATTGAATGTTTTAAAAATATTTAATGTACTGTACATTTTTTCCACGTTAATCACACTATGTGTAAATAATAAGTTTATTAAGAATCGATTTGAATTTAAGATAATTGTATCAGAATTGAAACTTTTGCATCCACCTGGTACATATTTGGCGAGCGTTTTAAGTCCAACACTGAAAGAATCAACAGAAATAAGAACGAGGGTTAAATGCACTCGCGTACTATAGTCTGTCAATTAAAAAAGAAAAAAGAACACTTTTTCTTGTAATATAAAATAGTGTTTTTAGCGCGTTTTGAACAGCGATTAATAGTTTGTGTACGAATCGTTTTCATACTGAGCGTTTCGTTGCGTTACTTGCCCCTTTTTAGAAAGAAGTAAAGAAACAATGTATAAATGAAAATAAACTGTAAAACCAACTATATAAAATGTGTACTTATATTATATTATATCTTAAATGGGACCCATAAAACCATAAAATTATAATAATTGTAACAAAATTTGCATAATTATAATAATTATAATATTTTAATATAATTACATAATTATAATATTATGTTGTTAGAGTTTGTAGCGAAGGTAAATGAGCGGCATGAAGAGATAAAGCAATTTGTATAATTAAATACAGTCCTGGGGTCATCTAATTTGAATAGTAGAAAGATAAAACATTGTATTATTATAAAATAATGAATTTAATATCGTTCAAGCTTTATTTTTCAATTTTTTTAAAGAGCAACTGAGGACGGTACATGGGGTGTTACCGACGAAATTAGCGAAACAGAAAATTGTGTTTTTTCAAAAACCAGGCCACTTTTCGGATAAACTAAAGTTATAGAGACATTTATAACAACAAAATACTTTATGTAATGGTGTTAAAAAGCCGATTTTTAATAAAATAATTTTTACCGACTTTTTATTTTACCCCTGGCGCCACCTGCGAACAAAGTGCTGAAACTACTCAATAATTACCGACTGAGAATTCCGAAACATCGTTAAAAATGGCGGGCTTTTCAAAATGAGTAATGTACTATTTTGATATTTCTTAATTAAATTCCTTAAAAAGGTTTATTTATTCAATTCCTACTTGATTATGAGACTGGGAGAACTCGTGTATAATTTCTGATAGTTTAGATAAACGAGAAACCTTCATTTAAGAACTACAGAAGTGATTTTTGAGCACTTATAATAGTAGCAGAGTATTCCTCAAAGTTATTAATTTTTTATAGCTTAAAAAACATCTTAAATTAATAAAATGCTGTACACAATCGTACTGAAAGCATTGAAAATGATAAAATTAGAACGATATCCATGTTAATAGCTTTGAATCGTTTATTATACAACTTTAAAAGTTATATTAATGAAGAAAAGACATAAATGTAGGTTTTTCTCTTATTGAAACAATCAGAAATTATACACCAGTTCTTCTAGTTTAATAATTAAAGCAGAAGTTTAATTAATAAACCTTTATAAGGAATTTAATTAAGAAATATCAAAATAGTACATTTCTCATTTTGAAAAGCCCGCCATTTTTAACGATGTTTCGGAATTCTCAGTCGGTAATTATTGAGTAGTTTCAGCACTTTGTTCGCAGGTGGCGCCAGGGGTAAAATAAAAAGTCGGTAAAAATTATTTTATTAAAAATCGGCTTTTTAACACCATTACATAAAGTATTTTGTTGTTATAAATGTCTCTATAACTTTAGTTTATCCGAAAAGTGGCCTGGTTTTTGAAAAAACACAATTTTCTGTTTCGCTAATTTCGTCGGTAACACCCCATGTACCGTCCTCAGTTGCTCTTTAAAACAATTGAAAAATAAAGCTTGAACGATATTAAATTCATTATTTTATAATAATACAATGTTTTATCTTTCTACTATTCAAATTAGATGATCCCAGGACTTAACGCTTCTTGTTCTACCGAGGCGCTTGTCCCGGGGCGACTAGGCTCGACGCTACACTGACGGTACTGATTGGTCAGTGTTTTTGCTAAATAATTCAAAAACGAAGCCCCATCCGATATTTTTGCAAATGAAATTGTTGTTCAGAATAGTCTCAGCTACCCCCTATTTCCGGCTCCTACAGGTGTTCTGGGACACCCTGTATAAAATAAAAAATCTGGAACAAGTCATTTTAATCCATTTGGTAGTTCTAGTGTTAAAGAAAAATCTTTTTGGCTTTTTGTTAAAACACCCCCTAATTGAAGGGTTAAATTTGAAATTATTTATTGTATATTTGTTACTCTATTTCTGATTTAGATGCAAGAAGGGGGTAGCTGTTGCAACGCGGTGTCTGGGAAAGGTATATCGCGAATCGCAGTCGGTTTACGTCAAAGGAAGCCTGCAAACACGCGAGCGGAAAGCGCGCGGATGCAAGCGTCAAAGCGCACCGGTGCCCACGCGCGAAAACCCATCCGGAAGCGTCACTTTATGTCCTTTACGTGCTCGTAAAGAAATTTGTTTTCTTATTTATGTTGATATATCTATGATGAAAATCCTTTCAAAATTTCATGCGTTCTTAAGTTTTTAGAAATTTTTTAATTAAATTTTTGTTGCATATCTCTGAAAAAAATACTTTCATTATTATCATTTAAATTACATTTTTCTCGAGTTTAAAATTGTTTAATTACAAGTTTCTGAACTTCCCTTGTTATTTTGTATCTGTATTTGAATGCTATATTTTATTCTTTGTGCACGTCGATTTTGTTGTATTAAAATGTAAAAATATGTTTTAAATATTGTATACGGTTATAATGATATTGTTATGGGTCAAAGCGATTCTATATTTGGAGTACCTCATACAGTCAAGTAGATAATGGACGACACTAACAAGGAAGGTTTCCCAACCCGGAAATTCCGATTTTAATGAAATTTTGTAAGATTGTAGGGCATATCGAATTACTCAAAGAAGGATATATTTATAGATTGATATTCACTCCAAAGGAATGCAATTATCCCTTAAAAGTGGAATTTTTTTCACAGTTTAATAGGTCCTACACTTAACAAGATATGTTTAAGGGATGATTTCACCTTCTTAGAATTGATTAGATTGAACCTCAGTCCTTCATAGACAATGAAAAATCATAATCCAAAATTGTATTTTTCTTGTTAAAAGTATTAAACATTTGGTGCAATAAGTGTCTCAGAATTTATAAACAATTATAATTTGTCAATTATGTGTCGATAATAATTATTCATTTGGAGATTAGAGAAATAAAAGATAAGTGTTTTCTCAGTTATTTAAAGGTTCAATCGTGAAACATCAGTTTGAAGAAAACGATTTTCACAGAACTGATAGAAATTTGTTCAAAGTAGACTAAAAAAAAAAAATACATTGATAAAACTATTTGTTTCAATAGTGTCAGGCAAAGTATCGCAGATGTTTTGTCGCGTTCGTGTGCCACATTTACAGTACGACGCGTTATCTCGTCGTATCCTGAAGAGCAGAAAATTCGTGTCTCGAACATGTTTATTCCCATCTATCCTGAAACAACAATACCTTTTAACCGCTTCTGTTGACAGTTACAACTTATCTCACAAGTTTATTTGATGTATGATGATTTCATATTTGATGATTCCAAATTTCTGTGAAACACATGTTACGGGGCCATCTCTAGTCTATCTTCCGAGATAGAACGATGACAAATTTGGTATCCTAGATATTTTACAAATTTTATATAAAAATAGAAATATAATAATATAAATTTTAATACAGTATTATTAATACAGTATTATATTAATTTCGTATTAAGGAATTTCATGGTTTCTTCGAATTCAATTCAAATAAGGGTTGCTATAACCCTTATCAATTAAAAATTATTTTTGTTACTTAAGGAATTAACAAATTTTATAAATCGTTTAAGCAACCATCTAACAAAATTATTTGTAATTAGTCGATCAAGAACATCTTCACCAAAAAACTTTGAGTGACACGATACTTAAAGTGTTACACTTCGTCGAACAGTTAGTCAAGGATTTGGTTGCAAGAAATAAATAAATAATGGTGAAACGATCGAACAGGACTTCCGTTCGGTTGCCCAAACATCGCTAAAGTGGCTACTCGAAAACGAAGCTCCTCGTTTTCGTCCTTTAACGCCACAAGATAGAAAGTCTACTTATCCTTGCTTCTGTTTATCCTGTCTTCCCAAAGCTTCATTCTTGTATAGAAAATATTTCAACACGATGTTAAGAAGCCCCTCGATTCCATCATTTACCAGTAAGACAGCAAGCCTGATATTATTTCACGTAACTGTATTTTCTTCTAGTACTCGTTAATACTTCCGTTTTGAAGAACGTACGTGTACGTCATTGAAAAATACCATAAGTATGTCAAAAATATATTTTTAGTCTTCCAAGTTCTTAAAAATATAATATTTCGAAAATTCTGGGTTCCGAAAATTAGCCGGAAGTGAAAGGATTTAAATAACAGCAGCGAAAGATTGTTATAATTTGTATTATTAATATTTATTAAAAATATGAAAATATTTCTTGTGATGTATACATTTATTATACATAATTAAAAGGGTAATTATCTTGAAAATTTTTGATCAAATATAAATTTTATTTCAATCGCCATATTATGACATTCGAATCGATCAATATGTTTTAATGGTGCAAATAAAACGCGTGTTCTGGGCACAAGTTTAACATGAATTATGATTTTAGTTCTTCCCCCGTAATTCCAGCCGTCTCGGAAAGTAATCATCGTCTTATTATGGGGAGTATGACCGTCGCGTGCGACGGACAGGAAGTGAGCCGTAAAACCTATTTGTCGGCTTCGCCTTACCCACTTTTCCCCTTAACCTTACCTCTTTTCTTCGTTCAAAGCTTTCAACGGTTACGATCTGCCTGGATTACTCACGTTTCCATAACTTTGCGTAAAAATCCTCAACGTGACGAACGACGACAGTAATTAGCACTGATAGAATAATTAGCAGTTTGTTAAATGGAACTCTAGCGAACGTCACTGCAAATTGCATTTTTATTACGTACCTTTTTTGAAGGGTATTGTCATCTTTATTGACACCAGGGTTTTGAATTTCACAATGAAAATTACAAATCTTGTACGATATTAAATATTATATTATAAGTTCTATATAAATATGTAATATTGCAGTAGTTTAATTGATAAGTTGATAATGAGAAGTAATAAGAAATGTGCGTAAACCTAGTGTTAATGAAATTTTGTGGTTCTCATTGTTTAAGATAAAATTAATTTATTGAAAGGGTGGGAAAAGAAAATTATTTTAAAATTATGCACCCAAATTATTAGAAATGTGCTAAGATTTCCAATAATCACAAATATTTGGAAAAATGATGAAAAATGATTATATTAATAATATAAAAGGAAATTGGTTGAAAAGAAATAGTAACAAAATAATTTTTGCATATTTTTAATATAAAACAGTGTAAAATTTAATGTCGGTTTCGCATTTCGCTTCACTAATCACACGTAACCCTTTTTTCATTAGGTTAATAACGCTTGACACTTAATTAGGTACTTAGGATCGGAAGGGAACCGCAGAATAGTCTTAACAGTCTGTCTAATTATCAGGGGTAAATGGTCGGATGTCAAAGGACGTAAAATTCTTTGAGACCCCCCATTGGCGAAGCTTGAAACTGATCTGTCAGCAGGCGTGAGCCTTTATTGTTAAAAAGGGATTTTGCGCGATAAGGATAATACTATCGTCCTCCTAATTCTTCGAATACAATGGGGACAGTTTGAAATTAGTAAATAATTGTAGATTTTAATTTAGAAAAGAAATGAATTTTCAAAGAAGCGTATCTTAACCCTAAAAGTTATTAAAATTCACTTACACATTTAAAATAAATTTGTATACTTTAGTGTTTGTTGAATGATGGTGTTAAAAATTATTTTGATATAATTTTGTATTTTTTATGGACGGATATTTATCCAGGAAAGTTATATATTTTTGTATTGCGGTTGTGGATTGGATACTTTGGTGAAAAGACATTAAATAAATCATCCGTTTATCTTTACAAAAGAAAGGAAGGGAAAAACACGTGTGTATGTGTTTCTGGGTTTGCAGGAAAACACTCCGCTGCTAGGTAAACTGTACATTCCGCCAGATTGAGATTTCTGTCCCTTTTCGAAAACAGCTGTACCTCTTTACGAAAGTGTTTTCTGGCTTTCTTTATTAGGAACCTTTCCATCGTTTATAGTACACAGAGTCGAAGTCTCGACTACCTTTCTTGTTTCTCTCAAGTTTCCTGGCTAGTCGTGTTTAAAATATTGTAATTTTTATTCCATTTATCGTGTCAGCTGTAATTGTTTTTGAAATTCAATTTACTAGAACTTAGTTCTCGTTAACTGTAACTGAGAAAATGTAGTTTATTTATATCGGTATACAAATCTTTTAAAAATTTAAAAGTTGTGAACAAAATGCTAATTACTTTCACCTATTCCCAACTGTTTGAGATACTGTTAAGTCCATTTGTATAAAACACTTTATGACCCGCTTTTATTTCATTTCGAGAAGTGTCACCGAGTTACACGAATGAACCCTCTGCAGTATTTTTGATAAACTAATTAGTCTGTAATATAAATAGGTGATTAACAGAAGTAAATTCAATTATTTGAGGGTATTCGACACGAAACGGTCTATTTTTCGGACATATTCTCGCAATAATCCTCGGCGTTGAAACGGTTAATTACAAACGCTACACTGTGAAACAACGACGAATCCGAAATAAGTAATCAGTGATGAAATCAGTGATGCTGAAACAGCGACGATGACACGATCAAGGGACACTACAATAGCGGCCATAAAGCGATAGAAATACAGGTAGCCGAAGGTAGCCGGCGTCAGGTAAAAGCGCGCACGCTTTTGTTGTGGGTATCGCTTACAGTTAATCCACAATCCGAAACCCACTACAATGGCGCGATGACCGTCGTTGTAGGCGGCCCGGAGGGAGCGCTTTCATGCGCTGGGAAAAAGAAGAAGCGACGACAAGAAGCGGTGCTGTGTCGCCGGGAAGAAGAAAAAAAAAAAGGGAATAAGGGAGCGAGAAAAGCGTTAGATTCGTATCTCGCGCGGCGAGGCGCTCCGTTTCGTTCCGTTCCTCTTTGACCGCCGACGCACCGCGTTCTTGATTTTATCTTCTCGCCTCGTCTCGTCTCGAGAACTCGAGAACAAACAATTAACGGCCGCCCGCCCCCTCGCCGGATTCCGTAATTTATGGTGACGATTCGTTCGCTCTTGTACCTAACGCTTTGCATTGTCGCTTAAACGCGATCGTGTGCCGGCGTCAAACGGGTCGATCACCGCAAATCCGACCGAGCCGTTTATAAATTACGTTGAATCGCGTAATGTCCACGCGTCTCGTTGCTCGAGTATCCGTCTAGCGATTTTACTCCGTGATTCGTGAAAGAAGCGTATTCTTCGTACTTTCGTCGTCCGTCCTTTCATTCTTCAACGCTTCTCTGTGTTGAAATTAATAAATCATTTAATTAATTGAGTACAACGGAAAGAAAATAATTTTGCTCGTCGAATTTTATTTGCGAGGTTGTATTTTTATTTAAATGGCTATTATGTAGGTACTTACAGTGTGGACTAAAGTCGAATACCACCGGGAAAGGGATAACGTCGAATAATTATTTAGGTCAAAGTGATTAGCACCACTTTCTGAAGTTTTTAAAATTTTAGCAAAGCACTCAATTGATTCTCAACTTTTCATTAATAATTGGGTTTAACGCTATTAAAGGGGGAGAGGAGGGGGAGGGATAGGGCCGACCGCTTTCTCAAAAAATTACAAAATTAATCATTTTTGGCTTTTAACAATTTTATATTAATCGTAATCTTTATTACCTTCTATTGTTTTACTTTTAAAATTTCGTTTCCCTCAAGCAAGGTTTCTGGATTTGTTGTTCTAAATGTTAAAAGAAGTTTTATTTCTATGTAAGCAAATAATAGCCATACTTCTTTTACCATTTTAGACGTCCAAAAACTTAAACAAAATTCTAAGATATTAGTCAAAGTGTCCACTCCTACAAATGTTTAAAATTTTCAAAAATAAAAATACAAATTTAGAAAAAATTGCCCAGATCGTCTCCAAATGACTGAAGAAGAACACATATTGTGTTATTCATTTTTTCACTCGTTATTTTACGGAATTAATCGATTTGGCGAACGAGCGGCTCGTTATCACTCTTATCAGGATGCGGGCGTATCGCGCGTGCCCTGATATACATTTCGCAGCTACTTGTAGAGAAGTAATTGGAATTGCATCGACCAATAGGGTTGGCGTGGGCGCGGCGCAAAAGTGGTGGGGATAGGGTGTCAGCCAATAGAAGAGTCGTTCGCCGAATGCAGCGATGGATCGTTGCAACGGAGCCGTCTATGCAACTCCGAAACGCATTCTCAGTCGTCATTAGGCTTTGACGCGGACAACGTCGAATGCAACGATTTCACTCCGGAGTTTCAGTGCTCGTTAAGTGATACGATCGAAATATCGACGAGGTGCACCGTACAGGAAATGAACTCGATCATGGCGATGCCAATGGAATTGCAACTGCAACTGCACCAACAGATGCTCTTCCGGCAACAGCAGCTCGCTCTTCGAAGACACAGACCAGGTTGGTGTGGTATTTGTTTAACGCTGGACTTGTTCTAGACTTTTTGTTTTGCACCCTTTTTAAAATGCGAGCTGAATTTTGAATATTCTGTTTCATAATTTATGTTTCGTCTCTGATCTATTTTGGTTTCTATTTTATTTTCTATTTGAAAGAAGTTTAGTCCTAGTGTTAATTTGTAATACGTATAAATTAATTATCTAATTTAATTTTAATCATTTTCGTTTTATGGTTTGATTTATACGGGTTTCATTGATCATTCAATTTTTTAAAATATGATAATCAGGAAGAAGATGTAGGCAATAAATGTCAAGAAGAGGTTAATAAGTTAATTTACTAAAGAGAGTAATGATACAATTTCTCAAATAATTAATAGGTTTGCGTTTATAAAGAATTTCTTCTACCAACTGATGTCATGTTTTGTCGAGGATAATTATGCTAAGTAGTGTGTACAGAAGTTTTTATTTTCTGTTAAGTATCGTGCGTTCGTCAAAAGTCATTTGATTAAAAAGACATTTGATTAGACACTTTGATTAGACATAATTTCGACACAGCTCATCTGATGTGTCTTTTTTCTTTCTTGAATCCTAAGTTCTTGATTATAAATTCGTTATATAACGGAATCACATAAATTATAACAGATGTTTGTAATCAATTTAATGACTTACAAAACCAGTTTGAAAGATTTTGAAATCAAAACTCCTTCCTTTTATCGCTTTTGATCCGAACCCTTGGCACTCGAGTGGCGCCTCTAAGGCGACAATTTAATAGAAGTACATTTATAAATCTAAGATTTAAGTGTTATTTTTGTTAAAATATAGCAAATTAACGAAAGGAATAAAAAGAAATAAATTCATAAGTATAGCAACTCTTTTCTTTCGTAATAGTACTTCTGAATTTTGAGAGCTTTATTGCAAAGGAACCTTAGACCGAATTATATAAAAAAATGCTCGAGCCCAAAGGGTTAACACTGATCTCAGAAAATCTCTTCAATTAACCAATTAGAGTCACATGGAATGCAATACATAGAGAAATCGTTAAAAAATCTCGATCTTCGGTGCTCATCCATGCCATGGACCGTGAATTTTCCAACTTTCCCACGGGCGGATGTCCTGCGAGGAGGCGCATAGCATAATACGCGACACAGATCCGCGCGAACTCCTCTCGGACGAAGATGAAAGGCGCCGACTTTCGGTCGAGCGGACAATCGTTATCTGGTCCCTATAGAACGGCTCGGTACCGCGGTCCTCTCCGCAGGAAGAGAAAGAAGATGAGCCGATGGCCGCAATTATCCTGCTCCTGGACCTAATGCCCCGACCGCAGAACCGCGAGACAAGTGCGGGCGAGCGACGCCGTCTCTATAGGTTCACTTGCAAAAGGTGTTCTCCCCGGCATTCGAGTTACCTCATCCGCGCACCTTCTTGTCCCTTTTTAGCTCGCCCGACACCGACTGGCCGGACAGGGGATATCGATGCGGATGAAGATGGCAATCTTTATTTTTTTTTCCATGAACGATTCGGTTTGAGAGAACGTGGTCCTTGTCTCTTAGTATGACAACAACTGTTTGTTTCGTTGATGATCATGTTCTCTGTGGATTTGGGGTAACAAAAGGGGTGTATTTTGATTAATAGTTTTTGAACTTCCTCCTTATTTAAGGGAAGGTGAATTTGAGACGCGATAGAAATAGGTGTTTCAGAATATTTTTAATTATCTTGGCTCAGGTGGTTAAAGAGAAGACATTGCAAGATTTTGTATTTTCTACCCAGTAGGAAATGTTTCGAGATCTCCTTGGGTTTACTTCTTTGTTAACTTAACTAATTCACTTTGAAATAATTATTAAATAGAATACTTGTTGGGATACAAAGATTCTATTTTGATCAAGATTCTATTTTGATAATTTTCAGAAGATATACCGAATCCAAATGCATGGACAATCCATCGCCTTGGTGGAGGACACCCTTTGCCTACCGAAGTAAAAGTTGAGTTACAAAACCGGGATCTGTGGCAACAATTCCACGCAGAAACCACGGAAATGATAATCACCAAAGTGGGCCGGTAAGTGCATACCTTTTTTTCAAAATTTGTTACTTTTTTAAAATATGCAGAGGGGATGGAACAAAATTATTGAACAAGTGAAAAGAAAGAAAGACTCGTGTTTAATCAGTTAGATGTTTAAAACATTTACAAACATTCTTTTTTTAAATACGTTGCCGAAATTGGTTGCCTAAAATACCATTGAGGGTGGAATGGCCTGACAGGCGCCATAAGACCACACCCTCCGTCGTTGTCGAAACCCTTGGTCCACCTGAAAAAATGTGACCTGTTTCTGAATTGTCTTTTCACCTACTAATAAACTTTTATCCTTCACTTTCCTACACACCTTTTACAAAATTTATGAACTTTGTTAAAGTCCTTTTTGCAATTACCTTCATTTACATCCCCTTGGCAAAGAAATTTAGATTGACATTACGCAAAGTAAAAATTTTTGGGTCAAAAGTGCTTTGATTAATATTAGGCGGTTCAATTTTCAAACAAAAATCTCTTATAATAGAGCAATAATGTCTGAAGTAGTTATAGTCCCACTTTCACATGTATAATCATTCAATCATCATTTCGTGGTGAATCAAAGACTATGAATGCAAAGGTTTGATGTTATGTGCATAGTTGCACGTCAGCCAGGCAGGCAAGTAGACACTTTTAACGAGGGATGCCCTCGAGCGACGACAAGCCGATTAGTTTCACGGAAGGTGGTCAAAGAAGGTCGTAAAAGTAGGGTCGTGACGACGTGTCCGCTGTTATCGACGCCACCGATCTTCGAATCATTTTACGAAGGTAGATTTTGCGGGAAAAGTCGTATACGCCCGGACGGATGCAGGACGAATCACTACTTCCGGCGGCCGTTCGCCGGAAACGATTGAGCTACCGGTCACTCCTTTTCAGATACGCGGCCCGTAACTATCATAGATAAGATTACTAGGAATTTCGCGCTGTCTCGCGTCAGATAACTCGCTGATGTCAGCCAGATGGTTCGGGCACGAAAATAAAAGGAGAGGGAAACGCCAACGTAACAAAGATCTGGCGATTTTCTTCAAATGTCCCGTATGTAATATCCGGTCGTTTTATTTGGGTCAAACATTTCTGTCACCAGACACGAATAATTTTAGTAGAAAATTAATTTTCAGTAGAAAACTCTGAATCATTATCTTAGAATCAAATAAAATAAAATAAAATAGATTAAAGGACTTAATAGTTGGTGTTACTTTTATTTTATTTAACGACAAGGAGTAAGTATAATGGAAGTATAATTTGCTATTTCTGACAATAGATATTAAATTCTAGCAAAAAATTTTGAATTCAATGGTCAAGGTTGTAATACATTCACTCAAAAAAAAGGTCCTCAGGAAAGGTTGTCGTAGGGAACGTGTTAATAAGGGTACGTAAGGATGACCAGCAGTGAAAAGTTCTTGGCACATGCAGAAATGTGTCACGTTGCAAAAAAGATCCGTTTCTGGGATCGCCGTCAGGAGACAGAAACCAGGATAGCAAAATAAATTGTGGGAACATCGTCTGGACATCGGTGGGCTCGTGGGCGGTGCACATTTTACAATAGTCACAAAGGTATTCGCCGGTCCGTACATCCGTGCCTTCCGGTTCACTGGCGACTCTTCCATTCTGAGAGCACCACGTGCCAACCACGTGCGCCCAGTGTCAGTCCTTTGCGCGTACCAATCAGTATTCCGTGACACGATCGACCCGTTCGTTTTTCTCGATCCTTTTGGCGAGTTTCGCTCCTTCGATTCGCATTGTTCTCCGGATCGCCGCTACCCTCCATCTTACCCCCCGTGCTGGTCGTCCTTGCGTCAAAGCCGAATGAATAGAAACACGAAGAGGAAACGTGCACTCCAGAAGCGGACCCTTCCCTTCTCTGACCCGCTGGAAGGGACTCCTAAGCGAGGATAATTAATTTCACGTTTCTCAGCGATTCGTTTACCAACGATCCGCTCGGACCCGCTTCACGGTAGTCGGGACTTCGGCAAAAAAAAAAAAGGAGCGGATCAAAAGAGTCTTGTGATCCTTTGTCCACGATTCTCGAACAGAGATAACAACCTGCGTATTTATAGGCTCGTTAGGAGCTAGAGGATGCGCGGAGAAAGTCTGACGGAGCCACGCGACTTTTGATTCATTTCATCCGCGAGATGAAAGGGAAACGAGCAGCGCGTGCTACGGGTCGTACGCGTTGTATCGCGCTATTACATTATCTGGCTGTTCGATAATCTCGAGAGGCTTTTTAAAAGGACCAGACGGCTCGAATGATCGGCGCACGGGCCTTCCAGCAGACGTCGCGACGGCGTAATCCCTCCACTTACAGGGGCGCCACTTTTAGTGGATTCAACGACACCGTGCATGGCGTCGAACCGGTCTTGAGAATCGCCTCTGTGCCTTCGAATGATGAATGATCGTTGCAAGCTTGCAAAGGAACTCCAATCTGCTTGTGATCTTGCGTTTATCCATTTATTTTCAATACTTGATTCGGTAACCTTCAAGGAGCAACATTTTTATCTCTGTTTCTGGAGGTTTTAAATATTTGGCAGACAATTGGCACTTTCATTAATATTTCAGAATCTTTGCAGACATTTTGAAAAGTTAAGATAGTAAAAAAGTTAAATACGAAGTGGAAAGTACCTATTTCAGTTTCATAATTAATATCAGAAGGATTCAGTCGATAATTACAATTGCTGGCAATGTTGCAATGTTGGCAAGGTTTTGCCAAAATATCACTTTTATTTGATACGAGTAAAATGTTTTTATAATTACAGTCCCAATTTTGAACAAAATGTTTCGAATTACAATTCTGAATGTACATCCTTGACATTTTACTGCTCCTTCAATTTTAATATTTCAATATTAAGATTTAAGGATTAAGACCTTAAGACCGTTTCTTTTGGGATTCCCGTGGTTAATTGCGTTTAATACACCTATATGTATGCGCATGTACGCGATTTAGTATCCGGCTCTGCAATTTAGATGGAATTCTAGGAGAGATTAGGATTTCAGGCGACGATTAAGAGGGGAATAGTGTACGCGCACTTTTGCGAGGTCTTAAGTGCATTTAGAGGGATTGAACGCAAGCTTTAAAGTGCACTTCGAGGCTATAGATTGGAATTTTCGTCGTTAATTGCGTCCATTACTTAAAGATAGATATCTTTTGTGGATTTAACTTTTAAATACCGAAGAGTCAGGTACCACTGTAATCGAAGGTTTAAATGTGAACCTTTTGCGGGTTTAACGCCTAAGTGCTCCTCTATCGGATTTCGTGACAAATATAGCACGAAGAAGAACGATTCAATGATTTTTAAAGAAGCGTAGAAAAATTAATATTCTTACAAAAATGAAGGCAGATCAATTAATGTTATAATAATTAAAATTTGTCAAACAAGCATTTCCCTTTATAACACTGTTGAAATAATGAAAGTTGAAAGCAGAAAATCACACTTCCAAATTTTCATTACTTTCAAGTTAAAAAGTGACCGAGGTTATTTTGCCATTGTAATGTGTTAAATAATAAAACTTTTAAACGCGAAACCTTCGTATATTGGACGTAAGAATATTTAAAAAATGAAAATGGAAAATAGTTCAAAAGTCAATGTAACGTAAAGGTTAAAGTACATCAAACGAAAAAAACTTGAGGTCTTATAAGGAAAATCGAAGGTGTCGCGTATTCATGACATCGTCAGCGAACGTGTTAATGTTTTACATACATTGATATAATTGCGTAAACATCCGCGGCTCGGTTATCGCCGATCTTACACGTAAGAAAAATCAACATTTCCCCCCCGCGTCTTATCTAGTTCTGCTCTATGAACTCTGACAGAAACGGGACAAAGCGTCGGTGGAAAGTCCGCAATTAGGTATGCAAACGGGGCTGAACCACCGCAGATTGACTTCCAGAGGTTTACTCACGGGATTATCCGCGAGTTTGAAATGTTTACTCGAGGGGTAAAACTTGCTGTCCAGATCGGAAGATAGCGACCGCGACGCTTCGAAAGAGTCGCAGGAGTTAACAGGGGAGGTTTCGAGTCGGTTCCGACGACGACGCCCATTTCGTCGCCGGCACCTTAATGACTTGGGAATTTTCTGTCCCTTCGTTCTCGTACAGTTTGCTTACGCTACCTGTGCGAAAAGCACACTTGACTCATGCCCAACGATAACGGAAGCTTAGCTTCAACAGAACCGCGCCCGGATATGTACGCTTAACAAAAACGGACGTCTTAGCCTAAAAGCGTACTTATCTTTATTATGCTCTAATGACGGATATAGGTGTTAAACTATTTTTTGCACTTCCGAATGAAAGGTGATTTGTACCGATTATTAGAAACGTGCAAAAGTTCATATTTAAGGGATTAAGGGTTACTAAAATAATTTTAACAATATTTGTTAGTGGAGAAAATTTTAAGTTTCGTTTCATAATAAAATATATGATAGCTTTGTAATATTTAGCTTCAGCTGGAAATATTATATTGTTTTAACAGAAAAATAGAAAATCAATATTGGTTTTAGAAACTTAGAAATGGCATGTTATGTCATTTTTATATTTAAATAAAAATTATTCAAAGAATTATATTTGCTAACTGTAATAATACTATCTGCAAGATCATTAATATATGAAGTGTAGTACAATAAAAAAAGGCATCACAGTTAAGACACTAGCTGACAAAGTGTTAAGAAATGATGACTTCTAATGAGTTTGCGGTGTGAATAAATTACTTTCAATGTTTCTCGATAAATGTTACTTTGTATTTTATACATATGCTAATCTATGACCTGTAACCTCATCGTTTTTATGCATAATCGTTTTCTTCTAGAAATTATGCAAGTCGTCTTATGATCTAAGTATTCTTACATAATTATAAATCTATCGACTTAATTAGAGGCAAGAATCTTTCAGCGTGTCACGGTTCAGATATTTTTCATTCAAATGATGAGTTAATTTCTTCGTGATTAAACTGGCACGTTTTTCATATCCGAGTGGCATACTATATTATTTATTTTAATGAGAATTATTGTGCACAGTTAATTACAAATACTTTTCAATAGAATTTTGATAATCATCTTTTGCAAGATAAGAACTTTTCAATGTGAATGAACGAAGATGTCAGATTTTATTATTTAAGGAAATAAAAGTTAAACAAGGCTTATATTATTGCGTTACAGACGGATGTTCCCATCGATTCAGCTGACTATCACAGGATTAGAGCGTCGCGCTCGTTATTGCGTCCTCCTCGAAGTGGAGCCGGCGTCGAATCGTCGGCACAAGTATGTCGGCGGCGGGGTCGGCCTCGAAAAAGGCTGTGGGAACCCAAAAGGATGGACATCAGCCGGCCCAGCCGAGCCACAACCACGAATCGATCGAAGAATTTACCTGCATCCAGAGAGTCCTGCGACCGGTGCACACTGGATGCAGCATCCTCTCAGCTTCAACAAGCTCAAGCTGACCAACAACGCTACCGACCCTAAAAATAATGTGAGTACTTAATATTTATTATTTAACTTGAATCAGGGCTGGCCAACTTTGTTTAAATATTCCACTATTAGTTTGTATTTAACAGAAAGTGATGATAATGATAGTAGAAATTTCTTCATTAGAATCCATTAACGTTTGAATGAACCTTTGATTGGTGCAGTTAGACGTGACTCAGGTTTTTAAAACGTGTGTAATGCTATTTCAGTTTTAATATATTGACTGTCACATCTTCTATAAATGGATGGCACTTATATTTCCGTGAAGAATCATCATTCGGATTGCTAAGAATTCTGTTACTTATTCAATTAGAAACGCTAATAGTATGTTAGGTACTTGCAATTATGGACGACTGAAATAACAATATATTGTAAAAATAAAAGTGCCAATTAATGAAATTTTCATGAAAAATAATCCATGTGATGCAATATTTAATACTGTCAATAGAAAAATATTATAGTTGATTAAATATGCGATATGCATATTTTGCAAATAAACTTGCAAATTGGATGTGCAAATAAGCGATATTTAGTTGTTTTAAATTGCAATCGTATTTGAGGGTGAAAAACGTGTTACACGGAAAGGCTTGACGGAAATTCGGAAAAGGAAGTTACCGATTTACTAGAAGCGGTAGCGGCATACCATTTATCTAGATGTCCCGTGTTTGGACAAGCTAGCGTGTCCTTAAATGCCTTCTCTTTTTCTTATGTCTCTGGTTTCGACGTTCCTGCTCGCTCGGGCCGTATGCGGGAGGTCGCCACACACGGATCCACCCTCTTAGCCACTCGTTTCACTTCCGATTAGCTTCTACGAAAAAAAAAAGTCAACCTCCAGTTGGAAACTTCCAACGATATTTTGTCTTGCGTCAATTAGCTACTCATTTTCTTCTCACGGACAATTTTGCTGGGTGTGCTTATTTCTTTTCCCCTATTTAATCTGAAAGTACAGCATTTTACGTTCCTTCATTAATTTTTTTATTTGTTACAACATGTTTACTTATAACTAGTTTATAAAATTACATGAAATTCTTATGATTCCCCAAAATGAAATTCAAGAATCAAATTTTAATTAACTTTCTATTCCTAATTAATTGTTTACCGCCACTGTACCTACTTCTTGTGTTATTTTTTATTTTAAATATCTGCAAGTGAAGTTCTAATGGTTTACAAGTAGTTTTAAATTTAGTGTTAATTCAATAAAAAGTGGGATTCGATAGCACCGAATAAACTTCGTTTCGGAGTCTGTTACGTGGATCTATGAAGCAATCACTCAATTTCTCTTTTCACCGTGAGTCACCAGATGTGACAGGCTATTTTATAATCGAAATAGTTTAATAGCTAATGTAGGGCCCTTGGCGTATTAACGCATTATCTACAGCTCTAAAACGACAAAATAAGCTATCACTTTATGACCCCACAATTTTTATAATATTGCCTTAGTTTGTACTACATTATTCTTTGAGAGATATTGCTTTACATAATATCGTATTCCACATAATTATTCAGTTCTTAGGAGACACTTTCTCTCATTTATTTCAGAGGAAATATGATTTGAATAATACCCTTAGTTAATTTTTGCGGGAATTAGTGAAAATCATGTAGTATTGATGGAATTCTATTTAATTTGGAATATCTAATTTGGTTATAAAATTAATAATGCACAAAGTAAAATTTGTATAGTAGAATGTTACTATGGAAGATTACAAATTATTAGAGAATATTAGAAATTATTAGAAACTAAAGATAAAAATTGTTTCCTTGAAACGAAAATTCAGGCGTTATAGGGTTAGTACGCTAAGGGTTAACTGGTCAAGGTGAGCGAACCGAGATTCCCGTGTCCAGGAGCCGGGATTAAAATCTGGAAGGGAAAAGGTCGACACCGCGTGCTACAACCTTCGTACCTTCCGAAGATTTAAGCTACTCAAAACGGTGCCGGCTTGGTCTTGAACGTTGTCCGTGAAGAACGGAGATTAACACGCTCCGCAACACCCTGTAATCGATATACATACCTCCCTTTCTTTCGGGGAGCGGGTTTATTTACGCCCTGACAGGACGAATCCTGGCAGCTGGCTTCGTTGCGGCGCCCCTTGCCAGTTCTTTCAAGTTTTTCACGAAAAATCCCGGAAATTACTTCTGCGGATCTGCATCGTCTTTGGTACCTGAAGAGACGCGCGACTCAGTACTTTCCTCGAGTACGCGTGATCATTAAAACGAAAAGCTTGGCACATGCTGATTCTCCTCACTGAAGTTTATTAATTAAATTCTCTTAGGGGTATGAATTAATTTGGAGGGTTTTTAAATGTTCTAGTTATGGGTTTCTAAAAGAATTTTGAATTTTATTGATATTGCGTTTTATTAGGCAAGGGAAATTGTGAAGTAATCGAAGTTGTACGAAGCAAGCTTGTGGTTCACACAAGATTTTGAATAGGTCGACAGTGCGTGATTCCGGGAAGGTTGAAGGGCCAGTCTGGTTTTCGAGAATCGCGTCTGTCTCCATCGTTGTCGGCATCCTTAGCAAGGCGCCAACTTATCTTGACGAAGCGGCTCCCTTTTACTTGATTCTTCAAACTAATTACGAATTTAATAAGATCTTCCCTTTCGTACGTTGACCAAACTGAATAACACGTTTCATAGTAAAAAGAGGAAAATGTGGATATTTTATAACACCTAGTATCGAATGAATTAAATTAATTATTCGAATTGTCATTTTAGTTTATCGATTGTTAACTTAATTATGTATCAGTGCAATTTGTTAATTGTGTGTCGATTTTTGTTTTTCAGGTGGTCCTTACATCTATGCACAAATATATTCCTCGAATTTGGATCATTCGTTGCGATGATGCAACCAGATTGAGTGATTTACACACCTATCCGTCTTCTTCTTTTCAATTCAACGAAACAGAATTTATTGCTGTGACTGCTTATCAGGTAAAATGTTTAAAACCATCAAACCATTTTATAAGTAATATCAAGATACCTTAAATAAAAAATAAACAAATCAGACCACAGTTACCGATACTTGCAGTAATTACTTATTTTTTTCAATTAATAGCTGAGTAAATTGTATAAAATTGACAAAACGAGCATAACAAATTTAAAATAAAATTAAAATTCTAAACCATGTGATAGATTAGTAAAGGACCCATCATCCAAGTGTTAACTATTATATTTTATTCTCGTTGATTAATAAGAAAACTCATAATTTAAATACTTATAATATTCGAATGATTTAATTAACTTTCGATCGACTTTGTTTTTGTTCAAGAAGGAACTTAAAGTTCGTCATCGAATTTCTTTATACCTTTGTGCCCGTTTCCTTTCCAGAACGAGAACATCACCAAATTGAAGATCAACAACAATCCATTCGCGAAAGGTTTCCGGGAGACCGGTCAGTCCCGCTGTAAAAGGAAATTCCAACAAACGGACGAAGAAAGAATTAGCCGCACCGACGAGGAGGACGGAAACACGTCGGAATCCGAATCGAACAGGTCGTCGAATCACCTGGAGGTGGTCACGCAGAGACCAAAGACGGCCTCCAGCGAAACAGGAAGTTTGGACGACAGCGGTGTCAGCAGCTGCGGGGGTATAAGTCCGCCCCTGCCCTTGATCCATCAAAATTCACCGTCCAGGGACGTCGATCGCGAAACGCAGCCCAGATTGCACAGGCCATGGGTCGATTCGTCACCGCAGTTCTCTTCTTCGACCACCACCTCGTCGTCGACGAGTTTGTCGTCCTCGTACAACGATTTCAGTCTGTCTTCGTATTATTTCCGTTTGCTGCATCCGCCTCTAGCGATGCAGCCGGATTTCATCAGGTTACAGTACCAACCGGTCGCAAACTCGAGATACCATTAATAGAGATGTACAGTTTGATGACGTTTTGAATTAATTAATTCCGAGAAGGTGTAATTGAACGTCCGTTACAGGAATAATCAACCAAAGATACTTTGCATTTATACAAACAAGATTAGATTTAATCGTAGCTTCGATTTAATTTTCCCTGTTTTATTAGAGTCAAAAACAAGAGTTTCTTCATTTTCGAAAGAACTTACACTTCTGGTAGGTGTATAAGTTGCTGAAATAAACGTTTCTAATTATTTTAGCGCATTTTGATTGGTTTAATATTACTCCGATTGCATGGGATCAGATTTTCTTTATTTTATCAATTTTTTCAAATAAACAGCAGTTGTGTAAAAAAGTGATTATTATTTATTTATTTCAAAGTTATGATCATTTATTCCGAGTTTTAATACCGACATTGAAGTAAATAAATAAATAATGATCGTTTTTATCAAATAAATAAAATAAGGAAGATCGTATTCTACACAATTAATAAACTAAATACTATTTTATAGAACGTTTATATTTGTATATGGTGTGGATATGAAGATTGAATGAAGTGTTAATTAAATTCCGATATATTCTTATTCTGATTGTTGATAGAGGACCAAAGATGTTTCGAATGATCGTTTATATTATTATTATCATCCCTTAACTGAATTCCTTTAGTTTTAAGAGATCAGGAGAATAAGAGAATCTTTGTGATAGGATACGAAACAACCTCCTGGCATAAATTACATGAAAAAATATTATTTATTCTTCAACTTAACATTTGTGCAAGTTTAATTTGGCTGAAAAATTGGAAATTGCTTCAGGTATACATTTTATAAAGTGCCTTATACCGTGGATGTAAATAAGTACAATTTAATGCCTTAAAGAAAGAACGAATCGACGAGGACGCATGTAATTATAATTAATATAACTATCGTTGTTATTTAGCCTGCGGAACATAGTCGGACAGTATTATATACGCTGTAATATCAATTAAATGATCCTGGACAAAAGGCAGGCCTGTATTTTTGTATAATATGTACATCTGTTTTTAAATTCGCATAAATCTTTAATGTACCAAAATATTTTTACCAATTATATCGTTACTTAACATAGAAATTTTTCTACTGTGCATTATCGTTGCAATAAATCATCTTTTATAGAAAAATTCAATATTTTATGAAATCATCCCTATGCAATATCAATATTTTTAGTTTATTTTATACACTCAGCATGCCAGTTATATGGAAACTAAAATAACTCATATTTCAGTGGTTTTCGTTTATTCTCTCATTTTATGGCTGATAAATTTCAGTCGAATAAGGTATTAATTTGAAAATCAAATATTACCAAGTAAAATAGAAAGCTTGAATTTCAGATTCGTTTTGAGAGAACACGTGATAGGTATTAATATTCATCAGGATTATATAAATATTTCTGAATAATAGAAGTGTTGAGGATTAATTTTTTACTAATTTACAATGCCTTAGTTCGCTGTTTTGAATTGCTAATTCAGGCGATTGATTCTTTTACGTATCTCTAATACAAACGAAGGTCGACTCGTATATTTTATTGGCACAGAACGATCGAATATGCTATGCAAAAAATATATTAATTTTAATATTAAATTGAATTCACTGTGGAACAAAATGGCTTTGCAGTGAAGAAAGGACGTTCTTTGAGGGAAGATCACTTTTGCCGATTAGGCAAATTTCGGAAACCGCTGTTCTCAAGAGGAAGTATCTGTAGAGACACGGGTTCTCGTTGTAGAGCATGATGTCGCGTCTACGTGTCGCCTTTCCAAGGATTCCAACCAGCTTTCGGTATCGATGTCTCTCGAAACACTTTTGAATCAGCGGGGCGCCGGTTTGCCGGCTACTGGATGATGTCTGGATTTGTCAACGAGCTTCCGTGTAACGATAGGCCCTCTTAATAACTTTTCTTTTCGAGTTTACAACTGAAATTGCTCATTGTAATACAATGCACTGCGCGCAGACCGGTCGGACCCTAAGGGTGTCGAGGGCTTAAGGATCGTGGCATCGATGGGCCACCGTAGGGCACCGAGGCTACCAAAAACAGAGATTCTATGGGAAATGTAAATGAATTGAGCCTTGAAGAACAGTACAAGTGGTTAATTACCGAAAAGTTGTTGGATGTTTATGAATGTTTCACTAGACTGAAAATATTCCATAAAATTAAAGAAATGGCTAAAATTATTTTTTCAAGTAATGTAGTTTTGTGAAAAAATTGGATATTTGTAAATTAAAAATTAATTAATCTGAAGTTATGATATTCTAAAATTGTTATAATTGAAAAAATTGTACTCGTACACTTTGTAATAAAGAACGATTTATTTTGATTATCATACATACATATTTATAGTGTTACACATCGTACAGTATTATTTATTACAAATCATTATAATTTCCTAATCGCTTTCAGATAATACTTGGCGACAATGTATTCATTGTAACGAGTTAGTTTTGTTTAATTTAAAGCTGCATTTGCATCACAACCTCTATTCTTCTTCTGACGAAATAGTTACATCGAAAAAGGATTAAATCGTTAAAAATTGTTCCAAAGCAACACATCAATTTTTAAAAACCCAAATACTTTTTTAAACAAATACGTATGTAGAGGTAATGGTAGTAATATGGGTCAACGGTGCAGGTGCAGGTAATGGTATTACTTATTTTATTACAAAATAAGTAATAATCCCCTTCTTCGAAGCATGTTATAAATTTTCTATTGTTCACGCATAATTATTGTAACTTACTTGTAACAATTACAATATTCTCAAAGAATCCAGCTGTATAATTAACTTGCCAAAACTTAAATCATATCATCGTCAAAGTATCTGTAGTTTTACACATTCCTTTGGTTTATGCAGCAAAATTGACAAAGTTATTCCTTATTTCTTCTCTTATTCACAGAAGCAAAATAGACTTCCATATTATTATCATATCCTCCGTAACATACCGTGTCTCATCGCGAAACCGCTTATCATTTGTCAAGGTGCAAATCATTGCAATAATGAGTTGCACAACGTTGCACGACGAAGAAGGATCGAAGAACGGTTGCCCGTTTTGCTGGACATTGTCTTGAATATATTTGTGAAGGTTCAGTGGAACGGTTAACGGGATTGATTGGCCGATAGATCACGAAGCCGAGATTTTTCCGGACGATGCGTACCGTTTTTGAATACGCAATCGCGTTCCGGAATCGAAACCGCACGCTCCGCGGTACCGTACGAAGATCCACTTAACACCTGTACACCTTTGTTAATCGATTAGGTAACGAAGAGGAGTACGCTCGATCTAGATATCGTTAACACTCGTCCGTTCGGCTTCATTACTTTCAGCAAATATCCCGTGTTACGTCTTGCCAAGGCCGAGTAGTTCAACCACTTTCCATTTGGTTAAACACGGTATGCTTTTTTGCGACTATATTCCGATCATAAATTGATTTTATGTCTTACATCGTTTTCAAGGCAACTTTCTTTCGCAATATTTTGCAGTTAATAAAACGTTTTTATTAAAAAAATTACGATGAAATAACAGAGCAATTATAATTAGTGATCAATTTGTAATTATAGTCAAGGATTATTATTCTGGAATCGTCTGTAATACTTGTAATCAATCTTGTCATTTTTCATTTCAATTAGTTAACCGGTATGGCGGCTATTTCGGAATCCACAAAAATTACAAAAAAATTGGTAATTAAAAACGTGAATAAAGATAGTGTTTATCGTATATAAAAGTTGCTTAGATTATGCTTTCTTAACAATTTTATTTCTAATTTATTTCTAGCTAAATTAACTAAATGAAACAAAACTTATTCTAAATTTTACTAAAATACCTTGCATCGTTATTTATAAACAGATGGAAAGGCGATGTAAACTTTTGTATAATTCTAATATTTTACTTTTTGTTTTGGATCAAATTTTAATCAAATTTTAAAAGAGAAAGAAATTAATTTTGTATTTTGATTTTATTTTGTACTATTGATTTCGTGAATTCTTTTAACAGCTTATCCAAGAATTAGATCTCCGAGATTCATAAATAATTAATACATGATTGTGCGATCTTGAGTTATGTTAATGTCATTCTGTTCAGGACCATTGAGCTCGTTTTTTCCCAGCTACTTAGCTAATAGTATGCGAATTAAAAAAAATATATACTCTGTTGGAATCAAAGTGAATATAAAATCATTGTCTATGACACGTTTCTGAGATGTTAAAAGAGACACATATTAGTTTATGAAAATTACTATTAAAATATGATTATTTTTATTCATAACTGTAATTATAATGTAATTACTTGTTTCGTTATTTAATAACCCTAAATGAATCACTTAACCCTTTGCGCTCTAGATTTCTTTTCCAATGAAACTGAAAATTTAATTTGTCTGAGAAAAGAGTTACAAATGCTTGTAATCTATTCTAATTAAGAATAAGTCGAATTTTTACTGTTCAAAATATTCTAATTAACTGCATATGGTACTCGAGTGCAAAGGATTAATCTGTTCAACTTTAATTCATTAATAATCATCAAAAATATATCATTAACGAGACGCCTTAACATTTTCACGAATTATCAATACTGATTATTCTAAAGTATCCTTTATACAGTCTTATACTCTATCATGGTACAAAAACGTCCTCTGAACTCACCCCCTCCGCTAGAACGTAACAGGCTTATTCTCCGGCACGCAGCACCTTTCATCCCCGTGTCCGTTCTCGTACTTGGGACAGTAAGGTGGGTGTTTGCTCGTAAAGCAGAAGGAGCCCCTGGTCCCTACGGGCGTGTGCTGTCCCATGGGCACGTACTCGCCTGCTCTGGGGGCGATCCTAGGCCCTGAAGGACACCTTCTCGAGCAGGGCTCCGCCATGGGCTGTTTGCCGCCGTTGTCGATGCTCTGGGCCATGTAGCAGACCACCCAGACGTGACTGCACAGCTGATAATTCTGTTTGTCCTCGCAGAACGGTTGCACCTTGCCGCCGTTCACGCAGAAGTCGACGTGTCCCATGCGACCGCTCTCCCCGTAGTATCCGGCGTTGGTGTGGATCACCTCGACGAAGTCCGCATCCCCGCTGTCCAGACGATTTACATAACCGGGACGCATCAGTGGCCTGGCCGGGTCTAAACCGATTATTCGGTGCATTCTGAACAGCAGAAAGTTCGCCATGATGCCGCAGATGTGGGCGCCCAGCGAGTGGCCCACGCAGGTCGTCCGTGGAATTTGCAGACCCAGGTTCCTCAGGGTGGTCAGAGTGCCAGCCAGGCAACGGGCCACGGGACGAAGGTTCGACACCGCGGCGGGGTAACAAGGAGAGGCGCACAGAGCACCCCAGTCCACCAGGAACACGTTGTAGCTGCCGTTCCTGAGGTACGCGTCGCGCAGCACTGCTATGGGCAGGGTGTCATCGCCGCCTGACATTGTTGTGAATTTTTTAATTAGCTAGCACTTAATTTTGTAAAAATGTCGAATTCTATGTTTCACTGTTTAATTAGTAAAATTTATCGAGGTACTTTCCTTGAAATACTACTTTATAAACATAACCCATCATAGTATAAAAGTACAGGTAACCCTCATATAACACGATAGATAGGTTCCTAGAAAATGCCGTGTTGTATGAGATCCAGAGCAAGTACAAAAAGGGTTTTTTTTTTAATTCCTTATAAGTAACTTAATTTTTATAAAAAATATAAGTTATCCAGTGCTGTAGAAAAACAGTATTATACAAAAGTTTTCGCAATTTTCTTATAGGAGTTATTATTTTATAGAAGTGCTACCTGTACTTTAAATCAAAACATCCTCTAGAAGTTTACATTTCATCTGAGAAGATTATCTTATTTTCTACAATTTAATAAATAAATCTTAACAAACAATCACCTGCATATCCGTGTATAAGCAGCACGTTTTCCTTGGTCGGATCGTAATCCTGGCGCAGCCAATCGGACTCCCTGGAATCCAATTCCCGTCTAGGTCGATTGTTCGCGTAAAGGAACACCTTCACGTCAGGATCCGGACAGGAGTCCCTGTCGTTTCCTCGTCGCCAGACGCACTGTTCCCGGTTGTACTGGGCCGCGGCGCCGTTCTGGATCGCCTCCTGGATGGGTCCTATCGGCGCCCTTTTCGTCCATCCGTGAACCACCACGAGGAACAGGGCGAACAGTATCAACAACGATTTCAACGTCGACATTCTCGCGTCGCAGAGACGTTCGCCGTTGCTGTCCGATACAAGAACTGATCGCGCACACGGTGACTCTTCGAGTGTCGCTTTGTCCTTCTCGTAGCTCCCACCTTTTTACACCTGCGAACGGCCGTTAGAAAATTTGGGGATCTATGACGGTGGAGGGGGAAGGAAAGAGAGCGAGTGCCGCTAATGGCCGTGAAAGGTTGATTAAGGTGAATGAAACCTAAGGTCGTCGATGCTACCTGTGTTTTGGATCGACATGAATGACTAGATATACCTAGTACGATTATGTTAATTTTCAGGGATCGGGTATTCCGATAACACGAGTTTACGTTGATGAACGAGCGGAGAAACTTGTTTCTCGGACGGTTTGGACATATGTTTTATGCATAAGTGTTGCTATCGAGGAAGAAATAAGGAAATATCTGTTTGATCTGTCTCTAAATCTGAGGCTTCATCTTGTAAATAATTGGTTTGTTTAGAGCAATCGTGTGATATTTTGATTACTATTACGATAAGAATATTAAGGACAGAAACACCTAATTTACCGATGTTGTTTTTTAATTTGATACTCTACTAATTGATAATTCAAATTATCTCCAAGTAGTAATCTGTAGTAATCTCAAATCCAATCTATTATTGTGATGCTGAAGTCATTTGTAGCTAATAATTATTAATTAAATTGAAACAACTTTAAGATGGCTATTGCAGTAATTAAAATACTAAAGCAATAGTTGTGGAATGTAGAAGAACAATTAAAAAATTGTACGAAAGTGACGATATAAAGTCGAAGAGTTATTTTCTAGATCAGCAATCGCATGTTCCAATTCGGGCTGAAGACATACGCTGCAAGGATGGGGAAAGAGTGCGCATTTTATGGAAAGTTGCGAAAGTGCATCAGGATGCCTTTAGAAACTTGAGTGAGTGAAAATTTGGCAGCAGACTTGTGTCGGCGTTGACGGTATTCCTTTGTCGATTATTATCAGTAACGAGAACTAATGGAAACGTAAATATACGTACACAGTAAGGGATTGCTTTCTTTTTTTCCAAGAAACGTAGCATTTATTAGGAGTCCTAATATTGAAACAAAGAGAAAAGAAGATAGGCTTGACTACAAATAATTAGTTAATTGTGTATATTTATTAAGACATTGGCAAAGACTGTGGAACACATGGAATTAATGGTACAATATAACTTCGACAGAATTTTATATTTTCTCATTTAACATTTAAGAAGTAGTCAAATTTTAATTTATACATAGTAATTGTAATATTGTTTAAATTTATATTATTAGGTTTTACGTACATCAAAATTTCAAATGTTTCAATTATTATAAATCCAACTGAAATTGCATAAATACTTTCTAAAATTATCATATTTTGAATGTGAACGTCATCCTTTGAATTATTCTACGAAATTGTACAAAAATAACAAAAAGTTTCGAAGAATTCACGTTCTTTATTTTAAGGTCTTACGAATTCGATTTCCTTTCACTGCATGAACGTTATTATGCAATTAAGGCTTAACTAATGCAAACAGGACACCCTGTGAATAATTTTTGCAAATGGAGGAGCGAAGAAAGGCTGTGTGTCCGAAAGAAGGATGAATCACACATTTTATACCACCGCTTTTGAAAGAAGAACTCAACAGTTATTTTTAAACGCAAAAAGTGATTGCAGTGACATAAATATTGTTGTGTATATCCTTTGCTTGTTACACTTTCATTCGGCCAAGAATAAAAATGCAAGTTGCTCCAGCAGCTGACATTAATAGACCAGGGACTACCTCGTGTTTGCATACGTTATTGGTCGTGATTATCATTAATATATTCTCGTATTGCAAATGAAACAGGTATTAAATCAAGAATTCCGCACAAAAAATTCTAATTCCTCGGTAAATAGAACATAAAGAATCTGTACAATTTAAGAAAAAAATGTTTTAAATAATTAACCTGAGATTTTTTAAAACACTTTAAAAGCAATATATAATTAACAAATTATTTATATTTGTTTGTTGTTTAAAAATATTAAGTATTACATCAGGATAAATTAATAAATGCTTTGACGTCCATATATTCTATGGAACTAATAGCTTTTGTAATTTGTATATAATTTTTAAGGAAATTACCAATCTTCAAATTGCAATTAGTATATAATGTAAAAATAAAGTAAAAGGTATTGGCATTAAAAATTAGGAATACACGACACTATTCGCCAAAGTGATAATTATGAAACTTTATAGGCTTTACTTTCTTTTCGTCTGTTGAGGATACAAGCTATTACAAAATTTGCATAAAAAATGAAGCACAGGCGCGTGAGTTTTTCGTTATTTAAGGAGAAAGTTCCGAAAACTGACAAAGTGAAAGTGTACGAAATTGTGGGTGCAATTTAGGGCAGCGAAACTCGTTTACTTTTCTCAAAATGTCTTTGTCAGTTTAGCATCGTTTGCAGATATACTTTTCTGAGGCAAATACAAAAGTATATTTCATTAATAGATTCTAAGAAGTCGAGAAACAGTATTTGAAAACATTTTTGTTAACAATACCACTTTCAGTTTTGTTGATGTAACTAAAACATGATTCTGGTTAAAAAAGAATTCATATCTTCTATTCTGTGATTCTAGAACCAAAGTGTATTAAATTTACTTTTAAGAAAAATAACATTTTACACGTTCCAGTATCAAATTTCTCGTTTTTGGTGAAATTTGTTAAAAATTATTTCCTTTTAAGTCATTTTTAATAAATTAAAAATCACGTTTAAGCTTTTCATTTGTTTGTATCTGGCGCTGGGATCTACATAAATCATTCTGGATCATTTTGTCCGGGGTAGTTCCAAAAATCACCGTTCAAAATCGTAGAGTGCGCAACGGAACGTCCGGTGAAAATGAGGTTTTGGGCGACGTCGGTATTTCAGAACGTGAGACACCCCCACAAGATGATCCTTTGTTTTTAAGGGATCATCTGTCCCGTGTTGGGATTTACAAAATAACGTGTTGTATAATATATTAATTCCCTTGAAATACAAAGAAAAGCACGAAAGCTTGCTCTGGCCCTTCCATTTTAAAAGTTAAATCATTTACACCAAAAATAAACTATCAGCTAGCTTAATGCTATATTTAATAAATTTGGTAAAAACTTAATGATTTTCATGCATTTTACTTGAATATAAAAAAAAATCTAACCCATAGAAAGTCCTTCGTAACCAGAAAGCACACGGCTCACTAATCGTTGACTTGAACTACTGCGCCCATCAAGCATTTCTAGATTTGCCTAGGAAAGACTCATGGTACTTCATGGAACTAATTATCCTTTTATCCTTTATGGTAATAAGAAAACATGCATGTTGGTCAACGGTGAATTTCTTTGCTGGAGATGATTCTTTATATCGAACAATGTTCTTTAAATTGTTCTCAAGTTGAGAGTAGTGGATTTCTAAAATTGATCAATAGTTATTGAAAAGTAATTATAACAATGTTTTTATTAATGATTTTTTTAAAATAATAGAATACTTTGGTGCTTTATCTTCGAGAAGACGTGAAGTGTTTTGAGAATATTACGTATCGGTGATTTTAATTGCGTTCAATTATTTGTTTGCATTGACGCAGTTGTTATTTAATATTTTTGCAAATTCAAGAATAAATGTACACATAATTGATAAATATTTATGCGTAGGTGAAGACAAAAAAGAAAACAGTACCATATATGAAATTTTAATATTCCTTAATTACACGAGTGTGCATGTCGTTAGATGCATGCAAAGTTAATCAGGAGTTTGTAAATAATTTTTATTCATAAGATGATTTTTCAAAAGTAAATGAGTATCATCATTAAACGTAATTTAAATGATATACTTTAGAATAAACATCATTACTACGTCACACCTGAATATGTATAGGAAGAATAAGAAGGAATCAAAGTTGTTTTAATTTTTGAGTTACCAAAGATACTTTTCATGAACATTTTAAGTTCTCTTCAAGAATCTATTTTTTGAATTTTGCTTAATTTTAAATATGATCATTTTCGGAAGTATCGATCGTCGGTAAGTGTAGGAGCTTAAAAAGGTATTAGGGTTAAGGTAAAATTGTTCAGTAACTAAAAATCCTCACAGATGTTTCTTTCTTCTGAAGGGAGACTGGTTTTACCACAATGGGTTTAACCATACCATCTGTAGTTTTACATCGGAGCTCCTAATCCTACTTATCCTTAGAAGGTAATATAAATTTCGTTCCCTTTTAGTATTTTAATCACTTCGTTGTTGAAGAAATTATAATAATAATTTCATTTTCAAATTGTTAAACACTTTAACATTTTGGGAACTTTTAATACAATTTATGTTTTTCATTTTCATCGGTGACAAAATGAATCTTATTTGTTTAGTTCAGTTCTATCACACGTTTGTATAATTAAAATTTTATTACTATTTTTCGATGAAAAATTAGTCATTTTATATTAAGAATATTAATGAAATATTTATGGAATTATTTCTGGTATATACCGAGCTTTAAATTGGTATGAAGTAAGTATTATTTTTCATACTTTTATGTCATTAAATTGTTTTAAACTGTTTGGTGTATAACAACCTGGCATTTCTCAATTATTTTTAAAAAATTAATATCAATTATTAATGTCCTTTAATTGATGTATTTACGTACCATTACTGTATAAAATTACGTTTCTCATTTATGCAACTAAAGCTTTATTTCATAAAAGCTTGAAAAAAATATATCTTTTTGTCGTCAACTTGGACCCGATTTGACCAGACTCCTCTTTCCCGCCTAAATATTCATCATCCCCTTTCAACTTGTCCAGCGGCCGGACAAGAAACCCGGTTTTGGATGAAAGCCCAGATATTTTGCAAAACTGCGATAATGGATTCCAGCAATCCGTAAACATTACCATCCTTCCCTTCCATTTTTTTTCACTCTCAATATCTCACAGTCTGCGCTTTTTCTTTCCTCCGTCTTCCTCTTTGCTTCGGTTTTATTTGATTGACCCCAAGTGCTCTTTGAGAAACGTCGCCGCGGGATTCCAGCAGTCAGCATTCTGCATCTCCCTGACAATCCCCTTTATCTTCGTCTTCGTTCTACCATTTCCCTTCCTATTATTCCCCGTCCTTCTTCGAGCTCCGTTCTCCCTTTTCTTTTTCCTTCCTTTTGTTCTTCTTCAACATCGATGATTCGAAAGACTGCGCTTTCTACAATCTCCGACATCAGCCCCTCGTGTCTGATCATTTTTACTCTCTTTAACACGTATGATAGTTACCCCCAACGGTGATCCTTGTCTGGCTTCAGGGGTGCCAGGGTGCTAAATATATGGTTGAGTATTTATGCCAACAAATTTTGGAAATTCTAAAATACATCAAAATTTTATGTATTTGATTTTTGTTTTTATAAAAAAGGATCTCTTGGTCTGATTAATTTCTCCCTTTACTACTAGATGGCGCCAATGGTACTGTCTTTCGCTTGTATTTCATGTCTTTGTAACTTTGATGAACTTGTTTGCAATGTTTTAAAAAATATAAGGGTATTTATCCTACTAAACATGGCTTAATAATTTTACATATAAATTTAAAGAGTATTATAAGTTCTTTTCTTAGAGAATTATTTATTAAAAGTCAACAATAAGCACGATTCAAATCAATCCGTTATCAAAAAGTTTCAAAATTTTCTCATGATTGTTTCAAATTTAGTCATCAACGTAGTTCTTTCATTTTAAACCACTTTGTGTCAAACAACCATAGCAATATCTTGTATCGAAAGGGTTACAGACTGAAACAGTAAAATTTCAATCTCGATTCATAAAGTATTTAGATTTTCAAGTTCCAAATAAACCGAGCACAATCCGTGCAAAGTCCATTTATTTCATAGCGTTAAATAAACAGTGTATTCAACAAAAGGCTGGATAATTAGTTGATGTTGGTGGGCGAACGAGAAGAATTGTCGGGAAAACGAAGGGGGAAATAATACTTGGCGCGAGGACGGCGAGGTTGAAGTCTGGAGCAAGATGGAGCACGTCATAAATCAGCGAGAACACAATTTCACGGGAGGCTGCGACGGCGACGTGGTTCGTCGCACGCTTGATCGACCGGTATCTAATTAATGGAGACGTCGATTCCTCCAGCCACGGAAGAATGTTTGCTGTCCAAACTGTTCTGTCACTGTTTCTATCCAGCCGCCTATAGTGGAACCGAGACACAGCAAACTTATGAATTACCGACTACGTACTATTAAACTCAATTGTTCCTTTAAACGGAACTCCTGCGGAGTTATTATCAAACTCTAAATAATCGAAAAGAGGCAGTGTTCGAGCAGTAACATGGTGGAACATTTCCGTTGTATGAAATTATAACTCTAAGTATCAAACCTTATCAAAACCTTATCAAAAATTAAGGGGGGACCATCAATTAGAAGCAATGAGATTTTTTTTCGAACTCGAGTTTTTATTCAAACTCCTCTTACAAAACCCTCTATGAATCTCAACGAAGACCACCTTTCCGCATCTGTCCTCCAAAAAGTAGCATTTTCTTCCGGAGCAAGTTGTGCATCCGAATACATTAGCGGCAAAGTGCACGCGTTTCCATTATCATGTAAATTAGCCGGAAGTTTACGGGACGCTAAATAATACACGCGTGGTCAAAGTTCGCGCAAAGTCTGTGCCGCGCGTTGGAAAAACCGGCCGCGAAGAAACTCGGATTCACTTTGTTCCACGCGGAACAACCCGGTCCCGAGACAGGGGTGAAGGGGCGCAAAAACCGCGTAAACACGGAGCCCCGGGTCGGACACGGATCCACGGAGGCTGGCGAGAGCAGGGGATGGACGAGGGATGGGGTGGAATTGGAAAGGAGGCATGCGGCATCGCGTTGTTAAGGCGGCGGCGTGGAATCGCAATATTTCCTACGCGGGGATAGGATCGCGTTATGAATCACCGTCGACGTGCTCTCTTTCATTCGACGCGGCTATTTCGTGTATATTTCATTACGTGGCCAGTTTCGTTGCAATAACAAATAACGAGGAACGAGCATCAACGGTGAAGGGAGGGAGGAGAGGAAAAAAGGAGCCGAATCTCTGGACAGAGAAAAACAGGAACTAAGAAAGGGGTAGGTGAGGGATGAGGGAATCCAGAACCGGGGGAATGGGGAGATGGAGATATGGAGGCGAGTTTTCGGCTTACTGGACCGATGCGAATCTACGAGGTAATAAGGAAAAGCGAAGACGGAAGACGGCTCGACGGAAACAGTGGGGAGGAAAGGTGCTTGGCTACTTCGAAAGATTTTTCTTATCGTTTGATGTATGCGGCGTTCGTTATGGAAATCGCTGCGCGACAATCTTTTTTTCACTCTCCGTTGCGATGTAGAGTTTAGCACTTTGCCATGCCACCCACTTATGGGTGACACTTGAACTTTTTGTCAAAATTCAACTTGAATTTGTCAAAATACTACCAAATGACATTTTTAGTAGCTGCAACGTGGCAGTTAAAGGAATTTTTAATACGACAGGAGGGGTGCGAACGGGTCGTGCACCCCTCGTTACTTGTGGTTAAGAGTAGTGGTAGCGATGTTTCTTTTTTTATGAAAGATCGTAGAGATTGTATGCCTCGTGGAAACTTGTTCGCAGAGAACGAAGTAGATTTAACCCTTTGCTTTATTATACCGAGTCCTATTCGTGACACCATCTGCAGTTGGAACGCGATAATCTTGAATTGTGTTTGCAACAAAGTTAAATGGTAATTTTAGTTTTAATTGCTATAGGCCGGCTATAAAATAAGCGAAGGGATTAACAATACTTGGGTCCTTTTTATGTTCCTTTTTTTATATACATACAAAGACATAGTGTTCGCCTATTATTATGAAAATTTAAAATAATTTAAATCGATTGAAAAACCTTTGATTATTATTTTGTGCTACGTCGAAAAATAAATTGAAGGTAGGAAATTACACTTTCAAATTTTAATTACTTCCAAGTTGAAAAGTGGCAGATGTCATTTTGTCATTTTAATACTATATTATTTAATTTAAATTACTGTTAAACTATATTTTAAATTAAAGCACGTATTGGAACACAGTCAAATGTATCCGGACAGAGTTTAAATTTCACTCTAAATTATCAAAAAATCAATCAATTTCAATCAAAACACAACCAGGTACAAAAATAACAGTTAAAGATAAAGAAAAGCGGCGATATGTATCGAATAAGTTCGTAGGAAGTGGCGAAGCGCGAGGAACAACGTGAAGGAGGAGAAAAGACGAATATTGCGGCGGCGGCCAAGAACGCGCAACATTTCTTATCGCACGGATATGTGCCCCGAAAAATATTGTTACGCGAATTCGTTAGAAAGAAGTTTAATGTTCCGTGCACGCGCCGATATCGCGAGCTGGACGACGCCAGAGTCGGTTACCTTGGTAAAAAAAGCCTGGCTCGATGCTATTTTTGATCCTCCAGATGAAATTCATTGCAGGCCACTGTACTCGTATCTCTCATTCCCGAATCGGGAATTAGTTATCCGTGCAGCGTAAGACCCGCGAAAAACCGGCATCCTTTCAAACGGAAATCGTTAATCCTCACTCTTCGATCTTTCCGTGCCTCGAGCGCGACTTCGTTCCGGAGGAAACGCGAAACACCGTGACGGAAGTGGATAGAGAAAGTCAATCGAGCCGGTTGTTTGCGAGCAAAATGGACCGGACTTTTTGTCACGGGTGTTCCATGTCGAAAATCAGAAAATATTTCCAATGTTTTTGTTTGAATACGATCGAATGAACGAAATAGTAATTGCTAACAGAAAAATTTATATAAACCCCATATTTTCATATTATTTGTAATAAATAATAACGATTTAAATCACAGAATTAACATCATTTTTAATCATCATGCCACTCAATTTGTTAAATTTATCACTTTGTGTTATTTTCAATTTGATACTTTAAAGTAATGTACATAAAAGAAAAAGTTATAAACATACTAAATCAGATTAGCTAAATAACGGGTTAGTTAATAAACAATTGTAAAATTAAAAATTATAAAGAAATAAACTTGAATAAAATAATATCAAGTATAGGAAAGACGGCTGATGTAAATCTATATAATAATTAATAAATATTTAACAATATTAATAATTAATATTCAATAATATCAAATAAATATAATAATGAAACGAACGAATAATTTCGAAATTAAGAAATATGAAGAACAAACTCATGCATGAGTGATTTCGGAAACCGGTAACAATAGTCAGTCAACCATGAAGTCAATGAACCATGAAATCATAATAATTATAAAATACGTTAAAAGAAAAGAAAATTTGGTAAAAGTAATAATTATTTAATATAAGACCATAAAATTATAATAATTATAATAAAATCTACAACCCACCCATCCATAAGTATTATAAAAATAACAATATTCAATAATTATAACAATTAACAAATGAATAATTAGAAAATGCATTAAAATTTATTAAAATCGTTTAAAATAAAATAAAATTTGGTAGACAACAATTATTCATTGTAAAACTATAAAATTATAATAATTATAACAAAATATGCATAATTATAATAAAATAATAATGTTAAATAAATAAAATAATTAAATAAATGAATAACTGTGAAATTAAGAAATATGAAGAAAAAACTCATGCATGAGTGATTTTGGGAACCGGTAGTCAGTCAACCATGAAGTCAATGAACCATGAAGTCTTAGTGTTATATAAACGCGACGAATGTCAAATTCTGTCAGTCCTGTTCGAGATGTCAAAGAGTTCAGAATCAGAAGGGTGGTCTACCATGGGTCAATCTTGGGTCTATCATGGATCAATCTGGAGGTAACCATGGGACAATCTTGGATCGAACTTGGGTCCATCTGAAGCAGTCTTCGGTCAATTTTGGATCAAACCTGGGTCAATTCTGGAGCAGTAACTTGCTGAGTGCAGTAGCAGTGCAGTAGAAGAGATCTACGATCGGTGAGTCGCATGCTTTATGGTTCCTCCGGTTCCCATCATGTCGTAGGACGAAAGGTCCGAAACGACACGGGAACTGGTTGTAATTTTTCTTATTTTGAGCGAGCATAGTGACCACGAATGTTATTCTACAATTGTATAATAATATTCGTGAAATCTATTTGTCTATTTGCATATGTATTAGCTCAGGATAGGGGTTTTCTTGTACGTCGCGTATTTGATATTCGTATATCAAGTTTAGAATGATTTTTAAAGTATAGAAAATCATTCTTTTTCTCTTTCAGTTTATTAATTCATTTACCACTTAATTTTATCATTGGCTTTTCTGATCCTACCATTTTAATATTCTTCGTTTTTCACGATTTCATTATTTAATCCTTATTCACTTGTTTTCTGATTGTTGCAGCACTAATTATATTTGCTATTTCCAGGATTTTATTTTAACAAATACTTTTTATACTTTCATTTCGTTGCTGATATTTTTATTTCAATAAATTATTTGTCACTTTAAATACCTTCCTTTCCCTTCCTCAAATCCTACATCCATTAACTTTAAGTTAGCTTTAAATTTTAAGTTCCTTCTTATATTACTATTAGTAATAAGAATATGATATTGAATTACAAAGTGCGTATACCGTGCGTGGGAGGACGGGAGGGCACGGGACAGAAGTTCTTCATCAGGTAAGAAGCTACCTGATGAAGAACTTCTGTCACTTGTAAGCACTTTCTACTTTAAACTTTACTTGTCGAATCGAGGATTGCCACCTTTGCACTCCGTCTTAGATTATAGTTTATATTTCATATATTTTAATCCACAATTCGCTTTCGTTCGGTATCCTCGATGTCAGGCGCGACGTACTCGCTCGCGTTGCAAGCCGGCTGCACGCGGGTCGTCGACCATTCGGTAATTCTTGGTGATCGTAAGTCATTTTCCATTATTTGGTATCTCATCTGAGTTGACCAGTGGGGGTTGGTCGTGCGGTGGCTTGGGTGGTTTTGAGCTGAGGGTTACTGGCTAGTTACGGAAGCGGCCACGGGGTCTCTGTGATGGGCTCGTCTCGGTTAGTCCCCCTTTCAACGGGGGCAGTTTCGAGTTCCAAAACAGGTTTCGCGATGGTTCAATTCTGTGCTAGTCGGTACCCTCAGACTCGATTTCATTCCGAGTTTACGTAAGCCGCGATCTGACTCTTGCTGGTCCTCTTGGGTGGGATACTGGGTGGTAGAAGGTGCTGGTCACTGGGGTTGTTGGGTGGCCGCGAATACGTCGCGTGCACAAGGGGATACTTTTGGATTAAAGCGAATTCTTTGCTTTGCTCGCGGTTCTTTTCTCACTACTTTCTGGACTAGAGTCTCTTTTTTCTCAGTATTCTTTTCAAAATTTTTTTATTTCACTTTCATTTTTCGAAGTTCCCTTCTTTTTGATATTCCATTTCAATTTTCACTTGTCCAACTTTCTTTGATGGCAATTCTTCGAGATATGACAAGTACAGTTTTAGAGTAGAAAGTGCAGGTAGGGACCTTGTGATTAGTTTTAAGGTAGTTAAGTTAAGTTAAAGTTAAGCACGGACGTCGTGGGATCATCGAGGGAACGCACAGGACATCGAGGGATTTGTCGTTTAAGTTAGTTTTAAGACTAGTTTAAGGCGATTGTAGGATGTTTATAAGTGTGAATGGGAACTAAGCGAATGGGTTCTTTTGTTTCAGGTCGGGTCACAATCGTAGCCACCTCCTCGTGGTGTGACCTGGTAATCGGTATCATTTTCTAAAGACCGAAATTTTATAAAAATCGAGTCTTTAGAAAATGATATCGAGCCAAGTGCTACGAACTGCTGTAAAATAAAATATTACCTAAATTCTTAAGTCTTCTCTTTGCATTACCTATCCATCCTCAATTCTTTATCCCAATTTAATTCTAATGTGCGTATACCGTGCGTGGGAGGACGGGAGGGCACGGGGCAGAAGTTCTTCATCAGGTAAGAAGCTACCTGATGAAGAACTTCTGTCACTTGTAAGCACTTTCTACTTCAAACTTTACTTGTCGAATCGAGGATTGCCACCTTTTCACTCCGTCTTAGATTATAGTTTATATTTCATATATTTTAACCCACAATTCGCTTTCGTCCGGTATCCTCGATGTTAGGCGCGGCGTACTCGCTCGCGTTGCAAGCCGGCTGCACGCGGGTCGTCGACCATTCGGTAATTCTTGTTGATCGTAAGCCGTCTTTCATCATCTGGTATCTTACTTGGGTTGACCAGTGGGGGTTGGTCGTGCGGGGCTTGGGGTGGTTTTGAGTCCTGAGGGTTACTGGCTAGTTACGGGAGCGGCCACGGGGTCTCTGTGATGGGCTCGTCTCTGTTAGTCCCCCTTTCAACGGGGGCTGTTTCGAGTTCCAAAACAGGTTTCACGATGGTTCAATTCTGTGCTAGTCGGTACCCTCAGGCTCGATTCCATTCCTTGTTTACGTAAGCCGCGATCTGACTCTTGCTGGTCCTCTTGGGTGGGATACTGGGTGGTAGAAGGTGCTGGTCGCTGGGGTTGTTGGGTGGCCGCGAGTACGTCGCGTGCACACGGGGATACTTTGGGACTCGAGCGAATTCTTTTGCTTTGCTCGCGGTTCTTTTCTTCCTACTTTCTGGATTAGATTCACTTTCAATTTCTTTTCAAGTTTCTTCATTTCAATTTGCACTTTTCTAAATTTCTTTGATGGCAATCCTTTGAGATAAGACGAGTACAGAATTAGAGTAGGGAGTGCAGGTTAGGGACCTTGTATTTAGTTTTAAGGTACTTAGTCGTTAAGTTAAGTTAAGCATGGACGTCGTGGGATCATCGAGGGAACGCACAGGACATCGAGGGAACGCACAGGACATCGAGGGATTTGTCGTTTAAGTTAGTTTTAAGACTAGTTTAAGGCGATTGTAGGATGTTTATAAGTGTGAATGGGAACTAAGCGAATGGGTTCTTCTGTTTCAGGTCGGGTCACAATCGTAGCCACCTCCTCGTGGTGTGACCTGGTAATCGATATCATTTTCTAAAGACACAAAATTGTATAAAAATCGAGTCTTTAGAAAATGATATCGAGCTAAGAGCTACGCATCGCAGTTAAATAAAAAGTTATGCGTAACGCAGTTTAAACGCGTTTCAACATTTAAATCGTCATCTTGTTCAATCGATGGTGTACATATAATCGCTTTTGAAGGCGACAAGTCGAACGAGTAATTTTAACGATTTGAACGAGTTGACGTGGGTAAGGAGTGCGAAATAAAGTCAGTTGCAGCTGTACAACGCTGCACATATGTTTTGACCATAGATTTCACGAAAGTCGTTCAATTTATTACAATGGCTGTGCTCGGTTCTATCAAGAAATTTTAGTTTTATTTCACTCTTCTCTGAAACCTTGATCCCGCTGGCAATTAAGTTCAATTCAATTATAGTTCATATTTGTTCGTGGCGGAATTGCGAGTGCTAGGTGTCGGAATGTCTTTTGTGCGGAATAACAGGGTGAGCCCGGTGACAGGGCAAGATGGCGAAGGAAAAAAGAAGCCCCGTGAAACGAAACAGCGAAGCTGTTCCCGCTTTGACCGGATCGCTCGAAAAGTACATTTCTCTTGGTCGGTTACGTTCCTTTCGGTGCAATTTCTTTACAATTTCGTACGACAAAGGAAGCGTCCTCGGCTAATCCCGAGTCTTCGAATCGTCCTATCCAATTTAATAACAGTTTTCTTTCCGCGTATAAACGCAATCGATGCTGAACGTCAATTTTCTCGACGAGTCACCACCGACCTGGTAACCCGAAATGTCGATATCCCGACCTTTCGATTAGATTTCAGGCGTACTGTTCTTCTGATTTCAACGACGATTGAGTATCTAGCCAACAGTATGAAATATTAATCCTCGAGCGGTTCGTCTATACCGTGTTATAACCTTCTTTCTTTGCAAAACTCGAAAGCATCAAATATTTTAGACATAAATTGTAAAAATAATAATTTATGACTGTAATACATATTATTAAAATAATTATTTAAAACATGTACTTGGGACACGAAAGGTATTTCATTATCTGCGGCAGATGATCAAACGTGAAGTTCGTTCGATTCGTTACCCGGCAGCAGTGCAATTAATTTCTGATGTCGTTTTTATTGAGCCATCACAAGTGGCAAACGGGATAGATTAGTTCTGGTGAAAGGCTTTTTATCGAGTACTGCTAATTTCCTTCGCCCTTCGCCGCTCTCCTTTCGTCTTGTCGGCATTCTCACCCCGAGGACCTCTCCTTTTCGTCGCCTACGTACCCTTCGTCGCGCCCGCCGCTTTTCCTTGCCCGGATCGTAACCATGGGGCGAGCGACATTTAATGGAAATCTGCGACATCTGTCGCGTGGGGCCATGCCGCTAATTTAAATCCCATCACATGGCTACCATCGCTTTCCAGCGATGCCAACACCACCCCCCCTTTGGCTCTTTCCTTGTCCCCGTTTACGTTTTATCCCGGCATTCCTTTCCTTATTTCCTTGCGCGTAATCAGAAAGTAATGCCTCAATTACGTCTGGCCGGAGTCGCGTTTGATGGCACGCGATCAGCCGGTCGAATTAAATTTTAATTATCGCATTTAATCGGGTATGCGTTCTTTTTACGCTCGCTCTCCGTCCTGTTTCGCGTTGAAAGCAATGCATAAGGAGACGGCGTTTCCTAATCGTTCAATCGAATGGATTAAAAGCCGTTCCAGTTGATATGGATTGATACGGTGGAATTCGATATAAAATTGCTTTTAGCACTTCCGTTTGCCAGGATATTTAGCGGATATTTTTATCCGATTGAAAACGTTTAGAGATGCGATCAGATCTTGTTGTAAAATATTGTTGTAAAATTGCCTGTAACGTTTCTTCGTCCTAGTTTCATTATCTCTATCTACATCCCTAATTTTTATTAACCCTTTGAGCCCTAAGTCATTTTTAAATATAACTAAGTTTAGATTCATTTTCAAATGAACTATTTTCGAGGAAAGGACTTACAAATGTTTATGAGATTATTCATTTTATTTCTTTCGTTAATTAAAATATTCTAATAAATTACACATCTCACCCTGGAGGCGCCTTTCAAGCGCAAAGGGTTAAACTTTGCGCCTCAAATTGATACTTTTGTAAAAGGTACGAACAAAAAGATTCCAATTCTTTTTTTTCAAGTTCAATATAGAAACGCGTTGCGTCATCTCAGCTCTCCAAATCAAACCCTCCAGTTTTTTTCTTTCTTTTTACCTGGTAACCGTAATGTATTTCATGTTGTTACATCTCGTTGGTAAACGAAGCGGCGTGGCGCGGTTCCAACGAGCTTTGGCCGGAGCGATTGCACTGCAAAGGGCAAAGCAGGGAGAAACGATGCCCGTAAGATATCTGGAAAAGCAATTCTCCGTGAAATACATTAGTATTGCGAAGCTCGTCGAAAATACCATGTTCTTTCGTTATATGTCGTCCCACTGTCGCGATTGTAAGTCTTTTTGCTTTTGCAACAATGGCTTACCTTGATGCTTCTCCACCCTCGTGATCCGACTTCTTTTCTACGCGTTTCTTGCAGAGATCTGTATTATCGACCACGCGGTCAACCCTTTTCATTTCAAACGAGTTCGAGATTCGATTGTCAGGTGGAGAAAGCTCACCCTTTTTGGGGCTCGAGTGTCACCCAATGTTTAATTAATAATTCAATTTTATTAACACGTTGATTGCCATGATTGTCACTGGCGCCTTACATTTTCTATAATTGAATAATTAATAAAAGAGATCGCAGACTGATAATGCAAAATATTAATCTAATTTTTAATATTAATTTAAGAGTGTCTTACCACCCACGTCTGTTTTCACTGTGTCAGTCAACTCGTTAACCTTTTTATTTATTAAGGTTTCAATATTTAAAATTTGTTGCTTAAATATTTTCTATAAAAGAATAGTCATTTTTCGAAAATAGATCTTTAATTGTATCTTTATTAAATTTTGGGGTGCAAGAATAAAAAGATTAAGTTTCTAAAAGGGTTAACTCGTGTAAAGTGTCAGGGGAAGATGGCCAAGTATCCTGAAAAGGATTTGTAACTTTAGTGTATTTTTGGATATTAATAATTATTCACTATCAAAACAAGCATGTGTCTTTTTTAAAAAAGTACTGAAAAACATTTAATTACATTTCACGAGAAAGAAACTGGAATGTACAGGAAACAAGGTTCAATTGGTAAATAGTTCCAGCTGCAATTCAGTAAATGTTATTGCTTCCTGATGCCAGCTAACTTAGGTGGTATCAAATCGAAGTGATTCGTGGTGGGTTCGATCTGCAGTTTCAACGAATATTATGGAAATCGCGGATACCGCATAAACTAACGAATGTCGTACGCGATACCGGAGCCAGGTTTTCGGCCGCAGCACGAAGAACCGTGAAACATTGATATAAAATGTATTGAATTTACGTTGAATATACCCCTCGAAGTGGTTTGCTATGCTTTTAAATTCCGCTGCCAGTTTTGATCACTTAACTGATTGGCGCATAAGAAAATCAATAAAAAAATACGATATTAAAACGAACGATTTGCAGGCGCGAAATTGTATATCCTTAATTAATGCGCCAAGTAGCAATTATATTTATCTGATACGAAATTTATATATTTTGAAATAATAAAAAAAACGAAAATTAACAATGAAAATATTATATTGCGAGTAAGGTTTACAAACTTTTGGCTATAGCTGTAACGAAAGGGTTAATATTGATATTTCGAAATATTCGATTTCAACGATTCGATCCACGATAGGGGTTCTCGTTAAATTTTAATTACTTCGGTGGCTGGCAATAAAAAAAAACAGGGCGGAGAGTAAAGGAAATACAACTTTTAATTATTTACGCTTTTAAGATCATTGAGAAAGTTTTGTAAAAGATATTTAACTACATCGAAGAAGTATAACAATTGAACGGAAGCATCGAGAATTGAACGTTTGCAGCCATTTGGCTTACTTAACCCAATTGTCTGATCAAGACTGGCTGTTTTCTCTATCCTTTTCCGAGCGTATCGCGGCGCAGCCGCGGCGAAAGCCAATTTTCATTTAAGGATCGGTACGATGAACCAAAAAATAAAATTCAGGATTACCGGGGATACTAACGCGAAAGGGAATACCACCTATCCCGCCCTTGATCGAATGTACGGTTGAAATTTAATTTCTTAGGGAAATCGATATATCGGTTGCAAAGGATTTCGCCAGTCTCTTCGTTCAATCTATTCCTTAATGAATTACTTAAGCTTTCTAGACATTTTCAATGGTTAATACGGCGCTTGTCGTGTTTTGAATTTTTATTAAGTTTGAAAATTTAAAGAAAATTATTGATTTAATTATCGATTATTAATTTAATTCAATCTATTTTGAAATTATTGGATTAGGAAGTATATGAAATAATGAATAGCACTATGTATATGTATAAAATTAATTTATTAGGTGAAATGAAATATTTTGAAATATTGAAGTAGCTAATAGTAAAAATAGAAAAGTAGATAACATGCAAGTATCATAATAGCAGATACAGAGATTATTCCAAATATTTGCGATTTTTGCACAATGAAAATGCAATAAAGGTATTCTAAAATGTATAGATGAAACCGAGAAGGAATCTAAGAATAAACTTAGAGTTCGACAATTAATACCAAAGCTTGTTTTCATTTCGAGTTTATTAATCCAAGTACAGATGTTCCGAGTGTCTGCAAGGATATCGAGTACGGAACGCAAACAGTTTACGGGGACAGAGAATGCCTGAAGACGATATATTGTCGAGTCAGCTGCAGAATTACAAACTGCATTGCTCCTGGACGTCAAGCGAGGGATGGATTTTAATTGTGTCACCCGTTATAATCTGTCATGCAACGGAACCAGACGATCCTTGTAGCTGTTTCAACCTCTCCATTTTCGCGAATTGCACCGTACCCCGCCGCTTCTCTCGCGTTTCTTCCCTCGAATCTTCGCGATTACCTCGCGAAATTGCTGCCTCTGCTGTTTCACTCCTCCCCCCTCCCCGTATCAAAAACGAGGTTAGGAAGTTGTAGCTTCGAACTATCCAGCCACCCGCCGTTTTTCCTTTTTCTTTTTTTTCCTTTAAATTGGTAGTATTTATCCAGTGATCAATGGTACGCGTCGTTGCTCGTGTTTTCTCCATCGTGAAAATCCGCGAATTATTTTCTCCCCTATGCGCCGGGTATTATTCTGCGGCGGAGTACGGTTGCAATTTCTGCGGCGCAAGTTTTCAATGATGAAACGATAGGATGAGAAGAAACATTGGTGGAAGGATTGAGTCCGATACGACTGTTCTAGTGGAAAATTACACCGGTTGAAAGGATTCTTCTGTACTTAACCCTCGAATATGTAAATTAGACGGCACCCAGGCACCGCTTGCTAGACACGGAAAGTAAATTAGCCTTCTCGTTATTAGACGAAACGAAAGGATGTACGGTCCCCGGCCATCGAGGGACTCTGCAAATTTTCCGGATTTTTCACGGTTTTCGTTTAATATCTTGTATAATAGCTGTAAAAGTGAAGTTTAGATCAGTGACCCCAAACTGCTCGTTTTGATACCGTTTGTGTTGTACGAAATAAAAAAAATAAATTAACATCTTCCAGATTTTTAATATTACCTAGTCCTAGTTTCTGAGCGATTAGAATTTTAATTTCGGGTCGTATTTCCAAATGTTTTAGATAATTCGTGTTTGAAATATTTGAACGTTTCAAATGTTCCGGAGACGTGAAGTGTCACCCATCCTGGTTCGGCTTTAGCTATCTGTGATACTTGAAAAATTGCAATTCTAAAACGTGCTCCGCTCTTTTCGCTCCACAATACACTCCCGCCCATAAGTCATGGGATCTGTTATCATTTTAGAATAAATTTGGATTATCTTGATACATAGTGATTTATAGTAACTAGGTACTCGAATATCTACCAAAGCATTAATATTTGAAATTCGTTGCATTAATTTCTGTCTTAAAGATGTAAATGAAATTGAAATTATTTTCAAAGACGATTTTCTGATATTTTCGTACAAGTATGAATCGTTAATTGGATATTTATCGATTCGCGTGAAAAATTGTATTGTTGCATTGGATTTCAATTGCAAAGCAGGCGAGCGATTTGAGGATGTAACAGCACCTAAACCTCGGCGATTACAATTCCTTGAACCCTTGGAAAATTCTTGGAATCAGCTCGTGGTTAGGGTGAGAAGGGACGGATAAGCGGCGAGAAACAAGCAAAGGATGGCGGGAGTTCGTGAGAAGTGCCTTAACGAAATTTCCCTCGCATTTGGATGCACGGCCTGGCAAAGTGACACTCCCTCGACAAGTAATCGAGTTATTCGACGTCTTATCGAACCTCTCTCTTTTCTTCCCTGCTACGCGACGTCTCTCTCGCGTTCATCCAAGTTCTCCTCCCTGACTTTTCTACGTTCCTCTTTTCTCTCTTTTTTTTTTGCTCTTCCTCTCTCTTCGCTCCTACTCTTCTGCTTGTCGTGATCGCTTGCCAGGCTGCTTCGGCGATTTGCTGATTACTTCGGCTGGAAAAAAAAAGAGCTAAAACCATGGAAGGGAAGAGAAACGGGACGAGTGACGTGCTCGAAACAAGCGAATCGGTCTGTCTACCTCTTTCCTTCTCCACTTTTCCGTCTATCTTCGCTGACGTTGCTTGGTACGACGTCAGGGACGCAGTCATGTCACCGACATGAAGGTGCAACACCCTCCTCCATTCATTGTCAGCTCGTGAAAGGAAAAGCCTCTTATTAATGCGTGAAAAATTCCTCCTGACCATTTCATCTTCCGTATCACACTTTTCCACGTTGCTCCCTTTCATTTCGTTATCGAGCCTTGACATTTTTATGCAATTGTTGAGAGTTCAGTTATTATTTTATACGGACAGTTCATTTCAGTTTGTCACCTTATATTGTTCGTAGAAAAATAGTGTGATAAATACGGTTCAGAAAAATTGCATTCAACTATGTAATCTGTAATGAGTTTGTTTAATCACTGCAAAGGGATGATTCTTTTCATAAACTGTCAGAAGTCTAACATCTTTGCTGTAATAAATTTTTGGTAGACGAGCAAAATTATTAGTTTTGTAGAAAAGTAGTATATTCTTTAAAATTATAATATTTGCAAAAATTGTTAGATCCATAAGCAGAGAAAAGTAATATGAAACATTATTTATATAAATATTTTATTTTGGATGATCTTGGAACCTATCCACTGCAGATACGAGTTCTGCCCCCTACACAATTTTGCACCCTTTTCTTTGATTAATTATTCATAATTATTAATGACAAGTCTTGAACATTTTAAAATCGTATTAATTAGTAATTGAGTTTCAGCTCACAAGGGTTCAGAAGATTTAACAAATAAAGTTATCGTACCGTTTAATTATTTACAGTAAAAATCCATGTGGATGATTAATAACTGGAAGTAAAAGGGGGAAACAAATTGATTTCGGTTTAAAATCATTAAGCACTGATTACATTATGCTACGAAATAATAATGTTGGCACAGTGTTGATTTCGGACATAAATTCCTGCACAAAAAGACAAGCATCCGTTTCATTCTTTCAAGTAGCAGATTCAACCTCCTTGTACTGGGGTTTTTTAAATCTGAATGCCGTCACTGACCTAGGTAGGGGAGTGACACCACCCTAACCCTCTTCTTAAGCTTCTCAAGAGACACTGGCCGTAGGACTAATGAAAGGCGGCCGTGTTGCCAAGATTTTTTTTAAAAGGCTCCCAAGCCGTGCGCATCCCTCCCGACCTCTGTCGTCCCGCTTTTCTTTTGTGTCCTTAGAGTCGAGGACAAGGGACGATGATTGGCCGACGAGGCTAATTATAGAGATCTATCGGTATTCTTTTACTCTTCCGATTCTACACTAATTGGTGTCCGCGATGCGAGTACTTCTACGTGGATGCGTAATAAATTAACACGAAATAAAATCAATCTTGTAACTTCGATGACAAAATGAAATTATCGATTAAATTTTAAAAGGATCCATGAAAAATTCAGTCGACAAAAATAGAGCAAACGTTGCAATTAAAAGCGGTTGATAGAAGCCTGTTTGAGCCGCTATTAAATAATTTTTCTTAAATAATTGTCTGTGTTTTGTGGGAGTATTGGCCTCACAATCAGTGTGAATCACTATTAGGACAGAAGATGAGAAGAAGAAATTCTTAAACGTTTGCCTTTCTTCGTTGTGCTGTGGGCGGATCGTAATTGGAAACTTAATGCTCGGCCGAGCGACCATTGAAAAGATTTCTCCAATTAGCAGAATAAGCCTGGATGAAGATAAGACACGCCCTGCTACCATGCTACGTGATAAATATCGCAAATAACCGATGCGTCCCACGTATAGTCCGAGAGATAAGGATACCTTCGATTCGGAAGAACGTTACGAGGACTCATGCTGACGCTAATAATCTTGTTATTGCTACTTCATTCAGAAAGCTTCAATCAATTCGCGCTCCTGATTTCTCGATAAATTTTCAAGAAATGATACCTCGAGTTCATCATTCGCGTTAATTATGATCGGTATTTACGTAATCAAAAATGGGAGAAAAATATAAGCAAAGTCAATTAGGTGATTAATAATAAGGGTGATTTTTATTTAAATAATGCTTTCGTACATTTTTCCAATCCTGGTTGTACTTTATGAGGGGATTTTTGGTTCAACCGTTCACATTTCTAAAAGATAAAACGAACATATAAATTAGGTACGTGAGAGAGAAAGGCATATTTGTGAGTTCAATTGTGGTCTGAAAAACTGTGCTATAAATAATTTTGTATCTCTCTATTTTCCCCAAAAAAGCTGACGTACTTTATTTCTTAAATATTTAAAATTGATGAACTGATTGATCCTCAAATTATGTGTTCTTACACAATTATCAAAGGAAAAAGAAGAAATACTGTAATGTACCAAACCATAAGCCACAGTGGAAACAGACGTGTGTGGTCAGACACACTGAAATTCCAATTATTAAGGCTTCTATCGATTAATTTCCAAATGTAACCATTTAAATTACTACTTTACACTATTAATCTAACACTAGCAACATCCACGGTTTATTTTACCTTTTTTTCCATTAATTATTATCGGATTACAGAAAATTTGAGGCACCGGTCACCAGTCAACGTGTTACCCACGCAAAGCAATCGATCGATTCTTTAACGATCTTGTCACACACATCGACATTTCAAAAACACAATGCAAATTTTCCAAAATTCATAATTTTCATTCCATGGTACCTTGAAATCAGGTAATCGATCCTGATATCATTTGTTCGAAATTCTCCATATAACGAGCTGTCGCTAAACAACAGCCAATCAACTGTAACTCGTGTATTCCCATTGAAACAGTTGTTCAATCGACGTGTAAAGTAATTAAAAAAAAAAAAAAAAATCACACACACACACAAAAAAAAGGAAAGAAATAGGAAAAAAAAAAAACGAAAACGATCGATCCCCGATCGCGAATATTCGTTATTTTTAACGATCCCATGCACCGAAAGGGAAGAACCGAATACGCTTTCCAGGTCAGGCCGGCCAATATTTCAAACGGCCAGACATTTGGAAAGAATTGACGAGGTACGCGCTCTTGCAAAACAACCCTTTCGTCCGTGGGGCAGGCTGGCGTCGTGGGACGTAGGTTTGCTGGCAGATAGGGTCTAGAGGGGGAGAGGGGTGGACGGTTGGCTGGCACACGGGGGGTGAGAGTGTATGTAGGGGTGCAGCTGGGCGGCCATCTTGTTGTTTGTCCAAGCTCGGCCTTCACACTAGAGTTTGTAGTCTGGTACCACCCTCAAATGCGTCCTATTGGTGCATTTAATTGCAAATAACGAGTTGAACGTAGCCAGACGAGTGTCTGGCTGCGTAAAATCCGATTAACTCTAAGACGTAATTGGAACAGAATAGGTTGGCTAGATTTATGCGCAAGAAAAAGGGAAGAAAAAGAGAAGCGTACCGTCTTGGGCGAACGCCAAGCTACCATGGTTAGGGCTTATTCGATTAGACGTGCACACGTGCGCTACGAGTACGTTCCTCAGGTAAGCACGTTCCTTTCCTACGAAGATAGACATTTTTAATGTTACATCTGGGAAAAAATCAATTACCAGTCGTTAGAAATAAATTGCAGTTGTGTTTATTTTAAGAAAACGTACACGTGTCTACGACTATCTGAATTAATTGATTAATGTCTTGAATTTTTTTAGCTTAATTAATTTTAGCTTATTTTTCAGAAATAATGCCCACACGATTAATACGTTATCTTGATTCCTTTAGATTTTATCCGATTCAGTGGAAACAGACGTATGTAGTCAGACACTCTAAAATTTTAATCATTTGGGATGCTATCCACTAATTGCCAAATTTCTCATTTTAGTTTGGTACTTTGCATTATTAACTATCTTCTAATCTCTGGTAATTATTATTTAATCTCCCTTAAAATTCTAATTCATTTAATTGTCCTGTTACCTGTATTATTTACAAATATTCGGCTAATCGAAGCTGTTGGAAATCCCGTGTTTAGATAATCGAACCTTCCTATTCCACTTGTTTGCACAGTTTGGTCGATTTCAAATCGCTTCCTCTGTTCTTTTTTTCCCTCCTTCCCAGCTCTCCCCCTCCCCAAACGCCCCCCGTTGTCTATCGGGGAACGGGCTGCTGTTTTTCGCTACGTTATCCGTCGTTTCAGAATTGTTTTGTACGCGTGAACAAGCGGACGTGCGAGTGAATTTCATGAAAAATACCTCGAAGCAGTCGCATTGTTTTGAACGAGACGGGCTACGCAGAAGCGGCGCAAACCGCGAACAGAAGCCACTATGAGATCATAAATCTGCACACGTCGATTCGAATCACCCGGTAGAGGGTACGGGAGCGTTGGTCCGATGGAAGGCAGTACGGGTCAATAACCCGGCGTACCTACATTTTTCCATAGCCAGTGAAATGGATATGGAGGCCGCTGGTCGCGGGCCACGTCGAAATGCGCAAGCATTCCTGTAATAGAGATGATCGAGTCTCGCCACAATTGAAATTGATATTTTTTTCGTATTGATACCGACCGTTGGGCGAGTGGATAGTCTCGATCCATCGCATCGGTAGACGGCCTGCTATCGGACGTTCGAAATCGTTTTTTCGAATGTTCCTTCGATTCTGCCCGCGGAACCATCGCCGGATTTTAAAGCTGGAAAACGTACTGTGTTTCTTGCTTCCTAACTATGCAATTGTTACTTGGGGCTAACAATTCGCCTTCGCCTGACATTGTTACTTGGCTATGTAAGGAAAAGGTTCAAGAATCAGGTCTTCGATGCGACTATACACCATTTAATCCTCCACTGTACCAAATATGACTTTCTCTGAATCTACACTCAAGGATAACTTATAAGATAAGAAAGCACAAGACTTACCTGAATTTATTAAGGAAACTAAACTGATAAACCCTACTTACTGATGTCGTTAATAACCTAGTAGCTGATACGACTTAAACCATAAATAAATAAGTAAATAATAGGGAATGTGTTAGTTTTCAGGGAGTTTGGATGTTGCAAGCACCAGATTTTGAATTTCAGAAATCAGCTAAGAAGACAAGTAGGTCTACGTCATTAATAACTGGAAAATCTCATTCTGATTACTTAAAATATTGAATTTATTCAGTAAAATCCTTTCCACGGCTTTTAACTTTGCTCTGATATTAAAAAACGATATGGAGAGGGAAAATTCAAATTAACGTGACCTAAGTACCATTTCAATTAAAAAGTAATTTTGAAAAATAAAAGTCCGAACAAGTTTTTGCAAAATGAAATGAAACATTTTTAAGGGAAATGTGTAAACGAGACAGTTAGAGATTTTATATAACTTGCAGATTATAATTAATGTTACAGCGTGTCTGGTAATAAAAGTTGCAGCTTCAACTCCGTGAAATGATGTAGGTACTGATAATTACAACATTGTTCACTTTCTCGCCTATTATTCGCTGCGAGAATTCCGCTGTTCTTTTCATTTCGCGTGAAATACGCGAGAGTCGCGTGAGAGAAAGAATGCGAATCGTTTAAAGAGAATCGAGTTCGAACGTAGCCGCGGGAACGTTTCAACCTAAAAAATGGGAGTAAGTAAAACCCGCGGAGAATGTGGGATTCCATCGAGAGATTGATTGCGAGACCGTAAACCCGTATCGGTTTTAATGTCTTGTACACGTCTTAGAATCTCAGGAGTGCTTAATATCGATATAAGACACCAATTCATCTAATCCGAATTAATTTTATTCTATCGATTAATTTTCAAATGTATCCATTTAAATTATGACTTTACACTATTAATCTAAAGGAGCGAACGATCATCTGTTTCGTCGCGAAGTCAATGGTCGAACGAATAATCGATGAACGAACGGATAGGGTGTACAATAAATCATAGTTGTGCGACCGTGGATACCGATCGTGCTCGCTTATCCGGCAAATTCCTGTCAATAACGAGACAAACGTTTAACTTATAGTATCTATTTAAGAAAGAAACGTGAGGGCAAGGTAAGAAGTGGCGGGGCATTCTTCGTGATATACGAGCACCGCTGTATCATAAGATATATGTAACTTCCTAGATAGAAGCATCTGTCGACCGATCCTCCAGCTGCATTTCTTTCGTTATTCGTTCGACGGAACGAAATTCAACGTTCGATCGACTCCGCGCGAAATGGAATACTCCTTTTGAATTCTGACGGCGGTGCTCTGAACTACACCGTCCGAGAAAAATAAAAAAACAGATACTTGTTCGTCCTGCAGCCGGGGAGAAGGAAGTAAAACTAATAATTCGATTTAACACGTGTTTATTTCTTGGTGGCCCGATACAGAATGATTTGCATTGACAAATCGTTTTTCTTCTTCGAGCGGACTTGTCATCTGTGCTATGGTGACAATATCATATCAACACTGTTCCTATCGATACTTCACGTATTCCTTCCTTGACTGATCAAATAATAAAAAAGAAGCGAATATTAAAAAATGTATTACAAGCATATCTTATGAAAAAGTCGTGTTTAAAGGCGATGCGATTACATCGTGGTAAGAATAGTATTAACAATATCATGTACCAGCGATGTTACACGATGCCTACGGTCGCGTAATCTTCGTCCCCATCATCCGTTTCCTATCCCGTTCTTCGCGGATTTTTATTAACTGTTTTGTGTTACATCTGTTATCGGGAATCGAGGTATCGTCGCTCTCCTCCCCTCCCGGTCCTATGAATTCCCCGATCGCAGCGGCAGAACCGGGGAAACTTGGCCGCGCGCTGTATGAGAGGAAGTCGTGAACCGGCGAAAGGACCGTGCGACCGTCGGAACTTGTAGAAATGAATGCGAAGAGATTGCCGTGGAAAGGGGCGGCGGGACGGCGGGGTGGACAGCTCACGGAACTAGAAAAAGTAGAGACGATACGACGCTTTGAAACTTTTCCACTTTAACAATTATGAGCCGGAATTGAATACAGCTTGCACCGATTGTAAGTTCACTCGATTTGCTATCCTTATCGCTATCGGCCGTTCCCATAAATAACGCGCGCGATCTTTTCGAGTTTAACCGGCCAGAGGTTGCTACCGTGGCCCCCCCTCTGATCAAGATCAGCCGACGAGATTGGCCACTTTTATTTTTCCTTAGATCCTGCACTCCGTAACCGGGCGCCATTCGTGATTAAAAAGATATCCAACGGTGCCGTTTATTTTTCCTTGTTTCTTACATCGGCCATTGTGCTGTACGCTTTCTAAGGTAGCTATTTTCAAAACTTATTATTGCGATCCGTATACATCATTTTCTATAGAAACGAGACATGGATGCCTGCACGCTTTGATACGATCTACATTGTTTAGTCGTTGAACGGTTTCGGACATTATCAACTTTACAGATTTAGCACACTGTAGCTTTCTGATTATTGGTATATTTATCATTCTCCAACTTTTTCATTAAATAATCATTTATATTTTTGCATTCAAATCCTTTACTAATTTTTTTTTTTATTAGGGAAACTAGGTCTTAAGGTTACCCTTTACCTTTGTTATTTATGTAGGAGTGGTATGAATGTGTAGAAAGATTGCATGGTGATTGAGTGAAAGAACAGGTGAGTTACCTGAGTTGCGAAAAAGCGATGCGTGAGAATAGGAGAGAAATGACAAAAAACAGAAGCAAATTTTCTATAATCGAATAATTAATACAAGACAAGATAAAATAAACCGTGGATGTTGCTAGTTACATTTGACAACTAATCGATAGAATCCTTAATAATTGGAACTTCAGCGTGTCTGACCATACACGTCTGTTTTCACTGCGTTGTGGAAGTATGGAAGGCGTGTGAAATCCTATTATAAATCTCCTTCAATTACCTAATTATAGTACTTTAAAACTAAACCTCTACCAAAGTAAATATTGATGGGTTACAAATCACTTGCCATACCTCTGGTAATTTTTACGACACTCCACTTCAAGGGGTAGAAAACAGTCGCTCAGGGGGATGAAAATAAACCATCCATCTTCTCCCGCAATACAAATTCCATCCCCAAAACATCGAAGCACCGCGAGGACCAGCCACCTCGACCAAGAAGCGTCGAGATCGCAAACTAGATCTGTTTACAATCATCCAGAATCAACGGGGGGAAACTTTACGACAATCGACTTTTGATTGCAACCTTTGGAATGTTTTCAAATGGTCGTTGAACGGTGCCCGTCGCTGTCTGCCAGCGTGATCCCGAAGCAGAGGAGCGGAGGGGTCGAGCACATGGGAGGGTTGGACACGGGAGAATATGCGTTTAAAAGTTCGCAATGGTCCCGTTAAGTTCCATCGGTCGCCGGCCTAGCGTATTCAAAGGCGAAGTTCGACGCGCGCGACCGGGCTATTTCAGGCGTTCGAGTATGCGTTCTGTACGTTGTTTGTTTTCGAGGACGAGGAGAGAGAAAGGAGGGGAGGAACGGTACGGGGGATCGATGAACGTCCGATACGGAAGGAAAAGATGGCGCGCGATACAAAATCGCGAGCAATCGAAGCGAAGTTAAACGGTCTTCGTCCCCGCGAGGTCGATGCATTTTCGCGATGTTTACTAAACAGAACAACCTGACCGGACCCAATCTCGCTTTTATAATGGAAAGTCTCGGTTCGACGCTGCGAGTTTTCATCCCTGTGCCCCGTTCCCGTTCGCCACCGGTGGATTCGTTTTGTTCCGCTAAAGTTTTAAGAGATACTTTTAAGAGATTCGAGGGAAACTCTCACGGGCTTTCCGATTGATTGGTAGTTTGATATTGTTTACCGAACACGTCTGCGAGAAGCTGTAGATACTCATTCGTTCGAACGGGGAATCGCGAATCGGGGAACGTATTTTAAATTGCACGATTCTTACGGATTCGGCTGGTTCTTATTGCGGATTCTTTGGGAAATTGTGTGAAAAGTAAACGTGTTCGTTTTGTCATTCTTTGGGAAGCGATGGAATATAAAGTTAGGAATAAGGAAGTTTAATTTTTCTTTTATTATTACAATTCTTGTATTTGGAACTTTCAATGGAACTTAATTGATATTTAAATGGTAAAAATATTTAATTTATCCTTTGCACTCGAATGGTGCCTCAGGGACGACATAGGTAGTTTTTCAAATGTAAAATTCACGAGTTGTTTATATTAGAAAGCTCATTTGTAATTCTTTTCTTTTAAAATAATCCTTTCAAATCTTGGAAGCTCTCCTGGAAAACGTATTTGGGTGAAAACGGTTGGAAGTCCTTCGTCCCCAAACGGTTAATAACTAAAATTAAAATTCAAGGTAATCAATTAACACCGAGAAAATAGTTGTTTATCCAAGAACAGCGAAGCGAAGAAAAATATGGGAAGGTATAGTTGGCGGTCGAAAAACGGCGAGGGGAAGGGAACTTTTGATGCGTGGTCGACGAAGGGGCATAAAAATGGTAGCCAGTAAAACTTCATAAAAACCATCAACGTGTCGAAAACAGTTAAAGCGACAGAAAGAAAGGGGAATAAAAATTTCCTGTCGCTTTTTGCCGGTCCTAAAGGGCGGAGGGGAGGGGGGGAACTTGCTTTCGCGAAAATCCTTTTCAAACTTTCTTTCGTCGCGGAGAATTTATACGGGCATCGACAATGTCAGCTTCATAGCCGTGCTTCAGTTCGCGACACTTCCGGCGAAAGGACGCAACAACTTTTCTCGGCGGAAGAGAGCACGCTCTGCAATTGTGTATCGACGACGCCAAGCATCGAGGTTGTTTTATGACCGAGGCTGAGGGGCCTCGATTCGCCCAACGAAGACGTTCGTCTCTGTCCAACTCGTGAAATAGCGTGGGCACGAGAGGGGGGGTGTGGAGAGGGAAACAGTGTATCGCGACTGCTTCTCGTGGCTGCTTCTTGCAGAGTTGACGATAAACTTTCGTATAAGTTAAGTACGAGCAGGATGAAGATGCATTACCCGACCGCGTGACCTGCCCGGTTCATACTAAATTGAAAGGAGAATCGTCCTTTCGCGAAATGGGAGAAGAAATAGCTGAAACGAAAATGTGATACCGTTTTTTTCTTCTCTTTTTTCCCTTCTAACCACCCTTCATCGAACTTTGATACCTTCTTTCTGGATTTACGACGAATCATTTCGATCCATCCGGGCGATTCGATGGTTTAAGAATGGAGTGAGACGGATAGGAATTGACGGTATATTTTTGAAGTTTCGACACGGTGGAACATTGAAGGGTTTCGTTAGTTCGTATCTTACGTTACGCCTTCGCCTGACATCGGGTGAAGTTGAATGCGACGGTATAAGAAGTGTCGAGGATCATCGAAGGTATCTTCCGGAAATAGGTCAGACGTTTACTTGTATCTCTAAGTACGGTAAAAAGAGGAAAAAATGGGAAGGAAGATTGCCGCGTTACTTTACACCGGCTCCCTGAAATTTTAACCTACATCGCATTCAGCTCGCACATCAGTGTACGCAAAAAAGTGGGAATTTGAGTGCTTTTGGGATTAAACAGATGTTCTTTAGTAATTATATTTCTGTTCGCAAATGAGCTTGATATTCCGCGCAAGAACATTCAAAATTTTCACAAAAATATCATTTACGTTTTATTAGAAGTGAATTGAAAGTATTAAGCTTTAAAACGCAGACATCAGATGCATTTGGGGTCGTTTTGAAATGTATAAAATGTACACAATTTTAAATGGAAATATTATATTTATTTTAAACACTTTGATATATTCTGGAAATCGTCGCTTATATTATTAGGAATTCAAATCGTAAATATTATTATTTGAAATTACAAAATATTGTAGAAATAAAATATTAAATTGTCACCCAACAAAGTCAATAAAACACTAACTTATCCAGTATATATGATTATATTTTAATTCTATATCTGAATCAAAATGATCTATAGGCAACCGTGAAAATATCAACCCCTTAACAAACCTTGACTATATAAATTGCAATCAGAATTAAATTTAGATTATAGTTTTAATCAAAATATGGATAATAGAGGTCACATACGAAATACGGGGTGCATGATACGATATTGTAAGGCAAGGGGTTGAAACGTCAGTAACAAGATCGCCAGATATACAAGAAGAATTTCGTAAAATTCGATGAAACCCTTGGCCCGAACGTGGCTTATCTTTCCGGGAGTGGTCCGAAAACTGGTCCAAGGAGCGAGCAGCCATCGAACAAGAGAAGTAAATTAAAAAATACTGCGATACACCATGGGTGTGTCGTAGTCTAGTTGACGGGCCTGGAGGCGGTACTCGAGGTTCGCTTGCACCCCCGTCGACCGCACTAACGTCATTGCCGACGACATCGTTGTCGTAGTCGTCGGCTCGCGTAGTTGTAGTGCAACGTGACAGTGGTGTAGCAGCCGGTAGCAGGACAGCGACAACGGTCGGCGGTGAGGGTGGTGGTGGTGGTGGTGGTGCAAGCCTGGAAGGCTTGAAGAGCCTGAGTTGGCAATAGTGGAGAGCATCCACTCGTTGCGACACTCGTGAGCGGCCTCATTGTCTCTCAAGAGGCTCCTCGCTTCTCCAGCTTCGCCCTTTCCCCTTCAAGCCCGGCTAACACCCCCGTCGCCTCGATTTCGTCCTCTCTCCGTTCCCTTTCGGCCGAGTCTGCAAGCGTTCCCTTCGCCTCGCCGCCTCTATTCCCGGTGCCCCCTTTCGGTGACATCGCCCCCCCTCGATCTAACAATCCGGCAGCTTACACCGGGTGCCGGCGTTGAAGTTGCATCGGCGACACGTTGGTCGGTACAGCAGGTACCTGCCGCTATCGCTTCTCCACCTCTCTTTCTTCTATTCGCGTCTACCCTCGTCCCACCGGCTGTGCCGCTTTCCAGGTTCTTCTACCGCGAGAATAAGGGGAAGAGGGTAGAAAGAGTGCACTAGCAGGCGTGCTCGGTGACGTGGAACCGTGGCAAAGCACCCAACCTTAATAAGCTTATGCAGCACTCTCCAACTATGTTGAAGCTAAGCTCGACCCAATATCTTCGTCAACGTCTTCCAGACGACATCGAGCCGTTCCGCTTCCCTCTATTCTCTGCTGCCGTTCGAAAAAATATCTACACTGTCGAGAGATATCTCTGCATTTTTTTCAACGCATATCGTCTCCTGGATTCGGATCTCCTCGTAGAAATCCGGAATGTAACTCGCGTGGCGCTGCTCGGATAATGGTGTTATGCGCGCGAGTAATGGGTCAGGTGCGAATAAAATTCGCGGCACGGTTCCGTTAGTCAGCTCTTGGCAAGTGTGCCCGGACGAAAGGAGCACGGGACGCGAGACGCGACGCGATCGGGCACGTTGCGAGACAATGGCAACTAAATTCCGCGGGTTCCTACATCTTGTAAGAGGGCGTCGCTTTTGGCGAGGTTGAAACGAGGCTAGCGGAGGGGGGAGGAAAGATTCGAGAAAGACAGACGAGCTGGAGAATCGAGCTGGGTCCGAAGGGAAGTGAGCGAGACAGGGGAATAGGGATGATCAGACGGAAAAAAGAGAAACACAGAGAGAGAGAGAGAGAGAGAGAGAGAGAGCAGGCCGTTGGATAAAAGTTGAAGCGAGAAGACTTAAGAAAAGGGGTTTGGGGGGAACGGTTGATGAGTGGATAGAGAGAACCGCGACGAGGATGAGAGGGTGGAGGCACAACCCGGATCGGGGTTTGGGAGCGAGGGGTCACGTCCAAGAAGGGACTGCATCTTCCCTTTGTGGGAATGCCGTAACGCTGGGTAGACACTTCCTTTCATCCGTAGCACCAGACACGATGGGTCGCGCGGCGTTTTGCCGACAGAATTGGTGGTAAGAGGGGGAGGAGGAGGAGGTGGAGGGAAAGAGTGCGGGCCGAGATGGGGGTTGGAGGAAAACGTCGTTTGAAATTTTCACGTTGGGCCACGGTTATTCTCTTATGGATTCTCTTGGATGGAGTGTAACGATGTCGCTTCGACTGTCCTCCTCTGCTCCCGCGTCTCTGGTAATTTTTTCAGGCACGCTCTTTTAAATCAAATGCTATCCGGTGCCTCGGTTCTTTAATTGCTTTTCAAATTCAATGTTTAACGATCGAATCGATGAGTCGAAGTACAAAGTGTTAATTAGCTGCTTTCAAACGATTTCAAAATTAAACGTAAAGTATGTTGATCTGCTCGTTGAGATCAATAACAATGTAAAACTGTCATCAGTTTGTACTATCTTCTGGATTCTTTTCAAAGTACAGAAAACATATATATTAAATATATTTTTAAATACATATTGCTCTTTAGTTCACTGATTTAATTACAAATGTGGTTTAATACCATAAAGTCAGCTATTGGTTCATTAATATTAATTGTGTATGAATTGAAAGCAGATGAAGTTTGTGTAATCCATATTTCGATAATCAGTTAGAGCATAGGACATATGTAATCAGAAAGCTATCAAACTGATTATTCATGATATCCCCTAATAATAATATCAATGTTAAACACCACTATTTATATCACTCGGTTCTGCACCGATAATAATAATATTTTACATGAAATTACACGATGCAACGTCACTGTAATGACATTGTAGACATTGCTTAGGGAAATGAACATTTAAACGATTAATAACACTAAATTTGTTTAGCATTTATTATAAATTAAAAATTTCTTCATTGCACCAACTAAATATCAAAAAGGTTAAGTAGAGGGATCAAGCACCCATTGGTTACACGATTGAAAGTTTCAGTCGCATTTATAACCGAATTAAAAGTGCACAAAATCGTAAATGCGAAATGCATGCTTTCAGCAATCTGCTCGTGGCGCACCTGCGTAACGATGTATCGGTATCGAAGCCACCCCTTTTCTTCCTTTCCATTTTCGATATCCTTTCTTTCCTCACATTGTAACTTTCTATTTCTGCCGTGACCGAAACTGTTTTAATCAACGTAACACTTTTCTTGCGATACATTGATTGCCTTTCCTCGTCTCCGGGATCGAGATAATAATAAACCCGAAAAAGTATTATTCGTTGGACTCATACTCGCCGATAGAAAATATCGAAACGAAATAAAAGCTGAAACCTTCCAATAAGTTCGGAACTTGTGACCACATTTACGTAGAAATACCTCGACGTACCGTTTTAACTGCGTCAGCGGTAACTCCTAGAACCGATCGGTAAAAGAGGAAACAACGGAAGAATAACAGGGATAAAAAAAGTACAAGAAGAAGAGGCAAGAGTAAAGTAGCGCATGAAGATTTCGAAGACAAAACGTGTCGAATCGATACTTACCCGGCTCAATTTCAACCCCATTCCTGTCCTTGTTTTCGTAGAACTTCAAAAATACACTTCAATCGTTTTCTGGATACAGACTTTGCTGGTGTGGGATTTTTGAGTAATTAGTGACGCAGATTATTATTATTTATTTCAAGGGTAGCGAGAAATGAAATTCAAATTTTATAACAGAGTGTTGCGGCTCAACATAAAATAATTAAACTTTCCAGCATATTATATCGATATTCATACAGTCCCTGGCCATCGAATTAGGACCACTGCAAATTTTCGGTATTTTTCACGTTTTTCGTAAAATTAAAATACATGTTAATATCTTGTGTTTCCACCCGTTGCTTTGATGACAGCAAAATATATATGACATAATGAAATACATGGCTATAAAAATGAAATTTTCATACGAGGGACTGTAATAATGTGAATCTCGATATTCAAAATATATTAAAATGATATTTTACACTAGTAACATTTGAAATTAGTTGCTAGAATAAATCAAGCCGTTATTAGCCAGAACTTCAGTGGTTGTTTTCCGTTCGCGCCTCGCCACGGGGGCTCATATTCTTTCTTACGGTGTCTCCGCGCACCATCCCTCCGCCGTGTCTTCCTCTATTACGCATTTCCGGTTCGTTGGACCGGAAACGCTAAGATAAGGCGGGCCTACGGTGCTCGCCTTCTCGCGATGGAGAAGGGGACCGAGTTAGGTCTGGGTGTGTCTTATCCAAAAAATATTATGGGCACGTGGCCGGCATCGATCTCGCGTGTAATGGGACGGCCAAATGGGCTGCGATCGAATTCGTCCTTTGCGAACCGATCGATGTGATCGTTAGTCTGCTGAAGTCTTAACCCTTTTGTTAGTGACCTGTGTCAAACTAGCAGAAATTTAGGTATAATTATTAGTCTGAAAAATATTCTTAATTTTGTATCTTTAATAAATGGTTAATAAAAAAAGGAAAGCCCTGTGTCTCTAAAATAAGAAATAAAAAGGGTATTTGAAACTTTAAATGGCATATCGTTTATATTCGGATGAAATATGAATTTTTACGAGTCAGTTATTTTAGCGGAAATGATCTTAATAAAAAAATAGTTAAAACAGCTGAATATTAAAGACTGTTATTCTCAGAATTTTAATTGGCAAAATGAATGGGTAGATTGAAAAAATCAAAATAACTAGTCATCGAATTTTAAACACGTTGATTGCCACAGTGGATACAGACGTGTGTGGTCAGACACACTTAAATTCCAGGTGTTAAGGATTCTATCGATTGATGATAGAAAAGATGTAACGATCGTGGCTTAGGAATTAAAAATTAATTTGGAATCGTTCTGTAGCATGCACAGATAAAATCGTGGTTCGTATATACACTACTATTAGGCGAACATTAGATCTAACGTTATTGTCGAACTTTGAACAAGCTGAAAGATTGGATAGTTCCACGGAGGAACAGGTCAATCGATATTCACGAAATGATAAAACGGCGTTCTTTACGGCAGATAAACTTTTCCATATTCATCCCATTTTTCAAATACTTTTATGCCCGTTATTGCACAATTTGCATTCAATTCATATTATTTTCCGAACTTTTATAATCCTAGCTAATTGCATTAATTATATTCGTTCATTATGTTCTCGGTCATTGGCTCTATAAAGCAGCCGAGCTACGTTCTCGAGCAAACGTGTGCTAAAATATTAAAAAAAAAATGAACAGAAAAGTTTCGAATGTAAATACCCGCTGTGTATACGGTATACTTTCTCAGTATATTGCTGATCAATCTCGCTTTAAAAATGAATTGCACCGTTTGCGTACACTTCAATTTAGAAATACTTGATTTCCTGCCGATAAGAGAAAATGAATATTCTTCGTTGCTGAATAACATTATCTGTAGTTTTCGTTTAAAAAAGTAAACAAGTGCGAGGGCCTGAATTATATACTACCCAATTTTTCATTATAAATGGTATATTAGATGGGTGCAAAATTAATGGACGTCAAGAAAATTCCGAGAAGTGACACTATGTTACCTCCTGACACATCATGTTCTCCTGATACAATTTCGAAATTTCAAAATATTTAATTTATCTTGTATCAGGAGAATATAATATCAAAGGTGGAGGCACAAAGTTTTGTAGGATTAGACTGTTGAAGGGATTGCTAGTTAAATACTCAATGTTTCTTTTTTATTTAAGATTTATTGCATTTTTTCAATACGTACAACTATTATACATAATTTTTTAAAATAACAATTTTTAAAATTTCTTATTTAAAAATAAAATATATTTTTAATAACTAACCACAGTCTTGCAAACTTTAATTTGTTAAATTATTTACAAGCTTCTCCTTATTATAGTAGTAAATAAATTATCCAATAAATTTAACAATACCCTTTTAAATATCTATGTTATTATAAAATACCCCAACACCTCGTAAATACTTCTAATTACAATGTAAGACACGCTATATTGAGAATCCATAAATAAATATAAAATGTAGACTCACGATACATCCTTCACCCTCCTTGCGCAATAAAAACATACGTTCGACCGGCAACAATTAACCAATGTAACAACGGGAAACGGTTTTAAAGTTTCTTTTAAAGGTCGGTGACTGTTTTTTATTGAAGCTTCGAGCACCATCAAAGTCGATGAAATGCCTGACGTTGCAGTCGCCTCGCGAATTTGCCGCGGCGTGAAGTACAGCAGGATATGCACCCTCTGCCTCTTACCTTTCTCGCTACCCCTTGCCTCTCTCTCTCTCTCTCTCGTTCCCTATCTCTTTTTCTCTTTTTCATCGTTGACAAGTTCGGGAAACGCCTGACATCCCCTTATGACTGCACCCGGCTTTCCTCGTCTGCCCTCTTGCCCCTCGGTTGCCCCTCCCCTCCCCTACTTCCAACGCCCATCGGCTATGAATATCGTCAGCTCTTTTTCACCCTCGTCGAACATATTTCAACGACAGTAGGCATCGAGAGGCTCGACGGATGCTCTACCCCCTCACCCACCCGGTACAATCCCCGAATACACCGCGGAATGCTCGATCGCTCATTCGCTTCAATTGGGATTTCGGCACTTCTGTGGCAGAGCGAGCATCCTAAAGGACGGAAAGGATGAAGCGGTGCGCCACCACCGCGCCAGGGAGCGTCTGCCAACTCAAAGGAAAGTTATATATTGAAGAAGCGAAAAAGAGACTTCCGTATAAAAGGATGAATATCATTACGTTCCCGTTGGCTTATTCGTGGGTTTAATTTCGGCCACTTTCACGCCGCTTAATGGAGGGCCCATTGACACCTGTTTTTACCGCGTTTACTTCTACTTTATTCGTCGACGGAATGAATGGGACGGAGATGTGTAGTTATGGCGGTGCTGTTTCAATGAATTCTGTGGTATTAAAGAATTATAAAATATTCAACTGATGCCAGGTTGTTTCTGATTCGTGATTAATCAGGTAATTTGTTAGTGTTATAACTCTCAGAATGATACTGATACTACAAGTTAACAAAAATATTTTGACAGAAATCAATTAAATTGAACTTTCCAAGGGTTCGTCACTCAGGCTAGTCATAATCTTACCATTGATGACCTGGCTGGAGCAGGGGTAATTTTTGAGGGAACATACCCTCTATTTCATCCCTTTCCTGATCCCTCCTTGAAAAATATCACCCCTAGAAACAGGGGGCAGGAAAAAATTCCCCCTCGTGTTAAATTAAACGTGAGGAATTAATAATTAGAATTATTGGTACCTTAATTAGTAAAAAGAGAAAGGATAACAATTTTAAATAGCATTGTACTTATGCTAATAATGTAAAATATCAAATTGGATATGTTATTTCAAAATTGATCAATAAGATCCGGTGACCAGCCATTTCAAATTTAATTCGGTTAAATAATTAAGTAATAAAAGCAGCAGGACACTTCTTAAAATAGTAATTTCTAATTATTGCGCGCCGTGCTTAATATGGCCGATTCTACTACGGCGGTCAACGCGTTGGTATAATACGTTGGCTACCGCAGTGGAAATAGACACGAGTGGTAAGACACGCTAAAGCCCTAATTAACACTCTGCTTCGGTGAAAACGGATACGCGTGGTAAGACATTTTGAAACCTTAATTGTTGCGATACGAATAACTATGTTTCACATTTGAACCATTAATTACTTATCAAACTTAAACTATTAATTTAGTACCTCATATATTGGTATATCAATAATTTTATTCAAATTTTCTCTTCTTTTTATTCTTTAATCCTTTGTACAAGGAAATTTTGTTCAGAATATTCACCAGCAATTGAAAAATATTTAATACAATATAATATAGTGGTGAGAATAATTAAATATTTAAATTATATTTGGAAGGAGACTTAGAAAAATAAGAAAGGGTTAAATTGTTGGTAATCACCATGGATAATTACTATTAATTAATTAATAAGTTACCGTGAATATATAAAATTATTCGACCAATTTATGAATAAATATGCACGCGATGCACATTCATCTCACGCATTTTTCCTTCCCATACTTCTCCGCGTTTTTTTCCCCGGGAAATTTCAATTTTCCTTTTCTCTCGCACGTTCGCCGGCTTCTATGAAACTCTTATCCCCGGTCTGGAAGCTTTACGTTCCTTCTTCTTTTTCTTCTTCCTCCCCGGGAACGACGGTGTCTCGCATCATTTCGAAGATTAATTCGCTAGAACGGTTATCCCGTCGCTCCTTATCCCTCTTTCGTCAGCGGTCGAGAAGCTTGAAGGTGTCGAGAAGCTGTTGGGAGGAGACGAGATCTATTATCCGCCTTACTCTGTTACGTCCCTTTATTTTATTTCGTTTCGCGTCGGCCTTTACGTATTCCCGGTCATTACTGCTTACGTCCCGACGGTTTTCGTCCCGGTGGTAGACGCTTTGCGGTTTTCATCGATAACAGCTTGCCTGTGATCATTCTCTTTTTATCCCTTGTTGTCACGAACTCGAATGAAAGAAATTCTTTCTGCCTTTTATCGCGCCAACAGTTTGTACATTTCGTGTAACCAAAGTCCGAGAGGAAAAATGAACGAAAATATTGAATTGAAAATAAAATTTAAGGGATTGAAAATGATTATCGTTTTGGAACTAAGGATAGTAATTTTACGTAACGTTTTGGGTAATTTATTTTGTTAGGAGAGGATCTCTTACTCCATGTTGGTTCCAGGTCTCCCGTAAGTGTACATAATCCATTTGCATGAATTAAAGCTTCGTAAACTATAAACCACGACCCTGTATAGAAATCGTGGGAACTTTGGTAATCGTTCAAAGTGGATGGCACTTCAATTCCAAATGTCCTTGCCTCTAATTCTTCGGCAAACATGAAAATTACTTTGATTTATTATCACTCGCTTAACACGTTGGCTGCCATAGTGGTCACCTACAATTTTATATAATTAATTAATAAAAGAAAAGGTAAAATAAACAGTGGACATTGCTAGTATTAGACCAATAGTGCAAACTAGTAATTTGAATGGTTACATTTGAAAATTAATCGACGGAAGCCTCGATAATTGGAATTAAAGCGTGTCTGACCACACACGTCTGTTTCTACTGTGGCAGTCAATGATCTCAAAAAGAGATCGCAAGTGGAAGAAATTTGAGAAGCCCTGGCAGAGGACTAGGAAAAATGATTTGTTTGATTCGTGTATTTCTAGAATGGAATTTTATGCAAAGAAATTGCAATAAACAAATGAACCGCATGCGAGCCACGTTTTGGCCACCTCCGGTACTTATAGGACAGCAAAGACGAACTATAGTATCAAAACCCATCCATAGATGCCGCCACTTGCACCATGGACGCTCTTTGGTGCACACTTCCGTTTCCTTTTGAACGAGATCATTTCAGATGTGCTGAATTGGATGGGTGTCTTTATGCGATGGAGTGACAAAAACAGTTGTAACTTTTATATTACCCTTATTTTATGAGAGTATATTGAAATATAGTATTTTTTCCACCCTAATACAAATTCTAATCATGTCACAGTTTAATCTAATTAAGTATTTTTCGTATTTAGTTACAACTATTTATTTCTTGCAAGATTTTATAAACTGACGAATATTATTTTAATTACTCCTATAATTCTTAAGTTATAACAATGAATATTTACCTCGCTCTGATTAATGATATTTTATCGTAGTCACAAACGTTTAGTTTGTTAACTATTGTTATCGATGATTTGAACTTTAAAGTGTTATTCCTTAAATTTCTCTCGAGAATTACAATAACCTCAGATCACCTTCTTTTACAGATTCTCATTGTTTTAATCCTGTTACGAATGTTTGTCGAACAAACGATCTCGAGACAAACATAATTTTCTCGTTAAAACGTTTCACGGCAAGAGTTAAGAAAATTATTTCCCGCCACAAATAGGTCAGGCTAAGAATAATAAATTAAAGTTGGAAATAAGACGGAATGTTATTTCGCCGAATGCAGATCCGTTACTTCCCCCGGGGGACTCGTAAATGGGGTGACATTTTTACTTAACCTTTTCCAATATTTCGCCGGGGTTCGACGCAAAGGTGGTGGTGTTCTTTACTCGCGACAGCTAGTAAAACTATTCCGAGCGGATTATCCCTCTACCCGCCGCGAAGCCGGGGAGGGGGTAATCGCGTCGATTACCATCTTTGACGCGTCCCATCCATCGCGATAACCTGCTTCTAATCTACTTTTCACGCTTTTGTCCCAAACCGGAAACGCCTTTCCGCGGCGAGGTAACGAGATTACCGGGTTCGATCCCTGTGACGCGTTCGCGACGCGTGAAGGCATCAAGAATCCGTTAGACGGGCTCGCCCTTAATGACAGGATTAATTGATATACTTCCCCCCCGGAAAACGTTAGGTCGCAAAGTTAAACGTGCTTAGCCGGCGATCTTCAGAATCCCTTTGATCCGCCGGCTCTCTCTCTCCAGAGAACGGGGTCTAAACCATATCCGGTCTCGGTCGACCGATAACGCGCCAGAGAAACCACGGTGTCTCTTACAAGCTTTCCATCTCGCTGGGAAACGGCGGCCTTTGTGTTTGCCGCGACAACCCTTCGTTGCTTTTGGCGAACGATTTGCTCTCGCCTCTCCTTTGGAAACTTTTCATCCTAAGTCAGCGTGTCAGTTTCCGCGGGCAAGAAATCGATCATGTAGTAGAAAATAGAGTAAATAGTTGTGGAGAGTGAAATGATTGCGAGTGAGTGAGTGCGTGTGAGGTAATGGCAATGATGTAAAACAGAAACGAAACGAAATACGAAAAAAGACAGTCCAGCAGTCGAGAACCGTGTATCGCAAATAGTAATAATCTAATTAATCTAATTCCTGAGTCCTATTTTACATCGTTCGGGGTTTCCTCTGCCAGGAGACTCCTGAAAGAACAAGGACAAGAGGTTGTTAGTGGTTCCAGCAATTTTTACCCTTCAAGTTCTAAATCCTCTTCTTCGATACTCCATAAATTTGATTTGTTATTAATATTTTATGGTGGTGATCTTGTCTAGTTCAAATTCGTTAAAAAAGCGGAACGAGACGTTGATCCCTGGCCTTTACCCCTTGACCTCCCTTTCCATAGTCAGCTCCGTTTACGACTCTTTGTCAGCGAGCTTCCCGGCGTGGCCACCCTTTTCTCGATGGGAACCCTTTTCTCTCCCTCGGCATCGAAGCGATCCGCATTCCCGGCTACGTTGTTCAAACACCTGGCCGTGTTTGCTTAGGACCGGGCTGGCTAGGTCGACGCGAGCGTGCTAATTGACTGGTTTCAACTTATTAGTGTGTCTGCAGCGCATTTTAAAACTGGATTAACAGAACGCGTCGTCCATAAGAGGACGTACGTGTACAAGCCGCTGCCGCGATCGATCCTCTTTAACGACCTTTTCGTAATTTCATCGCCAAATTTATCTTCGTCCCCCTCCTGCGCGGATATGATAAAGCCGTGTAGAGGAGGAGGACGTTGGTGCAGGTGATGAGGTTACCAACAGAAACTATCCGAGTTTGAATACGAGATTTACCGAATCAACTATTCAAATTCTGGGGAGGGGGGACTAACGGCGATACGGAGTAGCGGATTTCTGTAATCCCTCGTAGCCGATTCCACGGATACGCTCGAATTGAATAGGAATACTTTCGGATCGGCCGCTCGATAACGCCGTGTTTACGCTCGAATCGCGTCGATATTCTTTCGAACCGCGAAATCTGCTTATCGTTTAACGAGCGTTTTCGCGCGGTGTACAAAGGCGAACGAACCGAGCCGGGCACCTGTTACGGCTTAGCATCGTTGCCTTTTTTCCCCCCCTCCTTGTTCCAGGCGTACGAGAAGCCCGAAGCATGTCAAGAGAAGAAAGAATAAGCATGCCGCGGAAGTCGTTAGGGACGTCGATCTCTATCTTGATTATTCTCCCGCGATATGAACAATTATTCCCCGGCGAAACTGGGTTAATTCCAGGACGCGGGTAACTGTTTCACGCTTAAATAATGGAACGATTTAATTTCGAGTGCACGAGCCGCCGTGTTCGAACGAGACTGCGGTGCGCGACGAAAAATTATACCGTGTCGACGATATTTGGTCACCATCGGTTCCAGGCAAAAATCGATGGGTCCCCGTGTTTGGGACCGACCATACCGTTTATGCTCCACGAAATCGCGCGGGTTATCAAAATTTCGTCGGTCAGTGACGTTGATTTCCATATTAGCGCGGATGAGGTCCGAGGGATACTGAAACGCGTACGCGCCTCGATGCCCGGTCGCGCGAGGGCTTTTATTCGGTGCGAAATGCCGCGGCCCAGCCAGTTTGCGTACATAGACCGGGGGAGTGAATAGAAGCTCTCAATCAGACGTCGAATTGGAACGCGCGTCGTGCGAACGAAATTCATCGATCAACTCAATTAACTAATTGTTCCCCCCCTTGCGGTCCGGCCAACGGCCGGCCTATCGTCACTTTCCTTCTCGCGTACGCCGGCTCCTCGTCGAGGAAGTGTCCAGCGATCGCCAGTGGAACGTTTGCAGCCGCGTTTCGTTATATTTTTCTGCGTTCATTCAATACGGCGGCCAGGCCTTCACCCCAGTTCCGGAGGACTCTCGAAATGATCCACTTGACCGGCAGCCACGTTTATTGGTCACCCGGTTTTTGCGTATCGATGGCCTTCGAAGCTGACTAGCTGGCTATCAGCTGCTACGAAAGCTACAGCTGATCGAGAAAAGTTGGACGACGATCGTGGAGTTTTACGTCCTGATACGTACACGTAAAAGCACGAAGGTCTTTAATTAGCGCGAATTATATTCAAGTGTGGGCAAAATTTACATTTTTAGAAGTTTTTTTCTAGAATTTTCTAGAAGAAATTCCTAGATTTCTTTTCCAATGAAACTTAGAAAACAAAGGGTTAACATGATAAATGTCGTGGATGTAATCAAATATTTAATCAAAAGAAAATCCTGAATAGCAAACATTCTAAATCACATTAATTTCACGCAGTAACAAATGGCACGAATCATGGACAGTTACATCTTCGTTCGACACGTTACTATATTACACAACTATAACGTCGTTTTTCTCTGTTTAGAAAGCTATCCGACTTGAAGTTTCGCGATTCCCATCGTTCCTAGCTTCCTTCCTTCGCAGGCGCCATAAAAGTTTCCCCCGGCATCTAGGAAACTCGATAAATCACGGTGTACGCATCGCTGTCAGAGAACGATAGAATCTAATTTCCCGTGGATGCCTTAGCAGCCAGATCTTGAACGATCAGACCGCGTGCATACGTGTCCGCCCACGTAACGAACGACGCGATGCACGTGTCGGTTAGGTCGGGGGTGCGTGCGTAGTCTCTCTCTCTCTCCCAAACCCTCCTCCGAATTATGCTAATTCCCTGTAGCCACCGGGTTGTATGATCCGGCGCTGACCGGGCCCGGAGTGTAAACTAATGACGATAGCTGGTCGCCCCGGCTTAGCCGGGAGACGTTCCTGGCTACGTGACGGTCGCCGTTTCGCCTCGTAGCTGACTAAAATCCCCGAATAGTGATTGGCAGGTCCCTGACGGTCCTCTGGGTCTGTCATCAGAACTGTACGAGCGTGACTGCGACAGATTTGGACCAGGGGAATCATTTCTTACCTTACGTGAATGCCGATTTGATTCGATTCGGCCGGTTGGCTCCTACGCCAAACGTTTTCCATCACAATTGATTACTTCTATTCGGCGGAGAGAGCATCGTTGAGAGACGTTTTGGAATGGTGTTCCTTGTTGATGATCGATCGTCGAGCGTCGATTCGATGGAACGGCGACTTGATTCTCGAACACCATCGATTGATTACACTTTGAGGATTTCTTGTTTTTTTTTGTTGTTTATTTTTTTATTTCTTTCGCTAGCAAAAGCCTGAGATTCGTTCCGATACAGTGTCGCGAACAATGTTTGTACCGGAACAAGGTAACTCATGAAATTTCGATATCGGTCGTTACATATTTCATGCGCAAAGCTGACTTATAATGTTATTCTATTTTACACGCTACGGAGTGACGCGCTGTCCTTTGTGAAATATGCAAAGGAAGTTGAAAACGTCAGAAACACGAAGTCAGAAAGGCGAAATCTCGAAAGTTGCGTTAACTTCACAGAGAGGCGGGATTGTAATTTAAATTGGCAGCCGCGCGTTCCGAAAACGTCGCGGAAGGATAATATCGGGCGATGTTTGACGGTTCAATTTTTAATTAAAGACGGAACGGACAGTCGATAGACGATATCGAGGCTGTTCGAGGGAAATGTTGGTCGAAGTTGATAACGGTGTATTTCTGTTGCTTCGTCTTACAGAAATAATAGCGACTGCGAGGAGGGAAACCGGCGCTCGTACGCGCGAGCGCTCGAAAGGTCGTGGGATCTTCCTCTTCCGTTAAACGCAGCCAGCGCTTCCAGGTGGTCTCCTGCTAATGAAAAGTTGTTCCACCGTAAAAGGAACACCGTATATCCGTTTATTAAGATTTTTAGACAAAACGGTACTAAACGCGATACGATAAAAATAAATTAAATTATCCGTTACGGTTCCATTGTTTACAGATTTCGATGCACAAAGTATTTTAAATCGCTGCAATTATACGATTGAAATTTCATTTAAATCAAGTAATATTTCTGCTCAAATCGACGTACCGCGTCTTCTCATTGTTCGCCGAGTTACACGCACGCGATTGTAATGCTTTGAGGAAAGATGATATCAAGAATGCGGCATCCTGTTATACGCGAAAAACAAATTTCATTGTACAGGATAGCACGGTATTATATCATCGTTCGAGTACTGTATAGTCCGAGGCGCATATAAAGTGGCGCTAATGGAATTCCTTTTCTAACCTTCATATCGTTATACGATAGTTTTAAGCCGTGGCAACTTTCGAACGGTCTTTCGTATCTTGGTTCGCGGCGAACTTCGATTTTGTGTCTTTAAAATGTGCATATAATTACAAGTTCGGGGAAGTTCGGGACACGGTACGATCGTTTATTCAATTTCTCGTGCTCCTCTTTTGCCACGCCGCGGCGCGGCCTCGTTGCGGCATTTTTAATATTAAAGCTTGCTCGGCAGAAACAAAGAATTTGGGTCACAAAGAGCTAACTTGCCGTGCTTTCCCCCGCTTTTTATCGCCCACCGTAAATCAGCGAATTCAATATTTTCCTCTAAATCCTCGCGAGCTTCGTACTTAACACGTTCGCGTTGCACTTTATGCGAAAAAATTCCTCGAACTATCTTCCCGGCTTACATAATGATCCGGAGTACTTGTTTTCTTTTTCTTATATTTTTTTTTTTTTCGAGTTAAAACGGTCCATTAAATTATTCGAAATTTCAACAGCGGCATAAATTAATGATACATAGAAGCAAGAGAGCGAGGAGGTAGGAGGAACGACCGTTCGGGTCTTTTCGAATAATTAGACCGAATTGCAGCGCGGAAATACGGCGACCGGACGTAACGAACCAGGATACACCGGTGATGAATGTAAACACGGTTACGGTCTCTGTAAACGGTCCAGACGTTTCGATCGCTCCCCGAAGCGCGTTATCGCGTAAAGAATCCGTCGTAAGATGAGTTTCGACGAGCACCTCTGACCGGACCAAGGTAGTCGGATAAAAGGCGAACAGTCTAGTCGCGAACGAGGCAATAACGGCCGCGAAAATCGCTGACTCTCGCATAGGCGGTAGCCCGGTGGACAGCTGAGCGGCACAGCCGTTTTCCACGTTATTGGCGTGGCTCGTTCGCTTCGCTCTTCACCGGGAAACTCGCGCGGCAGTCGCGTACCATTTGATCGTCGAAGAGGTTTCGGTCGCGTCGCGAAGGAGTCGCAAAGTAAGTCGCGCAAGTAGTGCAGGCGAGCGGGTGGTCAGACTTTTTCGTGGCGAGAAGCGAGCGAGCGAGCGAGCGAGCGAGCGGACGGGCGAACAGGCGAGTAGACCGTGGTCGGAGGCGGGTACGCGGTCGTGATCTTCCCCTTCCCGCTTTGGCTCGCCCGGCGGGCAGATAAGGCGCAGGCGCGAGATTCCCTCCCCCCCACTCCGTGCCGGTGAATGCCGAGAGAGACGGCATTCACGAAGCGGAAGAAGGATACAGAGAACGGTGGATGGAAAGAGACGAAGAAGGGAAATAGGTTGAAAGAAGGAGAAAGGGTTAGAGTGCCCCGCCGCCGCCGCCTCCATCGCCGCCACCGCCACCGCCGTGTATTCCCCTCCATTCGGCCCCTCTCCTCTCCCCGCGGTGCCCCTTCCCCCGCCCCGCGCCCCGAGAGCGCAGTGTCGCGTCGAACCTCTCGCAGAGCGCGTCGCACGTCCGAGTACCGGCCGCCGCCCGTCATCAGTAGTCGCCGTACCGCGCAGCCACGTAACCTCTCACCTTCTCCTTAGTTTTTAGTAGTCAGTAGTAGGGGAGAGTGTGGAGAGAAAGAGGAGAGAGCGAGAGTGAGAAAGAGAGGGAGAGAAAGTGAAAAGAAGGGTTAAAATAAAAAAAAAAGGAAATTACGGAAGAGGAACAACGAGCAAAACCGATTGAGAGAAAAAAAACAACACACACAAAAAAAAAAGGGAGAAACGAGAGAGGTCGACAGCCCGGGTTTTTCATCGTTGTGATCCCGTACTCCTTGTTGCCGTCGTTTCCGACGTCGTCGTCGTCGTCGTCGTCGTCGTCATCGTCGCCGTCACCACCGTCTCCGTAGCCTGTGGTCGTCGTCGTCGTCGTCGTCGTCGTGATCCGGCATCGACGCGACCGAACGCGGGTTCATTCCGTCGACTCCCGTTTGCCAAAAAACCAGAGAAAAAATATTACTAAAGTATAAAACAAAAAAACAGTGCAAGCCGCGAAACGTACACGCGTACGTTTCCGACACGTACACCTCCGCCGTCCTCATCGTCGACAATCGTGCTCCGACTCGCCACCGTGTGTCTCCGCGCGATAACCAGTATACGCGCACCCTCCGAGAGCGAGTAGATTCGGACAACGAGGGAAACGCAGAAGGGAGAGAGAAGGAGAGAGAGAGAGAGAGAGAGAGAGAGAGAGAGAGAGAGAGAGAGAGAGAGACGGGTGAACAACAGACGAGAACAAGCGAGCGTGAGGGTCGGAAAAGGCGCGAGCTTACCTGTTTAAAGGGACAAGAATCAAAAAAGGGGTGGTTAACACAGCCACGGTTTAAAGTTGCGTGATAGTGCGTGTCGTGACATCGGAAGCGGTTGTCATCGAGATCGAGACGTCGTCGTTGGGCATCGTCGAGTCAGACGCAGCATCGTACGACGTACAGAGAGATCGAAGACGGAAGAGCGAGTACCGAGACGGCTATCGGCGAGACCGGCTATCATCGCCACTGGCACTAGTGTTAGCGTTGCCACTGCAACCCCGGACACGCGAGAGAGCGTTGCCATAACAACGAGCCGTGCGCCGCGCGCCGCTATGGAGCCCCAAAATCAGGAAATCGTAGCGAGCGGCTCGCCAGCCGAGGTGCCGAATGATCCAGGGTACGAGAAAGCAAAAAGGGATTATTCCTGAAATCCCAAAACACACAGAAACCGTCCACTACCATCCACCACCAACGATCACGAGCGTGCTTTGAGAACCGGAGCGAAAGTGTGTTGATGCCGCGCGCGCCGTGTTGTTCTTGAAATCTTGTGTTTTTGTTGGCCTGCTCCGTGCCAGTGTTTGTTCTGTTGATGCTTCTTATACGGTCGCCGGATACGTGGTCGCACCGGTGCCTAGAGGCGTTGAACCCCCGAAACGCTTCGCGCCTCGCGTTTATTCATTTCGTTATTGTCATTCGTCCTCGTGGCCGTTCACGGTATCAATCGCCTATCGGTGTCGCCGCGATGTCGAATTCGCGAGATCGCATAGTGTTTATGTTTGCCGGCCGCGTGAATATGCGTGCTGCTCCGACGCTCTCCTCGGACCGGTGGCGCCTTCTTTCAACGCGTTCGCCACCCTTTCAGTCTCGATGCAACGACGGGGTGGGAGCGTAGGGGAAAAGTTACCCGAACGACATACATTCCGGAAGAATCGAGCGAGAAAAAAAGAAGGGAAAAAAGACACGTTTGTCGTTATTTTCAAATTTGCCACCAATCGTGATATCCAGTGAGAATAATTGGCAAAGTTAAAGATGGCCCCGAGCACGTGTTCTAAAAGGGTGAACGATATGTATGTCGCGCGGTGGTGAAAGTTCTTCCTGGTCTATGGTGTCTTCCATCCACCACGTGACTCGCTGGTAGAAACAGAAAGGAGTCAGGCTGTTTATCAGGCAGTCGTTAAAGCTTGTCGGAACGATTCGTTTTCTTTGGACGTAATCGCGAGCGTATATCGTATATCCAATGACAAGACCTAGTACACGTTGGAATCGTTTCACGTGAAGGGGCGGCGGGAGAGGGGGAGAGGGGGTTGATAAACGTTCGATAACTCCGTGGAAAGTTGAACGGATTGGTAACGCGGCACCGGTGTGTTTCTCGCGATCGATCCCCACGACATATGGTCCAACGGTTTGTCCTATTAATTCTCTTGAACCTATTAACGGGGTATAGAGCAGTAGCCTACTCCAGTTCTTCGTATCACGAAGACCCTAAGAGAGGGAGGCGCGGACGGGGTGGTCGAAGGGGGATAAAGAGAGGGAGGAATGCGTGGGCGAAGGGGAATAGATTATATCGTGTCACGGAAAATCGATGTGCAAATGCGCCACCACGTGATTAAGTCCACAACGCGAGAGTGTTATCTTCGTGGACATTCCGTCGAACGCGATAATCTTCGCTTCCCGGTAACGTCCAGACCCGTTACCCGCGGCTATAACCTTCTCGGTACGGAAACAGAAAAAAAAACATCGAGGAAAAAACAGCTTATTAATTAGCGAATCAATGTCAGTGTTAACGAGAACGCGGAACGGGCAGCTCGAGCGCGATTAGCAAGTAAAAGTTCATTGACGAGCGGTAATCGCGATAATTGGTCGCGACGACGGTTACGTTAATCGTAACGAAGAGTTTCAACGTTCCACGAGGATCTCCCGGTTCGATTCGAATCGCGTCGAACGGGTTCGGGTCTGAAATATATTTGCGCCGGGACCACGCGCCTTGTTACCGTCCTCGTAAATGGGCGCGGGTCGAGTCAGCGTGTAAAAGCTTTTACGATACCAATGACAATGGCGCTTCTCGTAAACTAGTTAATAGGCGCGATCCGGTGCGAGGCGGTGAACACCGACTCGAGGCTCTCGATTTGTTTGCCGATTAAGAGGAAGCGACATTTTCCATTACCGCGATTCTATTAAACTTTCAAGATTTTATGAAACAGATAGCGATTTCGCTGCCCGATTACTTTCAGCGATGATTAAATTGAAACGAACGTAGAAACGATACCATCTCCCGACGTCGCGATTTTCTTACAAGTTGCACACGCCTCGACGGTTGCATCGATATTGAACGAAGAAGGCGCCCCAGGTTCCAGGAGAACATGTGTTTGTTGTGTTTGTCGTGAATCGTTTGGTTTCTTTCGCAAACGGATACGGTGAATCGCGGGTCAAAACGACGTGTTGCGACGAGTTTTTCCTCGTAATGAAAATAAAAAAAGAAAAAAGCGTAAAAGAGAGAAAAAAAATTAGCCGGAAGTTATTCAAGTTGTTGGTTGATGTGTGGTGACACCTGCCGTCAACAAATGGAGACTGCACAGGGGGTCACGATACCGGAAGTTACCCTCTGCCGGCAGTCTCCCCTGTCTTCCTTCATCATCTGCTGACGACGAGACCTGACAACGATGCTGACGGATTCATCTTTCTTTTTCTAGGAAAATGTTCATCGGTGGTCTATCTTGGCAGACCAGTCCAGGTATGTGGCAGTTTAATTACTTTGCTTAAGAAAGGTCACTTAATCCTTTGATCGTTCGTTTACTGCGTTCGAGTTTTCGCGCGAATCGAACGTTTAAACTCGCAAGCAGACGCAATCTATCGCTTTCTTGAAAATAAACAAGTTTTTAAACAAGTTTAGTGTCGTGTTGCCCTGAAAAGGGCAAAGTCCTTATTTTTGATATTTATATTGTTTAATATAAATGAAAGAACCTCCGCAACGATCGTAGGTTTTAAGATGTTTTTCCTCTAAACGTTATACTTCCTCGAAATTTCTTCTTAACACGCGTTCAAATATTTTTAGTCAGAGTAGTCAAAGTACCTCTCCACTGTGAGCAACGATGATTTCGATCGTTTGGATTCATTGTCTTATAAAATTCAATTTTCCTTTCTTGATTAAAACTAGTTCTTTACTGACAGAACCAAGAATTCTTGGAACTATCAACTGAGTCAAAATAACTTGCTTTATATTAGAAAATTTATTAAAACACTTCTGTCGAAATGCAAGTTGACGTTCCATTTTTTACCTATTTCATTTTTGATTTAGAAGTAGGGATACCTTCATCGCCGATAATTCCAGTGTTATAAAATTTATCGACATTACCCACTTTGAATCCATTTGTCATAAGGTTACCCCTCTGTTATTTTTCCTTAAACCATTTAATGCAATCCAGGTACGCATTAGTTAGCTGCTATTAGAATCTTCAAATTGATTTTCTCGAAATGGCATTTTGGAGTACGTGTCTCCACGTGTCATCAAGACTTCTTCTCCAAATGAATTCCAAATTATTACTATCCACGTTTGTCTTAAACAGGCTGTAAAGTTGATTTAAGCACCATCTTTAGAAATTGTATTCTTCATTGGAAATTGATAAATAGGCCAGAAATTCTGCCACAAAATTATGGTAAAATATTCCGTGGCGATGAAAGAGTTCTCCTCACGCGAGAAAGAAGCGGTTCTCAAAGAAACGAGAATGTGCGTGAGCCGATGAGCCATTGACGAAAAGGGGCACGTGCAAATTCGAGACGTGTTCCTTTCGTCGATGCCTGCTCGCGTGTCCGAGCCGGCAAACGGCTCGAGTTAGCAGGCCTTTTATCTTCGTTAAGAGACTCGTGCCGGCTTTAAAGGGAGAAAGAAAAATCGTCCGACGAGAGGCTGGAACGCGGAACGATAATCGGCCGGATGACCGCGGGTCGACGACGTCGTGCGTGTCTTTCGGCGGTCGTTGGTATAAAAAGAAAGAAGAAATAGGCCGGCACGAAGCGTGTTTCGTTTCGTTCGGGGATAAGAATCCGGCGAATAATTGATACGCGAGGCTGCGGTCCGTGCGCCGCGCGATTTTGAGAAATCACCGTTGCGGGGCCACGAAAAACGCGAGACACGATCTCGCGTGCTCGAAAAGCCGCGATCATTCGTCACGTGGAACCGACTCAGAGAAATCGTGCCGGATCGTATTCTTTTATTGAGCGAAAAACCGTGCTCGTTTTATATTTATGACAGACAAGGAAATGGCACGATCATCGTTGCTCGATAAATGGAATAGCATAAAGTGATCACTGGATAGGGGGTGGGGTCGTCTTTTTAACCCCTCCAATACGACATTTCATTATTGTACATTCCAAAATATTTGCAAGGTTAGATTTCGGTATTTTTCTGGTTATAATCAGACTAGTTACTTGTTATATCTAATATGGTAATTTTATGAATTAAAGTCTATGATATGCAAAAAGTTATTTTTAGGTACAATGTACAGATGTAGAGTTTGAAGGATTGAAAAAAGTTAGCATGTTAACATAACATTAGTTTAAATGGTTACATTTGAAAATTAATCGATGGAATTCTTAATAATTCGAGTTTCAGTGTGTCTTACTACACACGTCTGTATCTACTGTGACAGTCAGACTGGTCAAAGTATGGCAAGGGGTTAAGGACCAAGTGGCGATTGAATTTCTCAGAGAATACAATTTAAATAGTAAAATCAATATTAAAAATTGAATTTGACTAAAACTTTTATTACTCAACCTAATAATGGGCTAGCTAACCGTGTCCCTTTGACAACACTCGACGGAATTAACGAATAAACGAAACAGTTAAGATTCAGCAGGTATAAAATTATTCTGATATCGACAACCGGCGATGTTTACAAACTCAGACAACAAATAATAGTATCGAATCCGTACAATAACATCGAATCGATTCTTAGTGGAGTGTATGAGTACTTAATCAACCTCTAAAATTGAGTTTCGAGGAAATCGCCTCGTGTTCAGGCTGTACCATCACTAGCCTGTATAATTTGATAATACCCCGCGTTACTGTTCCGTAATTCAACGAATCGTTGGATTAAATTCTCCGTCGATCGAGTAGCAATTACTTCCGATTACAGTCAGATAGGTTCGTGACATAATTAGCGATGCAACGTTTCGCTGTTCTACACGATTCCCGCTCGCTTTCAATTAAAAGATCTTTCCGTTGAATTATTCAATTATACGAAAGAATGTTCGTCCGTTGGTGCGCGAGAAAAATGCATGTTAAATTACGTGACATTTAATTAACTTTTCAAACGCAGCCGAAAGAAATTTCGTTTCTTTTTTTCCCCTGCTATTCGCGTTCGTTTTATTTGTATAAATTTCCTGCTCGAAACGGTGCCACGATTTTCTATGAAATCGACGTTAATTCCGTCACGATCGCGCGGAGGAAGAGGGGGCAACGATGTCACGTTAAAAAGAAACGCGGGGCGTTTTAAATCGCACGAACAAAGACGTTTTTGCACGGGTTCGAATCGAAAATAATCAAGCCACGCGACCGTGACTGGCGTTATTGCGAAACGATTGCGAACTATTCGGAAGTGCGCGAACACTTCCGTGGAATTTTCGCAGACGGAACAGGCTGCGCCACGTGTTCGCACCAGTGGCGTTTTCGCGACGTATAATCGGTACGTGCCGCTGACAGCTTCTTTATGGTGTATATATGGTGTATATATGGTGGGCGCATTGCTTTTCCGTGTTCCTGTTAATAAGGGAGTAGCGGGAACCCTTAATCACCGATTTGGATGAAACTTTGTTAATCGATCTGGGATAACGATAACGGGGATGCCTTATTCTTACCCTCTTGGATAATGGCAATCTAGATTGTATTTTTTATTTTATTTTACTCTCATTTTCCAAGATTTACACTGTCGTTTCAATTATTTTTATTTGGCCGGCGCCTCAAATTCTTATATAGTGAAATAATTAATAAAAGAAAGGATACAATAAACCGTGGATGTTGCTGTTATTAGACTAACAGTGCAAAATAGCAATCGGGATGATTACATTTGAAAATTAATCGATAGAATCCTTAATAATTGGAATTTAAGTGTGTCTGACCACACACGTCTGTTTCCACTGTGGCAGTCAACGCGTTAACCCTTCGTACTCGAGTGGCGCTTCTGGGGCGACATTTGTAACCAACTGGAATATTTTAAAATGTGAAATTTAACTGTTATTTACTTTAGAAATAAAAGTAAATAGATTGCAAGTATTTGTAATTCTTTACATTCAAACTAGGGCTTTCAAATTTTGGAAGTCAGTGCTTATGGTTCAAGTGGAAAACATAATAAGGCAAGTGGTTAAATTTTTATCTATTAATTTATTTTGCATTCTGTACTGTACGAAAAAGTAAGATAACTGGGATGACAAGAATTGTTCCTGACATTTATGCACCCTAAGTACCATTTTATGTCACCAAATCGTTTCGAACCTTATACGCCTCGAAATTAGTTATTGTTAGCTATAATCGGCAACTAGCCATTTTCTACTAACGAACTGGTAGTGTAGTTATTCTCATCAAACTTTAAACTGATGCGGTATAAATGCCACTATGTATCATGTATATTCTAAAATTTGCATATTAAATATGCAACAACCTAATGGAATCATATCATTAGAGTAAAATCATCGAGGACATCAAAATGTTAATACTCTCATAAATCTCAATTCCATTTAATCTCGAATTCAACTAACCCGCTGCTCGAGGAACGTATTTAAAAAAGCAGTAGAACACGGTTTTACGTCACTGTCATCGGATCTGTCAGAACGTCAGATCGAAAGAATCGTTGACTCGCTTTAAAAGAAATTTTTTCGTTCGCACACGTGGCTAATATTTCGGGAACAGGCCAGTTGTTTTTTTCTGAATTTCGTAACGTCGAGAAGCGTCTCCGCGAAGAAAAGAAGAAGAGGAACGAAGGCGGAGGCAGGCTCATTAGTGTTATTTGCCGTCGTTACGTAAGTGCTAGCTTCATTTTGTCCTCTCTAACCGTGTAGTTCTTTTCTGTCGTCTTGTCAGCCGGTCTTTTCCACGACTCGATTCCACGTAATAAAGAGAGAAAAAAAAGGAACACGGCGAAAAGAAGAGTCCGATTGTTTCTGTTTTTTACGCCGGCGAGGTTCTCATTAAGGTACTTCGAATTTACGCGCCGCGCCCGTCCGAGGCCTCGCCTTTCCGCCGGACCTACGGCCAGGGGGCACAGACGAATTATCGGTGAACAATAATCGATCGATAAATGCTCATGCTCCATTTCCATCGGTGTTGCTGGCCGTCCTTTCATCGGTGACGTTGCGAGAAAACGTGCCCGATGCGGAAAAAGCGGAGCAGCCGTCCGGTTGTGGCGCGATGAACTGTCGCGTCGTAAAGCGTGTTTTGTAGCCGTGTTCCGCAAAAGTTCATAGGTAGGAAGATGCGACGCGTTACACGGGAACCGTGGGAAACCGTCTACAAACGTTGCCGCGATACAACGCTGTCTAACAATAAGTTTATGGCGGCCGCGAAACGTGGCGTTTTTAAAGCGGTACGACGAAATAATTGCGAGAAATAATTGTGTCCGGTTTGGCGAGCCTTTGTTGTTGGATTAGGATTGTGTATAAATTGTTGGTTCAATTATGACATTTTAATTTAACTCTTCTGAGGTTAATTTTGGAATTTCTGGTACATTTTTTAAGTAACGAGACAAATTGCCACAGTAGATACAGACGTGTGTGGTAAGACACACTTAAATTCTAATTATTAAGGATACTGTCGATTAACTTTCAAATGTAACCATTCAAATTGCTACTTTACGCTACTAGCCTAATCCTAGCAATATCCAAGGTTTATTTTATCTTGTGTTTTATTAGTTATTTAATTATAGAAACTATGAGGCGCTGGTCATCGGTGTTCTTTCAATACTCTATTATTTCCATTACTTATAATTTTGAGTACATATTAGGAGAATTTCTAAATAAATTAAAGAAAGATCAGTTTTTTCAATTCTTATTACAGACCAGACGTAATTAATTTAAAAAATTTGGAAAGTAATTGTTCTAGTTGGATATTTCTTTGCACCAAGCTAAGGTATTCCACTTGCAGCCGTATAAATAGATCGTGGCTCCCTATTTATGCAACTTTCTCATTCCTAAGACAAATGGAACTTCAGCCGCGAATCTTAAACACTTATTCTAACGCACTGTACACGTCAGACAATAAGATTCAAGATACGTATCTGGCAATAAATCATTCCGATCATCGTAAAGCTGCCGTGGTACAAAGAATTAATATGTATCAGATATGTCGTTAGACTTATTCGTATACGTACTCGTTGTTTTCCCACTGAAAAAAGACCTCTCACGTTCCCGAGACGGGCTAGCCGGTCAGGTTGAGCAACCAGCTCGTTGTTCGATTCGTGTTGGCGTGTCCACGGTCTCCCATCAAGACGTCGTGCAAGGAAGACCTTATGGTGCGTCGCGACGCCACGGTTACGCCACAAGAAGCGTGTGATTTAAGGCTTGCAAGCCCTTCAGATTCGAGACGTACAGTTTCCCTACAACCTCTTCAGCGTTTAATTATTGGAAAGTCCTTTTAAAAAAATTTTGTAATTCAATCAAAGAACATCTTTTGTTTATTCGAAGACATATATGGCAAAACTTTTGGGAAGGTTAAATTTGCGAAAGTGTTGCGTTAGAATTGTTATTTTCTTGAAAAATTATATTCGTACACCCACTTACCTTCTATTTATTTCACTGACCACGTGGTATGTTATTGCAGCAGAATCGTATTCGAAATTTTGGCAAAACAGATTTGAATGGCTCGACGAATCACGGCGTTTTAGTGCCTTTTCCTTTCGATTTCGCGCGGATGAGATTGACTCGCGTCCCGCTCGAAATTCAATCATCGCGACCGCGCGTTCATTTATGTTTGATGTCCGTGAAGGGCGCGACCCATTGTAACGACGGGGTATTTCTAACTGTGCATCGTGTTTGCAAATTCAATCGGTTATTCGTAGCGCGGATCAATGTATATATTACAGGTAATGCGATTTCAAAACGTGGCCGCCTGTGCAAAGAGTGATTACGTATTAATCATTGACATTGCCCGCTGGTGGAGCGCGTCGATTGCAATTTGTTATTCAAGAAATTAATCAAGAGCCGGTCGAGACTGCATTTTCGTCCGGTCGGCCGGAACGAAATGCATGATTAATTAGGAGGACAGAGTGTGGACACGTAAATTGTTTATTTATTTATTTTAAGCTAGTAGGATACACCGAATGATTATTCCATGTGCTTTTACGATCAGTGTTATATTTTAAACGCGAATGAAAAGGGAGCTGTTGTTGAGATAAAAGTTATTTATACAGAAGTCTTCATTCAAGAATTTTGGGTGATAAAACGGTTGGGAAAACCAAGGAAAACTGATATATTGTTAATGCGTTGACTGCCACAGTGGAAACAGACGTGTGTGGTCAGACACACTTAAATTCCAGTTATTATGATTTAAGGCACCAGTCAACGTGTTAAATAGTATTCAAATAAAATAGCAGAAAATGTAATTTCATATGGTGGGTCATAAGTGGTTGGGTACTAACTATTTAAGAATTAAATATCGGTGGTTTTAGTGTAAAATGTTATAGAACAATTTATTATTAACACTGCCATGATTTGAGTGATGATAATAATAATTCCATAGGATTCTTTTATTTACTTTTCTGGTTTTAATGGTTTTATAAAAACGAAACACTATTCAGTTATTTTTTTGTATCCTTTCAATATTCATTGAATATGAATATTAACCCCTTGCCATATCATTTTTCCACAGTTGCGTCAGACAAAGGTAAATACTTGTTGCAATGTTAAAACGAGCAAGGAAAGTTGTAACGTTATACATAGTTTACATTTAACGATAGTTCACAGTCTCAATTACAGTTGGAATTGCACTTAAAATTAAGTTGTACTAACATTTGAACCGCAAGGTGTGTCAAAGTACGACAAGGGGTTAATTTGAAGTTGCAGAAAGTAATTAAAAATCTACACGTATTAATTTTTCTGTAAAATTATTAAGCCTGCTTAAAAAAATGAAATAATCATTGTGGATAATAACAAACAATAATATCCTACTAAATATTAAAAATTTCTTATTTCTTCTCGCATGTTCATCGCACTCGCGCCCGTTTGGTAAGAAAAGCATCGTAAAAAAGGTTCCGCAGGTGTTGCTCGAGTCAGAAGTTTGTTCTAAAATAAGTATCAAAGTTTAAAATAGCAGAAACTGTAATTACCTTTGCATCAACTTAATAACACAGCACAGTTAGCCAAGCGGACATATCCGATACGTGGATCGAGAATTTTAATAACACGAATACATCCGTCGTTTTTCGCCACGTCACGACGCATGTATACGACACAACCGCTCAAAAGGGTTAATATCGCTGTCGAAAGTCTGCATTTAATTTCCACCCCCCCTTTGCTCACGGTCATTTTCAACACCGCCCTCGTCTCGAATCTCGCGTAGTCACGCTTTCGAGCAATTACATTTTTCATTGTCCCTTTCTTTACATCTTATCCGGAGTTATCGTCGGTTCGAGCTATAATCTTGCCGTCCACGATTTTATCGCGTAGATTCTCGCCGCATGTACGCGCGCACGTGTCACAGTTTAACTCGAGCACGGTGCCTCGAGAATATTTAGGATACGTGTAATTTTTCCCTCCCCCCTGGGAACTCGTTGCTCCACTGATTTCGAAAATCCCTACGCTCCGTACGATTCCGCGGTCTCGTTGGGAAAATATCGCTTCTGCCCGGGCTAAGGTTTTTTTCTCATTTCCGCGCTCGCGGTTACCGCGAAAATAGTTTGTAGAGATCTCGAGCGCGTCGGTTTTCGACATCGATGGTGCTCCAGTTTGATGCGATTTCGAGCGTTGAATCGGATGGATTACAATTATCCCGAACCGTGAAAACGTCTCCATGGTCCGCTGGAAATACGAGTGTCTGCTAACTCGATTATTCCCTCCCCGTGATCGTCACCGATGATTTCACGGTCTTCGTTTGCTGAAAATAGCAACCAATTCAGAACTTATTACATCTGCTTTAATTGCAACGCCTTCCCGTTGCAATTAAAATCTGAAGATCGCGTTGTTCTTTTGTTCGACTGTAACTCTAATTAAGAAGAACGTTTTTATAATAAATTCATCAATTTGTTTGTTTTAAACGTCATTTTCTGATTCCAGAAATATGTTTTGTTACGAAACCGAGTTTATTAGATTTTGTTCAATTTCCAGCAAAATAAATTTGGTTAATTAAAACGAATTTATTGGGATAATGTGTCCAAGGTTTATTCAATTCTTGATAATAAAGTACAGCTCTTATCTGATATAATATTTCAAGTCTGACAAGTCTCGTGCAAGAGGTATTTGATTTACGAGCCACCTGGCAAAAAGAGGGTGTTTATTCTTTTTCGAAGGAAAATAATTGATTTGTTTTTCAATTAGCCGTATCGGTTCATATAAATTATCAATTAATTATACATTCGTGATAACAAATGAGAAATGTTGAATATGTTGAACAAAAATAGAGAAAGTTCGAGGGACCGGCTTTAAATACGCCTTCGCGTATTTAATTTACGTTGATGTTCGTTTCGAAGATCCGCGAACGAAATTTCACAGCTAGTTGCTGTTTTTTCCGCTTCGTGAGCGTCCGTGAAGTAGAAAAAGTACAGTCATGGTTCAGTCGTTATATGACGGTTTATTATTATCGACGTCCCGTTCGTTGTACACAGAATTTTTCCTTTTGATGATTTTTATGATTTGGAAAATTGTCAAGATTTCGCTTTTCAAAAGATATGATTATTTGCAGTGGATCCCTTTTGGCAGTAATCATTATTTTGTTCCATTTAATATTTATGGAAACGAGGAAAGTTAAGCAACGCAGGTTCTTAAACATTGTATATTGTATAATGTAGAATTTCATTTTTATTTCGTTAATTATTGGTCGAATTTGAACCCTTTGCACTCGAGCGGTGCATGCAATTAATTAGAATATTTTAGGGTATGAGATTTAAATAAAAGTAAATACATCATAACTATTTGTAACTCTGCTAATTCGCAGATATCATAAATTCCATAAAATGTTAAGGATCGCAAATAGAACGAACACGACCATCTTTCGAAAGAACAACCCTAAACGTTCTCCCGGTAGTCTCGTTAGCGTGTTCGAAGGCGGCGGTATAATAAAATTCGAGTGTCTTGTTTTGTGATCGAGCCGTGAAACAGCAATGAAAACGTTGCCATCGTTGCCGACAAGAAAAACAGGATTACAAGCAACGGATAAGTAAAAGTCTGACGTTTTTTTTCGACTTCGTTGCCGCGACGTCGTCGACGTCGACGTCGTTGTTACGTCCTCGTAGCCGTGGTGTCTGATGCAATCGAGCGCAACGAGAGTCTCCTCGACTCTTTCGCTATTTTTAAACGTAATTGCAGCCGGCCGTTTTAATGGGCGAGCTAGTACACGAACGAAGATGGAGAGAACAGGAAAAAGACGAGGACAGAGGCGGGGCGAAAATTTGTCAGCCTGTCTTTCGGGGATGTTTCGGCGTTAACGAGCGATTCCCGTATCGCGTGAATTTTCATGGCTTTTTTTCCCCACGAGCGACACGATTCCATTTCTGCTCGCAACGGAAACGCTCCGCGGAGGAACACCGGTAGTTTTCGTGAAAAACTCTTTGTCGATGGGTTCCCGCACCGTAAACAGCTGTAAAGGTCGAATTCATTTCCCGCAGGATCGTGCCACGACACGTTTCCTCCGCTTTAGTTCCTTTGAGCGTTCGAACGCGCGAACGAGCGCGCGATGAATTAAACGAGGCTGACCGCAGGATCTCGGCGTTGTTTCACAGGCGGTCTTTAACTAACGCCAATTAATGTCGCAGCGTATGCTATAAATAAGCCGTTAGGTAGGTCTGGGTTGAATTGGGTAAGCTTTAAGTTGCGTATTTAACACGCCGATTGCTATAATGAGAATATCTTCGTACGGGAACTGTACCGAGTGATGAGTACCTGATCGGATGGTGTAATTATTTGGAATGCCATGAAACGCTCTTTAATTCAGTTAGGTGATCATTTTTGACGGAGAAGGCATAGTATTTCGTTTTTTAGAAATGGCGGAAAGAAATGAAAATTAAGAAACCTTAATAATTGCAATTTTCATTGTGTCTTACCACACACGTCTGTATCCACTGTGGCAGTTATCGTGTTAATAAAAAGAAAGATAAAATAAACCGTGGATGTTGCCAGTTTTAGACTAATAGTGTAAGGTAGTAATGTAAATGATTACATTTGAAAACGATAGAATCCTTAATAACTAGAATTTAAGTGTGTCTTACCACACACGTCTGTATCCACTGTGCCAGTCAACGCGTTAAAAATGGTGACCCAGGAATCGGTGGTGCTCTTTTAGTTTTACGATTTCGTGTACGATATGAATGAATAGCGGTAAACGGGTAGGCCGTAGTACGAAAAGGGTAGAAAGCAAGAGTGGAAGATGAACGGCAATAGGCCGAGAACGGAAGAGGCTGAAAGAAGAGGGAGCGTATCGGTCAGCTGACTGGTGTGTCTGGTCGTCCTTGTTACTCGTTGGCTCTTCCTCGTCCGTCCGAAAGCCGCTAAAGGGGGGCCTTAATTACGCAACTAGGTCGAAAGGGGCGTCTAATTTATTTCCAGCGACGTAGGTGACTGCTTGCGGGCCTCTCCGCGGCAACTTGCTTGTTAGCGCAGCGTATTTGTTAACATAAAGGCAGGTCAATGACTCTTGTGACATCGTTTTGGTTTACGTTTTCAGCGTCACGTTTTTTGTTCCCCCCTCCTTGCTCTGTCCTTTTATTTTCGTTCCCTACTCTCTCGTGGACATTATTTCTTTCCTTTTTTCTCTCATTCCACGTGTCACGCGAAACATCGCGATGAAAGAGCCGTTTCGAAAGAGAGAACGGACGCGTGCTCGTGTCGTGATAGATCATTGGAATTTTGTACGCTGTCAAGCCGCGGCGTGACCAGTCAAACGGATTCGGTTCGACACGGCCTGGCCCGGTGCTCCAGCGAAACGGGACTCTCGTTACATTGTCCACTTGTAAAATTCCGTTTAGTTTGGACGGTTTGGCCCGAGTCGCGAGAACGCGTACAGATCGTTGAGATTTACTTGACGCGAAGCGGAGTCGCCGGACGGACGAGGAACGCGCGCGGTTTCCCGCGTCGAACTCTGTTTTTAATTGCCAGATTTATAGACGGAAATGCCGTTGCCGCCGGGACGGAAAACATTCCCACGTCGATGCTTTCTCTCTCCCTCCCCTTTTCTTTCGTGCTACCATCATTTGTTAACGAAACATCGGAGCGCCGCGAGTGCCTTTCATCGATCCCGGTTTATTAACGATCCTTGGAATTCTCGATTCCTTGAGGATTTCCCCTTAGTCTATTTCTACGCCAAACCGAACTATGCACGGAGTACTTTGCATGCCTGAAATCAGTGGTTCCCAACCGGGTGTATGCTATTCTTAGCGGTACGCGAATTATGTGAAAAAATAGATCGATTTAAGTAAACTGGGTGCAGGATGGCGGAGCGCGAATGGTTGGGGTGTCTGAGTTTTTATGTAATAAATAATTATACAGTCTATGTTTGGATACAGAGTTCTTGTCGCAACTTGTTCTTGTGCGAAGGGGTGGATGTTTCTTGCCTCAGCCAATTAGAAATTTCTCAAAATACACTCCCTTGGACATCCCCTTCTACTAACACTTCAGTGGGGTTGTACCCAAAACGTTATTTATCTGAATCTTGCTAAAGTGACTAGGTTTATGATATTATTATTTTAGAAGAAATGAATCACAAATGTTTATGATCTAGTTACTTCTATCTTTCATTAATTGGCTACTTTCTAATATAAAAAAGTTTTAAAATGTCCAGAATCAGTTCCAAATCCTTGAAATTCTCGAAACTTCAAAAGCTCTATCTCGCGCGTTTGCGATCACGTGTGACACCGTTCGATCAAATAAAGGAATATTATCGGGACTATCTTCTGGGCTGCAGTCACGCCATTCGTCTTGCACCATTGGGTAAACATTAACGTACAGCCGGTATCGCTCAAACCGTAGCATTAATTTATCGTTGTCGACTAAATCGAAGTTATCGATCCCAAACGGTGAAACGGTTTCGTAACGCAACCGTACCGCGTAACGACGCTACCGATTTCAATTTTACCGCGCTTTCGTACGAGATCGAGACTGTAAATCGTGTACAGTTAGGCAGAAAGTAGGCTCTGCAATGCGCCAAAGGAAACTTTTTATTATCATCTTATTCTATTGCGTACTGGTTTTACGGAATACATTAATGCTTGATGAGCGCGCGAGGCGCATTACGAACACCTTAAAGTATATTGTTATTTAATGAATCGGTATTTTTAGTGACGCGCGACTTTTAAAAGCCTCCGGCCTTTCGAAACCGCGTCTCGGGTTACGTCAATTGATTAGTAATCTTCTGCAACGTTTTACAGTCAATTTTATGTGTTCGTTTATCTACTTCCAGGTATATTAATTCCCGATTATTATTGTCGAAGTTTCGTTTCCACTTGGCAACAGGACTTTCATATTCATGTATAATTTATGGTATTTTTCACAGGCTTCGGTCGGTGTAAAACACCAGCACGGAAAGACCCGCGTCCACTAAATCAGTGTGTTATGTTTCACGAGCTAATTAAGCATTTTATGTACGCGGTTTGTTTCAAAAGTAATGAGCTCGCCTATTTCGTAACTCGGATCGGTAGCCCCGCAGAAATTAATCCTTCCGCTGTTATGGACGACTATAATGTCTAATATAACAGCCGTTCGGAGGAGTTTTTCGCAAAGTTATTTTAAGTTCAATTATTTGATACTAACAATAAGAAGATCGAACTGTTACCTATTATTTCTCGTAATAATTAATTTATGTGTCTGTAAAAAATTGTTCGGAGCGGAGCAAAAATGTATGCGATTTGCACGCTCGATGAATATTCTTATTCACAAACATCCGATTCTGCTGGATCAGACAAAAAACTCATTGTGCCGACACGTGACGCACGTTCGAGCAAGAATCTTGCGATGCTGCTTGTTTTATCGGTCGAGCGTTGTCGCGATACGCTTGCATCGTTGTACACCCTTCGCTCTTTGTCCCTTGTAACGGATAAAGTCGGCCCTAAGCGGAGATAAAAAAGGCGTTTCGTTAAGCACCGGAAATTGTTTTTTCGTCACGCGATGGAGAGATAGGCCTGCAAACGATTGCGAAGTTTTATCGTGAAATTCCAAAAGAAACATTTTGTTTATATTCCTTGGAATTCCGTTTCACTGTCGACATTGTTCGAGGGTTGAAATCCTAGTTACTCTAATTATGTATCATGAACAAAATCATCCGATTTCCTGTTTAGATACAGCCGTCGGTTAGTTTTCCACTGACAATCGTCGATCTAGGCCATGTCATGAGCTTGACCCTTCTGTCACTATCAGTACCGATTTCGCTACTCGAATGATAAGAGAGTGGCATCGGATTCAATAGAAAGTGGTTACTATGTTGTGTGAATAGCTTCTGTTCACTTTCTCACTTTTTATGATTGACTTTCCACTTCTTGATCCTCGTAATCATATTGCGTGAAACGTTGCTACCTCGATCGATCAAAATAATTGGAGCATCGTCGGTTTTAATGACTTTCACTCCGCGAAATATTCCACGTTTTAATAACTATACGTCCCGCTCGGATTAGCCGCTTGAAAAGCATTATCCTATCAAATGTGAGTGGTGTTCTTTGCAATTTTAACCCTTTGCGCTCGAGAGGTACAAAATTTAAGTATTTATCCATTAAAATATAGCGAATTAACGAAAGAAATAAAAATGAATTTTGGTAACTTTACTGTAATAATTTTATTTTTGACAAATTTTATATTCTGTTTCCGCAATATTTTAGTATTTCTGTTATTCGTAATTTGAAACGTCTAATAGTAATATTTTTCACCAAACAAACGAAAGAATTCTTAATTATATGGGCGACAATTTTTAATGGAAGTAATTTTTAATGGCAGTCAAAGTTAATTATTTTACTTAAAGTTCAGTAGAGTGTTTAGTGTCTAAAAAATTCAACATCCTTTTGTAATTCTTAATTAGCACGGTAGCCACTAATTTATTTTAATCTTCTGCCTTCCATTTGGTAAAATTTGAAAATGGATTGAAATAAAGATTGTCGTATAAGTACACAAGAATTGTAATAATTATCTCCACGGAGCAATTTCTTTCTAATACGCTTCCGGTAGGTGCAGTGATAAATGTTTATGTCGCGTGTCGCTCGATAACGTTCGTTATCGGTCGTCTTTGAAGCCGTTGGCGGAGCGGGCCGGTCAATCGGGGCCGGATGTGATCCTACGTCCGTCAACGTAAGAAAGTAAATGATCGTGTAGCCGAAGGTACGCGTAGCGAATTTCGAGATAGACCTCGCACCGAAATAGACCATCGGCCCGATGCGCCTCCGACTCGCGAGATTCTCCGTGCGCTTTGATCTGTTATTTCCGCGCCTCCCGCTTCCTCCTCGCTGAAAGATGCCTCTGATTTTCGCGATTCGAGAGGGAAACTCTCGATAAATCGTGCCGCTAAAAATACGGCTACGTGCCGCGATTAAAGGCTCCGCGATACGGAATCAGCCCCGAAACAAAACAAAGCGGCGAAGTTACTCGTTCGATTTCTGCCGATGCAGCATCGTTGCTCTGCTTCTCGAACGATTCGAAAAAGAGTTGCGTCGATTCGTTTTAACGTTATTCGGATTACTTTGATCCTCCTCGACGTTTCGTGGAGAACGGGGTGCGCAAGGGTGCGGTAGCGTTGTGACTCGAGTTACAATGCTGATAAGTTTTGTTTCTATTAATACTAGAACTACCAAAGGGTCAAAGTGACTTGCTCTATATCTTTTATTTCTTATTACAAAATTTATCAAGACTGATTTTGCGTTATAATTCATATTTCGACCCTTATTTATTTCATTCTCTATTTTATTTCCAATTTAAAAGACCGAGTAGATCAGTGTTAAATTGAACTCTGATCGTCAGAAAGATCGAACTACAATATTTATGGAATGATCTAACAGTTTCCAAGAGTATCAGCGATGCCTTCTGACTTTCATCACCGCAATCCTACCTGTCGCTTCTCCGTCTCTTTCCCGTACCCCTCTTCGGTTCTTTCTATTTCGCTTGCATTCTCTACGCTCGAATTCATTCAATGTGTTCAATTAAGGGGTTAGTCCACTTTGCGTCGGCAGTGAGGTGTGACTTTGAGCATCGGATGCGGCGTTCTCGCACGTTCTAGAACAGCGCTCGACCGAGACGTTTGTTATTAGAACGATGCTCATTCTCATTTTCCACTTCGTGTTATCCGAACTGAGGGGAGTGTATGAAAGGGCCTCCTCGATTCGCGTCTTCTTTACGCGAGAGATTTTCATTCGGATCGTTTATCGTTACATCCGACACGACGGAGCGAAATTCGCCGGTTGGAATTCGATTCCCCGCCGACAATCTCTCGTTTGCATACGAAATTGTAATCCTGTCAACGATACCTGAATGACTTTATCGTAACACCGTCGTCGAACGTGTTTGTAATGTTTTAATCAATGTACTAGCCTTTTCGACACGTCAGTGTTTATTAAAAAGTGTAATGCAATCGTTCAGTCGTTAGATTATTAAGTTTATCTCATTATCCATTCACCCTCCTCATTATCAGAGGTTTTCAATACTTGACATAATAAACGACTTAGATAAATATCTTAGAATTTTTGCAAATTATTTTGGAAACTTAAACATTCCACTATTGAAATTTCAAATCCCTCTTACACTTTGACTGTCACGTCACCCACACATGGGTGACACTTGAATTTCCATTAGAAATGATTAGAAATTAGATCTTAAATATTCATTATCCCACTATACGAAGATCTTGCATTTATAGCAATCGAAACTACACGTTTTTTTAGGGTTACGATTAATCTTTTTTCATAGCTGGAGAATTAATACTGGGTACTATGGTTACTTTTAATAACGAAAGGGTTCTCCAGAAGGTAATGTTTCAGATTGCTCTCATAGGTCGTTGCACTTCCGTTCCCATCGTCATTAGGAAATATACGCTTCGATTTCTCCGCGATAGGGAATAACGACAGTTGTGATTAATCGTGGACGGAAATGTACATCGAGTTTCGTATACCCGGCATCGTGTATAATATGTTCTCTAATTAATTCACGATTAACCTTTCAGTGATTCATCATACCGTACGGCTTATAGCAGTCCGTTAGTCGTACAAAATGGCTGAGTGAATGGCGATTGAAGCAAATTGAACTTAATCGAACGATAGATGGTATCAGAGACGCGCGTTTAAGAGCGTAGCTTTGGATGCGTGTGATTCGAAAATTTTCAATCATCAATCGTTAAATGTACGATAAAACGTTCTAAGGTTGGCTATAATTCAGTTAAGTTCTCATTACTTTTTTCGTTTTTTAATTGATTGGGAGTGTAATATGGTCCACCTTGTAAATTATAGAACAAGCACAACGTTTTTATAAAAATACTGTCTCTTATCTTAGATTGATGACTTTTGATATGGATGAGTAGTCAATCTCTTGTTCTAGTTTTCATTTCTCAAATGTTGGTCGTGATCTACATTTCTCTGCAAGGTTCTGTGGGCTCAAAAGAACTGCATTATTCAATGTTGCATTGAATTAAATATTAATAATACGTGATGGTATGAAATATTATTTAGCTGAAAATTGAAAGTTGCTTTGAGCAACTCGAAATTAATTAAAATTTTTCTTTTTTGACTTCCTTTTGTTTCATTTTTTGGCACTTTCCTCAGAAATTTTTGGAAATATAATTTGTATGATTACCATTTACATACGTGGACCATTATGAGAACAATTGCTTCATTACTGAAGTCTGACACAGTCTACCATCATAAATCTGTTATTCTAAATCATTGACAAGGCAAAAAGTATATCGGTGATCATCGATCAACGACGAGCGTCTGTTGTCGAAACAATTCGTTTCCCCTTTTCCACGTTCTCGTTTCTCCATGTTTTTCATTGCTCCAGTCTTGCGTATCTCTTTCACTTGGCGTTCTCTTACCATGCGACTCCTTTTTTTTTTATCGCAACAACGACACTTATCTCGTTTTCCCCAGTTCGGCGAAGCCAAACGAAACTTATGGGATCCACGAGAGGTATAGATTTCGCCGGGAAGTGACGGTCCCGGTTAAACGGCCGCGTAAAACTTGCCTCGAAAAAAGATTAGGGGCTTCTGTGCACGGTGCATCGTCGACTCGCTGCCACACGACGGCAACGAACAAGAAAAAGCTAGTGTGTCGTCAACACCGATTCTAATTTAGATAGTCACGGTTAACCACGCACTGACAATAGGTCGTTTCGGATGATCCTGATAAGGTTACGAGGCCCGCTCCGTTCCGGACACGAATACGTATCGGTCCTCGGGAGAACTTTCGGCTCTGGGTGCTGTGCCGTGGATTTTATATATTTTTTCTTTCAAATCTTTTTCCTTCTCACGAGGAAAATCAATATGCTATAGCGTCTTTCCTATGGCAGCTCTAAGAAAATATTGAAGGCAAAATGTAAGGGGTCTAAAGAAGACCACATTTTTGGGATTATATTTTTTTCAATGGTACAGTAATGTGTATACGTTTTAAAATTATCAAATTCTTTGGATATTCTGTACAATTACTGGGATATTTTAAATATTGTTATTAAGAAAAGATGTTTAAACACTTTTCGTATATCATACATTTAAAATTTACATAAAATATTTCACGATATTTCACGGTTTAATCTGTCCCTTTAATATTTTCTTAATTAATGGATTTTTTCTTGGAATTAGAAATTAAATGTTTGCTCTAACTTTGTATAAGAAAGAAAATTAATTACATAGTATATAATACTAAATTAATACTGAATCGATGAGATTAAAATCTTTTTTACAATATTTGATAAATGAGTTATTTAAAAATTTGTAAAACTGCTGGAGAAGACAGTATTATTAATTGCTTTCGTCGAAAGGATAATTTAATTTTCATACCCTATTTATTTTGAATTTAAAAGCAAGTTCTTTGATAAAGGAGCACAATATCGATGATGCTTCCAACCAGTTCGTTCATCCTTAATAACCAATCCTCAAGGAAGTTACCATGACGATGAAATTGCGATCGTAGCCGGGGCAAAAATTTCTCCTATTATTCGCCTACTTTTCCACCATCTCGCCTTCGGTTTCCTTTTATCCCATCATCTGCTTCAATTTCGATTTTTCCCATTAGCAGAGCGCGTTGCGTGCGCAGGTGCCTCTAATAAATCAGTCGTGGGTGCGTTTTGTTCGGCTCGAAATCACGGGGCACGTATTAACCGCAAACCGGTTGCATTTGCGTAACGATTTCTGGCTATTGGTCGGGTTAGACCTTCGAATCTAAATTCTGGATGGAAGCACGAATACGTGGGTGCACGGAAGATCAGCCATGCAGACGATGCCACGGATAAACTGTCCCGTGTTGCATTCGTGTGTCTAGTCAGTTAGTCGGACAATGGTTACTTCTTAACGAGCTCGTGGTGCTTCCGTACTGGACACGTCTTGGGTGCACATATTTTTACCGTGTATGTATTTCGCGCACACTTCCGCTGTAAAGTTACATAAGTTACCGTGTTACTTAATTTATATGGTTTTATTGTCAATAATTGCAAAATTATTGACAATTATTTTGGGTTACTAATGAAACAGTACATGAGAAAAATAGAAAACAAATTCAAGCGGGTCGGTAAGGTTCGCGAAGCAGGTGAGCGTATCACGGAATAATTTCAGTAGATTGAGCGGCGCGTAGTCAGACACACGCAGAGCAGACCCTTGCACTGTGAGGCAGAATTCGAAAAACTGACACTCTCAGCAAATAACCAATGTGAGAATCTGTTATTTTGTCCGTCCCTGAATATTTGTAAAATAACAAATAATAGCTCCGTAGAAATATATAAATTTGTAAATCTAGAGAAGGGCTGTGCCTAATTAGTTCGTGTTGCAATAACTGAGGGGCCAACAAATTGTTGGTTGCTGTGATCGATTTACATGATCAGGTATCGTTGATTTGGCTCTGTTGTCGAAGTGAAAGGAAAACGTTTTGTGTTGGATCGAACGAGCAAATATTGAAATTGTGGTTAATGCGCAGCGAAACTTCCTGGATCCTTTCCGCATAGACTATAGACGCTCGAAGCGCACGTATTCTGTTCGAGGGACAGGAGTTACATCTACCCTGTGACGAAATAATTGGACGGATAAATTGTAGCAGGTATCGAAGATAACGATCTCGATATAGGGAGAGTCAGAAGGATAAAATGAAGCAACATGTTACTTTCATACATTGAGTTTATTGCTCCGTTCACCCAGCAGGTATTAATTTCGATTACCTCGAATGGGATTAATAAATCACTATGACAAAATCTGCAGTTTCTTCTTCGTACCATGTATCTCAGATCATTGTTATTTGTTAAATAACTGTTCTAGCGTAGGGATAGTTAATTGTTAGTGACCGACGTTAATGAACGACGTTAACATTTAATTACCTATCGCTCTTAAATGACTTAATAGCACTGCCACCGTGTAACTTGAAATTTAATTTTCAATTTAATTTTCAATTTATTATTTCAATAGAGTTACAGACGAAAAAATAATAATTAATGGCCTATAATATTGAAACCTCGATTAATAGATTAATTGTGCAAGATGTTACAATAAATGACAAGTTTCGATAAAAAAGTGGAAAGATCGTGTTACGAACAATTGTGATTATAGTGTGTCGTACTACATTCAATTAGTTTAACACCTGCTGTAAACGCTTTAACTTCAATTATTTTTAACCACTGCGGTGTTTATAAATCGGTAATTGCAGCAGCATTTACACTTCGAAAGTACTTACCCTTCTAAAGCGTTGCGATTTTTAATTGGCCATATCTATACAATTCTATTGAATGCTCAGATCCGACAAATAAAAATAAGCAAGGTCTTTGAAATAAGAGGGTATTTTTATTTCTGTTTCAAAGTGTAATTTAAACGAAGAATCATAAATTGTTCTTGTTTTGAATACACGTTTAAATACTGTATTTTGTAATAATTTTAGAATTATTGTTTGCTTCAATTGAATTTTCGTCAAAAAAGGTGAGAAATTTCTGTTTACGAGAAACAAGTCTGTATATCATCTTTATCGAAAATCTTTGGCCAATCCAATAAAACGATGTTTATCGAGGAATCATTGTTATCTGAGCTACCGAATTACATATCTCGAGGACTGAATTTCTATTCATATCAAAACAGTCATTATAAGTCGGGAGGGGAGGTTTCTTAAGCAACAACGGATTTTAATTAGTGGAAAAGAGGAGCAGTTATCAATCCTTATCGCAGCTCAACATGGCTCGTTATCACGCCACGAGGTTTACTCACTTTGAATCTCGTGTTTATTACATCTGAATGAAACCGCATACTTCCTCGTGAACTTTCGAGCTGAACTTGACAAATCGGTCAGTTTATCAGGTCAGCTAGACCAGCAAAAAATCTTGATAGACACAAAAAGGTTTCTTTAGAGAAAAACATTTTGATAGAGTTACGGTTTTGTTGTTTCGATTTAACCGGTTGTTTTCACGATTATCTTTTTTTCTATCATTTTATATTCACGTAGATATATTTTAATTTTTCAATTTTTAAAATGAGAAATCTTACTGAAAACAGGTACTATATTTTTAGAAATATTTCTGTAGTAGTGCATATCTTTGATAAAATCTACACAGTTAATCAATTCATTTCTAATAAATTTAGCACATCAATTTTTAAGATAATTCAGCTTTTGCAATTAGACAACTGTTTGAGTAATTAGCAAAGTAAATAGCAAACCTTGAGAAAAATGTGTCACCCAAATACGAGTCGTATGGCACCTAGAAAGTGTTGAGCGTGCATGAAATTTCGTGGAACGACACGGCAAGGTGAAACGGTGGGTCTTGGTGTTGACTGTACCGGAAGAAGTCTCGCGGCAAAAAGATGTACAGGGTTTTGGCTGGCTGCGGCCGTGAGGGACTGGAGGGTGTTTAGTCGCCAGAGAGACAAAGGGAAATAAGACGAAGAATCGAAGGAGTAAGGTCGGAAAGAAGGCAAAAAGAAGAGAGGGAAAGGGATGGACAATAAGAAGATGAGAAGCTGCGCTGCTAGAAAGCGGTCTAGAAGAAGAGAATGAAAGGCGGGCGACGTGGAACTGTGCTCGCCTTGAAGAGAGAAGCGCGCGAGTTCAAAAGTGGAAGAAGCGGACGGATGAAAGGGAGAAATTTGTTTTAAAAGTGCTACTCGGAGAGCGTTTTGTGTATCGGTATCTCTGTGCTTTTCTAACGCTGCTTTTTCGTATCTGTCCCTGAGACTATAAGACCGATAATGCAACCTACTTTGCTCAGCGCCAGTGGAAGGAATCGTTACTGTGTTTGATAGTATACAATATTCATGATAAAAGTTTATGGCGCATGGGTACATAGCCGAGCGGGTAATGCGGTACGTCGTTCCACAATCCGCGAATGAGTTTTCATTAGTTTCCCTGTATATTCCGAACAACGAGTTTTTATTCCTAAACGAAGCAGAAGAATCGCGTTCTTGCCGCGGCGAGGGGGGAGGGGTTCTAATTACGAAGAATGACTCGGTCTTTGATCGAGTTTTATTATTTATTAAGGCGTTAACAACTTGCTATGGAAAGTTTGAAAAATAACGATCGCAATAAAATATTACAAGTTATTTAGGTCTCCTATTTTCAAAAATATCCACTTTTAAGAGATGCAAGACACTGTGCAACTTTTATATTTCCATGTAATATGAAATTCAAATTTTTAAACAAATTGTGCTGCTTTTCAAGAACTATTTTTAAAGCATACCCTCATCAGGACTATAATAACTCGTTTACGTACTCTAGCTCGTGAATCATTGTATATGTATTATAAAAAAGTCAGCTTCACTTTTTTACTCTGAAAATTTACTGAATTTATGATTTTATCCCTGGTTACCCCCAGTTTGGATGAAATTTTAACCAAAGGTTGTATCTGATTAGAGAATAAAATCCCTAAGAGGATTTTTTACGATAAGACCTGGTTTGCCCCTCACTCTCTTCAAAGTTTCAAACGTTTGTATTGTATACCTCTAAGAATATTGATTTTAGAGAAAAAAGTTTCAAACGAAAAGTAAAGCTCTTAAAAAGCTCTACGAAAAAGGTTATATACATTTTCTTTGTAAACTTATTATGTCTGCTGTGAAAATTGCACCAACCTACTCAGTCATCAATGATTTCCTCAAAAACTATCAGTCGTAGAAGAAAAATAGATAGAACATAAAATATGTATTTCAATGAGATCTACAACTTTTGCTTCAAATGTTTTTTAAAATTCTTAGTATTTCTCGAGAGAAACGTAAAAATCATAATATTTTTAGTTTTCACCATGAAAATCAAATTTGCGCCAATTTTCAACATTGGCTCTTTCTATTATGCAAGTTGTCGCATATTTACTAAAATTATTCATAATTGACGGAATCAATTTGCAAGAATCAAATACCAGAGTGTTAAATACTAGTTTTCGTACTCGCTTGTAAATTTATGCGCGACGACGAAGGGAATCGTGTATACGAACGAAAGCGGCGATTTTTGTTTCTCAATAGCCGGGCGTACAATAGCCGGAAGATGATCCAATCCGACGTTGCAACGTTTAAAACCGTAACGGTCGGCGACCACGAAGGATTTGGCCGCCACTTGTTGAGTAATCTACTTAGCAAGATGAGAGAGAAGCCAAGGGAAAGACAGAGGTGGACCGTGAGCGCAATGGACGAGGAAAAAGCGAGGAAAACGCGGCTGGGGAGGTGAGAGAGAGAGAGGGAGAGAGTCGACGAAACAACCCGACGGGAAACCGTTGGATGAGAAAACTATCTCTTATATACGCGTACATGGGTACATTATGTGTATATTCTTCGGGAACAATTCCATTCTATCGGGGGTTTACCCGTTTTCTTTTCCCTACTTGCCGCTCGATTCTTCCGCGAGCACATTCCTTTTGCCGTCCACATAAATTGCCAGGCTTGCGGTTCATGAAAGCGTCCAAAAATATCCGCCGCCCACGTAGTCAGCCGCAATTTTGCTAAAGCCGCGTGACGGTTCTGCGGCTCTCTCGCACGAGACTACGGAATGAGCCCGCGACGGAATTTCACGCTGGATTACGCGTAAACGCAACGATTCCCCGAGTACGATCGCACTAAAAGGAAAGCGTCGTAAATCTTGTTAGTTACAAGGAAACACTTTTGCGTTTCATTGTTCGAGGAAGAAGCCGGGTTGATGGTGTTTGTTTCACGTGATGTGGAAAATGGGTCATACCGGTTTCAAGATTCCTTTCTGTTTAGCTAGTTTCGCTTGAGGTGAATTTCTAGCTGTTTGATCGATGCTGAAACGCTTGGATTTTCTTTTATATCAAAAGTTTGGGTATTTATACGTACTTATCTATTTATGTAGGGCAATATTAACTTTTTGGGGGGAGAAATCGGAAATTGTAATTATTTTTAATTTTCAATTTTAAGTAATTGAATAATTAATGAAAGAAAAAGTCAGATAAGTTCTGAATATTGCTAATATTAAGCTAATAGTGTAAAGTACTTATTTGAATGGGTACATTTGAAAATTAATCGATAGAAATTATAATAATTGGAATTGTAGTGTGTCTGACCACCTACGTCTGTTTTTACTGCGGCAGTGTTACCTTTTATAAAGATTGAAAATTACTGTGTGTGTTTGAGTCTATATTTCATTTTCAATTTCAAAGGGAATATGTTATTATAAACTCTGTAATAATTGAAGAATATTTGACAAAAAACTGAAAAATATGCTTGCTGAATTGTGTAAAGAATAATGCTAATTTATATCCATATTTGGTCTATACTCTTCTTGAAAATTGACATACGCAACGTTTGAATGCTAAATAAATTTATTACACAAGTTTAATAATATTGCATAGTAATATAATATTGAAATATTTTAAATAAAATTGAACAATTTTGAAGTTCCAAGAATCTTTTTCACCATATACTTACATTACAATCCGCTGCATTATTTGGTAGATTTTAGAAATCGATTTTCAATTACCGCCGCGCTACCGCCCCGACAAAAAAAGCTTAGAGTTTAATCGAGTTTATGAATAAAATCTAAAATCACTTTGCGCAATTGAAATTTCCTAATTACGTAAGTGGGGCACGTTTTTCTAACGCGTGCTAGGTGTTCGTTTCTCGATTTTTTCCCACTTCTCCGTCACAAGTATTCCACGATTTGTTGGTCATAAATCGGCGGATAAAAAATGACCCGGTTTCCGGCTCGGCACGAGAGTTGGGAGCAGAGTTGCGGAGCGATCACTCGACACCTTGGGTTCGCGAATCAGGTGCAAAAATGCGCAAAAGGTGGTTGGGTGAGACGCATTAACCGTGAACGATTTCGTCGCGCAACGATATCCTGGCCCGATCCTGTTTCGTCGATTCTTTCCCGATCGCGTTACGATCGCGGCCTTTCTCACGCGGCGCGTTCCCTCGCGCTGCCAGCCACGGAAGGGATCGCGATTCCGAATTTATTTATAAGAGCCATTTTAACGACGAGTTTCGTCGACTGACGTTCAGCCTGGAATACGTATCAACCGCGGCGGTCCGCTTAGATGCTCGAACACACGCGTGCGTTATGAAGCGGGCGACATTATGCGCGCGGTGTATTCATGCATTCAGTAACGCAGGAGAAACGTATTTGCGGCTAAAAATAAAGAGCAACGAGCTATTTTGGAACACGGATGTTCGCCATTGACGCATTGCGCCTACGTCACGAGACACCGAGTTACTTGAAGTTAATCGTCGGTGAAACGAACCCGAAGAATTCGATAATTTGCCTTTCGTATCGCGCGCGAATTCGCTGTTTTTCCATTGAACGAAATTTCGAGGGATTATTTGAACGATCCTTTGATAGTCGTGAAAAAATAATTAGGAAGATTGTTGTTTTTCGTGATTGAAGTTTTATCGATCGTATCGGCTCCATTTTACATGGTCCATAGAAAATTTATAGACTATCGTTCAATATTTTCGTGTTATTGAACGCTCGCGATTTTTGCACAAACATTTACGTTTCCGTTGGAAATTGATTTTCTTTGTTGGACCATTTGTAACGCAAACAATCGTGTTTTATTTATGGAGGCTTTACTAACACTTCGACGATGGTTTCGTAAGATTAATGACTTTTATGGATTTCTGGCACTTTTTGTATTTGAAACAGGAAATTAAATTATTATATTGTTTAAAATATTTATCAGAGGAATTGTGAAAGCTGAACCTGGCACAAAATTGTCCTGATAATTGGGAAAAATATTTCTTAATAGAGCTTTGAATAATTTAATTGTTAGGAACAGTTAGAGGCTTGTAAAAGTTCTAATTATTTACGAACCAAACGAAGGAATCGAATTAAAAATAAAATTTATCTTAAAGAAATCTAACACATAACAGTACATGCTGACTGCTACAGTGGAAAAGGGCGTAGGTGGTAAGACATACTAAAACTAAATATTAACACTTTGACTGCCATGCTGCAGCTACTAAAACTTTCATTTGGTAATAATTTTATTTTTAACCAACTTTATATTCTGTTTATGTAATATTTTGCTGCTTCTATTATTTATAGTTTAAAACGTCTGGTAGTTTTTAATGGCATTCAAAGTGTTAATTAATCACCTTAGTATCCACGCTATCCACGCTTTATTTTATCTACCCTTTTATTAATTATTCTATTACAAAGCGTAAGAGTTTAGCTAGGCAAGATTTATGACAAATAACCACTCTACAGAAAGGAATTTTTGGTAACCATACTATCATGATTATTGCAATCAGGACGAGCAAAGTTTCTTTTTGGTGTTCGATAGCCCGACCATGTCATAAACCTTGACGAACCGAAGGGTGAATCGACCGGAAACTTAACGGTTTCGTTGGTCAAGAGGAACCGTGTTCCAGTTTTGGGGTGACTGAGAGTTGCCAGCTCGCTGTCCCCCTTCCAGAAAGGTGCTACGTCAAGGGTAGTTTCTCCATAAAGATACTATAGAATCTTAATAGTCAGAGTTCTTAATAGTTGACACATCGTAGTCAGAGTATGATATTGCAAATAAAATCTCATTTACACGAAATCAGGATTACTTCCGTCGGAATTCGGTTAACCAGGGGGTGGTTCTTCGCGGAGAAGCGTCAGATGGCACCTGGCGCAATATCCAGGGCGCACCTGCACCCTATCAAGTGTTAATTAATGTGACGTGTTAATAAAGAAGATTTACTTAGAAACCGGAGAAACTTTTTTTTCGCAGCCCTAATTACTTAGCCCCGCGCGTTCGCGTACCTTGCTCGGTGACCCCATTAAATAGTCGAATGCATAATTCACAGACGACGGGTTCAAAGCGCGGCGCGTTAGCGGTCCACGCGTGTATATCTCTCTTGAAAATTTATAATCCATTAATAGCGGTGATCGGCCGGCGAATATTCCGATATTCACGGTAAATTATGTTCGATGCACACGGTTCGAGTGTGCATCCCCTGGTTGCACCCTGTGCGCCCGGTGTGTACCCGGTGCGCGGCTGTCGTCGGCAAACCGATGTCACGTGTTCGTTTGATCGGCCGCATAACGAACAGCAGCAGCAGCAGCAGCAGCAGCAGTGTGCCGTTTTCGAGAACAACGAGCCGCGTATTCTGTGCGTGTACGCGGCGTGCACGTGCGAACGTGAGAAAGCAGCAGCAGCTGAGAGAGAGAAAGAGACAGGGCGAATGGAAGAGGCACGCGTACACGTTCGCTATTACCTACGCCTTCTGTGCTCGTCACATGCATTATTTTGCGATGGTTTATGCGACCGCGATTCGTATCTGCACGCGTGTGTTTATTCTTTCTCTCCGTTCCGCTCGACGGGACCCGTCGCTCCGTCTCTCTCATCGTTGCACTCGCGGGATGCAATGTACGGTCGGTGGAGGAAAGAGAAAACAACAGTGAATCAGAAAAAGAATACTCGTATGCATGTATGTGTGTGTGTATGAGAGAGAGAGAGAGGATACAGCGAGAATGTCGGCTCGAACGGGGTAGAGGGGAAGGTAGGGGAAGTTAAGCGCATGTGTAAGCGACGTGTTAATGACATTACGTAATGCTGAGCAAGCCAATCAATATGGCAGACACTCTGTGTGCATTCGGTGCACCATTTCGTCCCCTCCGTGCTATCGGCATCGGCCGGTCGTCGCTTCTCGCGAGAAATTCCTACACATGGCCGCGCGTGAGAAAAAAACAGGCCGAGGCTTATCAATCGCCGTCCGTCAACCGGCGCTTCTTTTTCAGATCGTGACCCTACGATTCTTGCGACCCGTTCCACGGTTCCGTTCTTATCTCACATCGATGTTTCCTGACAATTGTCATCGAGATAACGTGATTTACGCGCACGAATCTAACGGTAATTAATGACTGGATTATCGTGTTAACCCGCTCGATTTACTGTATCTCGGATTGTTCGCAATCGTTGATCGAGCAAGATTTTGTTTCGAGATTTCTATCCCGTAGGAAGAAATCTATAGCACGGCGGAGACAATTATTTTTCTTGTAAAGCGCATAAAAGGAGATTGAAGTGTATCAAATTTATTGCCAGGAGATTGGGGCAAGGTATAAAATTTGATGACAAATCGCGTTTGCACAAATAAAACATGAAAATTTCATATTTGAAAATTAAATCTTAACATCGGAAACGCTATAAATTCGCTAATAAATTCAGCATTTTGTAATTTGCCTGTCGGGTTATTTTTGTTTGTCCACAAATACGTTATTCGAAAAATAAACATGCTAATATTTCAATCCAAGGAATAGGAAGCTCGACGCACACAGTTTGCCGGGGCAATAATTTCGATTCAAGAGACTCCGGGATAATATGTTATTTTTATAGAGATACGAAAGTTCCTATTTGGCTTTCGGTACGCTGTTCCCCGTTACGATCCATTTTCTGCGCCGAGTTATCCTAGATATTGCTGCGAGATTACGAGAACGCTTCAAAAACGCTCAGCTGCGATAACGCAAATTGAAACATTCCCTATCGTATGGCGGGGCGATTCGCGAGCATCAGGCAATATCAGCATGCATCGAGCACGCTATTTTCATCAACAAGATTGGGCGCATGATTGAGTAGGAATTCTACTTGTTCGTCACGAATGCCATCATACGAGCGGCCGTCTTATCCCGTTTATGCACGGCGAGCTTCTTTGGTGTTTATTAGAGTAACGTCTATCCGGGGACCGCCGGTGGGTGGCAACGTTATTATTTCATAATTACCGGCTCGACCCACGTGGAACGGCTGTTGTTCACATCCGGAACGGTGCGTCCCGAGCGACGTTCGAGGACACAAATCAAATTTCGATGAATGTATTTTAGAATATTATCATATTAGGGGGAAAGTGATGTCGTCTTTTTACATTAAGTTCAAACAAATCAATTTTTAACAAGTTTTCATTTTTAATCGATGATGATAACTCAAGGTGTATACAAATCCGGATATGTACTTTAATTATGTACAAGTAAACAACTCAATCTTACTTTAAAATGTCTGACACTCCTTATTATAGAAACATTTTCCCTGGTTTTAATCTTCATGATTAGAACTATTAGTGTTGTATTTTGCACGTCTAATGAATGCAATAAAAAGGGTAATTAGGAAGGATCCTCCATTTGAATTTTGTCCGCGTGCAGGTCATACCTTTCGATTTTTCTGTTTAGTCTTCAGCCAGGAGCGAAGTGTGTAGGAAGTGGGTTCTTACTCAATCTCGACGTTTTGTGAAGCTGTTTCCGTTTAAGCTTCATTAAAGTCTGTTTAGTTTTTTTTCTCATAAATTTTGCAGTTATTTTTCTCCGCGTCATCCTCCAACAGAACAGTTATCCGTCTCTAAAAATATTCGTGACGAAAAGTATCAGAGAGCGAGTTTAAATTTAAAAAATAATCGATCGTATTCTTAATAATCGGCGTTTTATTGTGTCTTGTTGCGTGTGTCCGTTTCACTGTCCAGTGAAAACAGACATATATAGTCAGACATACTTAAATCGAAATTGGCAGGGATATGAATAATTAATTTTCAAGTTTAATCGTTTCATTCACAAGTTTAAATCCTTGAACTGTTAGACCGAAACTGTTGTAGGAATACCTGCGAAGTTCTCTTGCACCAATAAAGAATTTAGTTTCTCCGATTCTGTTAAATGGGAAACGCGCGAAGATCTGTTGCGAGCGGTTCGCGACATCCGCCAAGGAAACAGAGAAATAATTGCAAACGAGGCATGTCCGGTGTACGGGAGAGTGACATTGGTGGCAGGAAGCGGCGGTATGCACCGGTGGACGAGCGAAGCGACGAGGAACGGGTGTGTTTACATCGGTGCGTGATCGATCGTTGCGTGTTGCTTGCTCGCTTGTACACTGTCCACCGCAGTCGCGTTGTGTGTCCCCGATGCGTTGTGCGGGATCTGTGTGCTCGGTCACGTGTTCACGTGCACACGCGCACGCTTGTCGCAACATCGTCGTGACGGAAAAGAGATCGAACCCCCGGGTCACAGGACACGGAGGCGTTTTCCCCGACGAGGCCGATCAGCTGATGCTTGCGGCCGTTTTGACGCCCGCCTGCGAGACCGGCCGATACGCCGCTTAATTGCCGGAGCCGAGGAGCGCCGCGAGACGCTCCCGATGTTAATCCTTTGATACGTTGATCAACAGCCGTGATTAAATTTGTAATTGTAGAGCGAGCGGTTATGCGTAGGATGAAGGGGTTAAGAGCCAGGTTAACGGCACCGTCGAATTAGGGGTTTCGAGGTAAACGAGCGATAGCAATTTGCATCGTTTAGCAAGATGAATTTTCCATGCTGTCTCTTTCTTTCAAGATTTTCAGTTTCCGCTGCACGATTAAACGCGAACGCGTTGCCCGTGCCGTGCTAACAGCAGGTCCCGGAAACGCAACAAAGAAGCATCAATTAACATGTTACGTGTTGCGTGAAATATAAGGTCTGCGTAAACGTTTGAAATCAGGTTCAATTTAATGATGCCGTTGCTTTGATCTTTTTCTATTTCGCTGCAAATTAAAAGTGAAAAAAAAAAGACATCTTTCAGTCGATTCTAATTGCATCTCCGATAAGTGCAGCGGTAATGTGTTTCCACTTTTTTACGAGTATGCTGCATGGTTATTACTCTTACATTTGATAACTTCACAATTATTATACGAAGTGGATTGTACAGTCATGGTAAAAATAGTATAGGGGGGATTTTATGTTTGAAATAAGTTAAGATGATGGAATAATGGCAGTACTAATTTTCCTATTTAATATTCCAATTTCCATAATTTAAGTTACCCCATATTGTTATAGATATACAGTAGTTAATGTTGATTTTCATAGATTTTTAAACACTGGGAGTATTAAGTAGAGATTGACATTTATAGTATTTATATATATAATATAAATTTTAATTTCTTCGGCAAAAGATATCCTAATCAGTTAATTTTGTGGTTTAATTTCTTAAATTAACCCTTTGCCAACTACAATTGGGATAGTAAACTATCTGTATAACATTACAATTTTCCATATTTGTTTTAAAATCGCAACAACTATTACAACACAATGAAAATTGCTCGTTAGATGTCCATTGTCAAGCTGTTACATGAAACAGAACAAACACGTCCCTGGAAGCATACAAATGCGCCTCCCACCGCGTTCCCAGCTAATACTTTCAATGAACAACGTTTTAATTTCGCATTCACGGCAACGGCCGTTAAAGCGCGCGTCGCTAACGAATTACAAAATTCCCGGATAACCGGCACGTGAACGGCCACGTAAAGACCAAGTCGAATACGATTTCACGAGCGAGACCTATCGCGGCATCGATCACGTATCGATCGTTACAAGCGTTCACGGTGTTAATCGGTGTAACGTGGCAAATTGACGCGTAAACAAAAAGCATTGTTCGAAACGGCGACAAATTGCCCGTTTCTAACGAGATCGGAGCAATTTGTCGAAGCCGTGGAATGTAATGTAACTCGCTCGCATCGTCTGTTCCCCGTCCCCGTCGACTATCCCGTTTTCTTTCCTTCTTCAACACGCCGTTACAGCGTGAAATGACGGGCAGCTAGACGTGTTGCACCCGGTTCGAGAACATCATTCCGTCTGCATATGAGAGAACAGGGGTATGTCACGGGAATCTGGTTCGCGCGTGTTCGTGATCGATTGTCGCGTGTCGGCCACCACTGTGCGCGCGATCACGCGCCGAGTCACGAAGAGAAAATGACCGCGTCATGAAAAAGTTTCAAGGATTGTCCCCGGATCCTCGCATTGTTCCAGCGTCTGGTCTAGTTTATTCCCCCCTTTTTTAAAAATCATTCCAAAGTTGTCCGAGCGAAGCGCGCAGGAAGAGCGTACAGCGTTTCGACGAAGTTTGCAACTTGATGTTCTTCGCGAAGTACGAGGAGAGCGTCGGCGCGCTTGCGGGAAACTACAATTTCTATATTGCTTCATCGACAACAAATGGGCAGACTAGAAAGTGGAAAGTTGCCGTTGATCGATAACGCTCTTCTCTGCAACATTGTCAGGCCGAATGGCACAGATCGTGAAGTTTTGGGGGGTCGTTCTGGTAATTAAACTTGCAGATGGTAATTTTGTCCTGCAATTTATGAAAGTACAAGTCTTGAAAGATTCTAATGTTCGTTTGTTACGATGGATACGTTCCCTTATCAATGGGTAGAAATAAAATAAAAATAGGAAATAGGAAGTGCAGCGTAGCGAACCCCCTAAATTAGTGTTTTTAATATTTTTCGACGAAGAATTTTACCATAGCTGCAATAAATAAACATCTGACATTGTCGTTTGGATTGGATTCGTCGCAAGAACGATCCGTCAGAATCTCGAAGTAACGAAGAAATCGAGTTTGCAACGAATTCCAGGGATTCGTCCCGTAATCGATCTTCGTCGGTTACGTGGTCGCGCGCCTCCTCAAGATTGCATTTGCATCTGCGCCAACCTAACGAGATTGCATCTGCATACGCATCCGGAGACAAACTGTGTTAAACCGCGTTCTGTCGCGTTCGTAGATTGGAATTGCGCGATTAAATTCTGCACCCAGCCTTCTTCCTTGACTCGCGATCCTTTCCGCGCGTGTAAATAGCCTTATATTGGCGGTGTGGGAGAAAAATGTCTCGTATACCGGGTGTCTCGACGCCGAGTAACCGGATACCGCACTTTCGGTGTGTCGTCTTGATCGCTAGGGGGGAGGCCCGAGAAAGCGAAATGCACCGTCGATGGAACGTAACGTAATAGCAGCGCAAATATTCCTCGTCTAACCGATGCTGTCAACAATCGTCTTGACTACCGTACAGAGATATTGCTGCCCTCGGGGAGGTTCCCTCAAACACCCGTCTGTCTAGCCACTTCCACGAAGGCTAGCCAAATCTTCGTGACCTCAAGATCGATAGATCGGAACGTAGACGAGATAGTACAAAGCTGCTTTCTTCTACCAAAATGGAAACGAAATTTTTCTCTTGCTCGGAGAAAGTGGTGGAAAGTTCCGTTGTTTCTTTGTCGAAAAAGTATTCCTCGTTGTTCGAGCTTTCTGTTCCACTCCGAGAAGCGTTGATCCGCCGCAGAGCTGCGCGGCGTGTTTTGTCAGAGATTTTTTATTCCGGCTTCGAATCTCCCCGGAGTTGATTATTCGCCGTCTCTTTAAGGAAAACGTCCGTTGTCGGGATACGCTCCGCGGAAGCAATTGCTTCCTGCGATAAGAGGCTGCATGTTCCATCTCGTTTCACCTCTGTTAGTTACTCTGCATTCTTTACTAACTCGAGTTAAAAGAAACTTAAGACAGGAACGATTGCTCGAAGTAAGATGGCGATCTTCATCGATCAGGATAAGCTGTACTTCGAAATTCGATGGGTCAGTACCGACGTACGAAGGGGGAAACGTTTTCTCGGCAGGCATTCGAGAAAAGAGGCACGGAACGTAATAAAATACGTAATGGATCCCTCGGTGTAACCGTAAGAAGCGATGTTACGCATTCCTTCGGCTAACTTCGAGATGCCCTCGCTCTTCTGCTCGAACGTTATCGGCATTAAAGTACGAAGGTTACGTAGAGAGGGAGGGGTGGGTCGGTGCGTTTGTTAGGTACGCGGCCGATTCCATGCCGGTAGGTCGTGTACTGAATTGTATTTGGTAACCTCATTGGGGGCTTATTCCGGTAAAGACGACACTGGAGGGCGAGAGAGAGAGAGAGAGAGGGAGAGAGGAAGTCGTAGGAACGGTGCGCTCGCAGCAGCGATAACGAGGACGTAAATCAGACGAAACTGCAGCGCAGAATTAAGGGACTCTCTGGCGTCTTGTGTTCTTAATGAATGTAGCGCTGCCTCTAATTAGACGTTCTTAATGCGGATCGTCTCCTGGCGGCGGTGCCACCACCGCGCCAGGGAGAAAGTGTCGTCTTAACCGCTATTCATAAATGATTCGGTCTGGGAATCGAATTTAACCTTTGTGGCCGGAGATAAATCGGCGTGAAATATGGCGCGCGGGAACAGCGTCGCCGTGTACAAAGCACGATATTTCAGAAAGCGGTTTAGATCAGTGTAATCGTAAATGTCTTGGGGAAATACAATGGATGTTCTTGAAATAAAATCCTTGGTTCTCCGAGTGCATTCTACGAGGGGCCCCTTTACGGCCACAGTGAAGTGTCTCGAAGACACCGATGGTTTTGCTTTCTTCTTCTTCTGCTCCTCTGTTTTGTATAGAAATGGGAATTCCACGGAACTACGATATCGTAATTTGACTAGTTAGAAGTTGTGTGGTCTTCTTCATTTACCTAATTTTTTCAATTAACCCCTTGCTATACTTTGACGAGTCAGACTCGTGACGTATTTGATTTTAATTAGATTTTAGAAATACAAATCTTCAGAAGTCTCGCAAGTTAAATTCATCCCTGTGCACCATTCAAGAAGACATTTAAGTGTTTAGCAAAGGTCAAAGACCGCTTACAATGAACATCTCTGCTCGTAAATTATTCGAGAAATGATTTGAAGGTCCATGTTTGTGTCGCGCTTTCATTGTCGCGATAACCATAACATGTTTCTAAATCTTACCAGCTAATTTTAACAGCGTCGTATACATATACGAATAATGCCTGTAAAAAGAGTATCGAAACGAGCTTGTAACGTGTCCAACGAGAATTTTGCGCTCCCCTTTTCAACGAGATACGAACACTGTTGCGTAACACTGTTTCGAGAATAGTTTAAAGTTACCTCGGGAAAAGTCGTCCCGCGAACGTTTGTCTGCGACACTCGCAGGTCGTTGTACGATGTGTCAACTGCATCGATAGAAACTTGCCACCCCATTGATAAATGAACGCAAAAATCATTCTCTGATCTTCGATCTTTTCTTGCCTACTGGTTAATTTCAGTTATGTACACTAACAGCTGGGTAACTAATTTAACCCCCTTAAGAATTCATAAAATTTGAGCAAAAAGCAATTTTAGCAATAATAATTCTAAATATATTTATAACTATCCCTAACTTTTACAATTCTAAATATATTTGGACTCTGTGGGTGACTTTGAAAGATTTCCTCCACGTTAAAAAAATAGGTTTGGGGTTAAGCCGGAATAAGCAATGTCAAATCGGCAGGTAACCAAACGAGAGTTTGCGAAAAAAAACTAGGCGTAGGTGTCGCGAACGTTGATCTGGTGTCACGCACAGTTGGCCAACGGTTAAACATCGATCGCAAATGAATGCGTGGATGAAGTCAGCTCGCCTTTGATAGCCGGTTGGAAGTGAATAGGTACAGGGACTAGACAGCGCAATTCCTGTTTCAAAGGGTCACTGCGTTCAGGACGTTCTTTCTCGGCTCGTCACGACCCTCGGCCGAATTCCCCCGCCTCCGTCCCTTCCTCGACACACGTCCGTTCCCCGCTGCAATGCCGCCGCTATCTTCGAGGACCGATTACGGATAATTATCCGCAACCTATTACGCGCTAAAACCTTGTCATTGCGATTATCGTTAGAGCGTAAAGCTACCGGGCTGCGCCTCGTCGTTCGCCATTCGGAACTTCGTCCCTCTCAGACTTTCCCCGTGACAGGGACTACGGCTTAAAGCAAGCGTGAAAGTGCCGTGCACGAACGAATCGGCCAGATTTTCCGACGGGATTTAACGTTCAGGCCCGATCGTTCAATGAACAGCTTCTTGCTCCTCGTCGAACGATCCCGTTCTCTTTGCTTTTCGAAGATGGCTGGGGGAAGTAACATTTGAGAGCGCAACCGAGGGGAGAGCCGGGGTTTCTTTGGCAGGTTTCGATCTTGGATGATAAAGCTTGTGTTCGAGAGACTTTGTGCAATGTTGAAATATATTTATTTTGAAAATACATTTGTTTACACGATCGTATTTTGAGAACTAACTTTGCAAGTTATCGAAATTTTCAAGGAAGAGAGTTTAGGATAAACTTAGGGATTAACCTAATTTTATGGCTCAATGTTATTCTAGTTAAATTATTATTTTAAAAAGATATTATTGACAGCACAGGCAACTAATATTTTATTTAATATTTGTTTTATTTTTCGTCACAAAATTTGGGTCTTCTATATTTATTACTTCGAATCAGAGAGGTAGCTGGGTACTTTGACTTGTAGAGGTTGTGCCAGTTTGAATCCGAGTTTCAGAGGTAAAGCAAACACATCTAAACGTGTAGTAAATAATTCTTGTTAAAGCAAGTTTAATTTGCACAGATTTCACAGTGACACAGAAGGGAACAAACAAAATTGTACTTTTATAGACGTTTCGGTTTAAATAATCATTTCAATCAAAGGTATATAATACTTACCTTTCGAATTTACCACTTTTGTGCTTTAAGCGCTGTATGCACGATGCAAGGAAAGAGTCTATGTTAATTAAGACAGTAATTATCGACCCATCTTCGAATTTCGCCTTCATTCTGAAATTGTGTATCGGAGAAACCATGCTGTACTGATTAAAATCGATAGTAATGAAACGGTCTAACATCAGGAGAGTAATTAGATTGGACGGAACTATTATTCGAGATCAAATGGTATTTGTTTATCTCTAGAAGTATTATGGTCATATTGTAAAGATAACGTTTATATTTATTGCTTGGAATAATAAAACAATAAAATACTAAAATAGTAGATAAGTCTTGTTAAAAATAGAAATAATATCATTGGCTTCGGTGTCACTTTGACTGCCACGTTGCAACCACTAAAAAGTCCATTTAATAGTAATTTTATTTATCTAGTGGGAACATTTTCAACCAAATAAATAAAAAAATTCTTAATAATATGCGCGATGGTTTCCAATGGAAATTCAAGTGTTTCAATAATAATTGAACACTTTATTTAACACCTGTCTTAAAATTATTAATACAGCATGAACTGAGAGTAAGAGAAGTCGGGCTGTTTGTAGGTTTTCGGAAAATGAACTTAGGGAAAATGGTGAGAGGGTCAAAAGGGGGTAGTTTAATGATTCCTTAAAAATTGGAGGAGAGGAACAATAATTCTTGTAACCAAATTGAAACCCGAGTAAACGCATTTGCATGCACCCAGGCAGGCTCGTCGTCGACACCTTGCGACAGTGGAAAATAATACACAACATTCTCGATTCGCTGCCATCATCAAAGTTCCGCGAAGTTTGCGAATCGTCCCCGTAAGAAGGCACTAACGTGTTCGATATTGGACAGAGTTTACCTGGGCTGCATTAACATTAATTTCATTAGTTCCCCGAAGCCGGTGGCTCAATACGCGAAGTTGAATTCCCGTTCAGCCGGATATCCATTCAGTGAACCGAGCTTAGGCAAGCCGAGCTATTCCCGATGAATCGGAGGAGCACTATTTCTCTGTGACGCTATGGGGGCCAGAATATTATATACGCGGCGGAATTATGCCATCTATCAAAATACCGATGCCTAGGATAATTGATGCTATCGGAACGGCGACGCCAGTCATGCTAGACAGCACATGGCGTAAAATTGAATATCGATTAGACGTTCTGGGAGGGCCCTGGAATGGGGTTCGCCGCGGCGAAGTTATTAATCCTCCTCCTCCTCCCCCCCTCCTTTCCCGCCCGGCGGTCGAATCTCTCGATTAAATGGCGGCAATAACGTCGAGTTTATAGTGTGGATTTAGTGTTAATTAATGCGTCGGCTCGTTAATTAGAGGACGTCACGACAATAATCTTAATTGTTAGGCACTTTGTACGGATCGAGAGTTTTTCTTTCTTTTCCGTATTTGAAAGGAACGACATTTAGTTTTATTTTGACGCTTGTTTCTCGTTTTAAAATTGTCGAACAATGGTGGTTTCAGAAATTTCAAAACCGCGAGACATCGTCGCTGTGAACAGCGACTAACAATAACGGCTAACTCTCTTACGGGTCTCGGACTATCGATGCTAATCGATCCGCCGGCGATATATCTGTGTTGACATAACTCGGGAATTTATCGACGCCACCCCAGACGGTGCCATAGCTCGATATGCTAATAAAGGACTCTTGTGCCGTGCTGGGTTCGATGTGAACACCGCCGCTACACCTATGTGGAATCAACTCTGTTCCTTATGTTTGATTCCGCAAACCGAGGCACGAACACGAAGTTTATAACCTGCTTTTTGTTCGTTAGCGTATTATTATGATGAATTTTATCGACTGTATTCAACACGTTACATAAACGTTCATAAAATAAGTATTAAATACTGGTTATTTTATATCTTATGTAAATTACACTAATTTAAGAATTAAGTTAACGCAATATTTACCATATTTTTCATAATTTCAATATTTTTTAACCCTTTCCCCGATGTAAGAATATATATTTCCATTCTCATTACCTTATTATCTGTTTATTCCTTGCTAAGCCATAACGCTGTAAAAAACTGTTATAAATCAATTTAAGATAGCTTAGAAAGGGTTAAAATCGAGGATATCTATGCAATGGTAGCTTATCGTATTATTTACCAAAGATACTTTTCAATTTGACACATCACATTATCAGTATAGTGTTAACATTCGGAATTATCTGTTTTTTGTATTATTTTTTATTTGTTTACGTACTAGTGATCTCTGCAGCAGTCAAGATTAACTTTTTGGTGTGTTCTAAAAATACCACTTAATAAAACTCAACTTGAAGTTACATAAGCTGTACAAGAAACAGCATAGTAAAATTAATGATTAATATATACCTAATAATGTCAGCATAAAATTCTTGACGTTTTAAATACGAGTCTCCAATTATTAGTCAATCGATTAATTCAGTTTCTAATTATTGCACTATCGTTCCAGGATATTTTTACCTTAACAATTTTCGTGCATAAAATACTTCTTGGCAATACAACTTCTGACAAGTTTATATTTTTAATTTGATCGTCAACGATTGATATATTACTTTATTTCAAGCACGGCACCGGGTTCGCGTGTTCTTGGTCCAATACGATACATTGTTGGCCACAATTTAACGATTAACAATTATAAAGCCAGACTTCGGTGTTCCTTTACCGACACGGACACGATTCAAAGTCCCCTCTCGCGCGAAACAACTTACTCAAACACGATATCGCGGACTTAAATCGTACTTAAACTTGTCTCGAGTCGGTTTCATCGAATTAAGCCGGTAATTAGGAAATTACCCGCATTTTGCCGCAGGGGACGTCGTCCTTCGTCGAGAGGGGAGGTGGAGGGAGGGAGAAAATTCTTGGCCGTTCTTCTTTCGCGTTACTTCGCTAGCTCGCGGCTCGTCGCCGATTTCTCGCGGCCCCGTTTCAATTATTCCGTGAACTTCCCAATTTTCGGCAAGGTGTACCCTCGTTCCGGCGCCATTGTTGCTCCGTTGTTTGCCAGAAGCGGAGTCCCGGCCTCCTACGCTCCAGCCGCGATGAAATTTTACCAGCGGCAGCTTTATTCCAATTTTCGCGAATGTTGACGTTCCTTTTTCGTCTTCTGTGTGTCGGCCCAACGGCGGGGACAGGGTTTTATTTTCATCCTCGCGCCCTACGCCGCGCTCGCCACCCTCTCTTTCTTTCTTTCTTCTCGAACACCCCCTACGGCACGGAGATCCGTTTCCAGCTACCCCCGATGTCGGCGTAGAGAGAGAAGAGGGACGGCCGCCTTCTAGATCGATATTTTAAAGAGACTGGAAACGCTTTCGCCCTTTGCCGAGTGATTTGTTTTTAAAGCGCGCCGTGATTCCGTGTAAATGAAAAATTCTTCGGAAGTTAAAGGCGAACGAGGTGTCTTCCGCAACACCCCCGCTCGTACGTCCAACTTCCAATCCTCGATACAAAGTTTTACCATCGATTCGTATTGATTTTGTTGGAAGGGGTGCTTGAATGCTGGAAATAGTATCAAAATGAGGGAACTTTATTTAATTTTAATGCGATGGTTGGCGAAATGTTTCGGTGACTTTGAAAGGTCAACTATTTTACACGTAATTAACTTAAATTACCTATCGCGATTACTTTTAAGTAAAGATTCTTCATTTTTCTCTGATATTTTAATGTTGGAACAATTGAGTTGCCAAATGGTATTTTAATAAAATACTTTGTCTTATAGTTGCCAGTATATCCATTTTCTATTACATGGTATGCACGCAAATAGTTTAACCTTTAAACACCACGCCAAAGGCAGATTTGACCATGTCAGCGTTACATCTATAGTTTTTCTACTTAAAAATAGGTATACGTTATCCATTATTTATTATTAGGAGTATACGTTATCCTACTTTTATTATTAGGGGTGTGCGAAAGTTTAAGTCAACCTTTTCTATTAGAACTTCATTTTTAAAATCATGAAGTAATTAGTGATGCAAATTATTATTATTTATTCCAAGAGTAACAAGAAATTGTGGCGCAACGTAAAATAACTTAAAAGGTATTAAAATTACATCGCGATATTTAATTATAAATAGAAGTTTCTAAAACCATCGAAAACGTATGGAAAATTCTTGCCGAGCGTGCGTCACTCGCATTTAAGTGAAACGAAAACACAAATGATAGCCGTCAAGATGTTTCGCAACGAAACGCTTCGCGGCTTAGCAGATACGTGGCCGGGTAGCACGTGTTAGGATTATTTACCAGCCGTGGTCTCACGGTTCTTGCCCATGATTTTTCGCTATCTCGCGACGTTATCGAGGCGTTAAGTTAATTCCCTTATGCTCGAAATAGTCGGTGTGTCTCGACTCACCGGTGCTTCTACGCGTCTACGCCGTTGCCGAATACCGGAATGAAAATGCCCCCGCGGAAGGCCTTCCTGGGGCGGAGTAATGACCGCGACCATTCGTCGGGATCAAGACCGAGAAGAATGAAAGGAAGTCGTTACAAAAAAAAGAAAAAAAGAAAAGAAGAAGAAAAGGGGGAGAAAAACATAGGCAAAGTAGAGAATCGTCGCCGCTCGCTAATGCGCTCATTACTCGATCAATGGAAGCAAGAAAACTCGAGAACTGAAGACGGGACTGAAGAAGAGACGACTCTTCGATCGATACGTGATAATTTACTTTAACAGAATCGGATAAACATAATAAAATTCGAAGATTACTAGGAAACTTACAAATTTTCATTTTCATTTTTAGCAAATAATTGTAACCAAAATTTGAAAGGAAGAGGATACATCTGAACTGTAGGATGCGTCACGAGCGTGGCTCGATATTGCAAGGGGTTAATTTTGGAACCGCTTTTACGAGAACTAATTTAAATTTTACAACACGTAATTTTCTATCACTTCAACTTCTCGTGTTATTAGATTAGTCGTAAACTACAAATCTCGGACGGCACTCGAATTCTTTTATTAGAAAATGATACGCTCTTCTATTTTTACATTACGACCAACTGACACATAGGCTAAGCGCAAGCTCTACACCGCGCGTCAGAAGTTCAACCGAATTCGAGCGATCCGCTACATTAGTTCCCGAAGACAGAGTACCGAGCGTACGGCGCGGACGAGGATTGTCAACGGTGTCGCTGTCTCGCGACAATCGCAACGAGAGCATTGACAGACGGTGGCTGAAATTCTGCGAATAATCGCAGGGGGTTAAGAAAAACGGTGGGGCGAGCAGAAGGGACGAACAAAGGGAGCGAGGGAGTCGTTTAGTCACTTAACGGTCTCGCCGATCGACGAATGGTTGTAAGAGCGAAGTAACTCGAGAAACGGATTGCAGGCCGAGATACGAGCTGCTAAGTAAACGTGGCTTGGCGAACTGTAACCGGAGCGACGGCTGCAGGAAACTGCAAACTGTAGTTAGAAGAAATACGCTCGGTCAGAGAAGGAATCGTGGCGAAATACATGGCTGGCCTCTCGTCTCAAGCTCTCGCCTCGACGAATCGAACGAAAAGGGGCAAACAAGCTCTATCGCGCGATAAATTTCTCGAAATCCGGGAAACTGAACATCAAGGCCGACCTGAAGACGACTCTTTCCCCGAAGGAAATTAGTTTGATCATTTTAGTACTCTGGATTCTAGAATAATTTTAAAGTTTAGAATTAAGTTAAGAATTAAAGTATAATAGTATGTCATTTATTTGTGCTGTAACGATTCATATTATCTTGAACAATTGCATTAGGAGATTTCGCCCAATGTTGCTCATCAAGATTTCCGAAACAAATGGCCAAAGACCCGAAGAGACTTCATTTCCCGGTGTACGTAAACAAATCTCGCAGAATTTGCGATACCCCGCCGTGTTTCCCGCTCTTTTCCCCGTGAATACCTGCGCTACGACATGTATCGCGTAGCAAACAGCCGAGCTTCAAGATAGTAGCTCGAGCACGCGTGTGCTCATCAGGGTTCATCGTGGAAATAAATTGTGAAGAAGGCACGGCGGCACGATATCTGGCAGAGATAAACGCGGGAAACGGGGGAAATTGTTCAGTCAGCCGGGCTCTCGCTCGCTTGTCAGTGAATCGGGGCATAAAGTAAACAAGGAATGCTCGTGCAACGAAATTAGAGAAACGGAATGGGCTGAAAAGCCACACCGGGTAAAATAAACCGTGCTTGGAAACGGTACTAGAATGAACGCCGCGCGAGGATTCTAACCGGCGATGAAGCTGTAATAATTACTGCGATAATAAGTCAAATGAGCCGTGAACGCGTTACTGTCGGCCCAGAATGTGTAACGTTCAACGTAACGACGCGACTCGCGGCTAATTTTGACCGCAATTTGTCGTTCACTATTGCTTTCGCAATGTACCCGCACGAATCGTCCCTCCACTTTTAAGAAATCAGGAATCTTTCTTTATTAATACTTCTGTCGTCGAAATAATTACACGAAACGTCGTAGCCATGTTTTTTAAGTCGTTCAGAGTTGTTCTATCTACTGTTTTGCTTGACACTTTACATTTTTGTTGGTGAAGAAACAAACGTTAACCCTTTGGGGACGATTTACACGATATGCGACCAAACCACCACAGTAATTTACAAATTCGTACGATTCAGAAGGGGATTATTACTAATTTTATTTAAAATAAATAATATTCCAAGCGTTTACTGTGCCAAGATTAATTTGTGACGTACTATAATTTTTTATAAACGGAGAAAGTTTTAATTCTGAAATCAAAAAGACCGAATTAGAAATAAAAATAATTTTTTCTCAAAAATTGCAGTTTCATTTTTGTCCCGGAATTTTTATGTTTGCTGCACCTAACGCTCCCTCCAAAAGTATATAATTATCACGTTCAACATTTCATCCCAGACCCGGCGACTTTGTTTCTATTTACTCTGGTATATCTCACTTACAATTTGAAAGCCAGCAATTTCGCGACATTATAAAAACTTAAACACAGTCTTCTCAGTGATCATCCGTTCGGTATGAAAAGAAAAATATAATTACCCGAGCCATCGGTTCTTTTTTTTACAAACTTCGCAAAAGTGTTAAAAAACACGTTCCCCAGCGATTACGTACACAGTTATCAGTGTTTCCAACTTCGCCAATAATTATCCGGTTCGCTTCAAAGGCGTAACTTTTCCTAACGATCAATGATAACGGTTACGAACCAATCCCCGATTCGACACGCATTAATTATCAAACGACCAGTTAACGTAGATCCGTGACAGGATAAACAGTTTTGCCGTGATGAAAGTTTCAATTCGATTCAGCTGTCGGGACACGTTTTGCAAGCGGGTCTAGGGAGGGAGGAGAAAGAAAGGTGAAACGGTATCGTCGATCCCGTGAATTAGCTTCGTTACGATTTTATTATCCCAGTATCGGTGACGGTTCGACCGGTTGCACAAAAATATGATAATGGAACAGGGCGCTATTCTGCGAATTAATGAACAGGTCTCGCAAAGTAAGGCGGGCAGAAACGGTTGATAATCGAGGAAACTGGGTGTACGGTCGGTTGTCAATAGATAGTTGCCCGCTCGCCGCCGACAACAAAGGGAGGAAAGTTCAGGAATTATCGTGCAACATCTTCGCGAGTAAACGTGGCTTGTCATGCGCGAGCAGAATGCAACGACGAGGGAAGACACGCCGACAGATACAGAAATTACTGCTCGTAAACTCGGCCACCGCGGAAGGTTACGGAAATTGGGAGCGAGCACAATGTTATGTAATTTCATCATGGTTACACGCGTTCGCCCTGGCTTAAGGCTGGGGTCCCACGTAAGCCGGTGTCGTCGAATAAATCATGCAAGCTTTAAATTCCAGCCTTTCTTGTAACAGATAATATCGCCGATGCTGCGGGTATCTGCGGGTGTTAACGAATGACCCCCGAACGATCCCTTATTTCATTAATTGTGAGCTTTCTGCGTCGATTGCTGGTTTGATCTTTTTCGTCCGGATATATTCAGTTTTTTAATTTAATGGCAAATAAAAAGTTTTCTTATGTGGTCCTGTAATGTTAGAATCCTGACTCTTATTGTTAGTACAATTGAATTTTAAGTATAATTTCAATTATAATTAGGACGGTAAAATATCGTAAAATATTATTGTTTCAACATTGCAGCAATAAATATTTAACTTTGTCTGGCAAAAATTTGTAATTCTATAGTTTTCCTTATGGTTACATGACGCTATTCAAATCGTAAAGCGTAAAATTTGTCATTCTGTTGAACAGCGTAAGGTTGAAGACAAATGGCAGGCGGGAAATTCATTAAAATTTCTTCCCATCCATTCTTGTTTGTTCCCTTAAAGTTACACGGCATCCCATATATAACAACGATTGGGAGTGAAACAACGGGTCAGATTCGTGTGTGTTCGCGAAATTTAAAGCGATCCCGGCGATCCATGCAGTCGTCGACAGTTGGAAATTCCTGAAAGTTTCCCGTGCCACCCCATAAAAATTTATGCGCACCCTTGCCACCCGTTCGGTACAAGGAACGTGTAAGGGTAGTACGTTCGATCTGCCACCTGGTACCTTCTGACACTAACAACCGGAACGACGATAATCTTTACGAGCGTCCGTCGCTCGGATTACAAATTGCTTTCGTATGCACCGACCAACGTTCTACTTATATCTTTATCGCTATTAGCGGTGGCCACGTAATGGCTTGCAATATATGGCTCGATTCAATTTCACGGCGACGCAACGCGCGTACTATTACGGGAAAATAATGTTTAGGAACGTGAGCGAGTTCATTTCGATTTAACACCTTATCTACCGTTCATTGATAATGCGAATAACCGCTGTTGCTTTATAACTCAATATGTAGTGACTGCACGTTGCTAGCAACGATTCTGATCAGAGAACTTCTCTTAGCCCTTTAATTGCCATGGATATTGGCTGGCACTCGAATTTCTGTAGAAATCCATTATTCGAAGTTTTTCGGTTCATTTAGCACCCTGACTGCCACGTCACCCATATGTGGGTGACACTTTTATTAGAAATTCTTTCATTTATTTGACTGAAAATATTCCCGTTAGATATTAGAAATTATAGTTAATAAAACTAATGTTACAAATAAAATGACTGCTTAATGAAATTTTCTGGGTGAATCGGGTGACTCAGACTTACAATTAGAAAGAAAAGCGATAATATTTTGATTAAAATTAGATTTTAACGATTTTGATTAAGATTCTTGAGACGATTTCCGTCACGTACGAGTGATATCATTTATTTGCTTAACAATCTGCATCTGCGTTCTGTAAAAACACTCGAAAAAAATCAGTCAGATTAAAAGATCAGTAGCAAGGTATCTATGAGCTCATATTAAAGTTCAAGTGTTCGTTTATAACGTCTCATATAATTATCAATGACGTTATAGCTTACGTATTTATGAATGAAAAAAATTTTATTGCAGTGAAACCCATTACATTCTGATGGAATATTCTGACTACCCTTTGATATGACTAATCTGTTTTATTATTTTTCTGGGAATTGAATTTGCCATTAAAATTAAACCTTTGGGGATAGAATGATTTGAAAGCAATTGTTAGATAGTTATTTTAGTTCTTTACGGTTTTACACAGCACACTTAATCAGTTTTTAATATTTTATTTCTAATTGGTAAAGGGGCTCGTAAAGAGTTAATTAACCGATATGCTATTTAAAGGGAAATAAAGAAACTTCAAATATTAAATATCGTCTATAAAAATTGTATTTAAAAATAAATTTAAAATTTAATTACGCTGCAAAAGCGATTCAGCGTTTATTACTAATTTAATAACCTTATAATACATATCTGAGAAACTCCAAGAATGATCTGATTATGTCACGGAACGAAATATCGTATCACCTTAGAGATCTTTATTCTACTTTTATTATTTCTGATAGTAGAACTTCGTACTCGTACATTTCGTTACCTGCAATTATAATTTTGTCCTTCTCATAAATATGGTTTCATTCGCTCGTTAATTCCGTACAGATTTCACACTCGTTCCTTTCACGCTCTATTCATACCTTTCCATACATCATAGTTTTGCATATTTCTTGAATGTAATTTAATTTTTAATCAGCCGCGAACGTTGACAGCTTCATGAATCTTTGCCACGCCTCTTAATTTGCTGCTTTAATAGGGAACAGCGTTCATTTTAACTCTGGTTCATTGCTCGAACTTTTATTACATTTCTATCGTCTGATTTACGCGTTGCAAAGAACCGAGCTATATAATCTTTTTGTTCGATGAACACATTCTTCGATTACTTTTAATAAAAAGGTTTCACTAAAAAATTATTCAATTTTCATAACCACAATATTTACATTACAATTTTGTATTTTAATTCTGTACTACAATTTCATATTACATTGGTCAAACTCTAATTAAATGTATTTTTCTTTTATCGCACAAATCCACGGTACCAATAACACGTCCATAAACAAACGGCATTAAATAATATTGCATTCTTACGAAATCTAGCATTTAATATTAAATTTGCATTTCTGGCCAGTTTAATCCGAAACGGTGTATGAGGATTAATTGACGAAGTAGCCAGTGCAGCCACGTGAAGTATCAAATAGAAGTAGCCATGCACGAGTGGACACGTGATCCCAGACGGACTGATGGGCTTTTCAAAGTTTAATTGCGACCGGTTACACACCGTTGTTGATTAACATCGTTAGTTAGCTAGATGAAGTCGAGTAATTTATTCCTAGCAGAGTATTACGTGAATTTCCATCGGCGCGAGCCGAGTGTCAATCGGTGACACTTTTCGAGTTTCACGCGTTTCGGTTGGCTGGTTTGCGGAAAGAAGCAACGAACAATCGTAATTAACCCAAAAACCGTTGTTTTCGTTTCGACCTCGATCGTCGTTACACAATTTTTTCACGTTGACGTATTTCCGTAACGTGGATCACTTTCTCTTTTATCTTTCCCGCTTGGTTATTGGAAAATATTAATTCTGTTACCGGCACTTTTTTTTTGTTATTTTTAATAATTGTTCCAATTATTGAGCTTGTTTCTAAAAAAATTACTACAGTTTTCTTTCAATATTACACGGTTTATTTTATCTTTTCTTTTGTTTATTATTTAATTATGTTTTGGTCACCAGTGGCCATCATGGCAGTCAAAGTGTTAACTCTCAAATACTACGGCACAATTAAATACGACCCTGCCAACATTAATCTGTAATATTCTTCCTTCATATGTAAAGTTATCCAGTGTCTATTAATTTTTTAATCATATTTTGTATATTAGTATCATCCCAGTTATCAATTACCCAGACTAAAAAATTAGTTGGCAACGCGTATAAATGTTCCACTGCTTAATTACACTTTTGTAAGCGGTGTTACATCGTGCGACGCTCGCTCGTCCATTTCGTCACACGATTTCTGCTCAGCGGAGCGTCTTAAAGGTGCCCGTGCACCGTTTCCTGTCGTCTAAATATACGATTCCCTTATGTCAAAACTTTAGAAACGGCTGGTCATTCCGCATGGCGGCGTCTACGTCAGTTTTCGTTCACTCGTTTCCCAACGTCGGGGTCCGACGTGTCGACGTCGTCTCTGTCAAGCGATCGCGTTACGCCATCCGAAATTCCCTGCGAGCACGTTGCACCGTTCGTGCCACTTTGTAGCGAAATTTTGATGAAAATAGAAATCCTCGCGGATCACTGTCGTTGTTGATTGTTTGGACGCTTTGTCAGCAACAAGCTCATAACTGTTGATATTTGTAGGAACAACCAAGGTCCGAGGGGTTACCTGAAACCGGATGGAAATGAATTCGCGTGTAACGTTTGTTGCTCGAATTGGTTCCCATTCAACAAAATATTGGGCGTATTATCAGGCAGTCGAAGATTATCGAAGATGAACTCCGATAGGAATGTCACGTACCGAATTATTTGTTACGTGATCGATTTCGCGCGTTGATAGTAATACTTTTTACATTGCCTTTCAACAATGAAAGTATTATGATCGATCGGATTTCGAGCCAGATTTTATCTGCACACGGTTTCGTATTTAAATTTTATCAAAACCCAGAAGAAAAATTCTGAATACCACTGAAACTACACTGGCGATTCAGAAACAGCAAATTAAGGTGTCAGATAATTAATACCGGAAATATCGCAAAATACCGTACAGCATTTTTTCGATCGAGAACAAGCTAACTGGTTTTAGCGAATGAATTCGTCGCAAAGTAAGCCAACAGGTTGATAGCATTGCAATCACATATTAATTAGTTAAATGGAAACGTTTGCTTTCGAGGTGAACGGGGGAAAACGTAATCATAATGGTGAACGAGAACAACGTCTGACTGACGATTGCATTTCTGGTCGCGAAATAATTGCATGCATCGTAAGTTGCGATTGTCCATAGGTGGGAAAAGGAGGGAAACTAGTGGCGTTGACAGGGGGCGAATGAAATTCCCTCGAAGAAACTGTGGGGAAGGGTAGCAACATAAATTACCATTTCCATTATCAAAGACTCTTGATGACAAGTTGCATTACGTTCGTTCTAAGCTGTCGTCGAAACCTGTGCTTTTCCAATCTACGTTTCCTTCTTTTGATGCAAGTTCCCTTTTTTTCAGATTTCTTTAACCCCTTTTAATTCTATACGAACTTCGTAAAGGTACAGGGACGTGGGGTATAATTGGATTCTACCTGAAACGTGCAAATTCTGTTCTTCGAAAAGGTTATTAACGTTCGATATGTATTTAAGGATACAGAAAGGTGTCAGTTTGAATAATAATGACATATTACTGCCATTTTTGTCCAGCACAGTGGATAAAAACAGTGTACAATCACAAAAAGAATCTTTGCAAGAAATCTTGTCCGTTCGGTATTCGGTACGCGAATGACGTTTGTTGTAATCGTCGAATTCTTAGGGGGAACTTGCTGTCTCATTTTCAAGCGAAACTTCAGTTAGTTGCCAATCAACCGCGGCACTTCGCTTCTCTCCCCGGAAACTTTTGCGGTGCAGCGTTGAAGTAGTTTCCCGTGTGCTGCCTCGGCGTACCTTCGCCGAGGACCGATTCAAATTGCGCGTACGAACCCGCGTTCGTTCGAGTTCTGTTTCGGCTAGATTACTTTTCGAGTTGCCTTGTTAAGATTGAAGTCGATTTCTTGCGGTTGCTCGAATTCCACCTGTTCGCCGAAGAAGATTCTTAGGGGTTGCATGCATAATTGCGACGATCGTAGGACCGTTAACGCATTGACAGCTCGAGTTGCTGAAGATTTCAGTAGTTGGTGGAGTGTGCGGTATCGAAGGCTTCTCTGGGGAAAGGAAATCCTACTGCTCGTCTCAATATACATATCCTTAATAATTAAAGCCCCATTCGATATTTTTGCAAAGGAAGCTACCCCTGTTTCCGGTTCTTATACTAATTCTGGAACACTCTGTATAAACTTACGTTAAGTTTGTATTAAGTTAAATGTGCAAGTATTCGATTTAATAATTATTTCAGAGCGAGTTAATGAAGAGGTAAAATGGTAGGTGTAGTTACTAATACTAATAATGCCTAGTATTTTTCCCCTACATTACCATTTTCTTCAGACAAGCCAATCACGTACAGTATTTAGTTAACAAAAATTCTGAATAGCACGGATGATTAATTTCGGTAAAAATTCAAGGCTCACCCTTGCATTAAGACCCTCAAATTAAGGGTCACCCCTCGGTTAAGACGTTAACGGAATAAGTGTTTTTTTCCTCTTGGATGATGGTATTCAACGAACCACACTAGCCATAAATGAGGTGTACAAGAAACTGGCAAAGGATTCGATAGGAGCACTTGGGCATATTTAATTCGGCTGGTCGCGAAGAATTTCACCGCAGAATTCGATAGAGAGACGTTCCAGCGTGGCGTTTCCGATCGATCGAATTCCAACAGGAACCAGGGTTGGAATCTTGTTCGCGGATAGTTCGTAAATTTACACGAATCCTAGCAGCCCTTACGATTTGTCGTCAAGATGACCGTTCGTTGCTAGTCTAATTGAAAGTTGCATAATTGATTCGGCGAGGAATTCAATGCTATCCGTTACTGTTGGATGTAAATGCAGTTCCGAAGACGAGGGATAAAAAGTGCTGGAGTTGGAAACTCTGATCGATTGTTCCTCGATTTTGAAACAATTTATGTGTCATTTGCAAAATAAACAGAGTATTTCTAATTTAAATATATCATTCTTTTAAATTCCACAGAAATCGTTAAATTAATAAAAGAGTTTTGGAGGGAATTGCAAAAATTGCTAAAAGAGGGAATAACCTGTTTTATTTCCCTTTTTGCGATTTTTTTCAAAATGGAACTCTCAATTTTGGAATACTCCAAGCTTTTTCAGCTCAATTTAGAAACTGTCGAATATCGATAAGTATTTCTTTGCGATAATGTTTCGAAAATTGTTCTATGGGTTATTTCCTTACCCATTCAGCCAGTTAACGTATTCTCGTCGGGCTTGATTTTCGCTTACAAAGTTTCACTGAAATATTCAAACGCGTATAATACAGCAGTTCGGTTATCATAAACCGTATACGATTAAGGTTGCTTTAAAATCGTTTCGTTTGCTCTCCGTTTCGTTTCTCGCGCACGAAAACCGTACAATTATCCGTCTAATGAAAACCAACCCGCGCTTAAACGGATCGCGAGTTGCTCCATCGAAAATAAGTCGACCATTCTTCACGCTAACAGCAAACGACAAAAAATGAGGTCATTGGAAAATTATCCAGTTATGTGTCGCGCATTTCATTAATTTTATCATTTCTAATTACCTTTACTGTTCGGGTAATCTAAAACATTTTTTTTTCTTTTTTCTTATCGGATGATTTAAGATGTTAATTTCGATTTGCGTAATTTGTGTACCTCGTAAATTCTGAAAAACTTATTTCATTTATTTCTTACCGTATGCGAGCAAACAATTTTTTCCCCTTGTTACAATGCTGTTTATTATGGATGATTTTCTTGCGTCGATTTTGTCGCTCGATCCGGTCGACTTAGACATTTCTATCATTATTTCCCCGCGTTTAAAATATATATTCGCGGGGAACGCATTGAAAACGCGCGGCCGATATCGAAGTAATTGAAAAGGTTATATCGCGCTTTGCCGGGAGCATAAATGCGACGATAATTTCGCGATTTTATGCAAACGGCAGTGCGCCATTTAAGTTCCGTAATCGAATAACGAACCATTGCATTATAATCGGAATCGCGCGATCGGATTTTATCCCGATTTTTTCGCGCGTTCAAAAGACCTCTTTTGTAAATACCCGTTGACGAGAAAAATTGCACATTTGTCTTCGATCTCTTTTTTTTTACTGTATAATTGATACCTTTTTTTCGTTACGCAATATCATCGATTATTAAACGTTCTATTAAACGAATTACGCTGGAGAATATTCATTTTTTCCCAACTTGTTTGATTTGTTACCTTGTATGGCTATAACAATTTTATTACATAAAAGTTATGTTTTTTAAAGTAAAGATAACTTTGAGATTGATATTTAAATTTTCTAAACTAAGTTTTACAAGTTTATTTCGATGTCAGATGGAGAAAATTAATGAAGAATTTAATTTAACTTTTAGTAATTCATTTAAGCAATTACAGTACTCGGTGACTTTATTATCAGTATCCAATATTTTATAAAATTTTCAATTTTAGAGATTTATTTATATTTGGAATTTATTCTCATAAAATACGTAACGATAAGGGTGTAAATAAAAAACTCGGAATCTCTGGTTTCCACCCGCATTAAACCAATATAGATTGTGTAATCTCTTTAGTTATTTATAGTGTCATCAATTTTTGAGGGAATACTTGAAATGCAGCTGTGTGCGCCCCTTTATTTCCGTTACACCATAGCTCGCTTCCTGAATGTTTTAGATAAGGACAGCTTTAATCCTTATTTTGGATTGGATCTTCCGTAAATCGCTTAGGTCTTATGTAAACTTTAAGTAATGTTGTTTTATCAAACTAGTTTCAAATTAGATTTAAATTAGGAAGATTACTAAGCTATTTTATGTAACCAAGTAAATAAAATTGATTTTATATCAACAATATTTCAAATAATCTAATGGTGCAAAATAAATATTAAACAGTATGTCAATTAATTTACTATTGATTTACTATTAATTTAACCCTTTGCACTCAAATGGTGCCTCTAAGGTGACATAAGTGCTACTTCTGATCATATTACTAGAATTGTGGAAGCAATTAGAAGCTTATTAAAAAATACTCTTAAAAAGCTGTGATCCCTTATTTTATAAAATTAGATCGCATCAATTTAAAAACCTGAATTGCATTTATAAAAGAATTAAGTCATATCATCAATTTCATTTATAATTCATACGAACGAGGGCCGATAACGAAGCATGCACGATGTTTCGACTTCCTTTATTTGCCATTACACTGCGGCAGAAAGGTGCAGGGCGAGATGTCAAGCCAGGTTTCACCGATATCAGAAATTCTCGATCCTGAGTTACTGGTAATAAGAGAAACCCTCCTGCGAATGATGTAATTCAGAGCGGAGCCGGCACGGGAGGGGTGTTCGAATGGAAACGACCGGTAGCGTGATTAACGTTTAATTGTTCTAGGGTTTTGCGCTAGACGTACGGGTCATTTCGTACAGCGGAGCCATCACAATTGGCCGGCGATAAAAATTCAAAACAGCTCATTGTATTCAAATTTTGCCGTGGCGTTGGACGTTCGATGTACGCGCGGAACACTTGTAGAACAAGCGCGTATCAGCTGAGCGGGGAGGATTGGGGCCTGAAGGTAGCATATGGCGGTCAAGTGGCGGAGGATCCAGTTAAACCTTAACACTTTATATAAAAGCCTATTAATCGGCTTTTCAACGCTATGGATTGTTGATTGTAAACCAATTGACAAACCTTTGATTATTATTTTTTCGTAAGGGTTACTCATCTAAATTTTAATTAATTCTAAGCTGCAAGGTGATTAGTGCTTATTTTGTTATTTTAGAAGGGTAGATTAACCCCTCACTCGGGTTAATTCTAATTACAATTTGTATAGTCAAGGCTTGTCAAGTATGGAATATTATAATTAACGCACCTGTTAAGGGGTTAATATTTTGCCTGCCACGCTCAAGGTACTAACAATTTTTAGAATAATTTTTTTTTTATTTATAAATAGAGTATCAGTGGTAACACAATATTTCAATATTAGGTACTCGAAAGAATTCCTATGGAAATTTAAGTGTCACCCACACGGGGGTAAATAGGTCACAGATAATTGGTCATCCAAGAAAAGTGTAACAGGGTCAGGATAGTCGAAAGTTATGACTATTGATTTTGCATAAAAGTGTGCCATTAAGCCGTGTGAAAATATGCGAAAGAAATACCGTGATATCGAAAGCTGTGATTCTTAATGCCACCTGAAAACGTACCCTTAATATTAATCATTTGCATAAGGATTTTTCTTTATCAATTAATATCCGTTTATGCACAAATATTTATATAGGCAGAGTAGCCCTACACTATTGTAGATTGAAAACTTGATGTCAACCAATACAAACTAGGCTGAAAATAGACAAAAGACGCGGCATTCTGTTCTCTCTCATTCTTTGTGGTTACTTTACTCTCAATTAGTCACGGGATATTTGCTTATAAAACATCCTAGTCTCATATAAATGAGAAACACACGTGTACCATCGAATGTACGGATCAAAAATAGCACTGATCTACATTCTAGGAATCATGGACGTGGTCAGCGGATCGAAGGAAGCGCGTTTCAATCCCGCATGGCTCGAATTCAATTCAACTTGTAATTTTCGTTCTCGGATCTTAATAAATTATTATCGAAGATCGAGGACAGCATCGAATCGTATCGCGTTAACCAGAAACGGTCCGATTCTTCCTGGGCGCGCGTCGTTCAAGGTTTCCATTAACCCTGACCTTCGATTAGCTTCGAGCAGACATCGTCGGGGTCGTCTTAGGGGCTAGAAATCGAGTCGTTCGGGAACAAGAGGATCCTTGTCGAGTGCTCCTAGCCGCGTGAAAGCCTCCCTGTCGGTTTGTATTGTCCCCGAGCGAACAGTATGCGATTTCTGTCGAGGGGGGAGGGGTTCAAGGAGACGATCCTACGCGTCCTCGTCACGGAAACGGTAAGAAAGAAAGGAACGTGTGTGTGTGTGTGTGTGTGTGAGAGAGGGGCTTCGACGATGGCAAACACCAAAGGAGGTGGACGAGGTTTAGGCTTGGTCGCAGCTTACGGGCAGGGAGGCCGTGTGGGCTCGTGGGTTTCGGTTCGACCCCGAGAGCGAGACGGAGTTACGGCAGCAGAGGTGGAAGGAAGGAGGAGAGAGCATGGAAGGAAGACGAGGAGGGAGATATTTGCGTGAGAAAGAGGAAGCGAGAACGAGAGGGTTGGACGGGTTGGGTTCGCCGGCTCACCGCTATTGATTTTTCCCGCCAGACTCGCGGCCTCTTCGTTCCACTTTCGATCCTTCGGCCTCTTTCTCTCTCCCTCCTACGGTTCTCTTGTTTCCGTCTTTCTCGTTCGTACCCTTCCGCCTTCCGGCTTTCTCCTTCTTTCCAACGTACCCGGAAACACTCTCGATCTCTGTCCTCGTTTCGTATGCAACCGTCCCTACATCACCCCCCGCCTACCTCACCTTCTTTTCCTCTTCTTCGACCCTTCGTTTCCGCGTTTACCACCTTCGCTCCCTCCTCGTCGCGCACCCCGTTCGCACGTGTGCACGCAGCGCTCGTGCACCACGCGTTCGAAGAGGAACGCGTGCGTTCGCGCGTGTAAACGTTCCTCTGCATCCACTTCCGCCAGGTAGCCGACGAGAGGCTGACAACGCGGATTCTCGCGCGTTCGCGATTCGTCGCGAGGCAAACGGGACTCCGTATTTCGCGTGCACAGGAAGGCGGCGGGGTGACGGGGTGGCGATGAGCTAGGGGACCCGTTTCCGTTTAATCGGCAATAACTGCCGGGGAAAGCAACGATTATTTCGATCGTTTCTGGATCGTTTGTTTTGCATCGATTCGATCGTACGTTCCGAAGTATCCAGCCGGTTTTGTATGCGGGAACGCGTGCCCGAGCAGGGAGGGGGTTGGGAGGGCGAACGAAACGATAGTTCGGAATGTCTTTCCTCGATGCGAATTTTATTCTTTGATTCTTGTTTGATCAGTATATCCCGTAGCCGAGGAGTCTCCTTCCCCCCTTGTCGGACGTCCCATTATTCCCGTAATGGTATCTTCTCGGAGTAATTACATCGGGATGTCTTGCCCGCGATCGGGAACGATTCTTTTCGCGAAAACTTTCGTCACTATGTTTGGGATAATGCGACGCGTTTTATGGTGAGACACGGTTGTTAAGCGAAATTGTATTGCACAAAAATAGGTTTCAACTGTTGTCGACGCGTCGGATTTATCGCGTCGCTCGTTGCACCCCGCGAACTTCTGTAATTGAAGGAACTTGTCGAGCGTCTTGTAATTATGAGAAACAGATCAGCCGAGGGCGCCGTCGTTTAAGTTATAAATGCGGAATTAGCGGGTGTGTAAACATGGCAGGGGTGAAGGGGATGATCCGTGGTCTCCTTTGATTTATTGCGCGATTTATTTAATTGTTCGAAGGAAGTTTTATTCTGATAAATACGTACATCTTTGACCGGCTTATCGATATTCAATTATTACCATTTCGTTGCTATGGCGCCACGAGTTTGCAACTTTAATCGAAAAACTTAGGGGGGTCGATGAGGAAGATAATGTAATATATCATTCAGTATTAAATTACTTTCAATGTTTTCTGTTTTGAATTATAAAATTTCTTAAACATACTTTTCTTCAAATGTATGATAGTCTTTCTAAAGATAAAGAATTATTGTATATGCTAGTGTACGCTTCATCCTTTATTTATTTTATTTTAAATTTTAAAGAAAACGTAGATCAAACCTTGGTAGTTCCAGTGTTAAAATATATCTCTTACGAATTGTTCATTTTTGTTAACATCATTTCTTGAGGTAGAATTGTTAAAAGTAGAGGTATATATAAAAAGAAATATACAGCACCATATTTTTTAATGGAGCGTAAAAGAAAACGTATAAAAGGATATACAGGCCATCAAAAGAAAAAAGGACAAGGACTATGAAAGATTTCTTATATTTTACATATGTATATAAAAAGTTAAATTGGACCAAAAAGTGCTTCCTAAAACACTTCAATTTTTCCTAATAATTATTCTATTTGAATTATATTTGGAAGGAAACTTAGAAATTTCACTTTTTTTCATGCCCCCTCAGAGGTGACAATCTAATGAAAAGGGTTTAATATTATTTTCCTAAATTTCTCATTAAAAAATTTAAGCGCCCAAGTATCTTGGGTACGTATTCGATAAGTCGGATCACAATTGATCCAGCATCGAAGGCTATGAAAGATCGTCGACACCTTAGAAACTACAAGCTGTTCATCGCCTATCAGTGTATCCATTACCGCACCACGATTAATAATTCCGTTCTCGAGCCAAAGGCGCTGACACGGACAAGTCACGATTTCTTGAATGAACGGGGCGCTTGATGGATCGCAAACCTGATCGAAGCTGACAGCCGAACGGTGGCGGGTTGCTCGTAACACGCGTTCAACCTTTTTTCAAACGCTCGTACGTAAAAGCGTCACGGTGGATGTTCCAGCGGCCGTTATTAAGAGTTTATCATCGTGTTCAACCTATCCGCCGGCTAATCTTATCGAGACTAGACTGTTTATCGGCTTCGTTAGCGAAGCGTAACGCCGCGTTATTTCGTTATCACGGCTAGCACGACAGGTCACTGCATCTGTTCGTTCCTTTCCGTCTTCATCAACCCAAAACGATCCTCTTCGTCTATTCCCTTCGCTGCCATCTGAAAAATTTCGTTTAGCCTTTTAACACTTTGACTGCCACTTTGCAGCTAGTAAAAATTTCATTTGGTAATAATTTTATTTTTAAAGTTTTACTTTTGTATTCCTTTTCCACAATATTTTGGTATTTTTATTCACAATTTTAAATACGTAATAGGAATATTTTCAACCAAATAATATATGCGATGGTTTTTAATGGAAATTCAAGTGTCACCCAAAGAATTAATTAACCCTTAGTACCCAAATTTCTAAATATCAACGACTCTTCCTGAATTTTATTCGAAAGACTTCAAGACGAGAAATCACACCGATCGGCTGACTCCGTAAACTAACTCACGATACTGCCAATTGATGGAAATGTCGTCGCGCGTTATATACCGTTCGCAATCTTTTCGTGATCGAATTTGTCGACAATTTTCATGGGGTCGTACGGAAGCGACTCGTTACACGTAAACTGCGGCTTTTTCACGACGAAAACGAGCTTCAGGAGTTGCCGCGTCGTCGGTTGTCAAGGCTTTAAGTAGTCAACAGGATTTACGGCATGGAAGGATGTTTCTGCCGACAAGCACCAGTTTACGAGGGGATTGAATGTGACACAGGATTGGTTCGGGTCTTAAGTAAATTTGAAGATAAAGCGCGCTGGAAATGATTGAGAAGAATTAGTAATTAATGTAGGGGTGTGATGAACGGCGCACAAGCAATGACTTGCTGTTAATTTAAAGGCGATGAACGTGGTACTTTAAAATGTTCCATCGAGAAACAACACTTCTGTGCCCGTAGTCCTGAAAGGAAGTTGTTTCATTAAAATATCATGCTTCGAATGAAGTAAAATTATAAATGTTGGGCTGAAGTTATTATTAATAATAGGTATTATCAATAATAGGTATAATCAATAATAGGTATTATTGCACAAATTATCGGATATCTAATAATTGGTTAAATGAAATTATTCCTATTAAAATAGGGGACAGAGTGTTGTGAAAATGTCATATGTCACCCAAATATGGGAGACCTGATACCGAAGTGACAAAATTTTAGAGCATATTAGAAAAATATCAAAAGCTAAAGAACTGAACTGTATTATTAATATTTTTTGCAAATACCGGATTTATTTTAAGCTCGCCCTGCGTAATATTTTATTTAAATATGTATTAATTCTTTCTAACCCTTCGAGGACGGAGCACTTTTAATCTGGGACAGTGATTTATTTCAAATAAAATAAATAATAATTCCCTTCTTCGAAGCACGTATTATAAATATCTGTCGTCTACATTTCTAGTTATTATTTATACCAGAAACTCAGTGCAATGCAATAGAAATAGCGAAATATTGCAAAAATAATAAATACGATTTATTAAAAATCCAAATACGTACTATTTGACGAGGATCGTGACGAATATAACATACACTGGTACCAGACATTCGCAAACTTATGATTCCTCGTTTAGAACCTTCGGCAAATACGATCTAAAATTATATCTCTATAAATTTCCGGCGCTAAAACTCGTTCTCCCATGACGCGTGAGTTTAATTCGAACCGTGAACAGTAATATCGACGCGAACGAGAAAACGACCAGGGTGTACACGGGGAGGATACGCAGTTTTTATTGGCCCTCGATAGCACGTGAAACTGCGAGCAACGTAATTTCGTCGCCTGGATGATGGGGTTCACGGGAGAGGGGGGTTGCTAGGTGGAAAATATGCCGATATTCTGACGTGTCGATTTACTCTAAAGATTAGGCGGCTCGTATACGTAGACGCTGACACGGAATATTCAGATATGCAGCCGAAAGGAGTCCGGTTTTACGTGCCGTTCAGGAATATTGACTTCCGTGACGGTCGCGCGGCTGCTTTTCGAAAGGGCGGCCTTTGAGCGTCGAGAAATATTATCCCCGAGATTTTTGTCGCCCCCGGTAATTATTGTGATCCCGCGGCTTCGATATTACGCCGGATAAAAACGGACGTTGCGATGGAATTTATCAACGTACAAGTATAATTTACCGTCGAAAATCTACGGCTCTCGTGTCCACGTGGACGAGGGGGGTCGAGACCCCGCGTTGGCCCCCGGTTTCGTTACGTGACTCGTTTCAATTCCTCCCGGAGCCACGAAACAATTCGACGTTTAATCGTTCCACGCGAAAATCGCGAACAACCGAGTTTCAGTTTCCCGCAAACGTTTGTGGAAAATGCATCGATGTTGCTTTATTTTGTATCTTCTAATCTCGTGGCAATAATCGCAACTGACATCTTGCACTACTTTAGGAATTCTTTAGGAATTATGTCTTATTAGGCGACCTTCCGGCGTCCCGCCGCATGAAACAAATTAAAAAGTAAGCGAGGAAAAGGGAAAAGTAAGGAAGCTTCGGTAAGTTCCGTGGAAAACGAGCTACCGTGATCGTGGCAAGTTCAAGCTGCATGCAGGAATTCGATGCCGGTTCTCGTTAATTGCTCGACCGTCTCGATCGAGTTGCGTTTCTTTCTGATTCTTGTTCGAGCCCTTGTTCCCGTGTTTTTCTCGCGTGTTCTGGCCGGCTTCTCGGCCTTACGCAACCGTGCTCGAACACGGAAAAGTATCGAGGATCTCGCGGGAAAGAGAAATTGCGAGCGGCGATACACGGGCCGAGCCGAAGGAAACTCGAGGAAGGTGGAGATTGGAGTAGACGCGGAACAACTCCAAACTATATTTCCGTGATCTGCTTGATTGGATAGCGAGTACGTCGAACAATACACGTTCTTTGAGCGTCCCGGAAGAAAAACTAAGAAGCCCGACGCCCTGGAAAGTTATGCGATGCCGAGTTTTATAAAAGTAACTCCGCCCCAGAAGAATCTGTGACTTCGATCGATCTTCCTCTGGTGGCGAACTTGTTTTCAAAACCAAAGTCAAAATTTTGTAATTCAAAGCCGTGAATTCAATATTTGAACCGAGTTTGTATGTTTGCAAAGGTTTATTAGTGGATTTTTTAAAATAAAAATTAAGATAAGTAATGGTACATTCTTACGGACTTAGAAATTTCGGTACTGTGAAACTTTTAAATAATACTTTTAGTAGCTCAAGAATTTAATAATATATTTTTGACGCACTTGTGATATTTTTAAAAGGTTAAAACTGTATCGTGGTTCAAGGAATTGCCATCACAGGTATCGCGTACAGTGAAAGTTGTAAAAGTCGGAGAATCGACTGTCACTCGTTTCCTTTCGCGGTTATTGCATTATTTTAAGTATTTTTATACGTCGATAAAATTTTGTGTCTCGTATAAATAGAAAAACTGTGTTATACAGGAGTTATTTATGATTTTGTTTTAATTCATAAATTTGCCGTGTGCATTCGATCGTGTCTCGTTGAACTTTGTTTGCTGCTTTTTTAATGATTTTTCACGAAGGATTCACGATGCATATCTAACGGCACGGAATCGATGCGATGCATAGATCGCGCACGGGCATGAATACAAAGGAAAAATACACCAAGGAGATGTCCGTGATTCATAAAAAGCATTCCTTTGCCGAGGTGACCTGTTGTCGTAAGATGATTCAGTGTCTTCGATCTGCTCGTCAAACCCTGTCTCTTTGTCGCGGTTAGATACATCGGCGGCGACAACGCACGGTTTACAATTCTTGCCGCGTATTGTTCCTTTATTACACGCCGTTGCTTACAGTCTCCGTCATGAAACGCATTTACATGGCGCGGTATTACAGCGGCGAACATCTGGAGACAATATCGATTAGCTTTGGAAATTTCATGGCCTCACCTGTTGTCTCGGAAATTATTTCCAAGAATTACGTCCTCTTTACGTTACAAAATTGTGGCATTACGGAGACTTAAACGCGGCATTCGTAAGAATTATTTCGTCGCAGAGTTTGCGGTAGAGCAGTGTTGGTACAACTGGAGCATTTTGGAGAATATCGAAAAGGGAACGAATCTCGGATTCTAAATGTTGTTTGTAAAATCATAAATAATATAGATTTCGTGGGCAGACTGTCTAAGAGTAGAACAATATATCTTTGCAGACGTTACAGTTCTCAAAATAACACTAAGTTCCGGATGACAGGTCGCTTAAGTAGTAATAATTTAAATTTAAATTTATGTCTTGTACTATTTTCGTTTTTGAAATTTGATATAATAGTATAAATATAGTCTAGGCCACGGCAGACCAAATTTTCTTATTATTAATTATTTTATAAGTAATGAAGAAAATATAATTGTCTCATTTCAAAACTTTTTCAAGTAGAACCTTAATTTTTTTCTAGAAAATTATTCTAATTATTTAACCCTTTACGGTACCTGTTTCATTTATAGCTTTATTTTATTTTTCAATAAAATTGTTTGTCCATTGTAGCTAATTTATTCCAAGTTTTATTTTAGTCATGTTATTGTCTTCTTTATTTTCCACGACTTCACGAAGGTCTTATTTCATATTTTCTGGCCACTAAACAATTGTTGCAATAAACAAAGTACATAAATCAATTGCTCGTATATTGTTACATGATTTCTAGTGGTTTTATATTTCTTGTGGAAAAAAAAACATTTTGCCGCTACACGAATTTTTTAAATGACCTGATTTTTAAAGAATATTATCGGGACAAGGATAAAACGCGGTGATTCAGTTCTGAACAATATAACAGGAGTTTTCGTTTGTTCGTTTGCAAAGCATGATTATTTTATTAGGATTTTCGAATTCGATCTGGAATGTATGCTCGTGTAAAATTCACGTACAATTCATTGTGCCTTAACAAGTGGTTGCATTGTGGACTTTCTGTAAAATCTGTATTGTTTTTACTGTTGGACCCGTATCGAAACGGGCAGAGGTATTTTTAAAATGCAAAATCGAGAATGTAAATATCGTTGGAACAAACGAAGGAAAGTTTTATTGTAACTTTTCTAGAGGATGTGAGAATACTGTTTCATATCTTAATTTATTTCTTACGAATATTATATCCGTAGCGATATGTTCGAAAAATAGGATCTTTTTATTTTAAATAATAATTTGGACCTTTCTTGATTCGAAATCATACATAATCTATGATCGATTGAAGCATTCATTTTTGCTTCGCCGTTTTGATAAACGTCCACTTCAATTTTACTTGCTGTTTAATAATTTAGCTGCAGTTGCGCTGGATAAATTGCAGGATGAAATTTTGATACCACCACCAAAACATTAATAATAATGTAGTGTTCTGCTTGTGACAGGGTACGTTTATACTGTCAAGCGGAACACGTAAACTGTAGGTTAAAAATTACAACTACGCGCTCCTTTAAAAATATGTTATTTATTTGACACGTTTAGACAATTTAACGTTGTAGACACGGCATGGATACTGTTTTAGAAAAATCAGCACGCGAAATATTCATGGCCAGCTCGCAACACGTTCAATTTCGCATTTGGTAATCGATATGCCACGGTATATCGATTCCTCCGCTACAAAAGAATATTTTTAGGAAACTTTGTTTCATTTCTGTACAGAGTACTTCTTTGAAAGTATTTTGTAATACATCGTCAAATATAGTAGCAGAATAATTTTAATCTAAATCGTCTTATTGATTAATCCTTTTTTATTTAAGGTGACGATTATCCTACTATTGATGAAAATTGAACAAATAGCAATTTAGAATAAAAATTTCTTATTACAAACATAACAGAACTCTTATATTTAGTTGCAATAGATTCTGAATAATTTTGTCAGAAAATTAGCTTTTAGTTTTCAAATAAATTTTGTTGACACATCCTAGTGTTTTCATTAGTGATTAGAATTAAATTTTCATCGCTAATAAAATATCAAACTAAGGCATAATATTAGAATAAAATTATTATTAAATATTGATAAATATGAAATATTAACTCTAAACTACCCTGCACCCTACTATTTTCCATAACATTTAAATATTAACAATATGCATAGAAGTTGACAATATTAATCCAAAATGTTTAATATCATTTATAACAGATTAATCTGAATAAATCCCAAAAGAATTTTATCACCCCCTATTTCAGCGAGCGCTGAAAAGTTTAATGAAAAGATGATCCTGCAAACAATGAAAATTTTCGCCTTCCTCTTATTAAGGTCCGAGGATTAAGCAGGAATAAATTGTACAAAATTCGTGCCGTTCAGCGGCGTATCTTTTTTTAATTTCATAACAAATTGCAGCCGGACGTCAATATTTCTGCGAAGCCGTTCCCTCCATTATATTACACCGACGGAAATTTTCACGCTACATGCAACTCGGTTCGCCTTCTTCCGTGATCCTTTTTCCACCCTTCCCCGTTCATTATTTCAATTTCACCGTGGAACTCTCGCGTGACACAATTTCCCGGAAGCTCTGGGAAGGGGGAAAAAGGCAAAATAAAAAAGAAAAGAAAAGAGACCGCGGGAGAAAGAAAGAGGCACCTGCGAAGAGTAAACGCGACGAGAACGCGTTCGCCAGCCTCTCATCGAGATGAAGAGATCGATACGCGACCGGGATTTAAAATGGAATTAGAGCAATTCGTTCCCCGTTTCCTGCCGCGATTCCGGCCTGTTTATTCCCCGGAATCTTTACTTTGCGTAATAAACAGTCCTCGTTCGCGGGGGTATAAGTACAATGTATATCGGCCGTCCGTTTCTGACTGGCCTCGTTCCCCTCTTCCCCATGCGTTCCTCCTACGGCTCCTTTCTTCGCGGGGGCTCTTTTTCAACGCGAAATCTCCGACCCGTTTCTTCCTTCTTCTTTTTTTTTTTTTTGAAATCGAGAACACGGCGAGGGCGCGCGTTAATGCGCGAACACGTCTGCCGCGTATTAAGGCCGCGTGTACGACTCTTTACAAACTCCTCGCCCGTTCCTGGGGCCCCTGTATTTAAAACACTTTTCCGGCTCGGACGGAATCAACCCCGCGAGCGCCTATTGAAACGCCACCAGAACGAGTCCCTGGCTGAATGAGTCTCCAAGGATCTCCACGGCTACCTTTTCGTTAATCGTCATTCGCGCTTCAACCCCGTGTGTTATTCATTAGGCTACTTGTAGCGCGTTCGTTAATTCAACGTGCTCGATGAGGGCCGAAATTGCCCGAGAGAACGTGGTCTTATCACTGACGGGACTTGATTCCGCGCTGAGAATGTATTTTGCTGAATCGTTTCTTCGTGATTCACTTCGTGTTGCGTTCTTTTTTTAAATTATTTCTATAAACCATGATATTACGTTAATAATATTTTTTAATCTTTTAAACTTTGTCTAGGATATATCTGTGGTGTTTACACAATTTAAAATAAACCTCTGAAAGATTGACCAGCACGGTACGGAACAATCGTGAAAAACCGAGGACTTGTCGTCGCTTTGTTTTGTCCGGAATAACACTCGAAAAGCTCGGCTGAGGCAACACAGTCGCATGACCGCAAGAGAATGAAACGCGACGGTAATGGCACAGTAAAGTTTTGCATTTTGGCGTTACGGGGGTCGAAAGTGGAGTATAAGGAGCCGGTTCGGCGTTTGCCAAAGGATCCGCCCGGGGACGCAATATTCCGCGCGATATGGGCCGTGAAAAATATGAGAGCGCGGAGAAAAGCAGCGACAGAAACCGAGAGGGAAAAACAGCGGGAGGGTGGGAATAAGATAAACAAAGGGAAGGAAGAAAGGGTCGCGGAAGTGACGTCTGATTTGTGGATAGAGAGAGACTCCTTGCAAAGCGATCGCAGCTCGTTTCGAAATTCCCTGCCTGTCGTTTTCGGCTCGAATCGCGCGCGGGCGCACGCTTCGAAATTTCCTTCCCCGACGTCGTTTAAGCGTGCCCGTTTGATTCGTCACGATGGAACACGGATTTATAACCAACGACGGTTTATGACAATCGTATCCGACGCTGCGGCACGTCGGTTTTGTGGTTCCGGTCCATTTCCAAAAGTCAACCATGTATTTAATTACGACCAACGCGTCGTAATGAACGAGCGCGTAAGTGGTCACGTATCGTGGACCCAGGGGTGGGGATTACGATGTCACTTAATGAACATACACCGAGTGTCCGACATGGGTTTCACCAGTATCTAAGGGAATAATTAATAATAGCTTGTACCACGACGCGTGATCGTGGGAGGCTTTAAGCTGCTTGGAAATTCATGGAGACACCGGATCAGCCTTCGTGTGATGCATGCGGATGTGGAATGGAATGAATTAAAATGCGCCTATTTAACATTACTATTTAAAGAAGATCCGGGAAGAATAATAAAAGTTACGCGGTACAATTAGCCTTAAAATTAATTTTTTCCTTAACATCGTTCCAATTATTTTCCTCGCTCAAGGATTTCTTCTCTGTTTCACAAAATGTACAAAGTGTGCCGTGATTTTGTTTCCTGAATTTTGACGATAATAGAAACAGTTGGAAGATCCAGCAAGAATTGTCGCGAGCAGCAAATCTTCCCGTCGACGATCATCATCGAGTGTAACACGAGTTTAGTTAAGTTCAGTTTGCTAAAACTTTTATAGTTTCGGCACGGAACAGCACGCAAGTATCGCGTCCCGGAATTTCGTCACAAGTTTCGGCCAGTTATCCCCACGCGTCGTCCCCGCGAACGAAACGGACATAGAATGGGAGAAAATTGTCCGCAACTTACAAGGGTGCTCCCGAGACGCCGCAAGATGGACGTCGTATCCGGCGTGTACAGCGACAGGGCGATGGATGCCGCTCGAAATCGAGAAATTTGAAAAGCTTCTCGCTTCTCGGAAAGTTTATAAATCCTTTAAAAAATGTCCTGTCAGGACGAAATCTTCGCGTCGCTGTTACTTTGTGCCCGCAACGAGCCACCTCTTTTCCGGCTCCTCCTTTTTCAATTTAATAACGTACGAAAGGAATTCGCGAAAATGATATTCAGCGTTTTGGTGGTAATTTCGTAGGCGTTGTTGTTTTATTTCGAAATTTTTTGCCCCCGGAGAGAAAAGAACTGGGTTAAAATTGCGAAGTAAAATCTGGCGGGTGCACGGGACCGACTCTGTCAGGAACTAAATTATTTTGCGATGTGGGACGCTTTTATGCGCGAATATAAGCTGCAGAGAATGCGTAACGACACGTGGCGCAATGTTACGTTACTGCAGAGTACGGTAAACCAGGTGAACTAATATTTTGCCAGAGACAGTTGCTGAATTTTAGTTTCAAACCTCCTATCGGATTCATTGCGTTTTATATCGCGCCGCTGTTGTTTCATACGTTTTGACATTTTTACCGCATATTTTCTCGTTTATAATCTTTAATAACGCATTAACCCTTTATGTACTCGCGCAATTCCGAGGTAATATCAGATTTCAATTACGAACTCGATACTTTATTCTTCGTTTATTCCAGGAGGGTTTTAAATTACGCGTATCATAATAAATATATTTTCGCGATTTGGAGTTTCCTTGACTAGATAAATGTGAGATACACGGAGTTAAATTGAAAACAATATCGTATTCGAAATAATTAGCATCATAGTCCGTTGTATTACACACGAACATATTCAGCGCGGCGTTTAACGCATTAATTATCTCGGAATAATTATTTAACTCTCTGCAGAAGAATTCCAACACGCTGACCGTCACAGTAGAAACAGCTGGGTGCAACAAGACACGCTATAATTGCAGTTATTCCGAATACGGTTGTATTGTTTCTTGAATTAAGCTTCCCGGTGTTGCTAGTTTGCGTAAATAATACAATTGTAACATTAGCTTTGAAGCCTTTTAATTATTTCCTAATATTAAGTTCGATTACCGGTTATCTTAACTTCACCATTTCAATATTAATTTAGACTAAAGTGAATTTCGAATGATTAAAATAAAGGAATAAATCTTAAAGGAATAGTAAACATTTTTATATTTTATTCCTAATTGTTAGTAATTTATTGTTGGTTACATTTTCATATTTTAAAGTCGATTTCTTTGTATCTTCTGTATCATTACTCATAAATCAGTAGGGAAGCATTTTATTTCAAATGAAATTGTATTGTTTTCCTTTTAAATCTAATCTAAAATCACCAGACGGAAAGCAATTTGAAGGCGGCAATCATGAAATGAAATTCAAACTGCGAAGGGTTGAAGGTACATTAGCACGGTTTTTCTTTGTTCTGATTGATATTCGATATTTTTCGCGGGCATAAATCTAATTGATTTTCACCTGGAAGCCTGTTACCATAATCTCGCCTTGGTTGTTGAGAGGATCTGCCGCGACCGGTTCATTTTTAGGTCGGTGGACAATGATTTATGGCGCGCTGTCAATTCGTAAGATTATTAACCGTCTCGTGATTGATCTTCGTTGCACCGATGCCATTCGTAATTGTATCTGACAGCCGCACCGAGGCCCCTTCTTTTTCCTCCTTTTAATTACCGAAGTGTGAATTATAATAGCGCCGTCGTTACGTTCTTCGCCCTAGGAAACGTGAATTAAGCGAAACGGAAGAAACACGTTCCGATCTCGAATAAAATACTACTAATTCTGTTTTAGAAACTCTCAATAAATTTTATAGTACCAAAAATCAATTTTAAGAAAAGTCAATTTAAGAAATAATCATTACTTTGCATTCCAACATTTAGAACAGTAATACTTATTTAGTTTGATGCTGGTAATTTTTTAATCGATACTTCGATTGCCAAGCTAAAACTGTTATTTATCGCCATTACGATTATTCTCAGAAAGCATCAAAGTTTTCTAACATTTCATAAGCAGTTTTCGATCGCAACGACGTAGTCGCGCTGTTCAGCGTTCCAGATTAAAACCAATTAACTTAAATAAGGCAAGGTTAATACCGCTTGTAAATTGCAGCATTCCAGGGACGGCTAAGTCGTTTTAAAAACATTGCCGGATAATCGACAAACGAAACTCGGCGCAGTCTGCCTAAATTGAATAAAAAATTAGGTCCAAAATAGCAATAGGGTACCTTGAGACGGCACACATAATCAAGCACAATGTGCAATTTATTTATATTTAATAAATACAAAGAGAGGTGATACATTGTATATTTTATTATAAAACTTCATACACTTGCGCTCTTGTCAAGAATTTTATCGAAAATTGATTAATTGCCAATCAGACTGCCACAGTGAAAACAGACGTGTATGGTCAGACATCCTAAAACCTCAATTATTAAGGATACATTCGATTAATTTTCAAATGTAACCATTTAAATTACTACTTTACACTATTAATCTAATACTAGCAACATCCACATTTTATTTTTTTTTATTAATTATTCGATTATAGAAAATTTGAGGCGCTGGTCACTGATGACTACCATGGCAGTCAAAGTGTTAATTATTCGATCTGGTCACCATCGTACAGAAATATTCTATCACTATTCTAGAGCTAAATAAACCATTGCCCTTAATTTCCATTTCCTGCAACACAGTACACTCGAGTTTATCAACAGGACCAGAGATCCTTCGGTAGAAGGAAGTACAGGTTCCTGCCTGGTCCAAGCTACATCGCTATGCGCATTGTCGGTACTATCAGGTCGGTAAGAACGCTGTAGGAAATTGTTGCATTTAAATCCGTGGAATTCTTCGTCTATTCCGGGAGAAGAAAAGGACAACCGCTTGAACGGACGTGTAATAAGATGTACGGGTACGAGCTGTGGCATGGTGTGCGGCGAAAGGGTAAGGAACAAAAAGGAAGCGAACCATTGAAACGAGGGGGATGAAAAAAAGGAAAGAAAGAAGGAAAGGGTGAAAAGCGGGACAGAGAAGCGTCGCGTCGCGCGGAGAGAGCAATGTTGCTTCCTTTTCCGTTCTGTCGAATCGTTATGAGTCGTGTAGGTATAAACTAGCAGTTCGATCAGACGTGATGGCGATATACGGCAGGATATTGCGAGAGGATAGCTCGAACAGGAGAGAGTATCGATATGGAATGTTCCCTCATCCTTCGCTCTCTCTCTCTTGTTCTCCCTTTTCGATTCGCATTGGGTACACCTGTCTCTGTTGCGCGTAGTAGTCCGCGTGCAACTCTCCCCCTCTCTCTCTCTCTCGACTGTACGCCTTCTCTCTTCAGCCACTTCGGAAGTTTGAGAGTGCTCCAGAGAAGGTCAATGATCCCTCCGGGGATTTTCAGGGATCTAGCGACTGAAACCACTGGTGGGACTCGTCACGACTCAATTCGCCAGTGTTGATGGTAAAAAACGGATCGACTGATCTTGTGCTACGTGCCAGGTGAGGTAGCGGGTTGCTGCTTCGATCAGCGGAGGAACGGTTATCGGGGATCGAAGGTATAGAGTTCCGTTTCACGTTCGCACGCTTTTACTCCTAATATTTGTTCGAGATGTTCGATGATTGCATCGACTCGTACCCTCGGTTGTTTCGGGGCCGAGGCTACCCCTCTTTTCGCGAAACGTAGGCAAAATCAATTTCGTTTTGATTGGGCTCAGCCAGCAGATTTCGTAGGAGAAATAAATTTTCACGATGTTACGTTCACCCTTGCTTTTCGAGATCCGCCATAAGTGTGTTATCGTGCGATGTTAAGCCTTTGCACTCGAGGCATTTTTGGATACGATTTTCCAATAAAGCTTTGCGTATCGCATTATGTTATTAACTTATTTAGAGAACTGATAACGCGTCGTCGTTCGTATAAACAAGCCGATAAGGCGACATGACAAAAGTAATACGTTTTATTCTATTTCGTAAATCGGTACACTGTGATAAAAGATGATCGAGTCTATCGTTTTGATACGTTTCGATATATTTAGGTCAGCCATAGACAGAACTTCCAAAAGAACGAGAAATTTTAACCTCTCCAGTTAATAATTTACTGAAACAAGCAAGAAATAAAAATTAAAGTAATAATTAATCAATTTACAAAATAATGAGAAGAAATAAAAAATTAAAAATTCTAATTCGTATTTTACTGCGATAGTAAGCGTACTACATTAATATTTGTCATTTTAATACTAACCGAGCCGCGTCCACCGTTTACAGAGGCGGAAGCGTAAAAAACGGGAGATTTTCGAGCGCACATGTTTCTTCCGGCGACGCTTAGCGCGATTAAAACTCATCCTAACAGTATTACGGCATTAAATCCCGTTGAAACGGCGTGACGGCGGACGTTATATCGTGTTTGACAAAGTTCTTTATCCGCAAGGCGTAACGCGGCCTGTGACGGCCGCGCGCACACCAGCCCAGCCCCGCGTTAAAAGTAGGCAGCGGCGCGAGGGCCGAGCGGGTATCTCGAGTGTTTCGCGCATAAATCGCGAGCGTCGGGAAACTTGTACACTTTGTAGTTTTTATTCCGCGATTATATCTCGTTTCTTCGGCCGCGATGCGGGAGGAACGGGTGCACGCGCGAACGACGAAAGGGCAGGGAAGCGCGCGTAAAAGTTAAACGCCCAAGTTTCCCTCGTCCTACCCCGCGGTTCGCTGCCATTTTTACGAGCCATACGTCCTCCTTGTGCAGGTCCGCTCGTGTTTGCGAGCCGGTTGCGCGGACCGCGTGCATCTCGTCGTAAATCTGCAAAGCTGCGGAGTAAAACTTCGCCAATGCAATTTTCCTTCTCCATTCAAGGAGCCGAATATCCTTCGGGGATCTTAGCTTAGACATCTAGACGTCTGATCTCGTGGAGAAACAGCTGGTCCTGATCCTTTGTTGCATCGTGTTGCAAATGTTCGATGTATCTTGTGTTTTTAGTTATTGTTACCGTAAGTTGGTGTTCTCGCGAAGATTACGTTTTCCAATTTCAAGAAATTCTCGTGGAAGACCCTTTAACAAATCAAAAACGTTTTCTATCAAGAAAACTCATTTGCGAGTAATCCTTTCGTTCTATGTCTTGTTTTTCTTTTATTTGTGTAACAGCACTTGGAAATTTCAGTATCTGTAATCTAAAGGCTTGTGTTTTCTAATTATAATTTTTTGCTTTATCTTTTACAAACTTTAGGGAATTAAATATTTGTAATATATTAATTATTAGGTATTAGAAATTAATTTTAATTCCGAAATTATTTTGGTAGCTAAAAGTAATTTTAATCGAAAATATTTCGAATTATTAATGTCACTCTTTTTTCTCCTTTCTAAATTTTCCCGTTTTCTTTCATCGAAATCCGCGCCCGAGCGAATTGCGACGATAATTCTTAAGCCCGTTTAATTCCACGGATTAGTCCCGGCACGTAATATTTTCCCTCCCCGTGGCAATTTCGTGGTATCTTTTGATCAATCATCGACACCTGACACGGTCAATAACGTCTTCAATAAATTGCAATTCCCCTTACCCTTTTATTTTCCTTCCCTCTTGAAATCCAACGTTCGCGCAGGCAACTTTGATAACGGAACCCCGGTTAATTGCACGGTTGGATCGTCGCCGGCGTTACGAGATATTTTAGCCGATTTTCGGTGGATCGTGAAAAAAATGCGTGTGACGGGCCGCGGGCAATTAATTTCCGTTGCCGGAGAGGCGTCGGCTTGGCGTTGCTCGCCGACGCGTATTATCCTGCGGACCGACGTGTCGGATTTTTTTCGAAATTCGAGGTCAATTTGGGCCGAACTGCGACGGCCTTTATCACGCGGGTATTTACATTCGGACCGTTTGCTTCATGGCGGAACCGCTCGTTGCCCGTCGTGCTATCGATTCGTCGAACTGGCAGCCGAATTTTTGCTGCCACCCGGTTACGATCGCTGACGTTACTGGTTAATAATAACCTGGTCAAGAGACCGGGGTCTTATTACATTTTCCCTAGCCGTTATGTCATCTACGGTAGTAGTTCGGGTTCACTTCGAACCGCGTTCAATTTTAATGGTTATTCATCTTTCTATAGTATTTTAATTTTGCAAAATCTTTTCTCAAGAATAGTTTCTTTAACGCGTTTGAGCTAACCTTTGAATTATTATTTTTTTATTTTTGTACCACTGAACTATTTTAGATAAACTAGTTTATTTATACGAGAAAGTAGTGTATCGAAAAGCGCTTAAAATAATTTGTCAAACGAAGTACGAAATTTAAGTTACGACTTACTATTCTCATTTGCGGGAATAATATTGAATAAAACCATTATGAAGTAACAAAATGACACTATTTTCGGGTATTTAAAGAATTTCATTTCAACTCGTTAATCGATATAAGTGATCTCATACTTTGGATCTAAAGCCGCGGAAGAAAGGGTAGATCATGAATCGGGGAAGCTCGCGTAGGTATTAAATGTCCGGAATTTCTGCAACGTAGTCCGCTCATTAATCAGAACTGGAAATTATTAAAGCTAAAATGTCCGAGAATTTATTTCGAGCTTCTATTTGGATTATTTAGAACACTGTTTCACTTGTACAACCGACGAATTATTTTGTGTTATAAAATTTAATTATAATTGATGTTGAAAATATTATTCGTACAAATTTTTCACAAGATAGTTATTTTCGAATTTGGATTGAATAAATATCTGCATCTCTCGTTTATCGTTATATTACGGTAATTAAACGATGATGTAAGATTTTATGACGCACGGTAGTAAAGATCACGTGCATTTTTTAATCGTTTTATGGGAACTTTTAGAATTTATAGGAAGTTTTTCAAATTTTCTACAGAAATCGTTTAATAATTTAAATTGCTACTTCCATTTCAAGTTTAACCCTTTAACTTAGTTCCTTGCATTATTAGCTTAATATCACCTCTATTCACGGTTATTAATTATTCGATCGAAAACAATTTCAAAGCACCGTGTTCAAATTTACCACAGTTATATAAATTTCAAAATATACAAATAAGATAATCATCTGAAGACGAGATAGAAGACAGCGGGTTCGTAAAATGAATCCTTCTTCCGGACATTTATTCCGTTTAATTGCAAATACGAGCGTACATTACCGATCGGTTCAATTAATAGTTCGATTAAATAAACCGATAATTGGCTGAAAATGGAATATACCTTGCCGAATATTGGAATCCTTCGTTTTCCCCGGTGTTCATTATTCGCGGCAATCGGCACGCGCGTGTTACACAGGTGTGCAAGCGTTTCTTTGTGAAACGAGCGCCGCTCGAAAAATGGACTGGTACTCGCGATTAGCGGGCCCGGAGGTAACAGGGACGAGATGGTATAACGATTTTAATGGCTATAATTTCGCGAACGTTGAACTCCGTTTCCTCTTTCGTGCTATTTCATATCCCCATTATCCTCTTTCAGCTGCAAGGCCGCTACAAGTTTTATAATTTCCATGTTAATGCCGCTAACGGTGTTCCAGTGTTCCCCGATCCTACGCGTGGGTGCAGGTGTTGTTTCAATATACTCGGGGCTCGTTCGAGCAATTACACCGAGGAGACGAGTCCTCCGGATAATCGCGTAATTACAAGAGCTTCGTTTATCCTACCTATTTTTCGTCATTAAACGATTATTGAATTTTCTCCTGTACCTCTCCGGGCAACTAGCAATCTTTATGGACCCCCCTGGAGGGGGTTACGAAATCGGACGCGAACTAGTAAAAAGAGTAGGAAGGATTGAAGCATGCCTGACCAGAGCGTGTATAGTTATGAAATAGGTATTTAAGGACAAGTAGTTGTTACAAAACATTATTTATTTTTTAATAATTTCATGTGTGAAGAGACGTCTTTATTCTTCGAGTAATTCCAAAGGTATGGGGAAAATGGAATACCGAAAAGAAAATCTTGGTCCACTTGATCCAGGATTCTACTTCTCTCTCTAAACCATTAATCTTGTCAAGGTGTTGATTCATTTATCTCATTACGCTCAAACATGCACTCGTTGCATACCCGAAATATGCAACAGCTTTAGTCATTTAGTCATCGCTCCACCCAACCCTATAAAAACACCTCATCCCGACATCCCTCAGAAGGTGTACGGCGCCGCTATTATCCAAGTAGTAACAAGTTGTAACACAACCAAGAGACTGAAATCTCATCGCGTACAGCTTCCACCAAGACGCGATGTCAGATCGATCCGTTGCAGGAAACAGAGAGACCCCCATGGAAGTCGAACGAGTCCTGGTTACACGATCGCAGCCAGATCCCTCCCTTGGCTTTTACCTCTCACAATCTATTCCGACAGAGTTCTGGCCTTGTTCTAACCTTACCTAACCATCGAAACGCACACAACATGTCCGGAGTATAATACAGCCAGGCGAAGCCGAGAGTCATTTATGCTGTGGGAGGATGTGGCAAGGGGGCAAAGTGAACGAGTTAAAGCGAGAGGGAGAGACAGGAGGGTGAACGACAAAGGTGGGGCATCGTTTGGATCCCCAGTCACGTGTTCGCCTACACTCATTCATTTGTTCGGCGTCAGTGGTGCTCAGCCACTGGTGGGAAAAGCGGACCACCTATCGTGGATGTGGGTCAATCGTATCTCGCTTCATTTGCGTATATTGGCCGGCCGATTGCGACGCGTTCCGCGGGGAATTCGTGCGGGCGATTCGACCAGACGTCGAACAGGATGATGGAACGATGGCAGTTCCGTGGAAATTCGAAACAGTTCCGTCTGTTTCTGCTGCCGGGATTGTTCCGATGGTTGCCGACCGAAGCGGCAATAGATCGAAGATGGCTCGTGGATAACACGTGGATTTACGAAGTCTAGGATTTGGCTTTAGAGTTAATTGGCTTCAAGATCTTCGAACAATTAAATTACCATTGTTCTTAACTTCAGTTTAATATCTCACCTTCTTATCGCACCCCTGGCGTCTTGGTTCTTTTTCCAAATCGCAATAAACCTTCAAGCTAAGAACAGTTTGCCTTTTTTAAACCCGTTATAATAAATTTATACTTGGGTTAAGCTCTGTTATATTTATTCGGTAAATAAATATTCAACAGATAGAAAAAGTCCTAACGAACACGGGTCAATAAATTAAAATAAAATTGACCCCCCATAATCCCTCCTGAACCAACCAACCTATCCCCTTATTTGAAACGGAAACTACCTTACAAACCTTGAAAACATTGATTTTTCGAATTTCCTTCGACCTTTTAATCAATCCGTACGTAAGTAAAGGCTCTTTCCTCTCGTCTAATGGATCTTCGGCTTCCTAGAAGCAGGATAATAAATGGCACTTTAGAAATCGTTGTTCGCGTTCCTTTAAAAACTAGCAACCGCATTTCTTCGATTAACTCGCGGCCGCGAGGCGATTCCAGGCATTCTTGGTAGTTTTCCGCTACGCGGGTCCGTCCGTGTTCGCGCCGCGGATGTAATTATTTCATCAACGCGCGCGAGCCAGAATTCGCGGAATCTTTCGTCCTTTGACGCGGCGCGAGATTTTCCGTTCGTCGACTGAACGTCACGGGAAAGGGAAAATACGTTTCCATATCGCCATGCCGTCCGGCACAGAAACCGATTGGTCAATAAGTCTCGTTACCGCCGGCCTGGGCTGAAAGATCGATTGATCGCCGCTTCCGGGAACGAGACGAATAACGTTACCTTACGCGCGTACGTGCCGCTCCGAGCCGTACTTAAGGCTCTACGGGCTGACGAGATTTATCGTGAAATCATAGCGACATAAATTAACATGTTAAATCGCGCACGTGCGACGGTAAATCAAAACTTCGCGGCCGAGGCTGTTGCTGTGCGCAACCGACAAATTTCCCGGACGATATTTATGAGGATACTTCTGAATTAACGCTTTCGCCCGGATTGGACGGTGCTAAGCCGGTGGCAAGGTCATAATTAACACGTTGATTGCTATGGAGGTCATAGGTGATGGGCACCGTAAATTTAAGAACGCCGAATAATAAGAAAAAGAGAGGATGAAAAGTTGTGGTAATATTTTGGAAGTTAAAGCTGACGAATGGCGGGTACCGTTTCTTTTTTCTGGATAACGATGCTGCGTTATTGAGCTGGTAGAAAAAAGGACGGATTTCTCCATAGTCAAAGTATTTTTATTTCAATTTAATTTTAAGCTGCATCTGTTGACAAAATTACAGTGATGCTGTAATGTATTTCTGCCTCTGTTCCATAATAATAGTAGTGGTTGATGAATTTAATTTGTCCCAAAATAATAGTAGCAAAAGGAAATAAATATAGAAAATAACTGCGTTTCAAACTTGTAGAAGGCTTTGCAACTTTGCATTACAATATAATTTACATAGACTTCTGAAGTATTCCATGTAAAAAGTAGTACTACTGTCTGCAAGACACTAATTAATTTAATTTAATTAATAGAAAATTTGAAACAAATTACACACAAGTATTCGTACCACAGCAGTACACGATCTTAACCGAGCAAATCCACTAATTCCACCTTATTCTTTTTCTGTTGCAGGTGAGCAATCTCTTCGTCCTTTTTATGTAAATTTGCCGCAGAAAACCGGACCCTTGATCCCGGTGAGTCTTTCGTCTTTCTTAATCCCGCGCGTAGTATTTTGACCCGGAAACGGGTCACAGGGTAGGGCAAAACGAAAAGACAATCGACGAAACCGTGTGTGAACGCGAACAGAAATAAGAATGCGATACGCGAACGGTTGTACGGAATGGAAATGAAAGGATTAGGGGTGGAAGGAGGCAAATGGAAATTCTGATTTCGTTTCAAGACGTCTGCTCCGGACTCGAGGGGGTGAAATGGAAGATTCGACTAGGGGGGTGGTCAAAACGCCATTTAAACGGGCGCAAATATAGATGTCAAGATGTTTATTATTAGTTGGACGCGGGCCAGGTTTACCTCGCGTTGGATATCCGTATGCGACCCTTGTGTTCTACGGGTAATCGGATATGTACTACTTTTAAGTGCCGTTAACCAGAGTAGCGATTTGGAATAAAAGACTCGTAATTGTCTCTTTCGACGATCTCCCGCGGGAGAATTGCTCGATTCCCCTTATCTTTACCCCGCTCGGTTCCAAACTTGGATAACTCGTTTTCAGTCTCGGTTTTCTTCGCGATCAGCGTATTAAGAAACGATTATTCGCTTGTTTTCGTGGCGAAGTGTCGTTTTAAGATTTAATTCAACGTTTCGAACTCTCGATAGAGAACGCGAATAGTCATTTTATCGTTCCACGGTCATTTCTCTTCGATCAACTTTAATTTTTAAGATCGCAAACCAGACAATGATTGAACATTAGATAGATCAAATGTATTCTGTAATTTTGTATTTTATATTAAGCACGAAAACTGCTTTGTAAGATACAATTTAATCAAAATTGTAACAAATTTCTTAACACATATCAGAAATCTTGTCACTATTATGTTTATTAAAAAATGAGTACGTAGTCATAAAAATAATATTTATCTTGTCATCCTTTCGACTATTTATTTAACAATTAGTACACCATATACTGACCTGCAGTGCTTATTTTATTTTTCCCTTTATGGCAAATTTATCCAAGTATTTTGGTGCATGGTTACTCTTTTATTTATGCGATATAAACAAGAATGTAGAGCAGAGGTCGGTAACCTCTTTTCTAAAAGGGACTCTGTGATTGGCTAGCTTATGACAAATGCTACTTTACCTTAATTTTACTGGAGAAGAAGTTGCAATATTTATTTCAAATGAATTTATTAACGTAAAAATTGAAAGTTAATTGCTACATTGAAAATGGACACAAGTAATCAAACCAGTTGAAATACATTTTCAGATTAAAACTATTAGTTTGCTATTATGTAATACAAATTCTATTTAAAGTTTGTGGGCTTTCTTGCATGACTAATTACTTAATTATACAAATTTGAAGGTGTAAATTACCAGTGACGGTAATTAAGGTGTCAATGTGCAATATTAAATTAGTAATAATCGGCATAACTTAACACGTTGACTGTCGTATAAATCAATCACATCATTGCAGTATTAAACGTCTCTTAAATCTCTTAAACCTTTTACAATTTAAAAGCATCTGGTACAGTGACGGGCAATTACTTCCTGACGCATGTACTGAGTCATAATTTGGTGCATTTTAATTTTATGTCATTTAAATTTGTTAAGATAAACAATCAACAATTGTCAGGAATACGCATTCAAACTGTGATTATAATTATTTCCTGCTTCTTACGTATAATTTTTGATATATAAAAATTAACATCGATTGCCAATTACAGTTTAATACGAGTAATAAAGGCCAGACCGTCGGGGCGGCAGGGTGAAGGGGGCTCGCGATGGATGCATCGCTAATGATACATATAATTGATAAATAATTATTTTGGCTTGTTTATTCAGCGGAGCAATTTTGTTCTACTTAACAGTAACACACGCCAGATTATCCGCACGCGAGGGCATTTACCTTTACGTTCGATTTATAAATAAGCGTTTCGCGCTCGTGAACGGCGCGTACGTTTCCAACAATGTAATTAACGATAATCATTTCGTTATTGTGCACGCTTTTCGAATGTTTCATTTCGGATTCCCCCGCGATTTCTGTATTTTAAATTCAGCCCCGAACGAGGCGGCAAGAAGAGTTAATAACGATTTCCTCGAATCGATGCTTCGATTATTTCCGGCTAGCAAAAGTCGATCCACTCCGTGGCACTTTAACTTTCTGCGCCCACGCGTTGCATGAAGCATCGAGGAGGATCGTGCTTGGTAACAATGGTCCAATTTTAAAGCTCTCGATACTATAAGCCGGTTGCTTCTATTATCGTTCCCGGCCGACTCGAGTGTGATTCGAAGGAACAACGCCGGCCCTTTTGATCGAGACTTTTTCGCCGATCCTCCAGCCCTTTTTTTACCCGACAGACGATGAGAAAAAGCCAAATTCGTTTTCTTTTCACTCTGTTCTCTGCTCTTCCTCCAATAACTTGCACGGAGCTAGCTGTCTTTATCGCTCTCTTTCTCTCTCTCTGTTCGGGCAAAATCTGGCCTCTTGCACGGCAAACAAGTATATCCGAGCGCGAATCGCTGCTCCTTTATCGCGTGTTTCCCGCAGAGCGATTTTTGCTCCATTTAACTTTGATTATAAGTCGTCTCGCGTTACACGAGCTTTAGCCCGCAGCTTAAGGGACGAAATCACGGTTGCGGATCTGCGAAACTTACCCGTCCCACCGTGTCTGTGTTGAAGAAAACTGACGTGGTTAAATAGCCGACTGTCTTGTTTGTACAACGGGCATCCTTAAGCTTGGAACTTCAATATGAACCGTCTTCCTCTACCTTCTTTAATCTCTTGCCTTCCCGTAACGAGCTCCACTCGTACTCTAAAGATTAAACATCAAAGACGAAAAGAAATCAAGCGAATTCTGTGGCTGTTGTGCAGAAATTAAGTAATCAACTCTGGTACGCGCACTGATGTAACAAATTATGAAGCTAATTATTTAGGACGTGGATGTTAACGTGGATCTTTTTTAACATTTTTAATCCGTTGCACTCGAGTGGTGGCTCTGGGGTGAATGTGCAAACAACTAGAATAGAATGTGAAATTTAAGCTTTATTTATATTGGAATATAGTTCTTTTATTCTAAAATAGGATTTTCAGAGTTTTAAAGTTTCATTGAAAAAGAAATCAAAATTGAATCATGCCTGAAAATAATTCGAGTGCAAAGGGTTAATATTAGCTTACAATTTTGATTTTGACAATTAGTTAAAATTAAAAGTTTTTCATCTAGAAACTTCTATAAAACATTCGAACACATTGTACAGCTTTCCTTTCATTTCCAATTCATTTAAAATACTCTTTTTTATTCATATATCACAGAGAAACCTACTTCCAAACAAAACTAAACAAAAGTAAAATCTGTATTTTCACCTCAAATTAAGAATATGGAATATAAATACTTGTGGAATCGCCGAATTATCTAATTAACACACTGACCGCCATGTCATATTTGACTTGCACTTTAAATGTAGTGGAATATAACAATTAACGAAGGAAAATAATTAATATACTAATGATGTAATGTACTGGAAGCTTAATTAGTATGTTCATTATTACTACTTTAGCAGTAGCCGTGTTTAAATAAACTTATTGATTCGTTTTACAGAAAAGTAGAAACGTACAGGTAAGTAATAGACATCGGCACTGTCTAAAGGCACCGATAATTATAAACGTATCAGCACGTATTAAAAAAGCTATTAATATATTTCACTCTGTTAAATTCCAATTTTTTTGTAATTATTAGCATTAAAAAATAACTGGTTATAATTGTTTTGTTAAAATACCGCGATATCTATGCGGAAGCTTTTAAACCTGCAGTGTCCGTGGCCAATTAACGCGCAGTGACGACGGTCATCACTGGGTTAATAATGTTATATGCTGTATGTAGTATGTATAATGACTCGCATAGTCATGCGATGCGTTATAATTGTACATAATTATTCTTCAAATTACCGTAGTTTCATATTCCAGTTTGAACTTACCATTAATATAATATTAAAACTACTCAAAATTTCATTTTTCTTTCATTATTCAATTTCATTAAATTTGTCGATAGTTGTACTAATAATTAAATTGAAAATTCCGTTTATTTTATCCACAATGGTTAAACTCAAGGATTCTAGGAAGCGTTTTAGGACTTATAGGGTTAATTTCGTTGACGGATCAAAACGCGTAGGTCGCATCTCAGCTCGTTGGCGGGACATTAAATACGTCTTTCGGCGTTATCGCGAGCGCGGCACGTTCATCAACGCGGCCAAGTTTGTCAGATCTTTGACCCGTGATAAGGGGTTCGGAGCGAGTTGCACCCGGTATAAATATCGTCGAGCCGTTATTCGAGAACAGGCTGGCGGATCGCGTGGATCTCTTCTTGCCGGCGTTTCCGCGTCAAGTAAATTTTCCCGTGGTTGCCGGCAGCCAAGTGGCGGCGGTGCGTAAGCGGCTTCTCTTCGCGAGACCACGCGATTCCCACACACACACACACACACACACACACACATACATGTACGCTTACGTGGCCGTTGAGCTACCGTCGAGCTATCTGATCGCTCGTAACAGCCTCGACAGACGATGCATTCGAATGCAGCCGCTTTTTCTTATTCCTCGACGCTGCCTTCGCTTTGGAGCCGCGAGAGCGGAGGCGCGCCTGTTACCCAATGATTTTCGGCGAGGGCCGCCTCAAAAATTATAATGGGTCAAGAGGCTCTCGCGATAAGTGGTAATTTAAAGTTCGGTCAAAAGTTGTCGGGCCGAATATTTACAGGCAGAGAAATTCGAGAAGTTCCGACGCGAACATCGAGGTTTTTCGGTTCGTTTTTCAAAAACGAGATCGCTGATTTCAGATTAGTTATCTGCGAGTAGAAACGATTCTAGAATAAATGGAGAGCGAAGAATGGCCTGCTGGTAATTGTATTAAGTTGAATAACTTCGAATGAATTTTTCATCATTCTGACATAACACTTTCGCGCAGAAAATGATTTTGCCGCACCGTGCAAATTAATTCTTTTATAATCATTCGATCAATTACCGTTCTTCGCGTTCACTTTCAGTCTCTAATTGTCTTTTTTCGCCGAGGAGCCCCGGTACGAGGATCATCGCGAAGGATGGGAAACTAAACGCGACAAATACCGAAATGGAGGGCGAACGCTGTTGTTTACGGGTCGCGATGAAGACAAGCTCGCTGGAAGACTAATGAGATTCAGCTTCCTTTCTTCATTAAGCCACCTACTGTGCCTGGCAAACACGTTGTAGGGCAGTGGTTTTCATTCTGTCGCGTCTCAAACGTGACGGAAGTAATTTAACTTCAAGCACCGACGGTGTCGATACCCGGCGGCCAAACGAGTGTTTACCATCGGATTTTAATATACCCTGTTTAATATACCGTCGACAGAGAATCAACGTGACAGGGAACGAGCTCATAAAGAAGGAAGCACCGCTGTGTATATGGAGCACGCCGGAGACCCGCGTGCTTATGTAAGCGACCATAAACATACATGCGCATAGTTCGAGGAGGGGGGCAGCGACGAGACTTCTTTTCCTCTCGATCGTGCTCATCTCGCTCGAGTCCATTGCGTTATCGTCAATCTCTTGAATTTCTCTGGAAATGCGATATCCTGCGGTGAAATTTTCCTCGGCTACTGTATCCTGTTTCCGCCATTTTAGAGAGCTTCGATGCCTTCATTTCGAGTTTTCATGGTCCTTGAACGTAATCTTCGAGTTTGTATAGTCTGTGAGCTTAAATAAATATTTATGAATAATTTGCTGGAAATAAAAGGGTTTCAAATAACATATTCGGTCGAAAGTTGCAAATTTTCAACCACTCCTTTAAACGGGTATTGTCGGGGGAGTAACGTAGCGCACACAAAGTAAATTTGTTGCATAAATTTTCATTTTGAAAACATAAATCGACGTAAAAGTGTTCACAAAGTGGGAGTCTGGAGTGGTTCTACATTTTTAAAGGATTTTCAAAGAAAGCACAGGGGTGGGTAACCAAGTAGATAAAGATGCATTTCTTGTCGTGCGAAGAGTTCATTTTTATCCAAAGTACATCAATTCAAGAATGATATGAAGTACCAATATTTTCACAAGTTTACACGTGTAAATTACCCAACATCTGCCCTCATAAAACTGGAAGCCAGACACATTGGTGTCAGTGGCGAATTCGTTCAGGTTTGAATCCTGTTTCATGGGGTTAAACTGTTGGCTCCGGGGGTATGGAAGGCAAACGGTCGCAGGGCACTCGGGGGCACTTGATAGAGATAATTGCCTCGTTAGTGGGGCGGTACAGGACGAGACACGACGCGATAATATGCTGTCGATCAAAGCCAACGGACAGCAGGTCCCGTTCTCTCTGCAAGGCGATCTGGTTGCGCTTTAGACCCGCTGTATTTGGTGATGCAATAACTAGATGGATATTTGACGATGTCGTAACATCGTTCTCATCCTTCGCGCGAAAATACTACGCCCATTGGTTAAGTTTCTTGGAAGGAAAGCCACGTCTTAGAATTTTTTGACAGATTCCTCAGTGGAACTCACAGAACTGTACATATCCTGTACTTAATAGTTAATTTTCAAATTAAAGATTTAATTGAACTGAAGGTAGAAGTTTGTCATCATTCAATTATTATATTATAAGACAAGAAATTAACCCTCCAAGGCTTTTATAAAATTGCAATATATTAAATAACTATTACAATTATAGTTAGGAAATTACAGTTTTAGAAATTTCTATTATCTTTAGGAACGGTAGAATCTACAAGTGGTTAGAATTCTAACTGGGTTCCAATTAACCTTGAGTAAATTCAAGAAAGGATAAACCTCTTACTAAAATAACTTTTCGCCAATGACTCATTTGACGAACGTATAACGAGACGAAAGAAGCGATAAAAGGATGGGTCCCGTCTGAAACAATGCGAAATGTTGTTCGCTCATTTAACGGGACAAGCGGACGGATCAAAGAGGGTAGGATACGAGTGCAAGGAAGAAAAACGGTGATCGTGTCGTTGGTGCAATTGTTTTTCCCCTATGTTGGCTGTAGCCCGTGTACCGAATCCGACAAAAAGTCGGATACGCTTTTAGGCGTAGCTGGTTTTGCGAGCCCCCAGCTTCCGCGTATTTTCACAGTTCATTCCAAGCGTGACTAGTTCGGGCCGCGGCTGGAAAAAATTCAATTTTTCGTCTGTTCGCGTATTTATTCCCGCGTGTCACGGAAACGTTCTCCTCCTCCATCGGGGAGGGGGGGGGGGGGAGATGGAGGCCGACAGCGCAAGGTTTATACGGATGAACTTGTCGCTACACGGTTTACCTTTGCCCGCTATTTCTGGCTCGATTTACCGTAAATCCTCGCCCCCGTCGCGATCTGCGCCGTTTTTAACCCGTTCCGTTCAAGTGCCGCGGATATTGGACCGCGTTTGATCGCATCTTCGAATTTATTCCCGGTTTGTTTGCGTGCAAGTACGTCCCGACTCTGTGTACGGATTCCCGAACGCGTTTCCGGTCAGTGTTACGAAACGTCCCTGGAATACGAAATGTTTCGTTACAAGATTCTGCTGCTGAATCTTTGATACGATTATTAATGAAATTCTTCTCTGTAGAATTATTTTATAATATATTGCAAAAGTGATAATATTAAAGAGACTTTCGCATTACGTTCGATCTTGAGAGATTTGTTTGCAGCTCAGATTTTATAACCACCGTCTACGTAATGTGTCGGGACAATTTGCAACGCGAGATCAAACGAGGATTGGAAGTGAATTAAATAGATGGTCGATGCATCACGGGAATCGCTCTGTAAATTAACTTAATAGTCAGTGTTATGCAGCTTAACCCATATACGTCAGTGCTTAATATACATATGTTAACCTCTTAAGGAATACATACGTGTACATTTAGATTTTTTTTTTCAATTCAGCATAATTCCAAAAAGTTAATTCTAGTTTAGTTTAAGTTCTACAAGTTTAAGTTTAAACATTAAGAAATAAAATACTTCTTCGAAATATCCTTGTGCATAACTCAGTGTTGAAAAGGTGATAATACATATCAATTTTCGGAGGGTTTAAAAGTAATCTGAACAAACTTGCGAGCCACTATGCGTTCTGTTCCACTTACAAAATATTTTCAAGAAAGATTAATTGAAAAGTAACGTTTCACATAACCCCCTCCTCGGTGAGTTTCAAGTACGTTCAACCCAGCCTAAGTTTAGTGATTAACGAGAATCGGTATTTCGTAGAGCAGAGACGTTGACTTGTCCACTTTTACTTTAAACGACCTTCCCCCCCGCGACCGGATTCGCCGAACTCAGGTGATCTATAATCGCGAAGAAGAACTTGGAACAAAGTTATCCCGCCTGAGGCTGGATCGGAAGTTCGTAGGTTATTATGGGGAGACAACGTTAGTTATGAAAGTCGATCAGACGCAACGATGAGGGGGAAACTTGCGGGGGTCTCGCTTTAGGTCCACTTCATACAGGTATTTTAGAAAAGGAGAACTTAAATTTGAATATCCGGCAGGAAGATTGACTCGTATTTCGTGAGAATAAACAAATAAACTAAGGCTTGATAATTAATTGAACCAATTTAAGTATTATAAACAAATCAGATTCTAAACAATTATTAATTTATAAATCAATTTCTCTTCAATTTCACTTGGCCCGTGCTCGTAATAACGTCACCGTCCGAAATGATCCCCGTCGAATGATCGAATCGCGCTCGCGAAAACCCGTCGAAACAGCCAGCCCGATATATCGATCCAGCCACCCGGGGACTGTTCGTCTTTTCCAGGAAGCGTGTCGTCGGTGCAGCTTCTCCCGGCACGAGTAGCTGTTACAAGGGCCGTTGCTCGCGCTTTTCGAGTTTAGTTGGTTGGCTGACGGCGTTTTCGTACGGCGAAAATGACAAAAACACAGCGTGTTGCGGTCGTGCGGGTATACGAGGCTCGGGTTTACGAGTAAGCAGGCGGCCGCGTTTCTGCTGTACGAAGGGTGCGGTGGATTATGGGGATTTGTGGTCGGCAGGTCGCGAAATTATACCGTGAAGCGAGAACAAAAGAGCGAACGGTTCGTACGTCCGTCGAGAAATTTTATGGCGTCACGAGGCCTCGGGGAGCGCAGTTTAACATCAATTAAACCGTCTAAAAGCTGCTTCTCCCTTGCTCCGGCAACCGACGGATTAATTCTCTTATTTAACGCGTGCTCTTTCTCTCTTCGTACACTGGCATCATCCTTGTTCCACTGTGTTTTATTTTTCCTTTCGTGTTTTCGCTCGTGTTATATACACTGGTGAGCATTCCAGGCTTCTTTAGGGAAAATGCTGATATAGGAATTACATTGTTTTGTCTTGAAAGTTACTAGAAATTTTGTACACCGTGACAAGATAAGTTTATTTAATTTATTATATCGATGAACTTTTTTAAATTAATAACAAGTTAAAATAAAACTCAACGAGCGAGCAAAGACTCGATAAAAATTCATCGTGTGTTGAAAGGACAAGAAAGAAAGAGCCAGAGAGCAGAAGTAGGAAGACGACGAGGAAACGGTATCCACTTTAGTTGGGGGGGAGGGGAGGCGGTGATCCTTTGCGTCGGGATCATTTATGACGTTTAAAAACTCGTTAAAAAGTTGGCCGATGCAAACAGGCATAGATCCTCGGTCCCTTATATCCTTCGTACCTTGATCCACGTTACTTTCTGCACGGCTCTTCCCTTCCCGCCTGGCATCGGGATTATAAAAGTTTGATAAGGCGATAAATAATTATCCGCGAACCCATCGCGAGCTGTGGCTAACTTTTGAGTTACTCTACTACTTGAGTTTTTAACCACCCCACAACTCTGCGCCCTTTCTGCCATCGTTGCCGTCGCTATCGCCGCCATTAACTCGTCTTCCTCTACCAGCACGTTACTTCTTTCCGCTATTCTTCTTGCTTTTTTGTCTATCGTCCTAAGCCGTTCTATTTCTCGGTTCTTTAACCCCGTCTTTATTGCTCGCCGTCCGCTTTCTTCCTTTTAATCAATTTTTTCACTGTGTTTTTTATCTCTGTTTTTCGTTTTCTTTTAATTCCTTTCATTAAAGTATTAATCCGTTCCTTTCTTCTTTTTTTTTTATCGTAGTAAAAATTTTTTTTAAGCCTTTCCTCTTCCCCGTTTTTCTCCTTCTTTCGCAATTACCGGTACAAATTTTTTCCGCCACTTTTACTTCTTCCTTCCATTTTACCTTTTTCCCTCTCTTTCTCTGTCCCTTGTCTGGCCTCTCGACGTCTCCTTCTCGCGCTCGTTGCGGTTCTGTTTACCACGAACTTTCGAGCTTCTTCCCGTCTCGGTGCACTCCGTGCGGGACTGAACGAAATTCAGCACCGTTCCGCCTTGGCTGTTGCGAGCGCAACGAGTTCTTCCGCCAGCGTCCTAATGTCCACGTCGACGATATTCGCCGTCGTATCCATACCGAGCCTTGTTCCTCCGGCTTTACGACCGTTATCGAGCTTCGTGACTGAGAACTTCAACCTACGCTCCCGTGGATTTTCGACTCCCAACGGAGGGGAACGGACTCGAGTCCTTTCTGCAGGCTATAATTTTTCCTCCTTCAAGTATATACACTCTTGGTTCCGCGTGTTAGGAACTTATTACGCTTAACTTTCGGACGACTATCCCTGTACACTTCGAACCAAGCAACTTTATTCCTGGCTAAAATACTAAGTCCTTTAACGAATGTTCCGTGAATTCGTTTTGAAAATTTATGAAGTCCGTCTGATTCTTATTTTACTTTTGAATTATTTTGGTCGAGACATTAAATTAGAATGCAATACAAACTGTACTGAAATTAAATTAATTACAATTTTTAATTGATTTATAGTAGCCAGAGTCTACACAGGTGAAATTTATTAGTAAATGATCACAGATAAAAATGTTTGCAACCAACGGAAATACATGAAATTATATCTAATGTATGTAATGGAGTATCAAATGGTACAAATAATTTGACAATTAACACAATAATTTGACATACAACGTTGAACACTGATCTTTCTTCAGCAATTAACATCAAATATACACGCTCACATGAATTCTACTATTTTCATTGTTCAAACTTCTTCAAGATTCAAGTATGGCACATCTGGCTCATATTTTTAACAGAATTGAATTTTAATTTCAATTTTAATTCGAATTCTCACACGTTTCGTTTCTATTCCAAGATTCTAGAAACCTTATCAAGCTTTGAATCAACGTTGAGATTCCTCGCCGCCCCTTTCCGGTCCGTCATTCCTTAATATGCATACACCGCAATTAGTTCCCGCCGCTTTTTCCCTTCGATTCGTTATCGAAGTCGAGTCCGGGTCCATCAGGGATTCGGGACAATGGGACGATGCATCTTAAGACATTGGGACCGCGTGGAAAGGAGCCGCGGAATGGAGGACAGAGGGGGGAGAAAGGAGATGGACGAGGGTGCTGGTAAGGGTGGTAGGGACGCGGAGACACGGGAGGGTAAATCGTTGCATCGGTAATGGCCGCCATTGTGGCTTGATGAGACTGTCGTGTGTGTGTGTGTATGCGAGGCGGTTGGCATTGTGTGGGTCACATCCAGCATTCAGACGGCTCGGGAGGGCAGAGGTAGGGGACACGGCGTGTATTTCGGGGGTGGCTCGAAACGGCAGCGCTATCGGTCGGCGCAGGATAGTAGCTAGCTCTCCGGATTATCCAGAGCCGAGAGTGAACTCACCCTCGCCCCGTCTCTCTCGGTGTTCGTCCGAGAGACGAAGACAACGGGTGTAACTAGGAGGCCAGAGGGACGAGGAAGGGAGCAAGGTCAAGAGGGACGCGTGTGCACGCGCGTACGAGCGGTCCACGGACGTATCCGCGCGGACGGAATAGAAGCGGGTCCGAGCGAGCGAGTAACCTAGCCAGAGAGATGGCTGTGGGTATCTCGCTAACTCGCGGAGTACCGTCTGCGGGACAATTTATATGCTAATTTATATGCGCTTAATAACGATGTCCAACGGTGGTTACCGACACGCCCTTCGGGCGGTGCCCGTCACCGATTAAATCGATGTGAACGTTGCACCCCGCCGATCTCTCTTGGCCGCGTTAACCGCCTCTTCCACCTGCTCTATGTTAGCGATTTTTCCAAAGGGTTTATCGTACACCTTTGCCCGTTAGCTTACTTCTTTCGTAATTCTTCGTTTTAGCTTCCCAACGCGGCTGGTAGCCAATATTTCGATCGTAAGATGAAATTAACGACGATAGTAATCGCGGATCCGAGATTCGATGGGTTATTATTCGCTGTTTACCGTGCTTGTTACCCTTTTGATGATCCAATAATAAATGGGAACACGTGGGTTAATATCCGATGTTGATTGAAAATAGGGATACGATGGAAATAACTGATCGAGATAATTAGGCAGAAGCCACTTTTTGTCCATTCCAAAAAAATACGAATTGATTCCCTATCGGTACATCAAATCGTATTTTATGATTTTATGTAATGTACTGTAGGTAGATTTTTTAGAAAAGCTGTCGTCTTTGGATACATTAATAAGTATAATTTCACTATTTTATATTTATTTATAAATTCCTATATTCGTTAGTATAAAATTATTACTTCTGGCAATCCCTGTGTTTTTATTTTAATTAATACTTAATGTTCTTAATCAATTTTAGTAGTTTATAACTTGATTATTTTATCACAAGACTGAAGCAATATAAGCAATAAATTTATTAAGAAATAGAAAACCACGCAATGTCTGTCGCCTCGGTTTAAAATATTGAATCTTATTCAATTAATCTTATGTCAGCTCTTATTCTTATTCTAACGCAGTTACAATTAATGAATGTATTGCACGTTTTCCTCGCGCGGTATCGCGGTTCTTTTATCTCGAGATGCCGTAATTCATGATAAGCCGGGGAAAATAATTTGTAGAGGTTATTCTTATTGTCCCAATTACGCGTGTCTTGCGTAAAGTGTTTCTTCCCGTCGCCAGGGGCGTAACGTTTCGCGTGCGCCGTAATCGAGACCGTCCGGTTTAATGAACGCTATATAAAAAATGATGAAAACGCTCGGGCGTAACAGGTTGCAACGATGTAGAGCAATTAAAGGCTCTTTAATTAATGGAGTTTCGAATACGTAGGTGAACAGGTAAGCGGATCCGTTCGTCGACGATTGGTTCGTTAAAGGGATTCGCAGCGTTAAATGCCGATGGAAAATTAGCAATGGTATTCGCGAGGGCGAAAACGTTAATCGCGTTTGTTCGTGTTAAAACGAAAAGTCGGCTGTGTACCTCGTTCTCCCTGTGACCGTCGTGGAACTTTGTTTTCCTGTTATTTATTTTGATAAAAAAAAGAAAAAAGTGGAGAACTTTCCCTGGACGGATGAACTTTCATCGAATGAACTTCGATGATTCTGATGGAAAGCGAGTTGAACCGTGTTTCAAACTTCGTGGAAATCATGGACAAACATGTCGAACGATTTTTCCAATATATCTTCGGGGGAAGTTTGAAAAATGCGTTTCGAGAGAAACGACGTCCGAGCTACGAGACACATCGAGATGTTTCTCTCCGGCTTCGGATCGCAACTTGGGCAATTTCGTGAAGTTCCACGGGGAAAGAGCGGATAAAAATGGAGACACCGAGCGAACGGGCATCGTTGAAGCACGTAAGAACGTTGAAATCAATCCTTTCATCGTTCTGCCTCGAAGCGGTCTTCATAGTGGTTTTACAGTTATTCGGCCATTCCTATTCTCAGCTGCAATTTCTGTTATTGGCCTTTTATTCGGCGACTGTTATGGTCGCAGTAAATCGCGCGATAGTAGCTGGTAATGTATCGAAATTCTATTAGACTAATAAATCGATGATCTTCAGCAATCGAGCACGTTAACGTCCGAAAACAAACAGTGCAATGGAGTTTCAAGTTGTCGAAGAAAAGCTGTGCGGTTACCGATATATAATTTCTTTACTTTTATCCACGTTTCATGAGATATACTCCAACAATACCTTATTTTATTAATTCTACATTTTCTTTCATAATTTCGTAACCATTTGGAAATTCAATACAAAATAGTATCATTGTATGACAAAAGCAAGGATGTGCAAAATTAAATAAAAAATACTCCAGAAATGAAATTTTAACCCCTTTGCAATCGCCATACCTCCCACCAAACGATTGCAATCGAAATTAATTTACGACACACATTTTAATATTTAATTTCCATTTAATTACCATTTCGGGATGGGCGACCATAATTATCTTTAGCGACGAAAAGAAGTATTACGATAATACCTAAAGGAATAGCAGAAATAATACAAAGTACAAAATAAAATTGAAATTAACGTTGTCTCAGAGATCTGTCATCTGGCAATTAAATATCTAACCCCAGTCGATTAAAGCATAATCAAATTTACTCCGAACAACATCATCCATCATAAATATTCGAAAATTACGACATCAGTCTATTTAAATACTTAGTCCCGCTAATTAATACAGCCACTTCGTGCAAGATCCACATCCTCCCTCGAAGAAGGTTGGACCACCCGGTAGAGGATCCGAGGTGCACGTCATCGAACCTCCGCTCTTGTTTGTTCAGACCTGGTTGAAGAAAGGGGCACGAGATTGCAGAGGAGAAACCAGTTCGTCCTCGTCTGGTCCCATGGTTGTTCCTCTTCCGTGCCGCCGATGGTTAGGCCTGTTATTCGATTTTCTCTGTTCTGTCCTGTTTAACCCGGACACAGGGTTGTGTCACGTTAATTTTCTTAATACGTATATTAACCCTTTCTAGAGCACTCGGACATTTTGGCAGCCGTTCAAAAACACGCTTTCGGTTGTTATGTTAACGCGCTCGCTGCAATGCTAAAAACGGAAGTGCATCGTAGGATGCACACTAAAATTCTAATTATAAAGGGTTGGTCGATTCGGTGCCTTTTTTCAATATTGAAGCATTTTTCAATATTGTTCCAAAGAAGCTTCGAAAATTTAAAAACACTACTTTGGGAGAAAAACCATTTACTTTGATTTCTTTCGTTATTCTGCTATGATCTGATGTAAATAATACAAATGTTAGACTATAGTGAATATTCGACGACAGAAATTGTTCGTGTACCAACTGAATCCATCCCATCAATGTTAGAAAAGTTAAAAAACAAGAAGGAACTAGGGTTTAAAATAGAATTGAAACCGTCGATGTCTGTCGGGGCCGTCGACCTAGGGTTAATTCGCGAAGAATCGTTGGCGATCGTTAGTATTGCTCGCAAATTGGCCCCCCGCTGTAACCGTAACGTCGCACGTCGTAAATCCTGAGACCCTGAACCGTTTGATGACGCCGGATGTTGCCATCGTTTCTCTCCGTTGCTCTGGTCCGTTTCTGTTCCTGCCCCTATTTCTACCGGTAGGTGAGAATTGTTGAAAGTCGAGGATTTATTAGGTGACGGATAGCAACGGATAAAACGGTCCGTAAAACGCGCCGCGGGCTAGGATTAGATCGCGGTAACGACTACATTATCCGATCGACTTGCGAGCTCGCGCGATTTAGCGATCTGGTGCGCTGTGACAGGAGTTTGTATCAGGGAACCTGTATTCCTTGCTCTGAACGTCGTTCGTTGAACCCTAGGATGGAATTTGCGAAGTTACAAATAAATAAAGTACTTAGTTTCTTAATTAAATAGAATAATTTTCTAAGTAACTAAGTATTTTTGAGTTGCTAGTCTGGCAAAAATTTCCGAAACAAATTAAATTTGAAATTTAATTATTGGTAGCTTTAACCTTTTGACGCCTGGTATAACGTCTGTGACAAGTTATTTTTGACCGTATAAAAAGTCAGTAGGGAATAATTTAAAATCCCAAATCTCTTTAAATTTCAAGGCAGCGTTGAGATAGAGTCTGTTTGAATACTCAATGTCTCTTACCATTTTAAGAATTAGCTTTTGCAACGACAGAGAAACTCCGACACCAAATTAAGTCCAAAAACTTCAACCCCTGGCAATTTTATTAAAACAGGACACACCCTTTCGCTCACAAGTATATAAGAATACCGTGTTAAGGGAATCGTTATAAAAAGACCATTAAAACCGTCAACACGCAACAGAGAATAAAATACACGTAGTTTAGAAAGGCAAACGAGCAGTTGCTACATATTCGGTGTAACGAACCATATCGTTAACAGAGTCGCTAATGAGTTTGACACCATAAATAATACTAATTGCAATTAGTAGGAAAGAAATCATTTTTCCCCGGGGAAGTATCCAGATGTTAAAGAGTTAATGTGTACAGGATACCTTCGATCACGGATCGTTTTAACTCGATTAAAATTCTGTTTGCATTGGCAATTTTGGTCGATCATTCGCAGATTGCATAACGTTAACACTGGTTTAAATGATCACGCGTAAAAACGGGACGAAGATAGCGGTACCCCGTCGATTACAAGTTACTCGTAAATTGAGCTATTAAGCAACGGTAATTAGTAAAACGTGGTGCTTGAATCGGAACGATCTCGTCGTGAGTTGCAATTTCGCAGGAAAGGTAGCCACCGGTTCGTCCAGTTTCATTTTTTTTGTTTTTGTTTCTTTTCACGTGCCAGAAACACGCGTTTCCGATTGTTGAAATGCCAGGTAGATGGTTCGCGGGGCAACAGTGTTGTATCGCGTTGAACGCTTGCCAGCCCGGCTAATATTCTTCGACTAAATTACACGAAAATCTCCGCGGTGATGTAGGCATTTGTCAAGCTTAATGTCGGCTGCACGTGTCAACGTGGCCCGGTTCTTACTGTCTATTCGTGTTACGGATTTAGCGGCTGGATAACGAGCGTAAAACCCGTCTCGTTGTAATCTTTACGAAGTTCCGCGGAGAGGCACCCTCCGCTCTTGTTGGAACGCAAACAAAAGGCGAGGCGATCACGCTTTAATGTCGTCGACTACCCGCGGCGATGGTGGAAAATTCGTCGATCCGGTCGGGCGATATTCTTACGGAATTCGCGATTATAATTTATATCGGAAGGCGGTCCTCGAAGCTCGCGGCCTGTGTAGACGACTCCAAAGTACACAAAGACCGGGCGGACTATTATGGGGCGCGGCAGTTACGAGAGAGGCCCGATGGAGTTCCGTAAAGAGATTTTCATTATGAATGCCACAGACTGAAAGACACTGTTCCGTGAAAGGTTATGAAAATTTAACACGCCGGAACTCTGGTTTCAGCCGGATCGTAGCTCACCTGCTCTCACCCTCTCTCTCTCCTTCTTTCTTCTATTTTGGATTAATATCTTTCTCTCTTTCTTTCCTTACCCTTTGTCGTGCACGGCTCTGCTCTTTCCACGATCGTTCTGACTAATAAATTGCCTCGGATAAAGGCATATCGCTTGCTAAAACAATTTTCGGCCGAGAATCGAGGATCGTGGCAATGATAATAATGAAGTCGGATGAAGATACCTGGAGACGAGAAAATTAACCCTTATTTTAATTGTTCTGCATGTATGTGAACGGTGTTTTCAAAATTATTAATAATCTTTAACCCCTTGCCATATCACTTTCTCCACAAATGCTCCAAAGTCGAATATTTGTTGTAAAATCCAATTACATTAACAATACAAGTCTATACTAACAATACGAATTATAAATAATAGAAGTAAGGAAGTATAGTAAAAGTAATGGATAAAATTTGTAATAACTAAAGCACCCTCTGCTTGGCAATTAGCACCTTGACCGCCACAGTGACGAGACACGATTAAATTTGAATCATTAAAGATTCTATTAATTAATATCCAAGTACTTTGTATTATTGGCCTTAATTTAATTTTTCAATTATACAAAATTGAAGACACCGAAAAAAAAATACAATTTTCTGATTTCGAAAGGATTCTAAGTCCCAAGGATTACGCTTTTAGCGATAACATCTCTATCGTGCGAAATCACCCCCCGTCGCGAAAGATTAACCGGTAATGATGTCTAGTTTACTCTAGGAGCGATTCATTTCGTTGACGTGCGCGCGGCCGCGGGAAAAACAGTTTGTCGAAACGCGTCGCATTCCACGGACGGATAACATTTCCCTGCTCCCCCGGTGTTTTGGGTCGGATTCATAGCGGATTTACGGCGGAATGCGTGCATAGGCGTGTCCGCATGCGGGGAATTCTTCAGAGTAGGGTCCTGGGTGTCCGAGTGTGTCCACACCGGTGTGAGCACCCAACGACGCGTGTTCCGCGTCTGAGTTATGCAAAACAATTTCCGCCCGACCGCACGGTTAACCGACGCCCGTTTTAATTTCCAGACTCGGATTGCGGATACTTTCCGTTTGATACCTGCTGCCCGATTCCGGAGACAGGTGTTTCGTTTAAATCGTTCAGGGACAACGACGCCGTTCGGCGCCGCTTTTATAGCGTTCTCATAACATTTCTGCTCGAATTCGTTGTGATTTGTTTTTTAAAAACGAGCGATTCTTTCTCTGTTGTAGTTTTTTCCCTCGGTGTGTTTTTTTTTTTTGGTCATGTTCGTGCGCATGAAATAAAATCACGGTGGTAATTGAAAAAGGCAAAACTTGATTAAATAGCGGAGATGGTTTGTTGAATAGCTTTTATCCGCGGTTTTTCGTTAAAAACGTTTGAACACGACAACCATTTACGGTTCTAAACGAATTGATTTATTAATCGTTTTATACATGGAATGATGAGCCTGTGGTAACAGTGTCGGAGGTGTGATTTTATTATGCGTTGCGAATGATATTAATTTTAAAAGAGAGTACAATATTTGATAGAGTATTAGAAATGTTAATATGAATTTTAAACTAGTATCAGCTAATACAAAAATTATAACGAAAGGTGAAATTTAATTTATTGTTTGCAAGTATTAAGGTATTTTACACTTAGTTCGATATTCGATAATAAATCATTCCATATTAATATTGTTCACATATGAATTGCACTCGATATGAATTGCACTTGTATAATATTTTGAAACAACATCGCGTATTATATCATTCTACCAAATATGTATTACTATTTGAAACTGAAAGAAGCTTAAAGCATTAAAAGTATTGCTGGATAACAGATATTGAATATTAGTTTTTAAAATTCATTTAATATAAACGATTAAACCTGGACTATTAATATTTTCAAAATTCCAACATTGCTTGTTCAGACCAGATTCTCAAAATTTGATTACACCAAAAGCTATTAAAATGAATATTTTGTGTGCTATGAAGAAATAAAAAGAATTTGTAATAAACGTAGCACGTTGTTTTTATGCTTTTTCCTTTGGAATATAACGAATGTTTGTAACTGGCTAAACAAAATTATTTTAAATTGATTTACAAAATATGAACAACCCAATTGTAAGGAGAAAGGGTTAATGTTATTAATCATTTTTCATAACACGAAGACTACTTTTCGAAAAACACATGTGCCCTTCGTTGAAGATAGCATTGAGATTCTCTCAAGCTGAAGAACTTGGAGAATGTTTGCCAAGGCGAAGCAAACCATGTAAGTACCCGGTCCCCCGTGGACCACGAGACTGGTACACTTATACCTCGTCCTCTGCACCCAACAACACCCTAAAGATCCAGATAATATCCAATCTTCGCGAAGATTATCACGAACGCACAGGTGTTATTATATACGCAAAAACGATAAGAAGTGACGAAGGAAACGTTCTCGCAGAGTCTTTCTTAAAAATGTGCTGCTGCAGGAAATGTTTTCCTGAGGGAGTTTGGTATGGGTCCGAACAAAAACTGCCGTGCTGTTTCTCGCGATTTTCCGTCTCAATGTGATTCAAAAACTTGTAGCCTTAATCACCTCCTCGTTCCTTCCTGTCCCACTAAAAGTTCACGAGCGCTACGGATTTCCTGTCTCCCTTTAAGTTGACCCGCATCGTATCGCGAACGGGGAAGGAAACAACGACTACCACGATACGTTCAATTGAGATTATCGTAAATATCGTTCAGATATTAGGACGTTTCCGATCCAGTTCATAAAATTCTACTCAAGAATTGACCGTTGAGCCAAGAACAACTTCGACAACTTTTGTTGCTCGAAACATACGGTGCTCGTTCCGTGACCGAAGACGTCAAGAAAAAAAAAAGAGAAAAGGAACCGTGACATTACGAATCTCAAAGCATACAATCAGCTTATTTTTACAAGCCAACGCTCCGCTGTAAATTCGGATCGAGATCATTCGATGAATATATAATACCTCGTTGAAAGTATGGCACTCGAATCCTGCAGAGTAGTCGAAAATGAAAAACGCAGCCCCCGATATTTTCTTACGTATTGAAACCTTGCCGAATACATTTTATTAGAAGAAACGAATTCAAATAGAGTTCCAGAGCGTATGCAGCTCAATATCCACGAATCGAAATGTAGCCAATTTGGCGAAGGGTAACCATTCTGGAAGAGGAAGCGGATTTAAACATCTCAGAATAATCAAGTCCCTTCTCTGTTCGGTTATCTAAGAAATAAGTTTCGATCGCCGGTGACAATACCCACTGACGAGTCTTTTTCGAAATCGACGAAAACCAAATCAAGACGATTCAACATTTTATTCTACATCGATTTTTTTTCAAACGACGAGAAAACGTTATTCCAAAATATTCTCTTCTTTTTCAATTTATAATCACCCCTTGGTGGTTGTAAAATTATCGAATGCAATTGTACGTCGATTACTAAGCATTAAAATGTTAAATGTTTCATCTCATAATAATTTTACATTCTATCTCCATAAAGTTTCGTCATTTCTATTATAATCTCAAGTATGTAACAGTAAAAAGTACTAATAAAGTGAAAAAATAGTTCAAAGTTCGTTAAACGATCAAATGTTAGAAACAACAACTGATAAAAAACAATTCTATTTTTATATCTGTCTTCGCCCTACCGGGCACGATTATTTTCCCAACACCAGTTTTCACGTGTCCCGGCGTTCTTTCGAGAAGAAATGATAAAAACGACGATCCCCGAACGCGATAACCCAGTGACACTACTTCATTCATTTTTTCTGTGTCTATTGTCAACCGATATTTACGCATTACGGCGATATTTATGGTTTCTATCGTTAACGGGGCTTTATCTGGTCCCCGGTCTGATTGCGGGGTCAAGTAAGATCGTGCAGCTTATCTGGTTAACGAGTTTCCTGTTTCGTATGTTTTTCCTTTCTCCCCCCGCCCCTCCCGGTCCAGTGTTTGTTCCTTCCAAGCACGGCGAACGATTCCGCGGACTTAATTCCTTAAATGGCCCGGCGAAAAACAATCGTATTCAGCGTGTGCTGTACTTAATTGTATCCGGCGAAAAACCGGCATGAAATTATGCCGTTCCTTGCCCCTGTTCGTTCGTTGTTTCGCGTAATCGTGTCTCGCTCCCTTTTTTTTACCACCTCCCCCTACCCCCCCCCCTCTCTCTCTCTCTCTCTCTCTTTTATTTGATCGCTGAAAACACAACTACGAGGTACGTCCATTACTTTGAAAGCATTTCATTAGTTTGAAGGGGGTTCGAACGAATTTCTTCTTTTTTTCGCGCGCATTGATTCTACGCGTTTACACGTCAAGAAAGTGCTTTTAATTCGACATCGTGTATTGTGCGATACGCTCGATTTTTTTAAAAGCGAGCCACTTTCCGAATACCCCCGCCCGTAGCTAGATAATAATTACCGGCTAACAATCATATATTGCGCGCATTGTGTATCCGCAGGAATTTTATCGAAAATCCAATTTATCGCCGTTCTGGCGGGTTCCGTCCAGCGATTCAATTTTCGTTTCATGATACGAGTGTACTACCGTCATTACGGTTATAATCGAGACAATTAGATTTGCCGTTGTACGCGTCACTTGGGAAAGATCGAATTTCGAATAGAAACGTTCTGTTGGATTCTGGAGGACAGGAAACGACACTTTTTAAAGAAACTTTGGAAGATTTTATTTAATAGTTAATAATCGAGATTAACTTTGACTGCCACGTTAGAGCTCTTAAAAACTTCATCTGGTAAAAACTTCACTATTCGACTAAATAAATACAAGAACTTTTAATAACACGAGTGGCAACTTTTTATGAAAATTCAAGTGTCACCCATATATGGATTAGGTTGGGCTTGGTGTTTCTGCTCGTGACTAATTGCGTTGGTCATCCAACGATTCACCGAAATTTCGTATTTTCAATTGCGACGAACCGGATCCTTGAATCTCGGCCCGAACGCAACGGAACGATTCATTGTTTCAACAGTGGGGCGAACTTTACGTAGTATCAAAATTGGACCATTTAGACGCGGTTAAGCTGTTAGGAGAAGATTAAATGAACCATCGGCGGCCGCAGAGTTAACGTTCGAATGCGGGAATACGTAACGCACATTTAGCCGTCACAATCCGCATAGTTCACAGAGCGGCAGACAACGTTTCTGGTCCGCAATTAACCGAGATACCGTAGCAGAAACAGAGGAACGGTATCGGGGACAAGGGTTAAATGTAAACTGTTACACGTAACCGAGCGTGGCTTCTTCAATGCAGGTGACACGGTAACGGCTATTAATGCGGTTTCGTCCTCGTGAATTTCAAAACACATTGTGCGAATTTGCACGATAAAGAATTGAATTGCCACGAGCCGCTCCCAATCGTCGACCGTTGTGCGGCTTGGCGAGTCATTAAAACCTAGGCTCATGCCACGTTCTCGTTCGAAACGGTGTTAAGGTTAAGGAGGTGGTGGGCATTCGATGAAAGACAGCGCGATCGTCTGGTGTTGCAAGCGCCACTGACGGGGCCTCTGCGTGGAAATCTTTTAGCGAATAATTGAATGGGTGCCTCATACAGGACCTTGCATCTTGTAAAGTTTAAAGGATGCCGTAAAAATAATTAATACAATAACGTGCAACATATTGTAAAAATATTATTATGTACCAATTGTATTAGTATGAATGTGTTTGCAAAGCCAGTTATATTAAAATTTCTGAGAATGATCTTTGCATAAGACTAAAGCTTAATCAACGCGATGTACGATCTTGTTAATTGCCGGCCGGAAGGTACCGTGCACAAGTTTCTAATTACGATTGAACGACCGTTCGCACGATTCACCGTGGCCGGTATTTTTCAAACTTTATTTTCGTTTAATCGCTGGACACACGGTCGATGGAATACAGTCAAAGTTTGTAACACGAGCGAATGGTGTGAAAAAAAATCGTGTGTAAATAAAACGCGCGTACAAAAAACTGGCTCTCATGTGTGTGTGTGTGTGTGTGTGTGTGTGTGCACGTTTTATCGAAGAATAAAGCGTGCTGATCAGATAACCGTGACCGATATTTGCGAAACTGGACGCTCTGTTTTATGATAGATAAAGATATTTCGAAAAATAATTCTATCGGAATTCAATGAAGACGTGTACTCCGATAACGGGGGAATAAAGGGATTTATCTAACGATCAATTTTCTCTTTCACTTTTGTTTCCTTTTCCTCGTATCGGACGTGACTTAACGTCCGAATTCGCCGAAAGCAAAAATGGACCAGTAAGGAATCTCGTGAAGCGAGGACGTAAAATAGAGTGTGTGTCGTTTTATAAAAAATACTTTATTGAATATTAGTCGTGAGGAAGTCTACGTCACCGTGGTTTTGGCGAAGTAGTCGCCTTGGTCGTTAGGACTTGGGATTTTCCAAGCGGGGAAATGCCGTCGAAGGGCTAAACAAGGACAATGGTGACGTAGATGTCCTCACGGCTAGTTTTTTGCCTGGGAAAAGGCACCCTCCTGTATTGATTTGAGTCTCGAGTGCAACGCGATTATTTTCCAATAAAGTATATTTCTATAAAACGACGAAATTTCTTAAATTTCTTAAACTTTCTTAAATTTTCCTAAAGGACCGTAAACGCGATGACGGAAAAGAGGTAACGCGAGATATAAAGAAGAATTTGCATTCGCGGTATGCATTGTGTCGGATGTGCATGCATTACGAGGCTCGAATACAATTACACGTGGCGGCGGGCTGGTAATCACCTTTATTTACATCGTGCAAGATCTGTCAAACAAATACCAATCGGACGCGATAAATGGCGGTTCTTCGAACACCGAGACGTTTTCATTGTTACGATCTTACCCGATGTGCATTGATAGCGGCCGACGTATCGTAAGTCATAGCAGCGTACCGCTTTTGTAACTTTCACGTCGGTCGATTACAATATAAACGATTTATCATACCTGCACGACGACGGGGCTTGAAAAGATGAGGTACATCCGGTCGCGAAGGCGTCCCAGGATTTATACACTCGTCGAAGGCTTGTTTGCCGAGTACTGCTATTTTGTTCTTCGCCTTGAACGTGCCTGCTGATGTGGGTGGTATATCTTCCGAGATCTCCGCGTAAAATTGTTCTAAACCAAGGTGATTAATGGTTGCAGTATACACGAATAATCGTGTTTAAAACATTCATTGTCTTCGAGTTCTATTTTTGCTGTTTAAAAATTATCTCTGTATCCGTGTATTTAATCTGTTATCCGAGGAGATTTTATTTGGAATATTGGGTCCAACATGGTTTAATCTATCAAATATGTACAAAAATATTTCAACTAAAAGTGGATGGTTAAATTTCTGAATATCAGACTTTCGTATATTGGAAAAAGAGATATTTTAAAATTTGGAGAATAGAAATAGGGAAGGTAATTTAAAGAATATTAAGATAGGTATTATCCATTTGCAACAACTCTATCTGCTTTTGTTTAATTTCTAAACATTAAACGACGTGAAGATTAAAAAATGCTAAATAATTCTAATGAAAGGGTTAATAGATTCATTGTTTCACATAAACACCTAAATTTTTTATTTGAACTTCGTATTACAAACAGCAGGATTACGTGAAAAAAAAAGGAAAAAAAGGAGAAATCCAAATAAATTTCCGATAATCGAAGCCATCTTCCATCCGGTAATGTCAGTCAGCCCCGTCGTATAAACGGCGACGAAACACGAGACGCAGTCCAGCCGGCGCAAATTACGATTCGAAGCTCGTTATCTCGAAAGCGAACGACCGCCAAGGTACTCCAATAATCCGGCGAGACAATTATCGGCTGACAGCCAGGGGCCGTGTAATTTCGCGGGAAAGAAACAAAGTCCGGGGCAGAAGCTCGTCGATTAGCAGTCGGCTCATCCTGCTTTACTTCCGCGCTGTAAATGGCGGAGCGGGTATAGTAGCGACGGTGTCCGAACGGTCGGCGATTCCCTTCGTTCTGTTCGGTAATTGCATCGTGCACAGCGAGTTTGTTCGCTTTTCCGTCTGTCACGAGTCGCGATTCCGGCCACGGAACGCCTTCCGTCAAAGCGAAGCTGCGCCAGCCTTTTCATCGGTCACCTCTTACCAGCCCGGCTGTTCAGGCCAGCCATTTCTAACCTTCTCTTTATCGTCCACGACGACCTCTGTCCTCCTGTCTGCCGGTGAGAGCTTGTTGCTGCTTGATGGACACAATGTCTGCCGTGGCCCTCGGGCACCCATTAACAGCCGCGGATAATTCAGCAACGCGGCTGCCTATTCGAGAATGTGACGTGATCTGTCAAGAGTGTACCGGTGTACGTGGATCTCGAAGAAACACAAACGATCAACGAGCACGGGGGTATTAGGTGAACCTTGGAATCTCGCGAATGAGTGATATGTTTGCTAAGCTGGTGTTTATTCCGTTTGTATTTCTGCAAGGGGTACTTTGTTCAGAAACTGAAAATGTTTTAACCACTTAATACTGGGATGGAGGAGGGGTCAATGAATCGAGGATAAAAATTGTAGGATAAAACTTACTAGAAATAATTTCTGTAAAACGTATTCCTGTAAAAAGGATACGAGAAAGATTTTTTTAATGAATCGAGTGAACATTGTTTTTAACGAACAGGCAAGCAATCTTGACACACATCGTTCGCGTGGAACGTTCTTTTTCTCGTGTCTTGATACGCATACCGTTTCCACGTCGACGGAATAAGGTCGAGTGTCTGTTACAATGGAGAAAAGATGCGGACTCGTTTCGTTTTCCCTCGTAAAAATCTTGTAAAATAACGGTATCGGAAACGATGCGCTTGTCGAAGGTGATCGACTGTCGGATGCAAAACGATCGACGCATTGACGGCAATAAACGCGCATCGATACCGCCTATAAATATTTTTACGTTCAAGAAAAGTGGCTGTTAGTCGATCAAGGGTCTCGAAAACGTTTTGCATACGACCGATTCTCTTGTGCGTGCGATCCGCAAAGCGTCCTCTTCCTGTTACACGCTGCGTATACATATGCAGATCAGACCTTCGTAGATTTCGCCATTTCAAACGTTTCACATCGTTCTACGGTGCGTCACGCAACACACGGCCGTCCGTTTGTTCCGCGACTACACCGTCACCTCGCGAGTACATGTAAATTGGAATTATCTCGGTTCTCGTTCTGAGCTTCCTGTTCGATAAAAAGCGAAAGATCCACGCCGTTTCGAAGAATTCCTCGCGCCCTCGAACTTGGTCTCTTTATTTTTTTTGAATTCTTAACCCTTTCGCCTGTCTGAGACAAGATAGTCACAGAATTGAAACCTTTGAAAACGTCCTAGATTGTTTAGGAACAAATTTTAACAAAGATTATAATTCTTCAGTAAATATAATCTTTAACTCCTGAAAATGGTATCAAATGTCAGGAATTTATTAAAAATGAAATATGAAGAAGTGCAAGTGAACTTTAATTGCTGGACAGAATCATCTTCTCTGCCTAATTTGATTCGAACATTAAAATCCGAAGGACATTTTAGTTTGTTCAATGAAATCTGTATCTCCGCGGTACCGCGGAAAATTGAATTCAGCGTTCGCGGAATAACAACATTTGAGTTCGGTTAACTTCCGTCTTCAGCCAGACAAGCGCCAACTAAAACAATCCAACGGCCCAAGCTCATTCTCGTCTATAAAATAATCCACGTCGGCTATCAAAATTCACGAGTGAATTTCCTGTTATTGTTATCCTTAGAATCAGTTCTCTCGCAGTCCGGCGAGAGTGTTCTCAAAGCTAAGTGCAGCCGCGGTATCTCGAGCGTGCATCGGGGCGCGAAAACTGCCTCGCGAGAATTGCCGTGCCTTATTTACGATTCCGTTGGAAACTAGGCCCGTAGAAAAATAGTTGTAAATTAGCCGGCGCGACGTTTACGTTGCGGTTACGCGCCGCGTTCGTGGTCTGCGGTCGGTTGCGTGGACATGCTTTGGAAACGCGCCTCGTCTTCGTCGATGATAGAACGCTGACTGCTCGCCACGACGAACTTACCTGAGGGAAGAATAAAAACGTGCGACCCGCTAAATATTTGCCCCGAGACGCGTACACTTTCAGGCTTCGATCGTTCCGTCCTCGAAGAAACGAGACAGGGACGGTCGAACGACTCTGGGAACCCGCAAGAATTGTTCTGAAGGGGACTCGAATTTGTCGAGGAGGATAATAATTCTACCACTGGAATTGCAATTTGATTTCTTACACTTTAAATTACAATCGTTTCATTTCATGAAACTGCAACAACAAATATTAACTCTATGAAAAAAAATGATACAGCACGATTCGAACTCATTAACTTTGGTCAGAGGTCAACAATTGATGGTATGGATAAAGTTTTCAATAGACCCTTAATGCTTGTATCGGCGAGTAATGCTACGGACGGTAATACATTTTCTTGGCGACCCTTCCCAAGAATCACCCCAATTTTTGCATCGTTCGATAGTCCGGGCGAGCCATTCGGGCGTACAAACGCGGCATCGTACGTCCGTCGAGCGATTTTTGAGAAATAGAGCACGCGTTTGTCGCAAAAGGGACCCTCGAGGGCGCGGAGCAGGTAACGATCGAGGCTAACGAGATTGATTCCACGTACCCAAAGGTTGGCTGGAAACCGAAGGACGAGAGAAGCGAACGAGAATAAGAATAAGAGGAAGGAGAAGAGGTCGAGAGGGCCAGAATAAAAGAGGGGGGGAGGGAGGACACAGGTCGAGCGTGACGACGCTGGGCTCCTCCAAAGATCGGATAATAATTCCCGACCAGGTTCAACGTCGATCGAATCTCGACGAGGCGGAAGTCCACGGGCCCGGTCTCGCTGATCCGGAACACGTTCCTCTTTACCGCACATACACAGAACCATGAAGAACCCGTGTTATATTGTGCCACGAGGGGGGGGGGGGGGGGTTCGGTACCGCGGCAAATGACCAGCTGACGGTGTATTGGGGAGGAAGAACCGATCGTGAGGAAGTGGAAGAGGCGTGGAAGAGGAGGGCACGCGGGCCAGGAAAGGAAGGGATGATAAGGGAAGGAAAAAAAGTGGCGGAAGGAAAAGCAGGAAAACGAAGAAGAGGAATAGTTGAAGTAGGTAAAGAAAGAAGAGGGAAGAAGTAGAAGAAGGAGACAGGGCCGTTTGTACGTCTAGACGTAGGTACGTATTCGCTCTACCGTGAATCGAATAAATGGCCTCAGCCCTCTTCATCCGATGTCGTCTCCTCGACTTTCCGCCACGGCAATAGCTTTCCGTCGCCACGATGCGATTAACCTTGAGGACTTCCTCGTGCCCTCCCGCCCTTCTCGGCTTTCACCATGGGTACGCTCGAGTTACGTGGACTACCTCCTCAATCTTGTTCCTGCGTCGAGGATTGTCAATGGGCATCATTGCAGTTCGAACCCTTCGTACATTATGACACCTTAATCGAATCTCGAACCGTTCCTTAACACCTCTTCAGCCTCTTTTTTTTGGAGGTGGAGTTTAATGTCATGGACCCTACTTGTTTGCTTTCCTCTTTTCTGTACGCAAATTTTGCGCTATTAAATGCAGTGTCGAGTATTATAGACTTCAGAAGGGGTATTTGTTCAAAATTTATTTGTTTGAATTTTATATAAAAAAACGACATTACTATCCGGTCCCTCTAGTATAATGTTAAAAGTTTCAAGTTTAGCTGATCACTGGCTTTTCCCGTCTATCAAGGGACAATGACCGTTCCCTGGATCGAAGATCCGATCGGCTTCATGGTAGGCTCGTTAACGGTGCCTCGGTCAGTCTCACCAACAAGACGAGAAGAAAAGTGGAGCATTATTCACACTGGAGAAACGTGGACGTTCGAGCGGCGATAAATCCTTCGATCACTCGCTGTACACGTATGCTCGTCCCGGACAAGTTGATTACCATATCTCGATTTTCGTCGGTCTCAAGATGGTACGCGAAAGCGCGTATCGGCGCCGCGCGATCGGTAGCTGACCACGATAGGTTAATTAATAATACCCAGCCCCAGATAACGTTTTAATTGCGGCGATCCCCCTCGTCGACGAAAGACGACGACGAAGGGCGGGTGACGTTGTTACGTTGGAAACGTCGTTCGTACGCTGTCGCAACACGTTTAATTAAATTAGCAATTAAAATGCCGCTCGACTGGTCACCGTTCGCTCGTTCCCCGAACCGTTTCGGCCAGAAACGCGTATCGGCAAACATACGTCGCGCAAATACCGACTCGTCGTCGCAACCGCTCGGCTTTTAATCCGCGCACGGGCCGATTCGATTTGCACGCTGAAACGAATCGGACCGGGGCTCGTGCATGCATGCGGTCGCATCCGGTTATCGCGTATCAATCCGACGATTTGCGATGAACGCGAACCGCTTTCACCACTGTCGAACCCATAGCTGGCTATCGGCGAAACGACAGGCCGCTGCCGGTTCGTTCCATTATTGCGATCGTTCCGCGATGAGGATCGTTGCCGGGGCTTCGACGTTCGAAGGGGTTGTCTTCGGGGGTTCTATGTATTGGTTATGGGCCGACGATACACGGGAAGATCCAGGCTGATGAATACAAAGCGTAAATGTGGAGCGTAGTCTCCTTCTTGAACGGGGGATTTATTTTAGGATAATTGATTTTGAACCAGGGTATTTTGCTCGGATGGTCGTGCACGGAAACGAGGAGTTGCCCCTTTATGGGCAATCTATGTTGTTGATGGCACGATCGAAATTTAAATTTTCTCCAAATTATTATTTTAAATTCTATTAAAAAATACATTTCTGTTTATTGGGAATTAGTTGAAAATTTATACTGCATACTTTGATTGATAAAGTTGTATAAAATTTTCTTAGAGTAATACTTAATATATTTTTCTATCAAACACTCGTCCATCAAATCTTAAATCGTTGTATGACATTTCTTTTCAAAAACGATACAACAGTTTTAATCGGTCCCTCGATTATCGTTTAACAGGAACTACCGTTTGCGGGAATCAATTTTAGTTCGGTCAATAATGCCACGAGTTTGTCGGTCGCGTCCCTCGGGAACGATGGTTAAAATTGACGTGTAATTTGAATATCTTCAGCGTTGGCCAGCGTGCACACGCGGGAATCGGCCGAATTAACGTGATTCCGTTACCACTCGTAAGTACGAGAGACCACAATTTAATCATCGAACAATCGCCATTACAATAGAACGAAACATAGAGGAATTTATTTTTATTATTTGTAACCCCTAATAGTAAAAAATAATTGTCTTCTGTAATTATTCTTAGATTGTTCAAATTTTAATTTAATGTCATTAAAACATTATTATTTTTATGGAATTTATGAGCTTTTTACGACCCTTTTTATTAATTTATGATAACTCATTATTTACTGTCCTGTCATCTAACAACAATTTTGAATAATTGTGTATCGAATTACGATACATGCTCACCAACCCTTGGGAAATACTTCAAAAGCGAATGGCCAAAGCTAGGAATTTCCTTTTTATTCTTATTTATTTGTATCGTGCAGTAATTTGTCATTGGCTCTCGTTTCGTCGCTTTTCGTTTCGATTCGAGGGTTTCTTATGGAGAGCGACACGACGCTCTTTCGATTACAGGTGGGCGCATTAATCCGGTTGGAAGGACACGCGATTTAATGGGAAATCGATGAATATTAATCACTGGCTCGTGCACGGAGCGTCAAACTGTTTCATTAGGGTGAAATTTAAAAACTTTGCACGGGACAGCTTTTAGAGGCACCTGTGACGTTGATGCTTCAAAGATGTGGAAGGCTTTTATGCGAAATTATTTTCGTCTCGAACACTTTAATTTAATCAAGGTTAACGGAGATCTTGCGGTATGCGTCTCATGGCTGTTAGATTAATCAGCACTGGATGAAAAATATATAGCATGTTAGTAATAAAATTAATAAAATTAAATTAATAAAATTACCTTAATAAAAATTAATATACAAAAGCATCTTAATAAATGTTATAATTGGAAGCAAAAAATCTTCAGAGGCAGACGTATCCGTAATTTTCGCTCCGCGCTGCAAAATATGTATTATAAAAGAGCTGTCTCTATTACGGGACATTTTGCTCGCAATTTCTCATTTCCATTGAGCCGATTGTTTACGCGTTCGTCAGGAAACGAGAGGCTCCCCGGTTACCAGGGAAAAGTAACGGATCCGCCGGTTGTTTCCGGTCGCGGGGATGGTCGAGAATAATTCGAGTGTCTGCGCCGAACGAGCCCCTCGCCTCGCGCGTATTCGGTAGGCGAGCGAATTAACGCGATTCCGTTGCTTGCCGCTAGCGCTCTCAAAAGCTCGCGTCAGTTTAATTATCGGACGAAGGGCGCCGCTATTGTTCGCCGCGAAGCTGGTCGCGGCCGGTTTCGCGCATTTAAATCCCCGCGGCCGATGATTTCAATGGGTGAGTGCCGTTCAATGGCGATCGCCCATGGCCGCGGTGTTGTCGCGAAAACCGTTCCGCAGACGTGTACAGAACTACAGATTTGTTCGCGATTTTTGATTCCTCTAATTAATCCGTTGTCCCCGATAATTGCGTTTTTGTTCCGATTTATTCTTTGTCCACGCCCCTTCCCCGGGTTTAGATTCGTTGGTCCTCCACGTGTCGCGTGACCATCGCTCCGGGGCACGCGGGGGAGGAGGAGGGGAGGAAAATTCGATTCGCCTCTCTGTTCTCCTTGCCGCTCGAACAATGAACCGGCCCGATCGGTCGATCGCTTCAACCCGTTATCGCACTTGCGAACCGCAAACACCGGGCCTCGCCGTCTATTGCTCGCGGACAATAAGCCAAGCGAAGCCGTTAGTGCGCCTCGATAATGGCGAATTTCCACCCGGACTTTTCAATGCTTCGTTCCACCCGGGTTTTCGTTACATCGCTAAACGCGCGGAATAACGACGAACCAGCGACGACACGACACGGATTAAAAAAAAGAAAAAAAGATCGAAAGGATGAACCTTCCTGGGAGCTGGAAATATCATTTTCGGCGAGGAAATACGCGGCTGGGCAAAATTACTTCGCGAGAAACGTCTCGAAATCGTATCGCGGAATTATTTGCGAGGTGCGTCGCGTACGACAAGATAATTATTCAAGGAAACGCGTGTCGCAATATAACATCCACGGAACTTAATATATTCCAATATTGTCACGTTCTGTTGTAAATTGTCACCTTACCGTGGAAGGATGTTTCGCTAGGATTTATTGTAAATTTTTCAATTTCGTCGTTCGCTGAAAATGCATACCGTGGTACTTCAATTATTAAGTAATAAAATTTTGAATCGTAAGATCTTCTTATATCGGACCTGGAAGTAGGTATTTAGAGGAATGCTTTGAAGTTTCAAAAATGGAATCGAAAAATAGTTCAGGGTTTAATTTCGGTTAGCTTTCTCCTGCCGTTTGAGGATCGAGATACGTCATCGTTGGTACCTTTGAGGATTTCGCTAAGAACTCGTAAGATTTTAATATTACTGATATTAAAAATACCGTGCAAAATGAATACCCAAGTAATAAACCACCTGCAATTTATGGAGACTCGAAAGGTTAACCATCGAAATAAAATCGTATGACAGAATATTTGGATCGAGCTGACATTTTCCTGGGACGAAACGAATACGATTTCCAGTATGCACGAGATCGCGCAGACGTTGCGTAATTAACCATATTACGCAGCCGCGTGACTAATAATACCGCGAGACAAGTTCGCGGATGCAGCGCGGAACCGGCGGTACAAACTTCTGATTGACGGGATCAAGCGCACTTATCCTTCATCGCGCGGTTCATTTGCTACATCCTTATTCCCGGCCCCGCTGATCTTCCGCCGCGATTCGCTCGTCAGACTCCGCGAAATCGTTCGGGGATCCTCGTGAAACTCGAGGAACGGAACCGGTTATTTTCCGAAAAATCATTGCCCACGACGAGTCCCACTGGCGGGGTATTATTTACAGCCGGGCGGAGGGCGAAAGGCGAACGGCAAGGACGAGGATGTTGCGCAAAGTAGGGCCAAGAGAGCTGCGCGGGACCACTCGCGGAGCGGAACATTTTTTCTCCACGGTAATTGGTGTTCGGTGCCTCATTGTGTAACTGGTATCGCTGTGTACTCGCCGTGGTATCGCGGCGCTCGATCTCCAGACGGTTGCGAGCCTTTGGTCGAACGGTTCACTCCCTATGACGCTTCGTCCAGCATCAAGATAAACCCTCGCCTGCGCCATCGCTTCTCCGCCTTTCTTTCTTCTTGTTCTCCACCCAAGATTCTGCTTTCTCGAGATTCGCCGGGTCATAACTGTCGATCCGGGCAAGCCCGAATTCGCGAACTCGACAGGACACTTCTGAACGGATCGCGCGCCTGATAATGGCACGGATTAGCCGTGGTAATTTGAATAATGAAAGGTGTTTCCTGATACAACGATGTGTGCGGCGTGCGGTCCGCGGCCGCTGCCTCGAATTACAGCTCGCCCGATCGGGAAGTGGCATTGAAGTGTCGGTAATTTATGTAAAATTCGTTCGCGATGCAGAGCGCCGGTTAAACGAGTTCCAAGCGTACTACCCGGTATTAAGAGCAACGATATTCTAGAAAATGCGAAATCGCATCGATATCGACGCCTGTGACGCGCGGCCGGGTTTATTATGAAACGAATGTCGTAATTGTGCGATAATCAGCGGCATAGTTTTGTAATCGGTTCCACGTAAATCGCCACTGACCTACAGCGTTTATCGGAAGCTCAACTTCCAGGGAACTGCGAGGGCCATTTAATAAGTAACGAGACAAATTGAGCTCGAAAACTGTTTGTTCAATTAATATTCTGGCTATTTTTCAACATAATACCCCATCGTTCCTGTAATTTTCTTCGCGGCCATTTTTAAACTGTTCCATCCACCTGTAAATGTTCGAACGGTTCGAACACTTATTCCCATACACTTTTAACATCCCTGCATGGATCTCACAATCATTAACACTTTCTACGACTAAAAATTTAACCGCAGCACGTTATTCGGAATATAGAAAGTTTCGTATTGGTTCGTGGAACCGTTTACAAGAATTATTATACGTTACGATTAGAAGTAATCAGCGACGTAGAAATAAATATTATTGCATAAAATAAAAAAGAGAGTATACTGTTTCTGAAAAGGGGAGCAAAATTTCAACCAGCAACGGATCTGTTAAAACGAGGTCAAAGTGAAATGAAAGTACGGTTCATATAATTGATACAATTGTAGCTTTCTACGATTTAATACTAAACTTTTTCACGCTCGAATGCTTCCATAAACATTTCTTTTATAATACAGCTTTTTTTTATCAGAGAAGTAACTTGAATGTTTAAAACAATGACAAATGGAAAAATACAGAAGAAATGTATTTTCCAATTTTTTAATTTGATAAGTGGACGGACAGGTATTAATAATTCTCAGAAATCGAAGATGATTAAAGTACGAAACCTGTAACAAGTCCTTGCCTACACACAATTTTGAATATTAATAACGAGGTTGAATCAGCTATCTATAAATCATTCATTCTCCTCCAATTTAACACTTCACATTATCCCCGTCATCTTTGTTCAGTCATCCGGCAAAATTAGGATTGACATTATCGGTCACCGATGATTCCCGTGGCCATTTTAACCCGTCAACAATGCTCTGGAATTCTGACCCAGTTAATCGTCTACCTGCACTCTAAATACCCCGATCACTGAACAAGAAATACGAAAGGTTAAACAACAGTGACCGTTCTATAAAAAGGCGCTTTACTGTCGCAACGATTTAACCGCGACTCGTTAAATAAAAAAGGAAGTACCATCGACGCGAGCTATACGCCGTTCCAGTTTCGCCAGCTACTGTCCGCTCGCTACGTACTCTGTTATCCGCTTCGAAACAACGACGGATCGTGAAGAGGATCACGAAATCGTAGGAAAAGCGACGACACCGCGTCGATTAACCGAGCGTTACGCCGTGTTCCTCCGCTAAAGGGGGGAGGAGAAAAAAGGCCACGCACTCGCGGAAGTTGCTGAACGACCTTGCTACACGTTATTGTCCCCGGGGGGAGCAAAGAAACCCGGGCTATTAGCATGAGAGGCGACGCACCGGGAATGTTCGTCGGCGAGGATAGAGCCCGGCTGATCTCTTAACAAGCGCTGAGGCCGCGTCCTCGGCTTGGTTCGAGAGGATCGTCCGGTTTTTGCGACAATCACTCAGGAGGGCCTGCGGGACAAGAAACCGATCCGCTCTGCTCATCAACGACAGATTACGTACGGGCCGGGCCGAACGTGTACGCACGGGGAGACGTTCGCAGAAGCCGACGACGGTGCCGTGGCATCGTCCACGGCCGAGCGCGGGGAAAAAATTCGACCTTCACCTCGAGGAGGGCTCGTAATTGAAGAACTTCCGGGCTGAGACCGAGCGGTGATTAAATGCGAAGAAGAAATAGACGACGACGCGTTACTCGGGGGGGTTTTAATACGCAAGAAACGCTAAGATTGTTAAAGTGTTAACTGCCGTGTGCGCGAGACGGCGGACCAGGAATCGATTATTGCAGGCAATTTTACAGTTTCGTAATTAGTGCCGGATGCTTTCTTTGAATTTTATTTAAACACGGGTAAATAGTTTCGATTCTTGTTGAATTTCAATTGAAAATTGTTTTTTTATTGACTACAAATACATTCACCTTCACTACTTGATTAAATACAGCTTATCTGAAAGGAATATACTTTTCAGTGGTGAGAAAATTATTATTGCATTATCATTTGCATTAATTATAATAATGCATATATTATCTGGACAACTATTACTTTATATTTTATATTTTATCTCAGTAATGCATGCATTATCAAAAGTGTCCCAGGTAAAATATGGTACCAGGTATAAAAATTTCCAGTTTCAGTTATAAAAATTACGAACATTCGTATTCTATGATTACGCTGTATTTTCAAGACAAAACCGAGGAAAGAGATTAACGGTCAGCTGTCTGATCTTTACGACTCCTCTTCAACCGACAGCGCGAGCGCGTCATCGTTACGTAAGCGAAGCTGTTAATTGACGTGCACGCGTTGGATCCGCGAGCGGATACGACGGCAGAGCGGATCCTCTTCGAGGATGAAACTTTGTATCGTTCGGAATCGGGGCAACGGGGCTATCGATTGCGCGGCGATGCTGGTTCCTTGGTCGCTCTTTTCCAGCCGTTCCTCGGAACGTTTGCTCGTGAAAAGAGCGTCCTACTTCGAACACTGGAGCACGCGTTTCCTACGGTGGAAAAAAGAGCTTCGCGTTCCAACCCCGTCGAACCTCGCCATTGATTGAATTGAAATTCTTTGACCGGGCCAGCGAAGCGACTTTACTCGAAGCGCAAATGGAAATAGTTGATTAACGCTTTTGTGTTTGCTCACTTTTACGCGGGGCTTACTGAAGGAAACCGAGCCCCGATTTCCTTGGGACGCTCTCGGCCGAAAGTTTTATTGGCGGCTGAAGCGACCCGATCAAACCGGAAGCGATTGGATACGTGCAAGAGGTCCTCCAGCCAGCCTTTCATTCGGACCGAAGAAAAGCTACGGGACGTGTGTCGACTCGAGCCGACGATTTAATCCGTGCCCCATTGTTCTCGGGATCCATCGATCCGGTGTAAATTTAATTTCGATTTGTATTGAATTTTCAATCATTTTTCGTTTTATATTTATATGAAGATATTATATCGTTTATGATGTGTATTTTCCCACAAAAATAAACTCCAGATATGAAAAATAAAAGTAAAGAGGTAATTCACCATCCAAGAGTTAATTAATAAAGCGATCGATCTTTAAACGGAGGATCCGAGCATTCCTTCCTACAATTAAAAAATTTGAAATATCCAGTGCGACTGGTATTTTCATCTCCACTGTCGTCCCTACTCCACGAAATGAAAAAAGTTTTTAATACTCCGCTCGAGATATGTTTCCTTCTTGTCGTATCCGTTGAACTACCGGTTCCCGTAGCTGATACAGCAATTAAGCGACGCGAGCGCAATGTATCTTAATATATAAATAACGAACGCGCCAGCACACGTGCACGATATATTTCAGGGGCAACTATAAAACCGCTAATTGATGCCAATAACGCCGTTGCGGGTCGCATCGCGATGCGTCGAACGTAAGTCACTCTCGATTCTCGTGGTTGGTTTTGTCGTGGCGGGCCGAACGGACGTAAAGACGGGCCGGAATATTCTCGAGGAACTTCTGAGAATCATTAGCGACCCGGCGTCGCTCCCGGCGAGGAGCAATCGCCGATTTAACGGCACCGTTTGCCCGGCCATCTTCCGGTCGGTGGGGCACCGGGCAACTTTCGACGTTCGCCTGTCGACAGCCACGTCGACGTTGATGCCTCGTGTCATAGATTAATGGTCCGCGTTGGACCGATCCATGGTTAATCGGGCACTAGTGCCGGCGAAAACTGTTCGTCCTCCGTTGAATAATTAGTTCGCGTTTCTAATTCGTAAATCAAACCGCTGGAAACGCCACTTAACGTCGCCGCTCGAACTCGAAGCAACGGCGAGTCCGATTCCACGGATCGTTAGTCGTCGCTGAATAATTTCGTCACAGTATAACGTAACAGGATTCTTCGAGCATTCCTTCACGCGTCGCGAGCAATTTACCTCGTAATTGAATGAGGTAATTTGTGCCTTTCATTGACAGCGGATCGTTTCATTACACGATAATAGATAGAAGCACAAATGAATAAAATTTGATTTTCTACAAAAATGATGAAGTTATACAATTATTCTGGGAACTTTCTGGGCAAACCGTGTATTATTGCAAGGATGGATTAGGCTCGTTGCAATTGTATCGAGTTTCTTGAACCTCAGCCCCTGCAAATCGCAAATAGCACGCGCGTGTTAAACTCGTTAAAAGTATCTAGAGAAGATTGCTAAACGTTCTTCTGTTTTAGTTTCATCACACTAATTATATTCGTACAACGGCGTTAACAAGCCACTCGATTAACTGAATTTCCAGAGGCAGCGCTCGAAGTCTTTCGATTCAAAGCCTTTGGAACAAATGCTCCCGCGTCAAACTCACTGTTGCGCGTTCCTATTAATTTCCTCGCGGAGATACGTCGCGTTCGCGCGAAGCTTTTTCGCACTTAATAAAACACGAACAGGTTTCGTCGGTGTCGTAAGAGTCTAACCGCAGAGGATAGATGTTTCTGCGTTTAACGCCGAAACAAAACAAGATGTTTAATCGACAGCAACATTTCTCTGGTTGTAAATCAGGAATCTGTTAACGAGTTGAGAAGGCGGTTCTGTTTCGAGCGCGAATCAACGATACAACGGGCATTGAATAGAAAGCCGATAGAACAGAGGCAGACTAATATCGCGGAGTTAACAAATGGCTGACAAAAGACGGAGGGCAGGGAAGAGAGAGACGGGCGAAGAAGACATCGCGTCTGAGGCGGTTTCTTCACGGAGGTCGGCTCGGTTCCTCGAATCATTAAGCGGGTAACGCGGCCCTCGTGTTGACCATCGTGGCCGGCTGATTGCGACGGTGGACACTCTTCAAACAGTTGGCATCGTCGTGTAATTATCATAAATCGACCCCCGTCCTCGGGCGAAACTTCCGTGTACCGCTCCCGGGTGCGCTGTTTCTGGCGTCAAAGGTTTCTTGGCACCGTCGGTGGCGTCGTATCGCGTTCCCCGTGAAAACCTCACCAGTCGATCCGCACGGTATCCACGCTGCCAGCCAATAAATTTGCCGAATTAATTCCCCTTTTGTGCGGCTTTCGTCCGTCCCTCGTGTGTCCCACTTAAACGACCACGATTAATGACTTCTGTCATATTCGTGGCTCGTGGGCCGTTCCGTGTTTCTTGTTCTTCGAGTTCTCCCTGACGTTCAGACGACCCGAGTTTATATTTTTTTAAAAGTTTGTTTGAGTGACATATCAGCGATGCGAACAGGTTATTAAAAAATAAAATTCACAAAACTAATGAGTTGTACGGAATAGGTAGTTCATAATAATTCAATTTGTCTAAGAGATATTTCACGATAGATTTGAAAGGTTGATTGTCCGCATTTCTTTTTCCGTTCCCGTTTCTTTTATGCCGATTCGTTTCGTCTTCCCTGCTTCATTTAGCCGTTCACGCTCGAAGCTAGCCTCGAAATGGAATACTCGGGGAAGATCGATCGATGACAGATTGATCGGGACGACGAAGGAGGTCGTCGGGATCGTCGGTTAATTGCTCGGAAGCGTTGCGTCGACGGACGCGTGATTGGCAAGCCTGTCTCGGCTACCCTTACACACCTGAACGGGTCTTTGACTGCTCGCTCACGTACAGAACTCTCCCGATTCCGGAGGCCGGTGTGTTCCGGTGATCGTGAAGAGAGTGCAAACATACACGGACAGTTTTAATCCTTTGCCGTCTAAATTTCTTTTTCTCGATTCCCGATAGTCTGGTTCGATTTCATTTTTAACCCTCGAACGACGGGGCTGGGTCGTCGTGTACGACAATGTTTTGGTTATATTTACCAGCATGAGTTTGTAAAATAAAGTGCAAATATTTAAGTAACATAAAGTGTAAAATTGAATTTTCATTTTAGTTATTTTGGCAAGCCAGGATTAACTCTTAAACTGCTACTAATTCGGTATTAAAAAATTTCTAAAAATATGGGTGACGGTTTCTAAAAGAATCTCAAGTGTCACCCACATATGGGTGATTTTTAAAATATTAATTATTACGAGCAACTGTTTAGTCCATTATTTTTTCGAAAGAGCTATACCGACACCTGATAGAACGCCGTGCAATGCGGAAAAAGCACGCGTCAGGTTGCATCTGATAATCACAGAATCTAATACGAAATTTATATAACACCTTGAAACCTAACACTACCAGTCGGTTATCGAGTAGCCGGTTACGTATTGAATGTTTCCACAAGAATTATTTTCGTCAAGCGATCGTGTTCGACCCTTCACTCTTTACCAACGATACCCAAGGCTTTCCATGCTTCGAAGATTTAACGATCCATCTCTTTGGGTATCATTTATTACCAATATTTGTTTTTACATCGAGCGAACGTGCAGCGGGTTCGCGAAAAACGGCTATACGGGCGAGCATTTAATATCGGCGCGGTATTCATCATTCGGTGTTCGGGTAAATAAAATTAATTCCAGCCCCGCGTCGACGATCGAATCCAATTCACTTGGTGGGCACAAAAGAGTTAACCCGCTCTTCATCGGCCAACAACAATTAACCGAAATCAGTTAAACGTAATCCGTTCCCCCCATAAATCGAGCTACGTAGCCTGCCGTCAACAAGCGGGCAATCGTTTACGGCCGGCGATCGATAATCATCTGGTCATACATTAACCCTAATCGACCACCCTTTCCAAAAGCTGACGCGTATCGTCGCGGAAAAAGGAAAGAAGAACACCGGCACGGTAAATTATATAAGAACAACACGATCGTTTGTCATCGCTGTCGTCGTGGATGCATGCTGCAACGAGGATGTACATACCGGAGGGTTCGCGTGTGACGTGTCGCACCCGGTGCACGCAGGTGCCACCACTCACGCACAATTTATCGTACGCTACAGCCGTTCGAAGTGTCAGATTTAGGGGAAGAAATCCAAACGGTGGCTTAATAATTTCACGACGAGTCATTTTCACGCGATTTCGATGATAAAATGGCGCGGCTTCGTGATCGAAGAGGGGATGATGGAAATAGGCTGGTTTGGAATCGAGTGATTAATATTTTTGTGGGATGTGTTTTATGAAAATCTCTGAATTAAGTCCTCTTTTGTGGGAATGTCATTTTCTTATCATTTTAAAGGTAGCAAAAAATGTATTATTTACTTTGAATATATTGCAAGTAATGTGGCTTTGGTAATTAATTACTCAAGGCAAAAATAAGTTCAAATTTTTTACTTTTATGGGATTCATTATGCATTTATTTGCAATTTTCGTGCCATTTAGAATTTTACATTGGCATTTTTTATTATCCTACTGAAATAAAATTTTGTGCTTTTTATAGTGCAATCCAAAACAAGAACGCTGCAATTTGTACCGAATCATTTTTCAAATATATAAACATGAACCATAAAGTCAAATGAACACTCGTATCTTTTCGCCTAAGGCTCTAGTCAAAGTAAAAGGATAAATATAAAAATTTTTCATTGCATATCAGATATTAATTTCTTGTAATTATTGCTTGGCACGAAGGTTCAGTATCGAGTTTCGATGCAGTAATACGATCGAAGGATTGCTCTGAGTCATACTACATTTTTTTTCGCAATAACGATACTGGTACCTTAATCCTCCTGTCATTTCGATTTCATGTTTGATACACGATGAAGGATGACAGATGACGTGTTAATCTGATCAAGTTGTAGGCGAAGTAGCCATTTATGGTATTGGGTTCAGGGAAACAATCTATTGGATTAAATATAATAAATTCGAATTCGAATTTCCTGCATTATTAACACTAAATATTAACAATAAACTGTAGCAAAACATAAATCTCTGAAAATTTGAATACCAGATAAACGAACAGTTGTTCGATCGTCTTTCGTCTCCTGATTTTTACAAAAATATGTAAAGATTATTCCGTTCGTGTAATTGGTAGAGAACCGTGGTGGTGGATGGGGTGCAGACACGCGACTGTGGATAGTACGCAATAATTGATGATTATCGGCGAGTCGGTGGTCCGTGTAATTAAAATAAATTAATAACGAGCGCGAAATAAGGCGGGAAGCGCGGGCAGAGGGACGTTATTACGGGGCGCAGGTTGTTAAGGGGCAGCTACTCCCAGCCCCGAAGGGACAAAAGAAGCTACGAACAGAGCGAAGAAGTCATAATCCTCGCGTTCAGATGCAGCCGTGGAACGGCTTGCGCAATCCGTGGACAACTCGAAAGATTTTCGTGTCCTGAAAAACCGCCTCTCCCTCCCTCGCTCCCCTCTGCGCCAAGGCGATGCGATTTAATTAAAGGCCCTCCCCAACCCTCCTTCCGTTCATCGTCGTGACTCGGTTCGTGGCTTTTCTTCTTGGCCGCTTAACGAACCTAATTTTTAGTCGGATTGTAGATTACCTCAAGGGATTCGTTCGAACTCGATCCACCATAATTCCGGGTCCCTCTCGAGGACGAGCGAAGGGGATACGGGGGATCGAGCGGCTCATTCGTTAACTTGCCACGGCCGGCAGGACGGTTAACTGAATTTTATAATCGTGGCTGATGTTATTAAATTTGTAGCTCGATTGGGGGCGGTCGAACGGCGATGGTCGAAAGACCGAGGAAAGGAGAAGGAAGGTCGTGGAAGGCGCGCCAAGTCCGTTTTAAATTACATAAGGGTCAATGCGCGATTAGGGATCGGGTATTGGTATTCATTTACGTTCGTTAGCCTCCCCTCTGGGTAATGAAGGTAAGTGAATTTCGTAATGACGGCCTGTCCACGATCGCATTAAGTCCCTCGGTGCACACGATACATAATGTATATAATGTCTGTCCGGGTCGGTGTAAAAGTGGACGTTAAAGATACCGGGTTAATTTAAAATTACAGTCATCAATTTACGATCGGCCACAATCGGGTATTAGCCGTCCGGGACCGAATTTTTCGTAAAACGTTGCTCAATTACCGAAAACGTTGGCTCGTGTTTCATCTAGCCGGTCTCGTACAACACGGGTAACGAGCGTTCTCCGTAATCCTCGCATTATTATTAAGTTCGCGCGTATGTCGCAAGACTGGACGATCGCGAAAGGCGCGCGGTTAATTTTAAATTACAAGGCCTGGATCGGTAATTACGGCCAGGCTGGGACGAACGAGGCTCCGTTGGAACGGGACACGAATTTTCGCCGATGTCCCCCGCCGTGAATGGGCGCCGGAAAACGCGAGCCCGCTAAAACGCGGCGGAGATAATAGAGGAACGTCAATACGAACGATATCCGACAATTACCGTGGCCATCGCCGATGCAAAGTATCGCCTCACGCCGCGATGAAATTGCTTTAACCACTTCATTAATGTAATTACCAGTCGTTTGGTGATTATATTTAATCGTATCGATCCGATTTCGCACGCCTCGAATACCCTGCTAGGTATCGTTCAAGGTAACTGGCGCTTTTGGGAAGTACGATTTCGAGGAAAGGAAATTGATCATGCAATTTTATTCATTCTTAATTTTTATCTTTCAAATGGGGTAGCTTTCTGTAGGTCATTCCATTTTAATCACTTGAAATTTTGTGAAAACTTGATCCTTTTGTTTGCTTTTATTGAGAAACGTTCAGAAATGAATCAAAGGGTTTCATAATGAAACTTTATTTGTTTGCACAACACGAATAACACAATATTGGAAATAATACCAGTTATTACAATGTTAACACGTATTTTATTAAAAGAATTGAATAAAGTTTAACTTGTTGAATGTGTATAATGGAATGAAATAAAAATGTTGATATCATTGAAAATAATGGTATAAAATGTAAAGTATATTAGTCATTCTCGCTAGACCACTTAATATTTACGTACAATATATATTAGTAATATAAATTTTTAGTACCACCACCACATTAAAAGAAAAAAGGATTTGTAAAAAAAGGGTTAAAATCTTATTTCTCTTAATTCCAAACTTTTGGCTGGTAATATGTTGGACTGTTTTATTTTCATCTCGAAATAAAAGCAATTCATATTAAACTATCTGTGTCACTGGATAACTGCGTCCTTTCTCTGCAGCATCTCTTTTGTATATTTTTCATTGCGGGATAAAATTACAGATATCCAGGTTGAAAGGATTTTTTTCATACAAATTTATGTTCCAATCAAATACGCATTTCAGGATAGTTATAATCTCAGAGCACAAGTGTTCTTCTACCTATCCCTCATCCTCGGGTTCATTATCGTTCAGTCATCAGTACGTCATTAATATCTTCGCTGCAGCGATTGTGTGTAAAGTTAACGGCACAAAAAGGACAAATATGCAGCTCGCACGGTGCTTCCTGTTCATTTTATTCGACGATCATACTCGTTCTGTCGTCGAGCGTGTCGTCAAATACGCTCGTTGGAGGGCCTTTAAATATAGGGCAGTTCGTATTGCGTGGCATTGTGAACCAAGCCGTAGTATAGTGTTGCATACGGTCGAAATTGTTGGCAACAATTCATCCGGACGAAAGCAATGTTTCTTGTTTACCTTCCAGTTCTACAACCAGTTTCAATTCGATAGTCGAGTTTCGTTCGTTGACGACGCAATCGGTTCATCGAGGCGTGCGAACGAAGCGGGGATCGAAGCTGTCGCGGTTTGCGGTCGCGTTAACTAATTAACCAACAAATTAGTAACATTTCGGTGCTGTTCAGAAGTTTGCCTCGTGCATCTGTTCTGCGGCGGCTGCGAGCTACGCGCACGATCACTGCCACTCGCCGGCTACGCTTAAACTCTTTTCGACAATTAGACGGTGTTTGCGCGATTATACCGCGACGATTTTCGCTGATCAATTTGCCGGATACCGTTTCGGTATATCGATGTCAGTCTTGCGCAACGTACAGGTTTTACAAGATTTTTTATTTCTGAATTGGCAATTATACATTTTTTTTTAAGGTGTCACTGTAATTTTATGGCAGTGTCAAGTATCACAATGTCTGATCACTTGTCTGACTACTTGGGTCTGACCACTTCTGCCTGACTACTTAAGTCTGACCAGTTTGCACCACTACCACTTAACATTCTACTAGTTATAATAAAATTAATTTCTCATGTAAAAAAATTTGATTATTGCAAAGAAATCTAGATTAAAATAAAACAAAATTGAGTTCAATTCGACCAATAATTTTCCCATTATATACAGTCAATATTGTGAGATTCAAAACTCGAAACCAGCAAAATGATGACTTAAACTCCTCGTAAATTCGCGCGTGTTACAACATATTTCGTTTAGAATAGAATCTCCAATGTCGATTCAGTGTGGAATAACTCCCAATCGATATTAAACAAAATGTTGATATCATCTAGTAAGCAACCTGATCCGCTTCGAGCACTTCCTCGAACGTCGGGCAACCGAAACGGCGATACCATCGGTTACGTGTCTGCGAACTTAAAATTCGATTCGCAATCTTAGAGACATCGGAACGTAGCCTCGAACGCTGTCACAAAACCTCATTGAAACGTATGTAGTACCCGGTGTTGCGCTAGGCTCTGACATGTAGCGCGTTGAGTAAAGAGATTCGCGTGCACGATACGATTTCCAATTCCCAAGCGTCATTTCTCCCGCCGTTGACATCCGAGCCGGTCGTTCGTCCTGGTGCACGCAGGAGCGCGCGGATCCAATTCACGTGGAATAGAGCGGCTGGAATCGGAAAGGGGGTTCCATGGCAACGATTTCGCGGAGGTTAGGGTAGCGCGTTGACGGATCAAGAGCATCCTGTTGAGAACACGTCGGGTCGTTGCCCTTGACCTACCGTCTGCCAGACCGTCACAGCCCCACTTCTCTCTCTCTCTCTTCTGGTTCGCAAGCCGTGACGCCGATCGTTCGGTGACGCGACGCGATGACGTCCCGTCCGTGGAGGGTCATCGTACACTCGAGCGACCGGTGTCATCGTGTTACGCGCTTCCTGCCGGTTCCCGCGTTATTAACGACGGACACGGCCGTTAATTACGTTCAGGAGCGCTCATTGTGCACCGCTGTCGGTGTAATTAACGTTTGTTCGAATTCACCGGTATTCGTAACGTACTTCTGCGTTTAGGATCGCGAGGGTTGGCTCGCGGCACTGATGAATCGATTGTTTACGTTGAATTTGTTCCTCGTTTCTGAAATGCCACGTTTCGATTTTACTCAGGGTCTTTTGTTTTGTTCCTGCGAATTTCGGCATATTTTTATCCGTTTCATTGATGAGCACTGTATCATGATAGTAATTATCACTTTGATGACTATTCATCTTATGGAATTATTGTTTTTCGATGTTGATATCCTGAATACAAAACTGGTTTGAAATGGATTTCGTACGTAGTCCGAGATTGGTAATTATTTTAGGAAGAATATTTTTTTTTAATTTAAACACCAATTGTCATTTAAAAACCTATACAGACTTAGGTATTTAACTTGACTTGACTTGGCAACGTATTTATTGAGTTATATCAAGGATCAAGTGCATAAATCCATTAAATTTACTTCAATCGGATAAGGGTTAAATTATTCATTATGTAAATTAATATTTTATGCAAACGGTACGTGTTATCGAGGGATCATGTAACGCTGTTAAACTCCTATCCAGTTATTACACCAAACTAATGGGTAATAATTTATTTAACGATTTAAATACCCAGTAGTACTTGTATTTCACTTAGAAAATCGAACAATATTTTTAGATGGGTTTTATACTTATTATAATATGCTTTATTTATACTAACGATGATATTAAATATTTTCTAAAATATAAGTATCAGAAAAAAATACTTTTAAAATTATTTGATTCTTTTGTCTTGCTTCAACAGAAATATTCTAAACATAGAAAAGACTATTATTTAAAAAATGTTCAAGGCCACCAAAATCCCTATTCATTGACGAACTAAGCGTGTCATACGTCAAAAGTATATAACTTTTATAACAAGAAAGAACTAAAAGTTTTGACTATGATGTATAACCCAGTATGCGGGAAAGGGTTGAGCAATATTTGCTTTGAGTTTTCGCCTGTTCAGAGGGAAAGCACACAATCGATGGCTGCAAAGGTTCACCGCATCCATGGGGTTAAAGACACTATCTCTGTGAAAAATCTCTTTGAATTAGGGCAAGCAAATTGAACCGACCCGTTTAAAAGCACAGCAATGAAACGATTTCATTCAAACCGCTCGGGCTGACTCTATTAAACGAAAGGGTCGATGAAGTGTCTCCGGTGTTACACGCGTTCCCCGATCGCGATTCGTCCGCGACGCTCGACGTAAACAGCAGGTAACAGGTCGTCGAGTTTGTTACTTTCGCGGTAATTAATCTGTCAGCTGCGAATTTACATTTCGACGAGCTCCGAAATCGGTCAATAAATTTCGAGAGGCGAGACGCGGACACCTATTAACATATTTCTGACGAGTTCGTTTTTCCCCGCGGCAATTCGCTCGCCGTCTCCGTGGTGGCCGCCGAAACCCCTTGAATATGCATGAGGCGCGTTTCACACGGCGGCGTGCACGCGGGCTCGTAAAATTCCCGCGACCTTTTCGGGAATAAGTTTGCGCGACGAATTCGACCAGCCCCGCCTCGAACGCGGTTCAAGATCTCGCGAGCGGCCTCGAACGAAATGCAATTGTTCTAACTCCTGGTGGGGTCTAAACAGGGTTTCAAATTCGCCCGAACTGCCGCAAAGTGACTTTGTCCTGTAGGAATTGCAAATTTTTCCACCTCCACGGCGGTAGTTTGAATTGCGCCGCTGACGGCACAAACTTTTGTGTTTTACTCTTTCATTTGGACGATGTATTTGACCGTCCGCGAGAGATTCAACCCTGAGGCATTTGTAATGACAACAGAAAAAGATTTAGGGAATTTGATGAAGAATACATTTTTTATTTATGAAGCATAATTGGGTTGAAGTTGAGTTGAAATATTTTATTACATAGAACCCTGACTTAAGTCTAACTATGAACTTTTATTGTATTTACTACTTGTTTATTTACTTTAATTATTTATTAACCCCTTAACCTATAATTTTTCTAAAATTTATTCAGAATTAAATTTAAAATTGAGTTTTATTCAAAATATAAAGGATAAAGGTCACATTAGAAACAGGGGGTACGACACGAGTGTGACGCGATACTATAGGGCAAGAGGTTAATCATTAGCATACCAAATACATTCAAAAGTCATTTTGCCAATTTTGTCAGTAAATGTCAGCTGTAAAGGGTAAAACTTGGAATGTAATAAATTTTATTAATTTCAAATTTACGTCTTTTTTAAAGGGAAGTTTATATGTCTCAATAACTCTAATGAACTTATTAATCATCAATAGACTTTCAATGTTAATGGAGTGATAGCAGAATATGCAAAGTGGGTATGTCGAATATAAAAATGTGATAAACCTACGTACAGTACGTGTAGAAATATAATATATGCAAGGAATGTGTGGAATATGCAACAGGTAGAATATCGAATATGTGTGTGGTAATAGAACATCTGAGTTATTTAGATGTTAATATTATAATTGGAATAGTAACAGACCATTGCCACTTATTCTACATCAGTATATCAGTTGCAGTTAAATGATGTTGTTTATTCAGTAAAGTCATTTTATACGTAGTACACGCTTTTCGAAACGAAAGAATTAACACGTTAATTCGATCGTGAGCAAGTACCACGATTGCACTGGACAGAAGGGTTACGCTGTTCCCGATTCAACCGAAAGGGTTAATAAATCGCAAGATCTATCCGGAGAGAGCAAGGACGAAGGCAAGGATGGGCGAAAGGTGGCCGGAGAACGGGTATAACCGAGTCGAGAAAGGGCGTAAGAGGGAGGCAAGGGTGTGGGTGGTGTAACGATGCTCATCGCGATAGTTCCTCGCATTAATAACGCGGCTGGAACACGATTTTGCGCTCTTTATTGCCGGCGGGCAGCGTTAAGGGTTGGCTAGGTGCACGTGTATCGGTACGGCCATCCATCGTCCAAGATCTGGTGGTTGTGCACGACACATCCGCTTACGGGATATATCGCGAAACGACGGCGCTGCTACGACGCTGAGGTGCCTTGTTGAACGTGTCTCTAATTTATTGCTCGACCAAGCACCGGCTCATTCGCCGCGTAAGGACCTTGCCCGGGACACGTTAATGAAACTTACCGGTCTTCACGATCTCTGCGAACCGTATGCATCGCGTTTAATCCTCGAGGAACACGAGGGACAGCAGCCGGATGTCATTCTTGAGGCGTAATTGTAGCGAATAATAAAATATGGATGTGCAGTCGTATATTTACGGTATTGCGATAAAATTAAAGTAATAAATTGTTCCATTGTGGAATAGGTACCCAAACATGGAACTTTGATATCAGGTGCAGTGTTTTCATGATGCGATGCCTGGTTTGCAGGGAAATTGGGGTAACACTTAGAATAATGATTAAAGATTGACGTTCGTACAAATTTGGTTTAACACAGGCCTTAAATTAATCATACATGGGGACAAAAAAATTTGGGCTATTTGTAGGTTTTTGGAAAGTGAACTTTGGGCTATTAAAAATATTAATAAAGTAAATATTTGGGGAGGAACAAATGAGAAACAAACAAAAATTAGTTTTATTTTTATTACTGATTAAGGTACTTCGGTTATAAGTTAAACTTCTCAGAAATTAGAAAGTCAAATCCTGCAGGATATTCATCGTACGTGAATAAATAATTATTTATTAGATTTCTTCCAAATAAAGACTTCAAATTATTTATTATCTAAAGAACTAAAGTTAAAGTTTCATTACCATACACTAACACACAAATTTCAAAGCTGATTTATTGGTTGACCTGCTTTATCTTCGTATAATTAATATCCTGAAGAATGCTATTTGAGAAATTTATTTGACTTTTGTTAATTTATTTGAATATTTCAATATACTCGCCCCTGGCGTTGCTTAATTTGCACAACTCGACGGTATATACGTATCTTTCGAAGATTGAAACGTGATGATTTGTTAAATCGCGAAATCGTGGCTGGTTGGTCGACTCGATTTTCTAGATCCTCGATTCGTTATTAAGATACCAGATCGTAGCGAATCTATGGACAATCTCGACACGAATATGTCTCTGCGATAACAATCAGCTTCTTCACAATGGCCAGCCGACAGAAACGAGCTTCTGGCTCTTACATTGTACGCGCAAGACCTCTTATGAATGGGCACGTGCTCGGATACGCAACATAAACGCACGGCTACCTGCTGAGAGGCATCAATTAAATTTTTTACACGCCGTCGATGATATAGAAAAGAAGTTTCACACAATGGACGCTATATACCGTAAATTTTATCGATCGATTATGTTTGTACTTTCTTTATTAACACTGGAACTAATGATGTTTACGTTGAAAGTAAAATAGAAAAATGAATGAATATTATGTTCATTTATATAAAAAGCTATTCTGTAGCTTTTATTACTTTTCGAAACGACATCGTAATAAATATAATTATTAACTTATCAGCATTTTATTAATGCCCTCGTTTGCTTCAAGATTATACACCTTTTTGATCACAGTGTTTCTTTACCTGAAAATGGTAAAATATTTTGATAAAAAGTGACTTAAAAATAATCAGAATTTCGCATACTCATATTTTGTGAAAGAGGAGTTGAATTAAATGTTTGTACTCCGATAAAATCAAGTCGTTTAAAGTAATTCGGAAAGATCGAATGAAATCCGAGTACAATAAAGCAAAACTCTTTTTTTAGGATCAAGCGGAGTGAATTTAGCGAACCATGCATTGCGCCAGGAAATTTTTCGATCTAGGACTGCAATAATGTTTGGATGAGTGAATGTATCGTGTGCAGAGTGTGAAATCTATCTTTTTCCAGTATTGAGCGTAACCAACGACTGTTCGAGATAAGAATTTGATCGCAGTAAAATGTAATATTTCTGAACATAAGTGAATTTTAATGCGTGTAAATTGAACGATACAATAATTAATATTCCAATATTAAATAATACAATTTATTTTTAAAAGTTTGCTTCAATGAATTATTTAAAATTTACCTTTTCGCTATAATTTTCAAATTTATTTATTCAATACATTGAAAATTTAATAAAAATTGGAATTTAAATAGAGCTGGAACTCACGTTTTCTAAACCGAATTTCCAAAATCTCGCCCCGCGATTCTCTTCGTTCCGCTGTTAAGTTTTTATTCGAACTGTAAAGTTTTGATACGTTTGCGCCTCGCTATTCGTTTGCGTTACCATTTCTTATTAATCCCGGAGCGTCTTCGGGAGAAATATTTCGTCGGGCGTTGCGATTCCGTCGATCGTTCGAACGGAAAAGCTAATCCGAAAAAATGCATTTCCCCGGGAATCGAGGCCCGCGGAGATCCTCCGTAGGCATTAGAGCCGAGGGGGATCTATAGGAAATTTATTCACGCAAGGGTGGCTCGAAGAGGATGTGCCTAGGGGCTGAAGGGCGGAGAGCGAGCGGCAGGGGGACCGTTGGAAGCAAGGAAATATCCAAGAGACGTTTTTTGACCGGCCAATTCACTTCCACCCGCTCGATTTCTCTTTTTCATTCCCCGTTTTCTTTTCCACCTTATCCGAGTAAACCATCCGCGAAGCAGCCGCCCACGGTTTTTCGCCAGTTACTTTGTGCGCCATCGGTCTTGCCCTGCACTCGGAATCGATACGCGCGTTCCAGCACCGAACGCGGATGACATTACGGCTCCATCTTTGGTTTTCCTTCCATAATACTCGAATATCCGTTCGACGACGATGATAAAGAGGATATTTCGGACGATAATTTTGCTGATCAGCTGGTTCGTCACCTTTCTGAGGAACGTTGTTTTCAAATTTTCATTTTAAATTATGTTACTGATAGGGAAGTCTGATTCGAAGGGGAAAAACTGTGTCAAAGAGTCATTACTTTCAGAGTAAATGATTTGGGCGCAACATTATTCTGTTTTTATTTGACGGTGCCATAATTATCATGGCATAGAATCAAAAATTAAATAATTTTATTTCTTTTTGTAAATTTCCTTCCAAAAATAATTTAAGTAGAATAATTATCCCCAATACTATATTATCTGGTCATTTAAATATTTTTAAACTGTTGGTAAATGATCTGAAAAAGTTTCCAAGTGCAAAGGGTTAAGTATCTTGATTCTGAACTGTTTCTGGAAAGAAGTTTTAATATTAAAAACGACACAGGCACAATTCAAGTTCCTTTACATTCTCCATCCATTATACATCTTTTACAACTTTAAATTCACGAATGAAATTTGTGTTGATAAAGAATGATACTTTCAAGTACGTAACAATGAAAATAAAGAATACACAAACCGCCATTCTCGTGCATAATAAAAACTTCGAGTCGTTAGAATGTAAAAGTTTATAGCTTCTGGAAATATTAATTCCTTTAAAAAAGAAGATTAAAAGAGTCCCGCCGTTCGAGGCAACATCGCTGTCTCGAAGTTTCCGATGTCCTTTATTTATTTTTATACCGTTTCACGATCGACTCGCTAGCGTATCCGACGAAGAAAAATGCGTGCTGATATTTTTGCTTACTTTACACAGTGGCTTTTCGGTTTCTTTATAAAGTGTTAGCCGAGAAAGCGAAGACCGTGAGGAGCTCGTTTGCCTTCTGAAATTTTTAAGCGGTGCCGTTCTAAGTGAAGCTGTCCTTTGAACTGCTAATTACCCGGCTAATAAGGGAAAAATCAAGGCTTATGGCAAACTTCTCGGGTCGGACCCCGCAAAAAGTTTCCTCGTTAGCACTCTCGCTAATCGTCAGCCGCCTCGGTATCTTGATCGTTTCATTGGCTATCGGAACTTCAAATCGCATCGTTATTCGTCTTAATCATTAACAAGCGGCCGATTAACGCGTTTAACCATCGAAACTTCGATCGATTCAGAACTTTCCTCTATAATCGGAACTCCCGAAGACAATCGCCGCCTCTGCTAAGCCATTAAACGATTCGCGATAAGATCTGATTTGCATTCCGAGCTGAATCCGTACGTTCGTGGGTTTGGAATCAACGGCGTACGATACCTTTCGGGCTAATAAGTGTTTCGATATTAGCCGCGTCACGAACATTTTGATGAGTGCGCAAATTAGCTTTAAATTAATTATTTAATATTGCTTTCTTGGAAGTTCGTAACGTTTCTAAGATTTTTATAAGACTGAAGCTATATACTTTATTTCATTATTTGCATTATTTACGATTTCAAGTTACTATTACAAATATTTCTAATTAAATAAATAATGGATTTTAACCCCGATAGGAATAACAACCAAAATGTTGAAGAATCAAAATTAGATTACGCCACTCGAAGTTTCACTCTTATCCCTTCTTCAGCCATCGTCCTGAATTTCCATCAGAAATTTATCCCCACGTTTCCAAATTATTTCACCGTAACATATCAGATTTCGTTCCCATCTCTACGACATAATCGGTAACCTATATTCCCCCTTTTTCGAACCTCATTTCGTCGACTTCACCCTCCAGGAGCCAGCAACAGCACCCTCGAGCGCTCGTTCAGCCAGAACGTTGTCGCTCGAAATCCTTGTCGGTTTTCGTTTCTCGGGGATCGATGATTGGTCGCGGGCCGATTGATATCCCAGAGGCGAACCCGTGTAGGTCGCGAATTTTTTTTCTCTCTCTCTTTCTTCAACCGGTAAAGCAGGGTAATAATCCTTCACGGTGGTGGCCGGGAAGGAATTGTCGCGGGGTTGAAAGACTCCCGATGGCCCGTTTATTGAGCGAACGGCGAACGATCCCTCGCAAGGGACGCTTTCACGCTGGAATATACGCGTCGGGCCTGCATCGTGCGGCTCCATTCAGCCCGGCGGATATATGTCGCATTAATTATATCTCTGTCAATGCGCTGTCGGCCGAACTAGCCTGGACCGGTTCACGCGGGCCGTGTGTCAGTAACCACAGTAAGCCATTGTTCTTGGCGCTGGTGGTGTGCGCCGGTTGGCCAAGCTGGTTAGATACCTCGGCTGCTGCCTGTTCAGGGAATTGTAGGAGCTTATTAGCTCGAAAGCAATCCGTGCTGCATCAAGGGACGATCCATCGAGGGTAAAAGACGCGCTAGTAGCTAATGGCGGATCAACTGTTTGCGAACTGTTTTTGACTCCTCCTCTTCATTCGAATCCGTAAATGGGATCGCACTAAATAGACGATTTAATTGTAAGATCAGGCTTGTCCACGAGGTATCCTGCTGGTTTAGAAAGCCAGGGTTACCTTTCGTGACTGGTGTACAATATCATTGAAGGCTGGTCATAAAACAACTTTTAAAAACCGTAAGACCCCTTATCTATTCGATATTATTTTTTTTCTAAAAATAAGTGTTTTAGCACTTAATTTCCACCGGAACAGATACGAGTCGCTTTATTCCCGTAAAGTTAGCGCGTGTTTTATTTGCAGTGAACTTTTAAGAACAAACGAACGAGAAATCCGAGTGTACACGGACGAGTAATTTCATCTAAGAACACGGAAATTTTCTCTGAAAGTTGATTATACACAGGGCCATGAATTCGCGACAAAGTTTTTTCCCAGTCGCTGTTTTACATTCGTTACGATTTGTCGTGATGCAACGGCGCGGACGATAAGGCGCGCTCGCGCTCACCACTTTGTTTGCTTTTTATTTAAGAAGTTTCTTATCACCGGCTCGTTTTCACGAGGACCCACCGCTGACCATAAAGGTGGTTCCACGTTTTCTTCGAGATAACAGGGCAATCGCGCCGCGTTTCTCCGCGAGTATGCGCCCGACAGACTTGTACGCGGCCTGACCGCGCGAGCCGATCGATCGGTCGCGTGTTTGCCTTTCGAGGATTAAATTCCGACACGCTTCGTGTTTCGATTGTGCAGCACCTGGAAGGTAAGATCGTTCGAAAGGGTAGCGATAATTTCACCGCGTATCGCGCTTGAAAAGTCGGTTACTGTTTTGCGTAATTTTCTGCGTGAACCGCGCGCACGCTCCAACTTCGATAAGCGAAATTAATGCCCCATAGCGGTGGTTAATGCGCGCTGAAACTCGAACGATCGATTTAAGTGCAAATACTAAATTATACATTTATGAGTCCTATATTTTTTACTTTCTTTTCTAAGCTTTAAACCGCACGTATAACGTTAATTAACAAGATTTATTGGTACGATGAACTTGTTGCTTGCTCTATTTTCTTTCACTGTTCGTCTCCGCGTTAATCCTCGATAAACATCTCGAAACGTTTTATGCGGCTGATTCGGTTCCCAGCTTGATATTATAGCTCTTGAAACGCGCAGAGTCGTGTTTCGGAGAAAGTTTACAACATTATGCAAATGGAATCTATTTTCTATCTACTTATGGTGACTTGTTACGTCCATTTTTGGTTGGGACCGGTTCCCCTATCGGTATCTCCAATATTAAAATTTTCTCCGACCATTTCGCTAATGGCTGCACTCGTAATATGATCTCTCTTGGAACTCGGATGCTATTGGTACAACGATCAAGAATATTATCCCGTTCTATCTTCTTCTTTTCTTTATTTTATTTCATTCATTAATTACAATTTTTGTTTAATTTTTCTAATTTTATAAATCTGTGCCTCACCACCTAAATTTTCTTATTTATATTTATTGCTATAAATTTTAATAATTGCTTTTCGAGATTTTTGAAGTCGCAAGTAAATTAAAAAATTGTATAAAATGGTAAAATTTAAATGCTGTTAAATTGAATATCTTTGAGTTATTTAGAGCGTTATCAAGAAATTTCTAGTTCCTTTCGGATATATTCGCTCTTTTTGAAATTCGATATTTCACCCTCTCAAAGCACGTAAATTCCCCTCTCGATCCGGCAAACGGTTATTTCTTTTTTCATGCTCGATCGTCCAATCATCTGCAACGTTCAAAGAGTTCGTTCACTTCGTCAATATTTCCTTTTTTCTCACTTTTCCTTCTTCCCTTCTACCTGTACCTTTCAGCCGGTGCTTCGCGAAGGGGGTGAAACACTACAACTCGCTGACACACTTTGTCGCCTGTCAGTTTCAAGCGACTACTTCCCGGGCTTCGCGCCGCATTATGAGCTCTGCCAATGAGATTTAATAACGGACAATCAGATTGACGAGTGTAATTTCCTGTGCGTTGCGGTTTTATTCTCGGACACGAGGGAGGTGAAGGGAAGAAGAAAAAAGATAGCGAGGGGGTAATGAATAAAAACGAGCCACCGGTGGCGTTCGGGGAAGACAGAAGGCGAAAGCGGAGAACATCGAAGACGGAAGAAGGAAAGGGACAAAAGGATGGCCGTAACACTCGTTATTTTTCATCCGATATTCAACAAAGGTTCATTCAATTGAACCTTATACGCGGCAGCCACGGCACACGGTGCGACGTATGCAAATGGCCGGTGACAAATGATCTTGTTGTTCCCGTGGCTCTTCTCTTGCCTGGGCGAGCCTGTCTACTCTCAGGTATATTGTGCTCGATCCCCGTGTCTGCCACCCTTCCCTTTGAACGGCGACCGGGAATTTTCTTCGGTCGTTCGATATATTCCTGTTCATCCGTTTGCCGGCGTGCGTTCGAGCGTGATCCACTCCCGCTCCCGCCCTCCCCGTTCAGAGCAAACAGCGTCAGAAGGAGTAACGGTATCTCATGGGGTGGCTCTTTGTGAGCAGCGAGCAGAGCGTTTCGGACGCATCCGTCTTCGCCGGGACGCGTATTTTTCATTTCCTGCTGCCTTTGAACGTCTGACCCCGTGACCTTGCTGAATCGACCTCCTCTTGTTGCTGCGACCCGTGACCGCCCGAATTCCACGGACGGGACTCCCGAAACTCAAAGGGGATGTTTTTGAATGCTATATTTGCATCTGTGGCGGGGAATTCGAAATATGTTCTCTTTTTATTACTAATAATTGCGTTTAATTCACTGCAAATTTATTTGCTACAAAAATTTTATGAAATATTTAAACAAAATTCATATCAATCATATTATTACACCTGTTTCTATTTTAAATCTCTAACGACAGAACCTGGGCTAATTATGGCCTACTATAGAAAAAATAAAATGATATTTCAATTAAAGTTAAATTTGGAAAATGAAAATTGAATAATGTAAAATAATTAATTTAGCTGCTGGCTCAGTAATCAACCGTCCAAAGGTTAAATTGTTTCGTTAAAGTGAAAATGGAGCAATAGAAGCAAAGCACTCTGACTTTGAGCTCAAAATCAATCACGAGCCGTGCCTATAGAAATCAAAATGAACACGTTCTTTCAGCAAATCTGCCAAATTGCGATCGGAAAAATACGTAGCGATTCACGATGAGTCCTTCAAAAGGGCACTCGACATTAGACTCTTTTTATCGTCCATTCCGGTTCCCGGTCCTATCTTCTGTTCCCCCCCTCCGTTTTCCCTTGGTTTCCCCGTATGGCGAGGCGAGGGGGTCCGTTCGTTGATCGCTCGAATCCTGTTACACGGCGCGTCGCTTTTTAGGTCATAGCAATTATCGTAATCCCCTTGACAATGGAGGGAAGCCGTTTCCGTTGTGCTTCGGGGGCAGCAACGATAGCAACCCGAGCAATAACCGCACGGAAGAAAGAGGCAGCAATCTGTTCGGGGCAAGTACTCGTTCGCTTTCGCTTTTTTCTCTGTCGTTGCCGGTTAAGTTTCCAACTATTCGAAGGCCCTTGACTAGCGACCTCCCCCCATGTCGAATCCCGTCCTTTGAATCAACCCCAGGAGGGGGTGAATCGTTCATCGGGAGAATAGGATTTGGCTGGTTTTTCTCAAATTCACGGGGACGATCGATGATTTCGCGTAGAATGGCCGCAATTCGGCGCAGAGTCCGCTCGAAGGGAACAAACGTTGATGGCGGTACGGGAAGAAAGGAAAGGCGAGTCGCGTTTCCAAGGGACACAAACGAATGTTTTTTATCGTGTCAGCTGACCCACCCGGTAGCCAGGGCGGTCGGCTCGGATTATGGCTCGTGATTCGTCTCCTTGACGAGCGGTCCTCCACGAAGCTAATTATTTCCGATGAAACAAAGGGGTGGACGGGTAATCGTGCTCGGCGTCGAATCAACGTTTTATGGATACGGTGGCAGGATTTTGAAATTGCGATTAAGAGATTGCGAAATTATATTCATCACGCATTAATAAAAAATTACTGCAATTGTTACCCTGTTTGCCGTAAACAAATTTCCTTGAAAATATTTGGGATAATTTTCAAACTCGGTAACGCTGACAACGTAATTGCACACGGACGAATTTTATTCTACTTTTTCAAGTTGTTTTGTCTTTATTAATTAAACTTTGTACTGTGGCTCGTGTATTTTTTAATACAAACTTGACTTTTAATTTATTTAATAATACACGCACGAATCGATTATTAAATTTTTTATCTATTTTTCATTCATACTTCGGAAGTAAAATACAATAGACAATTACGTTATTATAATCACCCACGTGGCTAAGCATGCGATTTAAACTTAACCATTTATCGAATATTGTTCCAGCCAGGCAACTCTTATTTCCATAAAACAAGAATTTAAAAATCGCACGCACCTTCGCGGGACGAGTTCGTTCGGCGCGCGTTTATCTTCCAACCATTTTCAGCTTCTCGGAAGTTCAGCTTCATCGACATCTCCCACGCTGGGAATATATTATCTCAGCGGCGCTGTCCGTTCCGAAACGGAGATATTATCGTTCCGAAGTAACTCCCGGCGTGGCTCGTGTCTAGCTTGTTCCGTAACTTTTTTAATATTCACCTTCGACAAACAAGCGGAGCGAATTCATCTTCGATCGGAGCGGATACGAAGAAGGAACGCGCCGTTCTATCGGCGGCTAAATCGCGGTAGGACTCTCTCTCTCTCTCTACCCCCGGCACGTTGGAAACGGAATCTCTTAACAATAAGATTCGCGAGTATTCGAAGTCGACGAAGGGTGCGAGACGGCAAAGGAAATTATTTAGCCCCCATTAACGTCACTCGCATTTACTCGTCGAGGTGTCTCCACCCTTGCGCGCCCCGTGTCTCCACCCTTCGATTCACCCTCCTCGTCCACGCGACTACGCTCTCTCCTTCCTCCTACGACCCCCCTCCTCTTGCGATCCATGACGCTTGAAACCCGCCACCGCCGTTCGTTATTTAACCTCCGCGCGGCTCGACGAGGGAGCGGCGGATTTGATTTCGTTCGTTCCACAGAGGGGGGAAGGATAATATTATGTTATTCTCGTAACTCTAATAATAACGCGGCTACTTGCGCTAACGACCTAAACGCTTACGCTAGTTAACTCGGGCCGCTTCGTGCACGTGCATTTGGCATCGCAGACGCACGAGGTCGGACTCACGCTTTTATGGATCGTTTTGTCGAAAGGGAGTTTACTTTGTTGGTCGGGTATCGTTTTTTAAGTGTGCCGAAAGGATCTGTTTGGGTTGGGTCATTTTTAGCTATATTGGAAAGCGGGGTGTTTGTTGAGAGGCAATTTGAAATTTCAGAAAACGGATTTGGTGTGCAGTTAATATAAATTATGGCCGAGTTTATTCCCTGTCGTTAATGAACAGTTACAAAATTTATGTAATAATAAAATACAATAATATACGTATGAATTGTTTTTATCTTGTAATTTAATTTCTTTATTTTGTAATTTAAACGTAAGTTTGTTCTCTGACAATTTATAAACCTTTTTACTTTTTTAAATATTTTTAGGAAGGATAAGGTACGTTCAAATATTTCTGCAAAGCGAAAACCAATAATGTTAAAGTTTCACTGGTTTTATTTGTATAACCAGTTCCAAGTTTGGTACGATATTTTTGTCGAATAATAAATATTCCATTTCCTTTGGCGAAAAGTGCCTATACACATTGATTCGACGCTTTTTGGTGATAAGAGATCACCGGTTTTCGGGATTCCATTTTCCTCCGAAGCTTTTTCCATTCACCTTTGTCGAACGTACGAAAAACGCCACTGAATAACTTTCATCTAGGATATTGTGCCGTAAACCTCGATCCTTTGTGGTACACCGGCTACCTTTTTAATTCAAAATGTGGTGTGAACAGCGTGCTATATACCCTACTTTTAATGTATGCAAATATTGGAAAAATCCGTTTGGTTAAATAATGGGAAATGGAAAATCACATTGTATCGCTATATCCAATATTTAAAGTACGATTACTACTGCTTCTGTATGATATTCTGTAGCGAAAATCGTACCACCGTCGTAGGAAATGATCAAATTTATTAAATTTTTAGAATATTACTCTTCTTTACCCAAATAAAGTACTGTGAAATATAAAATAAATATTTTATTTTAAATATTTGTTTAATTATATTGCATCCATGAATCGTTTAGTAATGTAATGGTTAAAACTTTAGACTTTCCCTTAGGATCGAACGATATGAAAATATTTGTTCGAATATCCGATCGAAATCGAAATGACCGTTTGTAGATGTAACAATTTTACACAATTTCCCTGTTACCTTCTTAAGGGGAAGTTTAAACTTTAATTGAATTCCAACTGGATTTACGAGCCATTTGCGGAAGCACCTGTTGTAAAACGAACGGGACAATAAATTTCTTTCATTCTGTTATTTAACGCTAGACTTTCTGCTCGTTCTCATTTCCATTTAAGCGAACTTACGAGCAAGCTCTATTAATATAATGGGCGATACATTAATCCCTTTTCTCTTTACCGCGTTAAACCCCGCTCAATTTGCGGAAAATCACGGATAAGCAGATGCTTAATATCGGTTTAATGCGATTTTATTGTTTCGCTTGATATCGCCGCTGTTTTTTTGTCCTGTACCGATTATCGAAGGAATCTTTTGTGAAAATTTCAAGAACATCTCTTTCTATTTCCCCGTTCACGGTCTCTGTTATTCGTTCTTGTTTAACATCCACAAATCTATGTATTTTTAATCATTGACACGGATAAACATTTTACAATGAACTAATTAACACTTTGACTGCCAAGCTGCAGCTGCTAAAAATTTGCATTCTGTTTTAGCGATATTTTGGTACAAGTGTCACCCGTATGTGGGTGACGTGACAGTCAAAGTGTTAATTGATATTTGCAAGAAGGAAACATTTGTTTCTTCTTTATATCGAGTCATTAACAGCTCGAAAGCTTGGCACATTAATGGAAATGAATTCTAAAAGCGAATTATGAAGTACAACCTCGTTTTTCTCTTGTGTACACTCGAGAATCATATAGATTAACCCTTCCGTTACAGAATGTATATATGTAGAAACGCCCTCGAATGTACGCAAATGTTTACACAAAACGAACACGCATACCGTTTACGACCCGTAGTCATTTATATCATCGTTCATTTAATTAGGTGTTAATTATATGCGATATCGAGTACCTATTTCGTGAAAGTAATAACATTAATTATAACTGGCGCAATCAAGCAATAAATGTTTCTGTTGTTTTGTAAACATTCGAAGAGAATTGTGAACTAATTATTTGGAACGTCTGAGTAATTTATTTTTTTTATTGTTAATCGTAACAAAATTTTTTATTTTTTATTAATAATGGTTTGTTATACAGGTTACGTATAATTTAGAAATTTCATTTTAGAAATATTTTTATGGAATGGGTAATTGTAATAATAATTAATCAGGTTGTCTCTGATTAATTATTATTAGTTAATTGTTTATATCTTACCTACAATATACTAATAAAAAAAGAGTATTATGCCTGAAGAGGATTCTGATAAAGATTGAAACATAGAAAAAAATGAATAGTGATCCACTTTAAAAAGAATTAAATTATTCATTTCTGCTTTAAAAAGGTTGGTAAAATAACGACCTTAAAATTCCACGAAATTAATCACTTATCAAATATTCCGTTTGGTATTTGCATATCTTCAAAATGCTTGTTGAAATACCACTGTATTAAGCTTAATCCCTGCTATCTTTCGCCCTCGTGTTCGAATTTAATATTACATATCCGGTAAGTGGTTTCCCGTCGAGCCATTTAATTTTTCTTGGCGCCCTCCCCCGTTCGAAAAAAAGAGGAACCGTCGAAAACGCGAAAAACAAATTTCACGCTTTGCGAAGAATTCGAAACAAGCAAAAACCGAGCAGGCTCTCGTAATTCCCCCTCGTACAGGATCTCAAATACAAATTGCGAGCCGGACTTGGTCAAACACAGAGCGATAACCGGTGTCTCGCGCGAGACGGCTCGCACGCGTCGCGCCGTCCGGCTGAATTTTCCCGGCATTTTTCACGTTGCTCACGGAAACGGAAAACTCGCCGTCGTATTCTCGACGCGTACCGTCTGTTTTTCGTTCCGCCTCCTCTTCTCGTTGCCCTTTCGCCCCGGACCGACAATATTTCCTCGTGACGCGCACGTTTCTGCCCCGGCGCCGGACCGTACGGCAGGCACGTGGATGTCCCTCGGGGATTCGGACGGGGCCGCCTCTATCGACGCGCTGTTTTATAAATATTTATCCTCATTTGAATCTATCGGGACCGTATCTTCCCTGCTACCTTTATTATTCGTCCTCTGAAACGTTCCGTAGTCTGTTTCCTGTTCGTGGCCCGACCCGCTAGTCCTTCGTGCGCGGTCGAGCTACACGCTCGTGTGTTTGTTCTTGCAAATCTTTTGTACGTTTCGTACGCGGATTTGCATTCATAACTGCCGCGGGCGTTTTCGTCTTCGCTCTTCCTTCGCCGTTCCTTCAGGACCGTTTGCTGTCTAGGTATGTATTTTATTCGCGTTACTGGCTGCTCGTACTTCTTCCGTCTCGCTGCAGCCGGTTTATTTCCTCGCGATGTTTGCTCCTGCTGTTTCCCGTGATCCGCACGGTTTGCGAAAAATTCAGGCGATTTTGTTTCTCCAGTCTGAAACAGTCCGAGGGTGTTTGGTTAACACTTTGAATGGCATTTCAAATTTTGTACAATCGAATAATTAATAAAAGAGAATGTAAAATAAACCGTGATAATAATGCAAAAATCTAGACAGTGAATGAATCATTCATTAAACCATTTTATTTTAGAAGCAATCTCACAGACCTTAACTGTTGCAAAATGTTCAAATCACCTTTTTAGAACAATTTTTCTTATATTCTCCAGTTGTAAATATTCATTACGATTATTACAAGTCGCACTTCGTGATCGGTGTCATTAATCTTCCGCAACATTCTACAAGTATACATTTAGAAACACGAACACGGGGCTATTCAGATTTAAACGACTCGGTTTAGTTCGGATCGATTGGTTATATCTTTTCTCGGGTGGAAAATGAATTTGTCATAAACGTATTTACACACCTGGAACACACGGTACGGTAAAACGTGCTTTGCATTTAAACGGTCGCAATGAATGAGAAGGGACAATTATGGGGTCTTTGTTAGGCGGCGCGGTTCCATTTGGAAACAAGATCGGAATCGGGACGGGCTGCCGCGGAAGAAATCTAAAAGTCTAAAATTCGCAAAACGTTTTCGCGTCTCGCCGCGGGTACGCTCTGCTTTGTTTTCGCCTCCTTTATTTTTCTTCTCGTGCCGGGCGTGAATACACGGATTTGCAACTTGCCGGTCTACCGTACGGAATATTGATTGCAACAAATACGAAACGCGCCGCAATGCAGCAGCGTGATTAAATACACGAACGGGTTGATGCGAAATGCGGGATGGCACCCGAATGCGATAATAAAAGTGATAAACGCCAAATAGGTTCGCGAAACCCGGAAAATTTCAGCCGGGCACAAATTAGAAGCGGAGATCTAAATATTCAGCAACTTATAACGAAGCGGTGTTATGAGACGGAATATTTGAAAAATTCAACGCAGCCCCGCAGTCGAACTCGTTAACTCCGCTTTTATGTAACTTGTCGAATCTTAACGAACATTTTTCCGCACTTAACCGATTACTTTAACTTCCAAGATAGCCAGGATGTTTGCTTGCTCTCGATCGCTGAAAGCTAAGTTTAGACGCGCCATAAACCGACTCTGAAAAAAGAACTTCAACTTCGAGACGTACGCTTTTACTATCCGGCAGTTTTAAAATTATCCATAGCGCGGGAAAAGGGATACGCGTAAAAAGCTTCCACGAATTTTATTACCCCGTTTGCCATTCTGGAATCAAGCGTCTTGTTGAATTCAGCGTGTCCTAAGGGCAACGCAGAGGGGGAGAAGACGGAGCGGAATTTCTCCGTCTGTCGCGAACGTGGCTCATTGATCCCCGACCTCCCTGCGAACCAATTGCTTTGATCGTCGTCGAGCACAGAAGAAAAAAGAGGATTCGAGACAAAAAACGCGTTAGCAGCAATTCACGATTCGCTTTTGTGAACGTTTGGCGCGCTCTTTCGTAGGTCCAGAGGTTGAACGGAGGGGTGACAGCGCGCGTTATTATTACACTTCCGAGAATATTAATTACACCGATGACGATAACGCGGGTCCGTGCAAAGCCGCGAACACCAGCCCTCTTCCGAGAAGGATTCGTGCCGTTTAACTTGAATTCCGCGGCGAGATCTCGCCGCGATCCAGAAAACCCTTCGTCAGGGTTGAACAACGCGGCGCGAGAACTTTTTATCTGCTCCCTCCTTTTCTCGTCGATTCACCTTTGTCCGCGAAACTTTTCGCGACTTAATATCGTGGCGCAGCTGCTCGTCGTCCTGGGAACGTTTCTTCTTCTCCTATTTTTTTTTGTTCGTTTTCCTTCGCGGAGGGAATTGCTATGGGACCGGCGGCAATTGCACGCGTGTCGTTCGGGGACGAATTGGATTTACGTTGGATGCTGGATTGTTGCAAATAGGAATAGGCAAATTCGCGTGGGCATCGGATTTTTATCCCCTTTTGGAGATTTCAGTTGAAATTGCAGATTTATTTATTGCGCAAGGTGGTATTTAACACTTTGCACTCGAGTGGCGCCTCTTTCAAATGTGAAATTTACGAATTATTAATATTAGAAAGTAAGTATTCTTTTAAAATAAGGGTTCTGAAATCTTTAATTGTATCCAAAAATACTTCGAGTGCAAAGGGTTAAATTATACGTGTGGTTGTAAATTATCTCGCAATTTTTATTCCAAGAATTTAAATTCATGATTTATACTAAAAGAAGTATTGCTATTTTCACATTTTGAGCCTCAAGAATTAATAAATAAGAGGTTTATTAAAAATATTTTCAATCAGAGATTTAGTTTGAAAGTTAAAGTTGAGCACCTCCTGACTAGAACGGAATCGCGAAACGGTTGGCCTGGCATCGGTGCACTTTCCTCTCTGAAATCTCGCTTTCGGTCCAGACGCCCTTGAGTCTGATTACACACCTCGCTCTCCCGCACCTCTTTCGTCACTGCCACCACGTTGATTCCCTTCAACGCGGCCTCCTCGTCACCCTTTTCACGTCAGGTGTCTGGCCTCGTGCGCGTTTAGTCCACAGACGCGTTTGACAACAGGAAACCAGCCGAACGACTTCGAAACGTACCGGGATTTTTGAATTTTCATATTTCGTGAACGTCAAATGAAAACGGTTATTGGAAAATCCAAGTCGCTTCGTTTTTCATCTGTGTTTACGAAAACTTGTTTCGTTGTAACAAAAATGGATTATTTTCTGTAAAATAGATTTCAGACTCTTTACTTTGCTTTTCTTGAATGCAGGTTGATATTTGTCGAATGCAAATGGTGTTAATTTTTTAAATATTTAGAAATTATTATGTCTACCTTGTAAATATCGATCAGATCTCCAGCTGCTTCCTGAAAACACCTGACGATAATTACACCGAATAATTTCTCATTTTCTGAAGCGTGAATTTTATCAAGAAATTAAGTTCTTTTGATGTCTAGTACAAACTGTAATTAAGGATTCGCGCGGACGGTGTTACTTTCCCTTTCGTCAGGTGGGTGGGGGGTGAAAATAAAAAAGAGACGGTCTCCAAGATGTCTTCACGGGCCAAAAAAGCTCGCTAAATATTCTCGGAAGTTTTCGTGTTCGCGAGCAAGGCTAAATAAAAGCCAGGGACCAACGAAAACTGCTCTAAAAACGAGTACGAACAAGGAGAGAGCACGGTTCTAGAGTCAGGGAGCAGCACTTGAAGCGGCACGGCAGCCGCCAGTATTACCAGACAGAAGGTTTTACTGGGTGTGTTTTAGCGAACGTCGCGTTACATAAGCTCGCGTTTTTCCTGGCGGATCGTTTGGCTCCGATTTGCGTGCGGAAAAGCCGCGCGACGGGAACGCTACTCGTCGCTACTTAGCGCTTCCGCTTCCGGCCGCAGAGCAGCTCGTTAGATCGGGCGGTGCGGTGTGTTGGCACGCACCCTCGAGTCCTGCGGCTTCGACGCCCTTTTTCCCACCCCTCCCTTTTCGTTACGTTACAACGAGATCTGTGGCGCGCGTATGCAGACCGGATACGGAGGGAACAGGGAGGGCAGGGAGATGCAGGGCAGAGAAATCAGAGAGGGAGAAGAGAAGGAGCTAGTCGGCTTCTGTTGCCAAAAACCGAAATGAAACGCGCCCGGGGGAGAGCAGGCTGGTCGACGACTGCCAGAGTCGTTCTCCGCCTCGCCCAGCCTGCTTCGCCGATGATTGTGCCGGTGCTGCTTGCGCCTGTAGTCGAGGGTTCTCGTTTTCCGGCGTGGCTACGAAGACAAAACAAAAATCAGGGCCAAATAAAGCCGAGAGGAAGAGCGTCGTGGCGCTCCCCTCCTCGTTGTACAATAAACCGCAATGCAAAACGAGAGAAACGGGCGCGAGAAAGAACGATCAAGATCGAGAGAGACGAACGGTGAGGTCGAGGAACGCAACCGAACGTGATCGTCTACACGGTCGTGTAATTTTTATGGCGAGAACGAATTCCTTCATTGAAAGGAGAAACGATTGAATTTCGATTTATTTTATTAGAATTCGTTGATTAATCGAGAAAGTTTGCTGGTTCAGAGAGGGTGGAGAACCATAGCTGGCTAATGTACTTGGTGCAATATTTTGGAAACTATAATTGCTGGTAGAATGTATTTTACAATGGTTTCTGCTGTTATTAAAACAAACTCAGATGTAAAAAATGGACAGATTTTAATTTAAACCTAGTCTGGTCTAAGTTGCTGTATGAGAATGCGAGGTACGTGCAGCCACGTGCAATTTAGACTCTTTTAATTGAGGGGAAGTGTCCCACCGCTCTCTTTATTCGTCTTTTCTGGGTTAGATTCTCTTTATATTCTCCTTAGGTTCTGGGGGAGTTTCCAATACCGAAATCAACTGTGAGGCTCCTCCCCCTTAATTTACCTTCAACTAATTGAAACTACATTGCACCTGAGTGCACCTTTATAGTCTACTGAAAATTATCTTCTCGAACATTTAGATTATTTTTAAAAAAATCAATGATAAAAATTTACAGAATTTAATAACGCTGATTTTGGTTAATTAAATAATTTGTTTGGTAATGTAGTGGATTTAATAAGTTTTCTATCTCATATTATTTTTTGTTTGCTGTTAAATATTACAATATTTTGTATTTCTCTATATTTTAATATTATCCTTCACAATTTCTCAACGCGTGATGTATCCCTGTATTAATTTAATTAAAAAATGAACATTTCAGAGTATTAAATCAACACCTGGGTATTAAAGCATTTAATTTGATGGATCATGATCCAGGTTTAAAAAGAAAATTTGAACTGCTAGGAAACTAATTCCCTGTCTTCATCAATCTTTCGCCGCTAGAAGCACCCCTTTCCTATAAATGAAATTTTTAACGAGCAAAAAATGTATACAACATACTCGGCAAAAAGTTGCGTTAAAAATACATAAGCTTATAATAATTAGTGCCTCGAAGCAACCACGCATTATGCGAATAGATTTATTGCAAATATTCAAGAATGTTATTAAAGGGATTTTTAAACTTCTTCAAGTTTGAATAGACGACAATTAGTACAACAAATAATTGATTGTTAAATAAAATAATTTAAGCAACGTAGGTTGTAAAAATGGTAATAAGACGTACTCAAGCTCTAACTATTCTGATTATTATTATTACGTGCTCGTTAATCAACGTCTCAATAATTTCTGTAACTTATCGCACCGTCAATTAAAGTCGTAGCCTTCAAGCTTTTTACCTGCAGGATTATTTATCAAAAGTCAACCTTCTAACGATAAAATTCGAACAACTCCGTCGCAAACTCCACGTCTGACAGATCTGTGTGCCCTACCGTTAATTGTATTATACGTTTACCGCGCAATACCATAACTTTTCCTCGAACGTAATGCATAGATCAAACGCTTCGATTTATCACTGGAGTAACAGGTATATCGATTCCCCATCACTTCTAATAATTCACCAGCCGTATTTGCGTGCAGCGAAAACGATCGAATCCTCGATCTCGATCTCGCACCCCTTCATCAACGAGTCAGAAGCGATCAGGTAGCACGAGCAGTCACTCGATATCGCTATTTTCTGTTGGCTAATCGCGAATCCGATCAAAGGACGAGATACTATCGCTCATCGACGGTCGACAAGTTTCTCCTCCCGGGTTCCTGTTCGCGCAACAACGAAGACAAAGTATCCGGGCGCAGGGGCAGGGAATTCATTATTCGCCGTGGCCGCCTTCTTTCGCGATTCCTGCCGCGGGGAGGGTTAAAGGACCCGGCGTAATTAAATCAGTCGCCCATTAGCGGAGACCCGTCAGAGCCAGGTCGTCACGGATTCCGTCTAATTAATGCAAAGCAATGCCGATGCCAACCGGTACGGGGCAAGCCTGTATCGGTGTGGCGGACCGAGGGGTGTTATCGCGAGCAACGGCAGAGATTTGGCCGGTTATTCGGTGCGAAGGGCGCAGTTTATGTGTTTATCTTCCACGTGTAACTGGGCTGCGATAGGTTGTAAATTGTGGGTCAAGTCGGTTCGGTAAACCGATTCATGTATTTTGAAGAGGGTCGGCCGTGTTTGTTGCGGAAGGGTGTGTTTCACCCCTGAATTAGTGGCACGTGTTTCCGTTGGGTGAAGGTGAAAATGTTTGCTTAACTTGATTCAACTGGTAGGTGATTCGTTTGATTATTAGGCACAGTTGTCGCGGGCTTGGCCGACCTTTCGTCAGCTTTTATTTTATTATAGTAATAAGTTCTCTTTTCGGAGAAAATTCTTTTGAAAAATGATAAATCAATTATTTCATTTTGTGACATAATTCTTGAGTAATTTTAGAGAAATCTTTATTTCAAATTCGATATCAGTTAAATGCAACCCGGATCAACATGTCACCTCGCTGTCAGTTCGAGGGTTAAATTAACCGAAACAATGAAAAAGAGGCGGTCAGATTTCGAAAAGGTTACTAACGAGCACCCTCTTAGCGCGGCTCACCTTTCCAACCTGCTGTCGTATTGATGCAGCAAAGTATCTGAAGAGACACTTCGCCGACGGGGATGAAAAGGGGCAAAGATTCGACGGTCACGTAAACGTTGAACAGAGGGGTTGTCCAGGCGGTTTGTTTGTCCAGCCAGAGTGGCGTATTGTTACAGAGACGCTAGCTGGACACGCGAACTCCTACTTAATGGGCTTTCTGTGTTTGACGCGTGGCCACGATCTTTGTCTTCTCCTCTCGTTTCCGGCTGTTCGATTGTCGCACGTTCGCCGAGTTAAATGCAAGCTTGTTCGGTTGCGTGGCAGGAATTTATCGGTCTCGTGTAAACTTTAACAATACACGAGAAGAAACGGTACCCTCCTTCGTATAAACCTTAATCGCGTGCATTTAATTATTCAACAAAGACAAAAGCGTTACTCGCAATATCAAAATACGAAACCTTGATTAATTTAAAATCAACCCCCATGGTCTTATCATTTTTCAAGAAATTAAAATTAAACTTTTAAAAATTTGGTCAATTGTAAATTAATTTAAGGTATAAATTAGTAGAATAAATTTCAATTTGGTTAATTTTGATGACTTATATTACTTTCCACGGTATGGAAATGGCTCAATCCGTTTAATCAAAAAATTTGAATGGTCTCTTTAAATAATTCGCGCGTTTAACGGATCCGTTCGCAGATTAAAATAATTCACACCCTCGGGATCCCCGTGTTTTTGTTCGCCGGTGATCCTCAAAGAACTCGACAAAAGGATAAGTCACGGTAAAAGCAGTATGGTGATTAAGTTGTGCAACTCGTTGGGATTTAACCGTATTACGTCGTGAAATTTTCCAACCATCTGCTTTATTTCCGAGGGAGGAAAAAAGGTGAATAAACCGAGGAGCAAGAGAGAAAAAAAAAAGAAAGAACGAATGCGTAAGCGAACGCGATCTTGATTAAAACCCTGGGACCCATAATTTTTTCTCTCTGCAAAGGAAAAACGAAAATCGAGAAAGGGGATACCCTCTTATATATTCTCGCGGAACGTTGCGCGACGGCGTGTACGATTTATGTTATAATTATCTCGAATTTCGTAATTAAAAAAACACGAACGTCATCGCGCATGATTTTTCGAGCGTTTCCTCGTTGTTATCTCGTGTTTTCGAGTTTCGTTGTTTGGATCAACAATTTTTTCGGGGGGACGACGACATCGATTTTTCTGCCCTCTCCGCTCGCTTCTCCGCCGCGTTCGCGCGAGAACGCCAGGCCGGTCGTTAACTCGCAAAGCAAACACGAAATCGCGTCTGTCGCGACCGAACCTAATGCAGTTTAAGCGTATAGGGTGCATAAAGCGAATTCATAAAGCGACACGAGCCTCGCAATAATCGAGATCGCAGTTTCGGCCGAGTGGAGTGCGGACGGGGGCGAAGGGGTAGTGCAGGGGTAGGTAGCGGGCGATGCAGGGTGGTTTAAGGGTGGTAGAAACGGCACGAGAGAGGGAGGGAAACGAGGGAAAAGAAGGACAGAGGGGGACGAAGAGAGAAAGAGAGAGGAAAATCTGGGAGCTTCGTTGGCATCCGGTCTACTCGGCACGGCAGACTCATTAAGGGGTTATTTCAAAGTTTAACTGAATCGAGTTGAGAGGATGAGATGATAAAAACTCAGACCTCCCTCGTTCCTTCTCCCTTCTCCCTATACAACCGATCCCCCCCCTATCCAGTTCGTTCTCTTTCTCTTTCTTTCTTCCGATCCCTGATCCCTGTTCCTTTTTCTCCCTGTACCCCACCTCTTCCTTCGTCCCACGGCTATCCTTCGGCTTGGATAGACTTCTTTGCTCCCCACCTTTCGGTCGACACCCTGTACCGTCGGCAATATTAATTAACGTCATCCTGCAGCCGCAGTCTAGATATTTGCAGTTTGTTAGCTGAAAAGTCGCTAAGTCGTGACGCCCGTTTCTCCTTCTTTAACCGTTCTTCCTTTACCCGCTGTCGCGCCTTCGTCCTTTTTCCATGGAACGCTTCTTTCTTTTTCCGTTCCCCTGTCCAATGCCACCACCATGGTCGTCGCGTTTAACGCGTATATATACACCCGCCACTTTCTCCCCGCGAGCGATCTTTTTGCCACCGGACCCGTCCGTCGAACTTGCCAGCCGTGAGGAGGGGTTGAAAACGCCGCAGGCTTTTTCGAGAGCCGGGGCCGGCGCGAGGTCGTGTATTAAATTAATTTTCATGGGAAAACGGCGCCTGATAATCCGTTTAATCGGCAATATCCAGAGAAAGAAAGGCGACGGCGTAACGCGGAACGACATGGTATTTACAAGCATCGCTTTATTTCCTATTCGATTATAAAGTAATCAGCGTCCAGCCCTTAGGCAATAATTGTCTCCAGATTTGTACGACTTCTTGAAGTTTCTTATTCACACCTTAATAATAGCCATTTGACCTTCTTACTAATTTAGAAATAATTAATAAGCTTTCTTATATTTAATTAAACTCAGATCCAACCTATGGCCACAATGTGTGGTAACTTTCTGATCATTTTCCTTGGGGAAAAGTGTCCCATCATTCGTCTTACTACTTCTATTCATATTCGAAGGGAGTACTATCATGTCAAGGTATAATCTCTTGCAACATTCAAGTATGAAACAAATGGCGAGGCCTTCCTCCCCTATATCACCATTTTCCCTAAGGAAGCCTATCGTACCCAAGACTATACTTACCAACGTTCCTCTACGTTTGCCCAACGACGATTGATGCATAAACCTGTTATCCCGGTTGCCTTCGCTTCTTCTTCCATTTGGCGTTGTGTTTTTTAAATTGATTAAACAGGATCGCCATTATGGCCAAGTAAATATTTTTATTCTGAATGATTGATTTATGAGTTGCGTTTGTGTGAACGACTCGAGTGGCACGGTACTGTCGAGTTGAACAATAATAAATGTCTTAGAGTGAAATATAAAAGTTCCAATCTAATTTTGAAACTTGGATAATAAAGAATTACGAAATCCAACACTCAAATTTAAAAAATTTTAATATTCGGAGAATAGTCACGGAGACAAGTATCTGACTTTCAAAATTTAATTGAAAAAATACAAAAAAAAGAACCTAACCGGTTATAGAAATCTGTTCCACCAAAGGCGATCGCGAAAGAAATATTCTTCAGTCAAAATAATGAAACTGACATTCGCCCTTGTTGAAGATTAGTATAGTAAATCGTGGATTAGTCGGGAAGGATCCAGTGGGATCGTCTCGAAGGTAAAGTACCAGGGACAACCATCGGCTTGACTTATGCGACCAATAAATACGCGGAATCCTCAGGAAGAGTGAACAAGTTGATGGTACGAGGTGGCCGCCGCCTCGTGTTACCGGCTAACCGGTGGCGTGTAAACAAATTGGCAGTAATGACGTTGCAATTTGTCAGATTGGCAGGGCACACGTATGCCGCAGCGTGTATGTTTGCATATGTGACGCGAGAGGGGTGAGATTGGTGTCCGACGTGGCCGGCGTACAGGTATACACACCTGGCTGATTTGCATACGTACGCGCCTACCTACCTACCGCAGGTGTTCCCTGTCCACGTTCACGGGGCTACCGATAAGATTGCGTCATTTCACGTTGCTCCGAGGAACAATCCGATCCGGAGAATTGCTACGCGATCCTTCACCAGGATTCTTCGAGCCTTGCGGCCGGGCACGTGGAACGCGAGACGCGTTTCGATGCCAGCTTTAATTAATTAACGCGTTCGCTACCTGCGACGTCTTGATATGCAACATCTTCCACTTTTATAATAAAATTTTTGAAATTTGACAGCTTTATTTTAAAAAGTAAACGTTGCAGAAGTTCATGCATCGATTTCCTATCTGAAATGTACCCTGGTAAATTACGTGTGTATTTAGATAACTAATTAAATTAATTCTCAAGTGTGATCTTAACGATCGTAAGAAAACTATTAGTGAAAATAACATTCAGTTTAATGTCCACTTTATTAACCGGCTTGTGCCTTTTATCGCTCGTTTTTATGACCCTATTACAGTTCAGTGGTTTCGGTTGTTACACATTAGATATTAAGTAGTTTAGTTCAATATTAATTGCGTCGGCGTTTCTAATGACATTATTTACAAGCGTTTAGGTACTGACATAAACACGTTCCCGATGTTCGACCATAATTATCGACCGTAATTTCATCTCGTTAATTTGATCTGATGATTTATATATTTCTCTCATGAAATTAATAAAATGAGATAAATAATTGTTCAAGAAGTTTTTAAACAGATGTAAATTAAAATACAAACGACGTCTGAGATTGGATTATTTCATTTTATGCAGTTTTATGGAAAAATAAGTATTTAGTACGTTTTGGAAAAAAAACTACATTGAAAAGCACAGAACAGGTTCTTGTTTTGCTAGCTGTTATTTATTTTTTTATTTTCACAAACATAAGAATGCAAAGGATAAGGTCATACGTGGTAAACCTTGAAGTAAAAACTATTCAAGAGAGCAATTCAAAGATTTAATCTTAGCTGCAATGCAGCTATCGTTAGAATAATTTATAAAGGCAATTTTTGCAATTTTTCCCAAAATGAAATTAAAAAAGAGCAAATGTCTACAGGACACCCTTTAAGAACTCCTGAAGGTAACATTTAAATTGGAGTCTCTTTGCGAGTCATTTTATGATAGAAAATTGTTTTTGATAATATTTTAATTAAAAAAATTTCTACCTCTGTTTTGTATAAAACTGAGTATTTAGGCACTGATTAATATGAATACGAATTTAATTATTTAGGTAAATGTAAATTACAAACAAATTGTAAATAATATAAAAGGTTTAAAAATGTGCTTTTGCACTTGTATACATTCCCCTCCTCCCAGAAAAGGCTTCTAAATCCGCCACCGAAACTGTGGAAATGTGATGCAATCGCTAATTTAATATTGAACTAATACTAATTTACCACTTAAAAGTAAATAACTTACCACTTAAACGTAAGCATGAAAGGTTTCGGTGAAGAAATCGGCAACATCTATACACACGTATAATTAAGCAACTATTCAATCACAGTACCGGTGCAAAATCTCCAATTGATGCATTAAAGACAGCCTTCGTTTAACGAGTGCCAGTAATTTCTCACAGGAAAGACGTACTTAAACCTTCCACCAATTATGAGGCACCTGCAGGAAGTCGATAATAAATACCACCCTTCCGTGATTTATCTCGAAATTACGTGTAAACGTGGATGACACTGGTTGTATACCGGAATCCGCGTTGCACCGAGCCATAATGTCACGACTGTGATACCGGTTCGTGGACCGGTTAAGAAGAAAGGGGGAAAAAAAAAAGGAAAGTCCCTTCACGTAACACCAGTATGGCGTCTGATTTACTTACACGAGGGGCGCGAGCTTATTGAATGCTCATGTGTTTTGACGTTAACGAGCGTAATGCCCCGTTAAGAATCCCCCAGAGGCCAACGGGGTCGAGCTGCCGGCATACAAATCGAGAGCTCTCATTTTCTGCGCCAATGTCGCCCCGTTAGCTCGGGGAGCCCTGTTCGTAAGTACGCTCGGGCCCCACCGCGCGCGTAAAAAAGTAGACATAATTCGTTACAAGTGGCCTGCGTAAAACGACGCTTTCGTCGTCGTTTCAATATCGCCGCGAGACGCGTTGTTGCACCGAAATTGATACCACTTTCTGAAACTTCCCCGCTCTCGTGCGAAACCGTACAAAGCGAATCTCGCTTGATTGCGTACATTAGGAGCGGGTACTAGGGCAATCGCTCCAGGTAATGTCTTGTATCGTGCCTCGGGGACGGTCATTAGAGCAACCTCTTGCAGTAATGTGATATATTGTAATCTAAACATACCAGGGTGGTAACTGAGGCTATTGATTTGAACAGAGCAGCTGAATATTACTCGACTATCTACACTTGGCTGAATAGGTGACATAATTGAGAGAATTTTGATTATTTTTAATACCAAATCATTCTTCCTGGGGATAAAATTATTTCTTGCTTTCTCGAAGTTATTTTTAAAACGTATCGTATAACTCACGCTGAACATTAAAGGGTTAACTAATTTTGTCGAATTATATTCGGACTTTGATTTGGGTTTGTTCGATTTCCTTTTCGTTTATTGGAACTTCTCAACGAGTACAGCAAACGATAGAGCGTCCTCGCGCAATAAACAATTTCTCAAGCGGTTATACGAGCGAAACCATTAAGAGAGTGCATTTCATTTCGAGGAACAAGCCGCTCCAAACATGCTCCCGGAATGGTTAATCTTACAAGTTCCCCCTAGCGTCTCCACTCTTAACGAGACTTTTATGGTGGAATATGCAACTTCGTCCGGTCAAAAGTCGTTTTAACTTTCGCGAGTGTTTGCGGCCACGTGTAGACCTTGCAGGCACACCCTACATTTAACAATTCCTGCTCTATGGACTGAATTACCATTGGTTTCTTACAATGAAGCCAGAAGTAAGCTTTTGGTAATTAATTGTATTCAGGAGTACGTTTTATCATTTTAGAGTCTGAAATGGAAATAACATACTTTTAGCAATAGTTATATCATGAAAAATCTGACACCCCTCTCAAATTCGTACAATTCTAGTTTTTTAAATAATTTGCCATTCAATTAAATACGGCACATGGTGTTCTAACGAGTTCTTTTTAATTTTTGTTTCAGGTAAGAAGCATACAAGTTTGAGCAATAAACGTAAAACTTCGCAGTGCAATTTCTTGTGCAGTGAGTATTACAATCACCTTGTTTCGCACCTGTCCTTTACCATATTACAATGTCTTCTGTAACTATCAACTCTCTGATTTACTACAAAGTAAGAAAACGAATCTCGACCATAATTAACTAGAAAATTGTATTACAACGTGCTAGTTAAGTTACGTTGATCCGTTAACCTTGGCGAATGCGATACATTCATTCATTATATTTTTCGCAAAAACACTTTGGCGTGTTGGTAGCTGAATTCTTCAGAAGTGAGTAAGTTAATTTCGCGTGGCAGATCGATAATTGCGATACAATTACCGTGATTTCACAGAAATTATTCAGATAAAAACTAAGATAGTTTCAATGAAAAAGAAATAAGTCTTTAATGTGACAATTTTCACAATATTTCATTATTTTCATCTATACTTCGAAGTAATTGATAAAAGTACTTCTAATTTAAATACAAAAATTCAAGCATCGCTCATGAAATTGACAGCAGAGTGTAACATTGAGCGCAATTTTACAAAGGGACCATTGAAACGTTCCAGATTTTAATTTAAACGGGTTCTTTTTCTCCGTACGACAAAACCGTCGGTAGCGAAAGGATTAAGCACACGTTCGTTAAACTTTAGCGTGTGCAACAGATGTAAAAACGAGTTAGATAGCGAACGGCGGACAAAACTTAATCGATTCGATCCAACAAACGGTGTTTCGTATCCTTCGTTCAGCCGGGATCCAGATAGATCAAAGCTAAGCGTCGTGGAATGGGCAGTGGCGGATTGACAACGGTCTGCTTTGACATCAGTAGGAGAGGCAGCGGTGGTCAGACGGGAAGGTTTGCGGCTCGGTCGCCGGAACCAGGGGACAAGGGTTAGGAGGGGAAAGGAAGCGACCGCTCGCTTTAATTACGCGGAGCCATTGTTGCGGCCGGTTGTTTATAATTAATCGTTCGAAAGCCTGTCTCTGTGGACGACAGATATGACGGCCAATAAAGTACGTCGCCGCGCCGACCTGCCGCACACCGATGCGGAATTTTGTTATCGTGGAATTTCGGTTTCCAAGCCGTTCAAATCGAAATCCTGAACGGCGATCGACTGTGTGCCTGGGGGGGTAGGGGATCGATCGGAACGCGAAGTGTCAACCCCCTGTTGTTGCTTCGAATATTACTCGGCTCGGTTTGAAGACCGACGGTGAAACGGTCCGTTGGAATCGCGAACAAACAAGGAACGCGTACGGCGATTGTTGCGAAACATCGATTGGGAAAGTTGGAATAAATAGAGTAACGTTTCGGGTGCCGGGTGCATAGTGATACGGGGTGGTCAAACAATTTGATTTTCCTTTTAGAATGATTGTCGGTTTGCGTAATTGAAAACCGAACTTCAATGAATTTTTTAGTTATTTATATTGCAAGGATTTTTAATGAAAAGAATTTTAAAGGTTTTAAAGTATTTGTGTTTCTTTTTTTCATGAAACTGTATACTTTTTATTATTTTAAAAAGTTTGCAAATAAAAAAGATATTAGATATTTTGATAACGTCCAAAAGCGGTATATTCCATTCGAAAATTAGAAATATTAGAAAAATCGCTTCATATAATAAAAGTATACAATTTTATTTTAAAAAATGCTCTATCTATAAAAAAATAATTACTCCACTGTTATAACCCCTATAATATTATATAACTTTCATAAATATTCTTAAACATCAGTTATTAATTGCAACATGATACAACGTTCTGTTTTAGAATGACAAGTTGCTAGTTGTGTGTACGTAGTTTTACGAAGAATCTTTAATACATAGTTTAAACCAAATTAGCATTAATTTTCATCTACTTATGGTTTTTAAGCACTGACTCACCTTTCAATCACCTTGAATCACCTGACATATCGAATGCTAATGTCGGAATAAATTCTGCTATCTTTCGTTTAACTGTGTCGACGAAGTCCAACGTCTTGATTATAGATTCGTGTTAAGAAACTCGATTCAATCGAACTGAGCCCCGTTGGCGTATTCGAGTGGCACAGATAAGCTGTCCATTGAATTCGTATTATTCAGAAGCTTGTCTATGCCAGCTTCAAATGAACCGTGCTTAATTTCGAACTCCAGCATTTTTGCCAGATCGATTCCTCGCTTCCTCTCATCAACATTGGTCATACACAATTGGCCCGTGCTTTGATCCAAACCTTTCTTCTCCTAACAACCACATCCAAGGTAAAGGAAGGTCCACTTTTACTAAGGAAATACATGCATCCATTCAATTTTGTATAAAACCATTTTAAATCATTTTCTTCGAAGAGCCAGCTGTAACTTTATCGTAAGCTATGCAGTGGCGTACAGATATGTAAAAAGATTCATACGTTCCACATATTTTTGCATAGGAGACTACTCCATCGTGGCAAAAATAACGTTGCTTGTTAGACTAAGTGCATTGTTAGACTTTTGGAATTATATATTTGAAATTTTACAACTCTGATTGAAATATTAATTCTTAAGGAAATGGATAGATAATTTTCTAAGCATGAATCGGTTACCTTACAGAATTAGCCTTACCGCATTTTTGAAAAGGAAATTATTGTTTAAAATCGTCTCAGCTACCCCGTATTTCCGGCTCTTACACCAGTTCTGGGACACCCTGTACAATTAGAAATTGGATGAAATAGGTCCGTCTATGCCTCAACAAAAGAACCGAATATTGTTGAAAATACTTTAAACGATTCTAATTCGATACCCAGCGGCATTCGATAGCCGGAGACCATTCTTCTGCAAAGTTATTGCACTTCGACGTCGAATTACTTCGATAAAATATTCTCAGACAATCGGCGGGTACCACGGAGGAAAGACGATTTCTCCGTAGAAAGAAAGAAAGGAAAAAGGAAGAACCTTCTGTGCTTTTCGTATTCTATCCGCGAGGAAAGGTCGGCCGTTTCTGACAGCGGTGGTGATCGCGAATGAAATAATGCGCTGGCGTAGGGGGAGCGAGGCCGATATTCCAACGGGTTTTTCTGTCCCGCAGGAGCCTGTTCGGCGGAAGCCATTCGATAAAGTGATTAGGTAAGTTCCGAGGAAACGAGGGAAAAAAAGAGGTGGCGGGCGAGTGGCCGCCCCGGGTGGGGGAGGTTTGGGGGAGGCAGGGGGCGAGGGCAAATGAAATGGCGGTTAGCCAACGGTTATTGCGAGCCACTTCGGTGCCATAGAAATAGAGTTATCCCCATGACGTGGCTTCGTGTTCACAGTTTCGCGAAACAATACGACGCGATTCGATATAATCCGCGGCATGGTTAATTGCTCGCAAAATCGATCGATTTATTAAGTCCCACCGCGTGCTGAAAGTATTCGCTGGGAACTGAAAGACTGTCGAAAATCTGACAGGGTTGTTGATGCGCCATGCTACGAAGAGTGCTCTATCTTGTCGCGAAGATGCCTTTTCACTTGGAGGAAGCTTCAGGTTCAGATCGTCGCAAGAATATCATTAAACAGTCATTTTCTCTCCAACAAATTTCACTTATTATTTTCCTAACATTTAGTTATTTCTGTTATTTACAATTTCGGCCACTCGACACGTGCAGCCCTAATTAATTACGGCACGGGCGACGGATTTCAATGGAAACTGAAACGTGACCGGTTAAAGTATTGAGTTCTAGAAGTTATTAAGTTCCCGACCTCCATATAATCCAAAGTAAAAAAGAAATTCTTTAACGACTTCGAGCCGTAAATTCGCGTCATTCGCGTGCAGGCATGCGCGTTTGTTCGTTCGCTCGCTTGGTAGCGCATAACCACGGAAAAGACGAGGCACAGCAAGGCAGGAGAATTATTACCAGCAACCTTGTAGCGAAGGTTGCGCAACGACGAGAACGAACGAACCACACACGTGGTTATAAGCTTGTGACGCAGCTGATCAAACGTAAATGCAGCTATGCACGCATGCATGCACGTATTATATGCACACGCACACGGCGTAACTAGGCATGCTTGGCCCTGTCAATTGACTCAAATGCACATTTACCCTACATCCTCGACAATTACATAATGGGGCTACGCTGAAGCGCGGAACCCGGCTGACTTTTCGCCATTTTCGACGTGCAATTCACTCCAGAACGCGGATGATCGATTTGCCGCGGTTACTCGTCGAACCGAGGGAATACATTTTTAACGGGGGGATACATTTTTTCGATGAAATTCGTGCGGTTCGGTATCCAGCAGGTCGCCTAAACCACGTTTAAAGAGACATAGGTACACTCCTGTGAAAATTATCTCAAATATTATTATAATATATAATTGAATGCAAAAAAGTGCAAGGAATCGTATTGGAAGTTTAAATTCGAAAATTAATTAATCGTATCCTTAATAAGTTCTGCTATACTTGTCTGTTTTTATTTGTGGATGCAATTAGAATTTAATTGATTTATAATCTCGGTCCCCTCGTTTCGTTAAATTAGTAGAATGATTTTTAATATTTAGTACGACCTCTTTGGCTATTGATAGTGGCCTCAATTCTTAAGGCCATACTTGATGTGCAGTGATTTATGCGCTCATTTATTTTCGGTGCATCGTGCTATACTTCTTGAATGTTTTAGATAAGGACATCTTTACTAGGATCGTATCTTTCGTAATCCAGGCGTCTTAAAATAAATTATACAGTTTCAATCGAGTGTGGATTACGGAAATTACCGAGTCAATTTATGCACGATATATGTAAAAATTATTTTATGTCCTAGTTACACCTTAATATTTTCTGGGAAAATAGCAAACGCTTGGAATAAATGGCACGTGCAAAATTGCATCAGTACAAGGATACTTTTTTTCAAATTTTTAAAGCTTCTGTAAATGATTTATGAATAATTAATTTATGTATGATCTGTTTATCGAGGACATTAATTAAAGTTAATTAAATATTCTGGTGTGTGTGTGTGTGTGTTGCACAAACGATGTAGTTTATATCGATTCTATCCTCTCTATTTAGGGTGATATTTGATTAACCGTTTAACGCTGTGCGTAGAATAAGCACATTTCGTAATGAGATGTGTATCGTAACGTGAAACTGTGATTTCGAATTAATTTAGTTTATTTGACGGAGTAGGAAATAATGTCATCAAATCGATGTGTGCAATAGAAAGTAGCACGTTTCAGTTTCCTCACGAAAAATAGCATACCTTATCTGTCACTATAAAAGTCGCTCGCATCAAAAATATTAATCAGCTGATTAACTTTAAATCAGCCTGACTACCGAATGAAGTTAGAAATAAAAGTTTGTAAAAAAGCCCCGCAGCTTGTTAGAAGATCAACGCGGATGCATGATTTATCAGCAAGAATCCTAAAAGTTACTAAAATTTATCGCTTTACGCGAATCACTTGGAGGATCGTTCCGAGAAAATTAAAATAGAGAAACTCAAGTATTCACGCCGGTACCGAGAAACGAGCGTCTCTTTCTAAGCAAATATTATTCCATTGCGAACGAATTGAGACCGTTGGCGTAACCAGAAGGTGCAATTGCTTGGCGTTAACGAGTACCACGCACCGTGGGATTGGCAAACAGAGCAAAATGTTTTATGCCAGGCATCCAATTCCTGGCGAGATTTACGAGTTTGTAGCCGAGACACTAAACGTCAATGCAGAAGATGGCCTCTGTACGCGCACCGCTTCCGTTCGACGGGCCGAACCAGTCGAAGTTTTAATTACTCGTCGCAATAATGAACCAAGAGCCGTCGCGTCTGCACGGAAGAAACAAACGTCGCCACGTATTTCCCGTTAGGGCTTAATTAATGTAATCAGGCCTGGTAATTACCGTATTGTCCGATCGTGCATTAATCATTAGCAATTCCTTGATTCCGCCTGGGTACCGTTTAATGGGGCGACATCCTGTGTGTGCCAGCGCAAGCTGCTCGACAACCGTCGTGTTGGCCTCGATCGTTACGTGCTTTTTGCGACCGCGTGTAATCTAAGGAAAATTCAATTTAATAATAATTTACCCAGCTATTCGTAAATGTGCAGCTCGTACCGTTACTCTTAGCCTTTCTCAGGAAAAATGGCGGTAAGGGGTACGCTAGCAAGTTATCATGCGTTGTGAGGGAGTTAGATCTGAATTAATTACTTTTAAATAGTGTTAGATAATTAAGAAACGAGGTAAAGTGGACTATAGGCTAGGTTAATCACTGTGCCCAGACATAAAACGAATGTTGGGGTATTCTTTTTCTTCATTACTTCTTCTAGGGATTAGCACGACAGTGTCGATACTGTTCGAGGATATTCTTTATCAAAGAGGACCTCCTGATCTCGATACGTTATTTCAGTCGCGGCATGTCGACTTTTCATTTTCCGCGTTTTTCCTCGTCGTTGTCGCCGCTTCTTGTCCTGTTATTTCCGATGTTCCGTCTCCGGACGTTTAATTCCAGGTTGGCGGTTTAGTAATTCAGACGCGGGCAAGGTGAAAAACGACTTCCGTATTCTTTTTTCCATTATTCTCTCTCCATTTCTATGGTAATTAACCCTTCCGCGAGCGCCGTTTGTAAATGTATTACCTAGGAAAATTACACCCACGCGATCGCTACGGTTTATCTTCTAATTCCTCTTTCAACGGTCGTTCTTTTTGATACTTTGCCCCCCCCCCCCCCCTGGAACCTTAGACAAATTGGAATTTCCTTGGGTACACACAGGAACAGACGAGAGAAGAGGGGGTGGGGGGAGCGATATACTTTACGTTCGTATTTTATTTTCAGAGAAAATGGACCGGATAAAAATGCCGTTCCTCCTCGAGGGAATGTAAAATGGATCGTGTGAAATCTTTCTAGATGGAAATTTAACGATGACTTCTGTTTTTTCTCCCTTTAATGAGATCGTCCCTTTCTTTCTTTCGAGAAAAAGTTCAAGGAGTCGCAATTCCTTAAAACAAGAAGTAAACGAATCCATTATAGGATCAAGTACCGAGTGTCGCATTTATTGCAAATTAAAGCGAACAATTTAACACTTTAACTGCTACGCTGCAACTACTACAAATTTCATTTGATAATTTTATTTTTCACAAACTTTATATTCTGTATTCACAATATTTTGGTATTTCTGTTGTTCATAATTTCAAATATCTACCAGGAATAATAATTTTTTAATGCAATATAAACGAACCATGTAACGTTTATATTTTCATATTCGTAAGGTTCTCGTTAAATTTACGTGATCGATACCGAGCGATAAGCTACATGTCATCATTAGTGGCGCGTACAATCGTGACGTATCGTTTCTTGAACAACGGAACCGGCATCGCGTACGCAGGTATTGGTGGCGTACGGGCGCATACCTACCCCCGCACGTGTATGCACATCTCTAGAGCAAAGTATCCGAATTGTTTGTCCGATGCCAATAGGTGGTATGGCGCTGAGTTGCGTTTCCATGTTCCCTCTAAAAGGTCAGTCGCGTAACATTCCGATTGCATGCTGTAAAGTTCCTGCGACCGGTGTCCCATAACTGTTTTCGCTCGTTAACCGTGCTCACGCTGTTTTATTCTGTAAACGATTGTCACGGCGAACGCTTGAAAAATAGCTGTATTTGTTTTAGTTCCAGCGATTGTGTATCGCTTCCATTTATCTGCTGTTTGTTCCGTTATTCCGATACGCTTCTCTCTCTCTTTTTTTTTGCCCGTGTAACTTTGCGCGCGGAATTATTTTCGACTTGCGATGAAATTTACTATTCTTTCTGCTAGAAAATAACAAAAATCCGTGGAATTTTACAACCGCGTCGAGCATTTATTAAACGCGACCGATTAAAATATCGCGGTCTCTGTATTTATTTGTTTGCTAATAGTCTTTTGTTTATTTGACGCATAAACGTATTTACACGAGAGCCACGGTCGAAATTTAGGAATGACTAGGTCAACTAAACATTGTACAAATATTAGTACTATAAATCCAATTTGTTTAAAGGGATAGTAAAAATTGAACAAAAATAGCGTGCTGCTATTTTACCTTAAATTACCGTGACGCTGCTCGATATTAACTCCGTGACTCCCACGGATTACATATCTCTATCCTGTTTACAAGATGCGCCATTAAACGGCATCCACCAACGAACCAATTACACCGTAATGAACCGAACATCCCGTGTTTCCGCAACTACGAAAATAATCACGTTAATCAACTTGTCCCGGACGCTCGGCAAAGTGTCTGTAGCCGCACGACACGGGAGAGGTATCGACGGGATAGTGCAGGCTGAAACTCCAGCGGTCCCGGTCGAGCCAGGGATGGCCGGAGTGACAAAAGTGATTATCCCGTCGGTATCGTTCCCGGCGGAGTATTTCGGACCGCGTATACGCACACCGTCTTCCTTCCAAGCTGTGTCCCTGAAATCCTCCGCCTCTTCGACGGTATGACTATTACCTTGCCATCTTTAGCTCCCGGAGAACGTAGCGGCTTAATTACCAACGCTAACTGCCGGTACTGTTACTCGGCTCGCACGAGCTAGCCGGCTAGCACCCTTTGTCTCTCGTGGATCTGCCTCTGGTTTCGCCTGCACGGCGAACAACGCGTTCGCATACAAGCACACACCGACGAGAGCCTCGTCTGTGTGCGAAGTCCTTCCTTGGTTTCTCTCCTCGTCCCTGCACACCATCCCCTCGTTCCGTTCCCTGTGTCTCAACCGCGTCGCTAGGGTTTGCCTCTCTCACGTTGTTTCGCCCCGTGGTACGTGTTTAGGCGAGTAGCCGCGTGATTTCGCGTCCTTGTGCACGTGTATGGGCATTCGCCGCAAGAGTTACGACATGCTCCCCGCAACAGGTCCATCGCGGTTTCCCCCTTGGCGTGCTAGCCAACGGGAGAAGAACAGGAAGAGGGCGGGTGGACCGGATCCTGAGGAATCGGCTGATGAACGCCGGACGACGTCCGTGGTCTTTTTAAAATCGAGAAATGAAATTGCCTTTCTAAGAATAACGCGAGATAAATCGTACGATTATGCGCGGCTTGGCGCTGGATCGATGATTGGAATTAAAGCTATTCGTGGTTGATTGATTCTTTTAGGGAGCTCGATTGATGAATGGAGTTCAAGTTTCTTTCTTTCGCCTTTTTTCCTTCGCTTGATTAATGAAATGATAGACTTTCGGGTTCGGTAGAGTGAAGTTCCAGTTTTGTCAGGCATCTGCAAGGGCTGTTGACCTTTGAGGGGTGGATTCTGGGGCAGTTGTGACCTAATCTACTAAATATTGGGGTGTGACATAAGTTTGTAACGTTTCTTTTATTAGAATAATTCTTTTTGCTAGGTGGTGTTTTTTAAATAAATTCTGACGATTGAAAATTTGCACATGTCGTACGCATAAATATACGGGAAACGCACCAACGTTTTATTTATTTCTGTTTATTACGGTTAGGCGCAGAGAATTGTAAAATTTAAGGCAGAAATCGGATAAAATTTATCTGAATGGTACGATCAAATAATTAAACTTTTCAGTTTGCTCAAAAACTGCTCGGATCGTGGTGTAAATTAATTAAAATAAACGGTGCGTGAATAAATTTTCGTTATTAACAGCAACTGGATTTTTGTTCTGGCGTTTTAATCATTTCATTGTTTTTGCATAAATGAACTTTCAGAGTAGAACCAACAAAAAAAAAAAACTGTACTCTCGTTTCGTTTAACGCGGCTCAACAACTGTTGTGCTATACATCCAGATTTACGGATAATAAACTAAAATTTCATTATTTACAAAAATACTTGGAACGATTAAAAATGTAGTCAAGCTAAACAACAATATTACCATCCGCATTTTTAACCATTAATATTTTAAATTCCGTACTGAAATTGTAAAAAATTCTTCATTTTATTTCTAATAAATTTTTGTGACAGTTTAATTCTTTCTGTTGTTTAAATTTTCAAATAGATAACAAGATTATAATTCTCCGTTTCCATTAAAATAGTAGATACAAATGACTAGTGGTCACTGGTGACCGGCTCCTTAAATTTTGTATAATTCAATAATGAATAAAAGAAAAGTTAAAAGTAGACTAATACTACAAAGTAATTTAACTTAATACTTGGAATTTAAGTGTGTCTTACCACACACGTCTGTTTTCACTGCGAAAGCAGTCGTAATTTTAATACCTTAAGTGCCACAGTGAAAATGAACGTATGTAGTCAGACATATACGAATTACAATGTTTCAGAATACGAATAACTAATTGTTAAGCTGGTACATTGTACCAGCACATGAAAATCGTCTACATAGGTCCTTAACTCATTCGCAACCATCACAGTTTTACGACGTTTCAAAATTTATAGCCAGCCATCACTCATGGTACATTTAGACCAAACGACTGGAGGCTCGTTCGGCCTCCACGTTGACACAATTCAAGTTCAAACAAATATTTGTTCATGCTCGATAGATGCTCATTCGAATTGTTTAACAAATGTTTGGTACATATACATTATTAAGATAATATAAAAGACAATTATTTGTCAATGTTCTTTGCAAAGTATATTTTATTCTTATTCTCTTTGTAGAATGCGAAGGTAAGGAAAATTTCTGTCCAGTGGAATAAATTAAAATTGTCAGGCTTGAAAAGGTGTTACCTTCAAGTCACACCTCGTAGGGAAGTTCAAACATCCTGTCAGGTATTGTCAGATGGGGTAAAATATACTGTCGTCCTCTCTATTTAAAATTGGTTTGCCTTTTATAATAAATAAGGTGTTCTAAAATTCAACATCCCTTAACTGTAAAGAAAATCATTGAAAATAATAAGGGACATTTCTGAACGATGGAATATGATCAGGATACAGGCCTCCACATCTTTGTCCATATTTACAACGAGTTATGCAAGGCAAACTTGTCTCGGGCCGAAAAGAGGCACGCGACGATCATGCTCGTCGATCAAAGCACCCCTCCCACGCCTGTTCCATCGATTCTTCAACTTATTTATCGCGTTTCCAGCATTCCGCGCGACTCCCCCGCCGTCCGTTACCGTCCGCTCTATCGTGCGTCACGGATCAAGCTGTACGCCGAGTTCCGAGCAAACAAACGGGCCCCGTGTTCACGCATAAAATAGCGTTTTTATGGTTACCGACGACGAACAGCGTTTCGCCGGTCTCGATTAAACAATGGAACCGTTCTCCCCGTGCAACCCACGCCCTCTCCCTTCGCTCGACTGCTGCCGGTGGCAGTATATAAATCAGGAAGACGACTGTACCCACCAACGACGGTGTATAGAATGGACCTGAAAGAGAGGAATGGAGGGAGGGAGGGAGAGGTTGTGGAAGTGGAACGGGCAACAGGGGCCGTTTTCAGAGGAGCCGGGAGAGGGATTAGGGGGCACACGATCGGTCCCGCTGCATCCAGCGCAAACGGTGCAACCTCGATGCATTGTAAGAGAATCCGTGACTAGAATCGCGACGTGTTACCACGTTTCGCGCGGCTCGTTCTTCGTTTCGACGACGACTTCGAATTTCCTTATTCAGTCTATCCCCCCTGGTCAAATCGTTCGCCTCTGTTCTACCCTTTGTTTCTATTCACCTTCGGGGCCGCTGATTCCTGAACTAACGCCGAGATTTAGAACGCTCGATTCGATCACGCGAGTGATTTAGCGGGAATTTCTTGTATCAAGAAAGAGCGCGGTTGTGTTTGTAGAGTGTTAGGCGAGAACGATGCGAAGCGTGGCTTTGCAGTTTTCTATTTAAATTTATTTTTATTTGTTGTTTCGATTGAAATGACTCGTTTCAGATTTTTTATTTTATATTACAAAATTTATCAAGACTTATTTATTTAATTTTCTATTTTATTTTCAATTTAAAAGAAAGTGTAGGTTGTACGTCGCTAGTCTTAATATTAAGAATTAAAGATTGAATAAACTTTAAAAATGTTGGAACTTTGGAGTTATCCATACGAAATAGAAATCAGATGAAGCAAGCAATAATTTATCAACAAACAGTGTCGTTTCGACAGGATTCTTGCCGGTTGAACAGCCACTGTGTTTCCGCCGACAATACAGTTTCCGGTCTGACGAAATCCTCGTTCCGCAGGTTGAACGCAACAAAAAAAGGAGGGGGGTGTGTGAGGTTGTAAATGAGAGGTGCGACTACTTTAAAGCAGACAACGAAATTCAAAAAGATGACTGATGGTATCGCTGTGTCGATTGCTGTTTTATTGGGTTTGATCGAGTTTTCGGACATTAAACGGTGTTGTTCACTGCATCACGGCTACTGATAAAATGTAACGCGACGATAAACAGATAGAAGCGTCGTTATCTGGTGATTTCGTGCCGACCGAGGATCGATTAGAATAACAGGGTTCGGATTTTGGATTCGCTCCTCCCAATTAATGCGCTTTAACGATTGTTCCCGTGTTATTTCGGTGCACGGATATCATTGAGCCCGATTTATTCGCTGACCGATATCCGATTGGAATTAACGTGAAACTTCGAGATGATATGGGTATTTCCCTACGTGGACTGCGAATGTATTACACGAGATAGAAATACATTTTTATTTAAAAACAAACTCGATATCTTATACGCCCATATATTTCGTTAAAGTCATAACATCCGTAACGTTCAATTTTTATTATTAAAAATAGTATAAAGGGGCATTCGCTGAATCTTTGCATGACAATAAAGCCGGTTTTCGCGTGTGCCGTTTCGCGTCGCGAAATCGTAAAGGCACATTTTACCTGCTCGTTCGTAGATACCGGTGATTCGTCGCACTCGGCACGACATCGTAAAAAACGACGGGGCCCTTCAACTTCGAAGGACTTGGCTTCTTTATTCTTCGTCAGCCATTGCGACGTACAAAAGGACTTTGGAGAGTTTACGGCCGGTGGAACAGGTCTGAAATTTTCCTAAACAATAAAACGGCGGCCCGCTTGATCCTTCCTGCGAGGCTCCACGTGCACGTATTTATTTAACGTACCGTCGAAATAAGAACGATACGATGCTACCTTTTAATATTCCGCGTTCTGGTGCAATCGAACGAAAAGAATTCGCGAAGAGAAAGAAAAAAAAAATATATATATAGGCTCTTTGAGAGCGATTCTTTCGACAAAGGTTTATCGATACGAAAGCTAAGTACGTATAATGTGCATTTTTGCTCGTGAACGGTCTGAAGCTATGCGCTCCTCTTTTTTGTTCAATTCTTTTTTCCTCCAGTAATAAATACATAAAAGAAAGATGATGGCATCCTTTTAATTTAATCCTTCGTTGCATTGCGCTATAAACATGCAAATTTTTGTATTAACCCAATATTTGATGTGATGCAACTAATTTATTATTAATGATACGTTAAATGTTATAATTTCTTTTATTTCAACAAATCAAAAGCGTAATAGTAGAATTCTTTATTTGTATCATACAAAATTTTATTACAGACAATGCTAAATTAACATTTTAAAAATGATTTAAATATCTTTGAATCAATGAAACAATAAGTTTCCTGTCGGTATTATCAAAGTTTTTGTTGCATCGAATAACTAACTGGTTTCCAGATAGAGATTGCATCTTTATGCATGGCGGAGCACCATGCCATAATAGCCCTAACATGAGTCTCATTGAAAACTTTTGTGCTATAACGAAGAAAAAATCAGGCAAATCACCATAACCACAAAACAGAGAATGGTAGAATCGTTTCTTAAAATACAGTACAATAACAGGCAAATAAAAAACCATGATGCGTTAATTGACATTATGCTGAAATAAATAAAAATGTTACTAAAGAATAAGGATGTGTATTCAGAAATTTTTTATTGGTAAAATTCCAGTCTAATATTTTAAAGGTGTCAAGCCCGAAAGAGCTTAAATCCAAACCCATGACAAGTAGTATAATCAATCAATAATACGACCTTCGAGGCACTGATTTGGTTAAAACCTTGCACAGTTATTTAGTAGCTTTAAAAATATTAATTCTACAAAACTGTAATTAGCTCCTTCTTAGGATTACTTGATTTAAAGTTCTTTAACTAGTAATTATCCACAAATTATTATAAATAATTGCTATGTGAAAACATAAATTCATAAACCATTTTTCTGGAATTGCTACTATCGATTTCCAATTCGAATAGTTAATTTAGTTCTTATTTTAAGTTATTGCATGTTACAATTACTCGTGGAGACTCTTGTAATTACGCAAATTTCCGAAGGCCGTGTGTTTCTCTTGTTAAGTCATCGAATGTCAACGGGCCATCTTCAAACGTTTCAGAAAACGGTGTTCGCTGTAGCTATTATCTTCATAGACAGTCTCATCAGTAGGATCAGAGAAGGCGACAGGACGGTACGAAGGATGTTATTTACTGAATGGAGACACGCATTTCGCGGGTACGTAGGGCTAATCACATCTTAATAGAGATGCTAATGAGAGGGCATTCAGCGCGGCGAGAGATGAAGAGGCTGAAAGAGGATACGAACGAAGGAGATAGGTAGAGCCGTGGTTCTCTCGCTCGAATTATCCTTTTGCGGTTTTCTGCCGGTACGTTCTGACTAATATTCGTCTCACGTTCGTCCGGACCGGTCGGAACAACAATTATTATTATTCCACGCCGGGACTTTTGCAATTTTCTTTGCCGTCTTCGCGGCTCTTTTCTTTCGCGCGAACGAAAGTCGACGAGAGCTCTCCTCCATTCGTAAAATGTTCATAATTATGAGCACGTGACTCGTTTAATTTCCTGCCTGAACTCGTTGCCTCGCCTGGACCGACCAATTTCCTCCTTCGACCACGATCGACGTTCGACTTAGACACCCTTTTTCCTCGCCCTCTTCCTGGTTACCTTTCTAGGTCGTGGCTGTCGATTCGAATTGACAAGAGTCGTTTTTCTTGCAAACAACAGCTCGGCGAAGGCTGCTAAAGGAAAGATAATTTAGAAACGAAATTGCGGTGATAACATATAAAATTAGATTGAAGTGAGTCATATGAGAATAATTTGTAAATAGATTTCTATTAACAGCAATAATTTTTTGCACAAGTAGTTAAAGCTTAGAGAGATTTGTATAAAAATCGATGCATTGTTTTGAAATTAAATTGTTTAATGTTTGGTTAGTATTCATTTTTTGATAAGCATGCCATTCGTGAAATCATTTAATCACAAACTGAATAGAATTGCATATCAAATATGACCAATTGACTGCAAGGAAGATTGAATTTCTAAAAATCACACCATGCAATAATTGAAGATCAATTTGTCGCAGACGATAATCCATCGATGCCAAAAGCGATTAAATCCGGATCTAAGCGGTTTTCATTTGCTGCCACGTATTTCGATAAACCCTGAAGCCTCAAAATTTATTTTTTATTTCACACGGTTCAGTTCTGGTTCTATAAAACGTGTTCAACCATGAAGGGATCAACGAGATTTCAAAAAATAAAAGAAAATGGACGAACGTATGAAACGATTTTTGACCTTAATTCGGGATACATCTGAAATTGATTCAATTTTTTTTTTATTTTATCAATCAGAGTCCTTCGAGAGGGAGGTGGAATTTTTGCTTCGGTTTTCTAAATTTCTCAGCGGCAATAAATTTGTTATTTTTCCTCGAGAGGCATTGTAACAACGCCAGCACAAATCGATTGAGTTTCAACGTGGTATATGTATCGGATGCTGTTGGGATACGGCACGTCCAGAACCAGAATCAAGAACCAGTCTTGAATTCTCCTCCGCGGGAGGTAGGCATCGGGTGACCTTTGACCTGGGAACCGGGGCATCGGCTGCTTTCTCACGTAACCGTTACGACACGGCCTCGACTACACGAAGAAACAGAGTCTCCGATTTTAAGATATACCAATACGACCAGTACCCATGATATCTATTCGAAGAATACATTTTTTATCGATTTGAACATTCAAGATAGTTGAAATTAAATTATCTACAAATTATTTTTTAAATATCTGTGTTCAAGATATATAAAGTGTTTCAAATATTTGTATAATCAGTTTTAGCATAAAGAGTTTGTTCATTCTTTTAATTCTGTCCTGTTCTTTAATGGTTTTGCAAAGGGTGCCATCAAAATTCTTATGGAAATTAAAACAAAAATGTGGAAAAGTAATTTTCCCAAAGCCTACTGACATACATGAGTATTTTTATGACTTGATAGACAAGGATATATGCTAGAATTTATTCCTTCCAAACTTTTCATTCCACTTCCGGATTTTTGGTACTTTGACAGAAACTATGTATTCCCAAGTGATTGCATATTAAATAAAATATGTAATGAATTTGATAAAAACTTCGATTCTATATTTGCCATTCTGACAACTATACTGGTCCCTGGTACCCAGTCACCAAATGCTGTAATTTTGATACAGGAAGGGTTCTAGAACCACAGTCGTGTCGCCAATATAATAATTGTGCGTTACTTGACAACTTGAAATTTCACAAAAGCTTGTTTTTCTGGAAAAATTAATAACGGACGTTGCGCATCGCGATCGCACCGAAATTCTGAAACGCTCAATCATGCAGGCCGCGAGCCGCGTATCGGTGAAAATGTTTTCCGCGGTTAATAAATCGCAACACGGCCAAACGAAAGGTTCCTGTCGACAAACAAAATTTCCCCGTAGCCAGCGTGCCGCCGGTAATCGATTCGGTTCGCGGTGCAACGGGAACCGACACGTCCGCCTTATTTTTCCCGACAACGTTGAATAAATCAACAGGCCCGCCCCGGCGATCCGCGTGGCTCGAACAATTTCAGGCGCGTCGGAGCAAAGAAGGATCACGAGACAGAGTCAAAGTCGCGTACACAGAACGGCTACGAGGGGCGGGAGGGAGGGAGGGAGAGAGAGAGGAATGGCGGAATGGCGGCCAAGTTGGACGTGCACGACCACGTCGCATGATCCCTGAATTATCGCCCGGGGATGTAGCATAAATATGTATGCGCAAGCAGTATTCCGGATTGTGGAATGCGCCAGGAGCGTGCAGTGGCGCTACCGTGCGCTCAAACCCACCCTACCACCCTTTCTCATCCCCCGTTGAAGGCGCCCTTTCTCTTTCTCTGCCCGCCGCCAGGATCTCCTTTCCCCTTTTACCACCCACGTCTCCCACCTTTTCGTGTCTCTAAACCGGCTTCCCTGGCGCGCGTTTGATTCCGCCGCTCGCCTAACGACTCTCCCTATCGTCGAGCGTTGTGTCGCATCGCGTCGTTAGATCACGGCTCGCGCACGCGTGTCTACGTCTAGTTAGTCACTTTTCCCGGCTACTTGCCGGCTTTTAAGCGGAAACCAACGGATAGGCGAGGTTGAAGCTGCCGCCAGGGCGGTAGGTGGTCCGCTCGAAGCGTAGCTCCGTCGAAGATGGGCCGCTCGAGGAGTTTGAAGGGGGCGAGGGAGGGGGGCGTCGCTTTCGTGTTTTCACCCGCGTTCTACCGTCCTGAATTATGCGCCCGTGCACGAGTCCGTAGGTACCGGCATACCTCCGTCCCTTTTCTCTCTTTCTTCCCTCTTAAAGTACCTTCTTTCCTTTTGTCTTTTCTCTTTTTTTTTTCTCTCTGGATTTCTTCCTCTTACTCCTACGCCGTCCGGTGTCCCGCTTCTGTTTCTTTGTTTATCTTTTCCACTATACTCTCCTCTGTCTCTCTTTGAACTTTTCTATATTCCCACACGATCCTCGTCTTCTCTGCTCCGCTACTTTTTCTTTTATCACTATCCTACCTCTTTATCCCCTCTAGCGAATCCCTCGCGGTGATTAATCTCGCCGGGGGCATTCCCAAAGGATACTTAGCCCTGATCTACGAGCCGGCCCGCCCTAAGTCGGGCGCGGCTCTTTTTGCGACCCCTGGATTCCCCCTCCCGATCCTCCCCCGTTTTCTCCACGAAGTAGGTGAAAACGTCGCGGAGGACGCGAGCCTCGCGAACAGGCCTCTCGATTGAGTTTCGTCGTCGCGAAACACGATCCCGCGAAACGCGATCCCTCGCCGCGTTTTAATTCCGATCCGACGGTTTTATCGCGATCCGTGCACCAGGATACCCGTCATTTGTAACATCGCCGCATCGTAAATTCGTACAATATTCGCGCGCTTCCTCGACGCTCGTAGCCTGTTTGCCCTTTTATTTACCGTGGCCGCACGGTTACTTTCATTCGGTTTTATCGATTTCCATCGCGTCGCGTTTGCATTGACGATAGCTTTTTCGAAAGTTGGACTGGTAAGTGACAGATTTGTATTTGGTTTGTTTCGACCAAAGCAAACTTTTCGGTCCATTCAAGTTTCGGCGTGACCGATCAAATTACAAACAGGATAAACAAGATTTTCCATGTTTTTCGTTTCCATTCGAAATAAGTTACGCGGGTCGATTGAGTTCGCAGCGATCGGAAACTTTTGCGACCGATAGACTGTGATTTTTGAGTAATGGAAATATCGTCAAAATAAATGGTTCTCGGTTCAATTTTTATTTGAGAAATGCTAAATAATTGTCGGATCCAAATAGTGGAGTATTAACCCTTTGGGCTCGAATTAACTAGAATATTTTAAAATGTGATATTTAAGTCTTATTTACATTAGAACATAGCTTAACGAAATAAATAAAAGTAAATATCTAGACTTAATCTAGACTTAATCATATCCAAAAATGCTTCATTTCAACTTTTTAAGGGATTTTAATGAGTCGTATTTCCATGAATAAAAAAAGGACAATCCAGAGGTGTCGATCAGGGCAAACCATTATCGTACATGGCCAGTTTTATTGCACTGATTAGCATGTTTATTTATGTTTTGATATAAGTTAAACAAAAATCGTAACTGGTTTCTGAACTTATATATCAAGCTCGTCGAAATCCAGCTCGTTTTGTTCTATTGGTTCACGAGCCAACTGGAGCGCGTATTAATAAAGATTCGGCGAACAATCCTCTTACGTTGATCGGATCGCCTCAATTATAGTGCAGCCTCCGTAAACGATGAAATCCCTTTCCCTTATCAACACTTTCGACCTATTAAATCCGTAAAGTGTACTGTCCGGATGATATACGCGATTTTAGCACGGCGAACGAAGCATAAATATCCGGTTCCGCTTCTTCTTTTTTTTTTTTGTGTTCTTACTCGACAACACCTTTCCGTTTCAATAATGAAATTGTACCGTTCGCTTTATCTTTACACGGGCAAACGGCGCGTTTGATCGGATACTGCATCGCGATTGGTAAAGTAATGTCGTTACCGTCGTTCACTCAACAATTTGTCATACCTGCTGACATTTGAGATTGAAGATCTGAAGATTGAAACGAGATCGATAACCTTTTCGCCATTAGGAAATCTAGAGGATTGAATCGAGAGCTTGATTACAGGTTTCAGCTGATCCGACGTAACGCTTTGATTTCTTAATCTGAGTTCCTGTGAAAACGACAATCCAGTTGTCGATATACTGATTGACACGTTGAAATGAACATGTATAACACGATACATTAAGATACCAACAGTTAAGGTACGATTAATTACATTTTAGTTTGCTGAATATAGTTGAATATTTCATTTAGTAGAAAAATAATTAATATAAAATGAGAATTTGTTTCCACAATAATTTCACTTAAGAAAACTTAACTTAAGAAAATAAAAAATGTGGAATAAGTTATTTTCACCCATTTGGTCGGCGTTAATAGATTAAATTTGGAACAACATAGAATTTAATATTTAAATTCTAATTATTTATTCTCTAGAGAGTTTTATTGTGGAAATAGGTTCTGTAATATTGAGAAAAAAAATTGGTCTTTTATTTCTTATTCATTCATACCTCAGTTAATAACCTATTAATGGCTAATTTAATGTATGATTAAAGACCATTCTGTACTCTATAAATACCTGAATATTCCAACGTGTCGTAATTTGTAGGTGGACCTTTGGAAGAAGCGCTTTCAGACAGAAAGCTCTTTGAACTCTATTTCAATCACTTTTGACCATAAAGTACCCGTGTCATTTATTGCATCCATTCAGTTTGCTCATTACAAACGACACTGTCTCTCCCTTCCTGTTCCTCAGATCTGACTGATTAACGTAGCATCCCTCTTTCTACAAATCATTCAATTTTACTGTGAACTCGTTTATCATCGCCCCTGTCCTTGTTTTTTGACCCTTTGTTCTATGATCCTTTCGACAATTGCGTCAGCTAAAGATGAATAATTGTAATATTCCGCATTCAACGAATTAAATTTAAAGTTCGATAGTACTAAAAATACGAACCGCAGAAGATATTATCAAAAATTGCGAACAAAAATCACACTCTATCGTTTACACGGTTGAAAAAAAGGGAACGTTCGAAATTTAATCCAAAAAAAAAAAAAAAAATGGTTGGAAAGATCCGACAGGATCTCATAAAAAATAGCCGCAAAGCAAGCCTATCGTTTGGCGAGCGAGGGTTTTAACCGCGCTCGATATCGGCGCACGGGATTTTGTCAAGTTTCGCTGTCACGTTTACCGGTCGTGACGTACAGCTGTATTGGCGATGATAAACAGCCGATGGACAAATCATCGAGATATACGTTCAGCCACGTAGCCGAATTCGAAACGCGATTTCGTGATTTACATGTAACGGCGAAGCACGCGGAAACCGATCGGCCTATCCTATGCCGACTATCAATTGAGAGCAGCTCTCGTAGCCGGGCAGACTCGTGATTCGTGTAAACGTTGTAATACTTGTCGTAGCAGAAAGCCATTTATCGCTGTCCTCTCGTCGCATCCACGCAAATCATGCTTTGTCACGTCGATGATCGCCGCTGCTGCTTTGCACTACGCTCTGCCCTTCCATCGTTGATACCTCACGCTATTAGTATTGCAACATGGATCGTGAGGACAGCTCTTTGCCGGAAATGGGATTGTTAATTATAAACTGACCGTAACTTTAATTCAATATGCGGCACGCTTTCGTGGTAACCTTACAATTTCTAGTAAATATCTGTTTGCCCGTTGACGTTGGTCAGGTTGTGGCATTTATTGAGGGATCAATTTCGAAATAAAAATTATTTAAATCATACGATAGAATAATTAAAAATTAAAAAAGAAATAAAAAAAAGTGAAAGAATAATTAAATATTCATTAATTCGAATCACCCTCAGTTCGACAATCTGAGTGGTCTTAGTTTCCTTAACCACAACCCCGTTCCCTGTACAAACACGATAAAAGTCATCGTCCAGCGTGTAATTGCATTATCCGAAATATCAAGTCGTTTCGCGAGAACCGGATGTTTCGCGTAACAAACAGTCGTTTTCTGCGCGGTGTAGAAAATCATGATGTCGTTACATGCACGGAAATCGCGTTAACGTTTACACGGTTTTCGAGCGTTCGGCCACTTTTCATGCCCTCTTTGAAGTCACGAATGATTAACGCGTAGAAACGATCAACGATGATTGATGGCCATTTGCATTTTCTGCTCGCGTGTTTTTCCGCGCTTTCAACGAACGTCGATTCTACCGAGTCGCGTGGTGATCGACCCACCGCAAATCATTAGCCGTCGTTACGCGTGCAATTTGTACGAACGCACTGTACGCGAGCATATCGCGGTAGAAAGCTATTTGCTGCACCCCCCGCGCACACCCTCCCTACCTAATGGCGGCCTGTGGCAAATTAATTGTCACGCGGCTTCGTGCGTTTCGTCGTTTTCGTTGTTGCTTCTCGATCGCCGCTCGGTTTCACGTGGAATGGTAAACATTTTGATGTTTGATGCTATCGGCAAAAATCGTTACGTACCTTCCTATTCACAAGGCGTTCCCAATTGCGTCCCAAAAATTTCTAGGGTTTGTTAAGGATTGAGAAAGGTACTTTAGAGATTTTCTCGATTTCGCTCCATTTTGGAGAAATGAACAAAAACGTTTTCACTTTTACTCTTTTACGAAAACTGCAAACCATAAAGTAATGACATTTCACAGTATATTTATTTTGAAAAATTAAATAATAATTTGAACGCCAGATTAAAATTTTTTAATTTTGTGCACCTGCCATTGAAAATCACATTTTGCCCTTAAGTGTAAAGTAAAAGGTCTGGTAGAGATACTTTATTAGATGTTTCATTTCAAATTGATTGCAATAAATGATGTTCGTACAATAATATATTTTAAACAATTAATTCAGCAAAAATTGAATAGCACCACATATTATCATTATTATTTATGAACACATTGCAATGAACCCTCCAAACAAGCCAATATATTTTATTGCCTGCTGAATTTCAGATTGAAAATACTTTCGTACACGAGGCGTTAAATAGCTTTCATCCCCCGCCGCTTTATACCCGTGCTGATTTAACAAAACGTGATTAACGTATTTTTGACCGCGTCATGATCCATTGCCTCGGTATCTTACTTATCATCCGGTAAAGCGTATTCATAAAAATCGTTGATACGCAAAGCTGGCTACTTGCTGGCCCGCCGATAATGCGTTATCGCGTACGGCAGAAGTTAATTATAATTTTCGATAATATTGTACGCGATCGGTTCCCGGCCAGCAACAATATTCAATATCGTTGCCGCGCGATGTGCACGCGAGTTTGTTTACAATTATTATCGAGAAAACTCGTCGGGAACCGCAATCTCGATACGAGTCGGCCGGCCGTTGGTGCAGTTTTTGGCTTCCAGATACGATCTTCGACAGTTTTCCGGCTACCGTAAATTGAAATCGTTCTGTACCGTTCCGTTCATTGCTCGAACGAACGATGTTATTTACAAATGTGAATTTCCAAAATTTAGTACAATTACGTGTATGATTAAAACAGTCTTTATAACAGCACGTTAATGAAACGTGTGTATTCTTTATTCGCTCGAATTCAACGTGTATTCAGAAAACAAATCGGATGGATTAATTTTGCACAGAAGTTTATTTAAATATTATTACTTCGTGCTTCGAGATTAATGGATCGCGTTAAATCAATTTTGAGAGAAATACATTCAATTAGGTTACAATGGTATAGTCATAATTATTGGTGTTTATTTTGGAAGGTATGATTTCTTCAAGCTAAGGGTTGCTTTTTCATAATTATCCTTTTGCTATATCAATTATACGAGAAATTTGTAGAATTAAACAAACTTACTTTGTTTGACACTAGAATTATCAAATGGGTCAAAATGACTTGACCCGATTCACAGATTTTATGTTACAAAATTTATTAAGACATTTTGTTCAATATCTCCTTTAATGTTTTATATCAATAGAATTCATACAGCATCAAAGTTTTCAAATCATATTTGCTTTTTTTTATTTTGTCTACAATTTTATCCACAGCAATGCGAATATCAATATTTATTTCAGTAATGAATACTGCTTCGTTCGGATATAGTCGCATACCAGTGCACGATCGAACGAAATAAAAAATGGAATAGTTTTCCTCATTTATATCAATCTGATGGATGTCGCGGCCATCAAACGACATTTCACAATTATTCTAGGGCATTTGACTCGCTGGTTACACAATCGCGACCAATGGCGAATCGTTTTGAAATGACTCGTTTAGCGGGAGAAAGAAAGGAAACGGGAGAGAGACGAACAAACGGGATTCAATCTAATTACCCGTAATACGCCGGAACACGGAAACGAGGGCTTGCCGCTCGTCCCATCCCTTCCGGTTGCCAATGTTATTCATTATTGTTCGTTCGGAATGCAGCTCCTCCACCTTTTTCACGGCCTAGATTTCCAGTTTTTTTTTTCTAAAATACGCTTTCCTATGTTTCTGCCTTTTCCCAGGGTCAACTAACTAAGATCTTAGTAACTTACTTGCCAATTGTATAGTTCCGAATGTAGCAGTCAGATTGTCAGAAATATATGAATATATCCCTTAAGTTTTATTTTACAAATTATAAATTAGTAACTTTGAACTTTAAACGTTAGAAAGAAATTTATTTACAATTTTATAAGAAGTTCCTACTTAAATTAAAAAGACTTCTAGCTTGCAGACATCATAAATTCTACAAAATAAATTAAAGTGTTAACAATGGGTAATGAAAAGCTTATTAATTTCATTTTTCTGAAAATACTTTGTGGTATATGACCATAAAGACTTGTGTCTATAAAAAATAATAATTATAAGCAAAATCCGTGTCCATTTTACAAACCACGAGTTTAGTCGTCAATACAAGTATCCATGAATTATAAAAATTAGAAGAAAATATATATTTTAGAACCACCTAACTACAAAACTAAATTTTGTGCCCATTTGCATAAACATGCGTTCGTTTTTCGCTTCTAATTCGATATTCCTCTCAGCAAATGAAGCTTCCTCTTACTGCTAACATCTATTCCCAGCAGTCTACAACAGCGAAGGTTGATCAGTTTCCGGGGCGTATCGTTAAATTTCCTCGTGCGCATTTTCAACACGGGGCAAATAACGCTTAGAGAATTTATTGTTCGCATTGCAATGATGTTTCTAGATCGTAGACGGCCGATCGAAGAAGCGCGTGCTCCGTTCGGCCACGCACTCGCCGGGGGTAACGAAGACTGCTTGAATTTATGGCGCGTAAACTCGCTCGTTTCGTGTGCTTTTACGAGGGGTGCACAACCTCGTGACAGGCTGTGCAGAGACCGGGCAAAAGCTTCGGGTCTCATGCGAGAAGCTCCGCGACGACTTCGCTCGGCAACCGGTACACTTCCTGCTCTATTTAATAGACGATGATTTACACGCGTTCCGCCGCTCCGACAAATTCTAGCTCGTGTCGCCGTTCTAATCCGCCCCCTACGCTACAGACACGTCGGAGATGCTCGATGGGAAAGTTATTAAGAATGCTTGTAAATTTATCCGTGTCAGTCGGCCCGGTTAATCGATGTTTCTTATCGTAGCAAATATAAAGTGTCACTTAACATTATTTACGGCCACTGGGTTATATCTCTTCACAAAATAAAGTTCTTCAAATATTCTGCCAACTTCCCAGAATATTATTAAATAAATTTTTAATTGCAGAGTTATTCATTATTTTCAAATAACTTCGTTCTGTTTGCAATTTGTATTCTGCTGGGGTTATTTTTGGATTATTGATTGGCTGAGTTTTGACCTTAGACAGTACATTTTTAAGAGTCCTTGGTATCTTTACCCCCAGGTTAATTTGAACTTCTCGAATCGTTATTATAGCTTCAGCAATGTTAGAAGAAACAGCTACGTCTTGTATGTAGCAGAAAGTTTCTTTCAGGCCATAAACTATTAATTTAAATTCGTTACCCTGAAGTCCTATTGAATTTTCTTACGCACGAGACACTTGCCCCATTTCGCGTTAAATCGATAGCAGCTCGAATTTTCACGCTTCCGTCGCCCGTGCAGACTTTCGTTGCACATATATCACGGTGTATGGCCGCGATTTCATCCCATTCGTCTTTCCCCATTTCTCTTTAACGTCGCGGCGCGAGGCGATGATATTGTTTTTCCCCGAAGCGTCAGCGGTAGACTCGCGGAACTTCCAGGGAAAAATCAAAGGCAACAACGAATAAAACGATAAACGTTCGGAAGAAAGCGCGCCGGGCGTCCCCGGGAGAGATTTACGACGTTCGTTTCGCCGATAAACTCCGAGATACAAGCGGTCCCGGATCGAGAATTTGTTCGCGGGTCCGCGACGAGCGCACGGATCACAGTCTATTAAAACATCCGCTTGGAAATCCGCTTAAATCGATCTGCCGAAAGTTCGAGGAACTTTCGAACGTCGGCTTAAGGTGATCCATTGAAACTCGTTTAAAATTTCGCACACGGACTTCGCCCCTCCTCCGGATAATTCTCGCAGTTCGGCTGAAAATTTCACTGAAACTTTCGGATTTTTGCACCCAGTCGCGGTATTTGATTGATGAACTTTACTTTCTGTTGCAATATGCTGCGAACGAAAATTACCGTTTAACCCTTCGATGACGGATCGCTGAGATTGTTGTTCAAATTTAAGGCTGCTTTTTATTTCTACTTTCTGAAAGTTTTATTTTAAAAAGGAAGAAGATACAAATGCTTACTCATATCTACGACTATTATTAAAATTATGTTAATGATTCAAAATAAACAAAATTAATCGAATATTAATTTAAAAAAGGTGAATTTGCTATATATTAATATGTATTAAACTTAAATTTCGTATTTAAATGTACGTTATAGAGCACAAAGGTAATAATTCGTGTCTTTCGTACATGATTTCAATAATCAGGGTATTGTAAAGGACCGAGCAGGTGCAATATTATTTCACCGGCTCTCGGAACGACTTCGAAGTATCCCGAGCGAGTTTTAATTGCATTACAAATGCAATTTGCTCGACCCCAAACCAAGTGGATGTCGACCACTTACGGCCACAATTTTGAATTCTCCGTTTGCTCAGGCGATGAATCTTTCCGTGGAACTAGTGTCTTTTATGCTTAGCAATTTCGTGAGCCGCACAAAGAGACGCATCCAGGTTAAGATAGAATTTGCCCGCGTTGTACGAGCCGTGTAAATCGCCGTAATAAATAGGTCAGGAGGCGTCGTCGTGGACAAAAGCGGGCGTTAAAGTGTCAGGGGATGCATTTTGCACCTTATGACGTTCTTAATGGAAATACCCTGCTCTTCGTCTCGCTATGATTTGCACCTCCCCCCGATCTAGTTGCACTTTTCAAAAAGTGCATAACACCGAGAGGACAATTATCTTCTTAATTTGCACAGCAGAACCAACAGTGAACTGAACTCGAATTTATTTAAATTCTAATTACATTCAAAATTAAAATTAAATAATTGGTACCGTCAGTTAATAAAACTTAGTAGATTTCGCATGTCGAGTTGCAATTTCTTTCCGTCAATCTTGATCCTAATTTAAACGAACGGTACTCGATAGTAAATATCCAGTAATAAATTAAAATTATATCTACAAAAAAGAAATTTCATTCATTTGACAAACACAACGGAATTCTAAAGCTCTGATTAACCTCCAGAATTCTTCAGGTAATAAATTAACATCTTTGAAACCTACAATTTTCCATGTCCTCGTCAACTCGTTTCAGCTTAACGTTCCCAGCAATAAGAGATTAATCATTCGTAGCGTCTTCCCTTTCTTTCTTTATTTCGCTTGTTTGCTGAGAATAATTAAAATCTAAAGAGAAATTTACCGTCACGGTAGGAGGGGATTAATTAAATACGTAGGTCCGCGAACTGTTACGTTGGCAATTTCGTCGTCGGTTTGCGTAACTGGTGCACGCCGTTCCCACGTGTGTGCGGCGAACGCATTAACCGCAATTTCAGGCCCGCGACCGGGATCATCGATGCATTATTCAAGGTCGATTTCGAGTCCGCAAACCTTTAATCACGGTGGATATTAGCGGAGCAGTTTTGACGTCAAAACCGTGGCCGGCATAAAGCGGGCTCGCGTATTTAATCGGCGTTTGATGCGATTAATCTATCTGTAGAGAACCGCATTCGATCGCATGGCCTAGCGATCATTCGATTACCCGTTGTCTCGATTCTCGTTAACACCACACGGCGAAAGACCTGTTCGGTTCTAGATCGAACGATTCCACTGCAAATACCGAATTTTATTTTAAAACAGTGTTATTTATGCTAAATTTCCTAGGCTAATAATTGTTCAGCAGCTTTAATTTATGTAGCCGTGCGATGAAAACAAGTGAAATTTCATATCTTTATTCCTCGATGAATAATTTTTCGTGTGAAAAGAAGCAGCGCGAAGGGTATCGGGGTCAGTAGCAATTTTATTCAAAAATTAATTAATTAGATATCCTGGAAACATTAATTTTAAATATTCCAAAGGCTACGGCACGGAACAAGAGCCTTCTTTGTGCTCTTTTGCTCGCCTCGTGTTCGCTGTATAATTAAACCACGTTTCACGGTACAGCTGAATGCGCATTTTACACGTTAGGATAAAGGTTTTTAGACGATGGCGTTCTGTATTACGATGTTTAATTTATGCATAATCATAATCGCCGTCAGGAAGAGGAAATCGCCGCTCGACTCACAAAACTTTCCTCTCGACCGCGTATTTTCCACGGCCCCCGCCGTTCGATGCTTTCAAGATATTACACGTCAGTTTACCCGGCAATGTTTTCGGCCACTTTTAATCTTGGATTTGTATTAGCCCTCTTCCTTCGTTCGATCGACCAAGTCTTTCGCCCTTCCTCGCCGCCTTTCTGCCCCCATTCGCGCTTTTCAAAGCCAGCCGAATAACCGTCATCCGTGCTGTTCGTGATTCTTAAAATAATTGCAAACTATTTTCTGCTTTCTAGTCGGAAATTCTAGCTCCAGAACCGTGCTCGAACAATTTGGGTCGTTGAAACTCTGTTCATAACTTTAATTTAAAATCCGGCGATTGATATTATTCAGGGGATGTTATTTAAAAAGAAGATGCCATTAATTTATGTCACAGTACAAATCTTATTTTCTTGTGAAAATTTTGATTATTTTAATATTTTTACATCGATGTATCAAAGTACCAAATTGAAAATTAGGTAATATAGTGTTACGTTTCATTTCAATATAATTTACAAATATTACAGTATTGAAAACTTTCAAAAATATTAAAAACTAGAGTACTGAGGGTAAATACTTTTATACAAATTTTATCCTACAGAGTTCAAAAATTGTATCAAAATTGTGAACAAGCGATTTCAAAATTCTGTTACAAGAAGTTACTTCAAAAATGTAAAGGGACTGTTCGAAATTTCCCGCAGCAATTCTTGTTTCCGTAAGACCTAGCCCGGGGATATTGTCCCTCGTTTTCCATTTCAATGTAAGACAAAAGGTAGGTCAATATTTATCCGCAAACCGCGGCCACAAAGTATCTATCCTCATGAAAGGACTACAAGGAGAATCTCCATTTTGCCTGTATCAACACAGAAGTCTCTGTGCCTGTCCACTAAATCTCGAGATTATAAAAACGTATTCGGAGACCCGTTCAGCTTCCTCTTTCGATAACTCTTTACGATCCGTTCTCGAACGCGTTAAACGAGCAGCCGTTTTTCAGCCGACGATATATTCAGGACGGGGTGGCGGGGGCAAGCCGAAAATGGCGAAGACAGCAAAACTTGCTAGGTCGCGGGGCAAAAACAATTTTTCTCTGTGTTCATTGAAGAAGCTGCGCAATTTCCAAGTCGACGTCAGTCGCCGTCTGCAATCTCTCCCGACCTCTCCCCCAATGGCGGCGGCGATGCAGGGCCTGCGAACCCTTAAATCATTCCACGCTGGACGTGCGCGAAAATATCCGGAGAATTCGGAAGTAAGCGGCTGTAGACCCGCTTCTTTTTATCCCTTACGGCCAGGGACGGCTGGAGGGGAGACGCGAGGGGGAGAGACAGGGGGTTGTGCATCGGCGTTGGACGGAGATCGGGTGCACGCCTACGAGGAACGTGTCCCAAATAATCCCGAATTCGAACGGACAAGTGGGCGGACCTGGCCCGGGTCCAGTGGTACTTTCGGCGCGGTGTAGAGCGTGCCGTGGGATGAAAAGCATTCAGCCTCCGTTTTCGAAGGCAGCAATCGTTCTCCAAATCCCTCCTTCGCCGATGCTCGTCGCTCTTTTTTCTTCCTTTTTTTTTCCTCATCGTATCTTGTGGAAAACGCGCGCTTCGAGCGGTAGACAGGGGAGGGGAACACGGAGCGTATTCAGTCTTCATTTTCAGCGAAGGAAATCGTCCTGTAACCGGTCCGTGTTTTGAATCGCTCTTCCATGTTCGTTCCTTTCTTTGGTACCTTTCTCTGTCGAGACTTTGGGCGAAAGGATTTTCATAGGAGAATAAAAAGTATGTTTTTTTATCGCGTTCTGCATCTTTGACGGTTGTTTCCTTCGCCAGGAAGATCCCGTTCGTTCGGTACTTCGCCATCCTCGGACAAAGCGATTCAGTTTGCTCGTTTCTTTGGCTCCCTCGGGAGCCACGCGACACACCGGCAAGGATTCGCGTGTTGTAAATAATCCGTTGGTGTTTTATAGCTGCGGCCGGCTAGTGGCTTCCTGGCTGTACGTAAAATAACAGACTTTCGCCACCGTTCTTTCAAGGATCAACTATTTCGAGGCGACGGTCGTTCAGAATGTTTGCGAATACCTTGCGCGTTTATGAGCTTCCTGTCTAAACTACCTGTCTCTGGGAATGCGATGTATAAAATACGTCTATTGCCAGTGCGAAAGATGAATTATGGCTGTACACGTATTAATGTTACGCAATTTACTTTGAGAAATTCTGAAATTAAAATATTATACTTCCAGCTGGATTGAAGTATTGATTTATCGATATTGCTTTATTTTACGAGTTAGCAAATTATACTGTTTCTATAATTAATATTTATTTACAATAGTAGCATTCACATTTTCGAAAGCTTTCAATTTCAAGCAAAGAAAAGTATTGCACAATTTCCATGCAATAGATATTAATAAAAATGTACGATTTGTGCTAAATTACTATTAGTCCAGGAACACAATCAACTGATTGATAAGTTTCTAAAAATAAACCGTAAGTACCCTGTCCTTAACAAACACGAACAGGATCCAGAAACGAGGCTATCAAAGTTTCGAACAAACGATTAAAATCGTTCAGCGTTATGGCGGATGTTAAACGCCAAACCGTCTGATGCTTAATTAGGAAAAATGCCGGGAATTGGGTAAAAGTGGAAAGTTTCGTGGCCAATTGGGACGCGACTCGAACGGCCCGTGAGCTTTCGAAATCCTTTCCGCAGAGCGTATGTTTTTCCAGCCGGTGGAATTATCAATTTAGGCATTAGGACCACTTTCCAGTCGCTCTGGCGGCGAAGCTCGAGTTTGCCTTGCAGCTCGGACTCCGGGAGCTTCAATTATTCATCTCCGGGTCTATACCCGTTTCTTCTTTCGTTTACTCTTTTTACTGGAGCGCAAAGGAAACCGCGGAAACCCTTCTTTTTCCTCGTTCGTTTTTCTTCTTCTGCTTCTTCTTCTTCTTTGCCCCCTCGTGCTTGCCGAGGTTACCCAGGACCGGATAGAGGAAACTTACAGTCCTCTTTCTTCTTCCTTAACCGGCTGTCTCACGCTCGGCAAGAATTCGCTATGCTCCTCGTCGTTCTCTTCAAGGGACAAACAAATCGTTCGTGTTGCTCGTTTAATGAAAAACGCTTCCAGCGGCGATAGCACTTCATCGAACGAGCGCAAAGATAAATTCATTTGTATCTCCTCCGGGCGTTCCGCTCCGGCAGGGACGGAGGAACATTATACGGCGGGAAATTGAATTGCTGCTGTTTGTGCATGTGAAATTTTTCTACGATCGTAATTCATTAACAATCGTAGGTCAGGGGACTCAGAAAAAATTGAAGTTTTGTTGTAGGAAGATCCTTACAGTTATTACTTTATGCAATTATTAAGACATTACTGTAGACAGCTATGTATTTGCTTTAATATTAAAGTTGTTAATGGCCTAGTAATTAAATATTTTTCATTAAATTCAGGACTTGATTAAACGATTCATTTTTCGCATTCGTTTATTTACTCGATTTCCCAAGATTGCCAAGAATCCTTAGGATGATATTCATCTTACGTTCGTCTTGCTCCTTTGAAGATAGCTCGTTCCAAGTTCGGGTGCGAAAGGATGGGCCAATGGTGTCGCTCCTTCACCTATCGCCCGCATTGCAGACTGGCCAAAGGACGATTTAGGAATCGTCGTTGATGCGGGATCACCATTTTGCCCTCCTCCGTCTGCCAACCCTCGATCGATTTGTACCAGGGAGAATTTAGGGACGCTTCGTTAAACCGCGGCGCAAAAAAGTTCGCCCACCAATTGGGCCAACAGCTCTGGAAGCCTCCTTTGAGAGGAGGCAAGATTTTTCTAGCTACGCCACCTCTCCTCTCCGGCCGTCTCTTCTCCGTTCGAGAAAGAGGCGATTCAGGGGGGCCAGGGGAGGGATCCTCGAGCGAGGATGGCTTTTGGATTGCCGCCCAATCGCCTCCACATATTCCTATCGGCATCCAGCCTCCTCTGTCGCCGCTCATTCCATTATCTTCTCTCGGATGAGCTCCCCGAGCGCCGTTATCCTCGGCGCTCCGTTACCGAGGATTTATACGAGCTGGCCAACGGGAACGGGCCGCCGCGGAGGAACACCTTCGAGACGTTATTGCCTTTATTAAATCTAACGCGTTGCTCGTCGCCTGCACGCGCTCCTGTTAGAACCGCGAAATCTTGCCGTGAAATTTTATAGCCGAAACGAAGGCGTGGTTGGACCCGATCCAACGACCCAACGTCCGACCGGATGCGAAGGGTCGCGTGCAGACCGAACTTTCAATGATCCTCCGCAGGAAGTTCATGCGATGATACCGCCTTCATGAAACTTATTCGAGATTGAGTATGCCTCCAGTTCGATTTACGGACATTTTGAATGTTCGCACAGGCAAAAATTGTTCATTGAAACATTTCGATCATGAATTCACCGCTACCATTTAATTTTCATTACAATTCATTTCATTTATAGTTAAGATGTTGTTCAATGAATTACTTTAACAAAAATATATTATTTAATGCAAGGCTAGAAAGCCAAGAAAAAGTACGGGGCGTATTTCGCGGCGCTCGTGTCTGGACTTGGCGATAAATCCAATTAAGCGTTCTTCACAAATTAGTAAATAACGGTTTAATTAAGACGAACGATCCGGTCAGCCGGGCGGGGAAAAAATGTTTTCCCCTTCGTTGTTGCGTCGCGATTTAAACTTTCCTTCAGACTGTCGCGCGGTAAATAGTTAATATTCCGCGACGGTGGCCCGCAGCGCACGGGACCAACTGGAATTTTAATTCGTCCGCCGGCCATTTTCATCCCGGCTACGTCCCGCCTTGCTCGCGGATATTAATTTCTTCGTCGTTACCCCGCGGAACACGATCTCGTAATGTAATCAGTTCGTAACGTGTTCCTTCTTGCCTTAACCCGTGCCGGTCTGTCTGCCCTCGGTCGCAAACCAGTTACTCAGCCCCAATCTACCCGCGATATATTAATTATGTATCAAGTCTTTCCTCGGATCACGAAATTATGTTGTATGCTTCGTGTTCAACCGAGTTTCGTTTCTAATATGTTAATTGCCATGGGGGATTATCAGCGATTCAAGTTTGGAACAGTAGAATGATTAAGAAAGGAGGAGGGAGGAAAAAATTGTCAATGATTTAGGATGTAACTTTGAAATCTGAAATTGAAAAAGAGTAACTGTAACCCTTAAGTAGACTTACAAGTTCAGAGTTGGAGGAGGGGAGGAGTGCGCAGTAATTTTATGCAAAGCAATTATTTTATAAGATAATGAAGAGAACGATTAAAAATATTAAAAATTAAATAATACTAATCTCTGTATAAATGGCAGAGGTTGAAATAAAGTAATCTGTCGCAGAGGTTGAATATTCCTGTTGTTCAAGTTGCTATTTTACATTCCTTCTAATGTATTTCCTCCTCTACCCTGAAAATTAAGAGATCCATTAAGAGAACAATGCGTATCCTTCTTATTCTATTTCTATTCACGGTCATCGCTTTTGATTTCTGCATACAGCGGGCCACACTTCACAATCACGTTCAAGCCGGGGGAGAAGTTTTACAGCTTGATTAATCGCTTGAAAGTAAAAATGTTAAAAGGTGGGTTCGATCCATCAAAAGTTTCGTGGATTTTGCGCCTTTGGTGCAACGATTAAAACTCCTTTCGTAAACTTTCCTTGGCCGCTTAACGGGCCGATTCTGATCGGAGCATTGTCCAACTTCGGCTCGGAACTTTGCTGGAAATCGAATCTGGTTCAAGCAGATGTCTGCGAGTCGATAGACGTACTCTGATCCTTCCTATCCTGCTTGAAATTCTATCAAAATTCGTACAATGCACCTAACGATGTTTAACAGACATCGGCCAACCTCAAAGAGCCCCTTAAGGTTTTAAAAATAAATATGTCGCGTGAAAATACACACATTTTATGTTATATAAATGTTACTATTAATGGTATTATTCTATTTTGAGTATTAAAATTTATTAGATCATTGCATATCAGTCGTACGTTAACGTTTTATTTTAGGCTACGCTCGTAACGGCTTTATTCGTGTATAAAGGGTTAAAGAACCGCGGCAAAAGGTGATGAAAGAAACGAAGGAAAAGCACGAACGTGGAAGGAGCGAAAGAGAGTGGTTCTACACGAGTATATAATTACGACTTAAACTAGCAGTTAATTAGAAGTGGTCGGTAGCACGGAATTGGATACTCGGTTTCGTTATTTTACATTCCGCGTGCAGTTCGTGACGTGTGCCATGCTGGCCGAGACCGAGACCGAGTCCGGAACGCATGTGAATTCGCCAGATGATTACCATTGATACCGGATAATAAGCTTAGTTAAAACTGCCGGCTGCGTTAGCCGCGCCGGTAATAAAATCTCGCGCTGGCAGAGACGCGTCGAAACACCGGCTCCGCCGTGTTTCACCTTCGTCCCTTCTTCTCTCTCTTCCTCTCTTTTTTTTTATCGGCTTTCCCGCACCGTTGTGAGTTTTTCCCTGTCGCGGCCCATGCGAATTTTCCATCTTTCTTTTTCGCCGCGCGCCCGGCTCTGTATAACGAGCGCGTGTGTCGCGGACCGCCACGAGGAGGTTTGTCTCCCGTACGCGCGGCAAATTAACCAGTCACATTTTCGAGGATCGTTATCGGAGCACTCGGTTGCTACTTTTCGTTGATTTTTCGCTTCGCGCCCGGTCCCCGATGTAATCTCGTTTCATGTCACGCTTTTGATACGACTTTATACGTCACGGCAGCTCTCTCCAGCCGTTCGCTGCAGCAATCCTATTACGACGTCGGAACAGACTGGCAAATAATCGTACGTTCCTTGGCGGGCCGTGTGCAATGCGCGCTCCTTTTAATTTCGACGATTAGATCCGGAGCTATTTTTTAGCTTGATTCATACGCGACGGATGGTTATGCGCTGTAACCCGCCCTGACCGTGATTCTTCTTCCCGTTTTTTTCTTACACGTTGTTCCCTATCTTCGTCAGGGTCTATCGTCACATACCACCGGGATGTAATTGGCTGTTTACATTCGGCCAACCATCTACGCGCTACTTGTTATATTTTCGCCATTTTGTTGCTCAAAGCTAGCCAGTAATTGGAGAAATTATCAAATATTGTATTTAGTAAAACCACTTGCAATTAGCTGATTAAGATGAAAATTTATGTCACCTAGATATGGATAACTGGGTGTTCACTGGGTATTTAATTGCATTTTTCATGGAAACAGGTTTGCAATTTTTATAGATTATTTTAGATACTTTTTCATGTTTTAAATTCATGTTAAAAATATTCTTATTTTGTTCCCGTTTCGCAGTCACATTTATCATTTTTAGATACGTTACACAATTAATAGTTTGGCCTCCGGTCGAAATTTTCGTCTCCCGGAAACAGAATATTTTTCCTTGTCAAATTATCCCATTTTTTTATTTTACGCAATAACTTTTGTTTTTACATCGCTGGACACTAGTTTGTTTATTCGTTCGATTTGTTCAACTGTAACGTACACGATGCGTCAGCGGTATTGCACGGAACGGCTGATAGAACGCAACGTATACGTTACCCAGCGACGAAAGCGTTAACTAACTTTCCTCGCCTTCCGCCTCCTACCGATATTCCGCAGGATCCGCGCGAATAAAAAAAAGCAGAGTTTTCGAAATATCCTACTACAGCGAGCTCGTCCATCAAATTAGACGAAAAATTGCCGCGTTCGTAGCCCGGTCACGTTTTCATGCAGTCCTCTTTTCACGTGCAACGTCACCGGGGCATATTTCCGCGGAAGCCGCGGGCTCGATTAATTTCGCGAGGCGAAAGGGTCGCGCGAAAAACAGCCATGAAAACGACCGCAAGCGCGCAAGATCACGACGGCCCTGCGGCCATTCGTTTTCGAACGAATTTATAGTTTCGTACGGTGGCGGGCGACAATGGTGTCGAGCCGGCTAACGAACGTACCGTGGTTTAATTTAAAACCACCGGAGAGTCGACCTCTTCCGGTCGATTACGGGCCGGACAAGTCTTCGCCGGAGAACTCGTGGAGGTTTGGCCCTCTCCATCTTTCTTTCTCTTTCGTTTCTGCCCTTACACGACACCCCCTCCGCCCACCCGGCCGTCCCCCTTATCCGCGACGTTTATTTACTGAACTCGTGTTCTCGAGGTGGCCGCACGACAGTGTATATAAATCCAACTGGCCTTTCCAACTCCCTTCAACCCTTTCTTGTCTCTTTTTCTGAAGAATATTTCAGTTTGTTGTCCTTAGACAAGAGATATGCTGCATGAGTACCTTTGTCTCTAGATCTAAATCTTTTCCTTTTAGAAATTAGGAAGCCTTAGGTTGGCGCAAGATAATGGCACAATTGGTGCATCAAAATTAGACACCAGTCGTCAAAGTATCAAATGTTAATTAAGTTAAGTTTAATAAAGTCTCCATGTGAATTCTGTCAGTAATCCCTTATTGGATATAAAGAAGAGCTTAACCCTTTCCACTCGATTGTCTCCTCTGAGGGCTTCGGGTTATGTCTCGAAAGCAAAACGTTTTTGAACGAATTTTGAGCAGCGAACACGTAGAAAAAAATGGGCCCGGTTGAAATTCGTCTAGCCTTACGTAGTTGAGATTGATGCGTTTCCGTGACTGTTCCGGTGTATTGAAAGTGGGTAGAAGAGTAGTAGGTCGAGCCGCTAGAAAATCGATCGGGGGATTACGTGCACACGAGGAAACGTATGGGTCTTGAAACTTTAAGCACGTCTCGTGAAAAAGCTGCTGGTGACTTTTAGCCTCCTTTCTGGCCTGTGTCGCATTCTCACGGGGCACTCGCTCGTTTCTCGATTATTCTTCGTGCTGTTGTCGCGTTAACGTGCAATTCGTTTGGAAACACGAATACGCGATCGACGGTAGCGAACGAACAACGACCGGCGAGGCCGTCCTCTCTACGGCATTAATTATCCTTTTACGAGGATTTATCCTTTTTGCAACGGTCGCAATTAATGTCACCGGTATGCCAGTTCCGGTGAAGGCTCGCGGATAGAACTCGAGAAAAATGCAGTTACTATTTAACGGTTGACGTTCGTGTCCTGTTTAATTAGAACGCGTAAACGACAAGCGCGGATGGAAGAGACGTTTCGTGAGAGAATTTTTTTATATTGGCCATTAAGAGATGAAAGGATTCACTATTATTTCCATCCTCTTTCGCTGGAATACTTATTCCACGATCGTTCAAGCTTTCATGGAGATTTCCATGTCCTTTCATTGCCTAGTAAAATGGAGTTCTTCAACGATTCATTGTTTTTCCTTTATGTTATTTCAGATAATTATAGTTTCAAGTTGACGTGTAATTAACATGCTAACTAGTCGATTAGCGTATACGTAGTTAGAGAATCGAGACTGTCGACACCTATTAATACATTAATTCTATAACCCGAGAGTTACTTGAAAATTAATTGTTTCTCGTTTTAAAAAAATATACAATTAAAAACTCGAGTGGGCCAAATCGCCATCCGTTCCCTGAAAACGACATCTTCCAAAGGTGTATAAATATTGGAATATCTATTTATCATTTGCTAAATATGTAATAATATCATAGTTGTGAAATCTGTTAAGCGTTCATTCGTCAGTACATTTACCCGGTGACCCATTTCGTTTTTCTCCAGTCCTCGGCGTATTTGTGACCCAAATCACCCCTCACGAGCTTCATCGTGTTCGCAGCGGGTCGCAAGAAGAATCATATTTGTTAGACGCGAGCAAAGCCTGCACACGCGTGTGCGGGCGCGCAATTATGAGGCGCGTTCGCGCGTGCATTCTCCGCGTGCACACACTCGCGCGAAACTCGTACGTACAGGAGGGTGTGTGTGTGTATCGGGTGGACGTCAGAGCAGTTTCTCTCTCCCTTGGCGCATTAGCATTCGACGGACACGCATTGCCGCACGTATTTGCAGATATAACGCAAATAAACCTCGCGAGCATGCCGCGCACATGTTCCCCGCGTAATATTCGTGCGCTCGACGAGGCTATTGTCCCTGTGCCGAGCCACCGCTCACCTTTCAGCTAGTTACAGCTAGGACGTCCCTCTTCGCTCCCTTTCCCCGTTACGTATTTTATTCGCAAGAATTTCCCCACCGGCCCTGCCCCTTCTTTTGTTTCCCGCTGTCCTCTCGGATTTTCCCTCGCCTTCTCGCCGGTTTGTATACTTCAATATACTGTTTAGAAAAGCTTCTGTCCGTGTCTGAAACAAACTTATTAAGGCTGGAGATCGAATAGACTTGTTAATCGCGATAACTGAACATTTGTTGAGATAATAATTCGTTTTTGGATTCTGGAATATAATTTTGGGTGTTTGAATAATTTACAGAGATCATTGAACAGAATATTACTTGGTTGTGAATTGCACAATAATAACGATTGCAATAAAAATTTGCATTGGACACAAGGCTTAATAAAAAAAATTCTTCTGACTTCAAGATTCCTCGTTACATTCTATAAAGCCGAGAGCGTGTAAATCTTGTAATAAATTTTATCAATTAAATTTCGGAATTTACGAGAGTTAAATAAACTGATGTCTGTTCTGGCTCGATATTTTCACTTTTCGTATGTCCGCCCATTCTACCATTCTTCTTGTACCTGCTTGTTCATTTACAACACTGCATCCCCTTGTTCCCTTTTGTTTCACGCTTTTCCGTTCTCTTCGGCTCGTTCTTCACCATTGGTGTTCCTGCGTTCCTCTTTTGGCTCGGCTGGTAAACCATGCACACGCGCACACGTACGAGCAGCCCGATGCAGGCCGTGAGCTTACCAAACGGCATTTCTGTTGCCTCTTTTTTCACCCTTACCGTTGCTCGAAGCACCGTTGCTAATTGCGAATATGCCCATTACCGTTATTTACAAACGCGAACACACCCGCTACGGCTTCTCGTTCCAGATTTCCACGGATTCGAGGAATCGTTTGATTCTGCCTCCCTCTTGTTCCCTCCGTATCAATTTGTTGCTTTTTGTCTACCGTGATGTATCGCGCGGAATATTTCGAAACGAACAAACATTAACCCCGGGAAAATCTGGTTTCGAATATAAAATGAGGATATTCTGTTAAGTGTTATCAACGTGAAATTTCACCTGCCGTTCCGTTTTATTTTCAATGGAAAAGTTGCGGTAAATAAAATTTCCAAATATCGTTACGATTTTAAATGAGCGCTGTAACGATGAAAATTGCTTCAAATAATTATTATACTATAATTTTTTTACCGTATTTATTAAAGTAGAAACAGACAATTGTGGCAAATGATACTTGGAAATATGGTAATGCTTGAAATATTCAGTTTTTAATTTTTATCCTGTATCAGATAGGTTTATAATTGATATAATACTTTGGATACTTAAAAATATTTTAAAACATTTAAATACTTAAATATTTTCAATTGGAACTGATTGATTAATGCTTTATGTAGAGAGTAATCGAAAAACTACAATGCTCTATTACAATAGATGTTTAATATCTTTTAACAAGTTTTATAATTAATATTACCAAACGACATTCGTCCCAATAATTTCTGTCCTAAAAATTAAATTTTTCGTCCAACTCCCCGCTTACAACGACGGGAAGGAAAGAAGCGGAAAAACCGCGGTTGAATCGACTGGCGAATACAGAAGCCGGAAGTTCTCCGCAATCCCGAGCGCATTGTAGCAGATATAGTAGTGGAGTGGATCGTTTGTAAGAATTCTTCGGGGAAAGGGGGCCAGGACGGACACAAGGGGTGGCCGGGCGGCGGAGGCGCGAAAGAATTTTAATGCCCCGTTTCTTCCGTTATGAAAATTCTGACAGGTGGGGAAAAATGCGCTCGTTAAATCGCCCCTTTGTGTCTTTGGAATCTTGCTCGTGCGACAACGACGACGACGAGGCGGCGTCGTAACGTGTCCTTGCCTCCGCGCCTCGCAACCGCTCGCAAGATAAGGAGACAGTTTCGCGAAATTACAGTTAGCGATGATTCTTAAAATTTCAGACAAAAGACGCTCGTTTGTTGTCCGTGGCCAGATTAGACGGCTTATCTCGAATTCACGAAACGCCCGGGGTTTAAACAACGCGGCGGAATAGAAAATAAAATTCACGCTTAATTGCCGGCTCCGGTAACGGGTCGCTCGATGGGGTTGAACAATTTGTTAGGACGGTACACGAGCTTCGGCGCTCATTGGTCTGGGGAGTAAAAATGGCTCGATCCGGGGATGAAACATCGTGCCGGATAAACGTTCGCGAAGAAAGATTCGTGCGATTAAACGATACGATTTAAGTTATCCTGGAAACTTGGAAACCACACGCGAGATTTAAGGAACAGGATGGCTGATCGTTCACGTGATTCGTTCGATCGAGGAAAGGAAATTCGACAACGAAATTACGTCCTCTTGATGATAAATTGTAACAGATTAATGGTCATCTTCATTCTCTAGAATTAAAACGAGAAGAGGAAGAGATTAGAATTAGAATTGTTATTAATAATAATATATCAATCCTTTATTGTAGTTAGATCCTATCAAGTAAAATTTATATCTTCACGAGAAATTGCATACGAACGATTATTTCATTTTTCTTAGACCTGGCCCATAGAAAAGCGACGTCTTTCTCTTGGTCGATAAAGGAAAAGGTAACCCTCCCAGCCACCCTTCCACGCAAGTCCTTTTTGATTAAGGGAGGGCTATCGGTGAGATCGGTAAGGTAACCGATATTAAAAAGGCCGCATCGATTGAAAGAGAGCCTCCCTCCTCTCCCAACGAATCGACCAACCCATTTTAAGTGTCTTTCGATGCCCAGAACGGTCTTTGATGAAATATTAAAGTATTTTATGAAACCACCGTATTACCGTGAAAGTGGCAGAACTTTGGATATAAATCTTCCTCAATTGGTATATATATCTATAAAAAGAATCATCAAGTCTTTCAGATTATATTTTTCACTAAGCAAACAACCCTTTAGATGGAACTGAATTCTAGAATTTCCTGGTTCTTTTTTCTGTTTTTCTTAAACACATGCCCCGCATTCGGTCCGCGTGCTTTCTCAGCCTTCCAATGGCCGACTTGTGTGTTCCCTTTTTCTTCTCATCTTTTTTTATTCCTCCGAGCGTCTGTACAACTGTCGACGTGGCCATTTATACCGGGAAATGCAGACAGCGAGGCGGTGAGGCGGAATAAATCGCGGCTCCTTTACAAGTGCTGCCAACAGAATAGAAACATCGCCTTCGCCTATCAATTATTTGCCGTGCAATTTACGAGGGCCAGCGGCGGACGTCAGAACGGGGTTGAGGGGGGTGGTTAGAACAGCGACGCGGAAAGAGGAGGGAGGGGGTAGGTACACGAGGGTTTGGACGGGGGTTACATCGCAGTGGCTCGCTCGTGCATGTTGCAAATAAACTCACCACCACAGAGCAGGGAGATGGCATCTTTACTACGACCTTTTGCAACTTCCTGCTTGTCTGACTGCTCGCCCACGCGACCCCTACGGACTTACCACCCCCCTCTCTCAGACCCCTACCACCGAAAAGCTGGCGGGGCAGCTTCTTGCCCGATTCGACGTGCACAGTCCAAATATTTCCATCCCCATATTTTAAAGATGAGCGCGTCGATTTATGGCTCGGCCGGTGCTGCTGCTACTGCTGCCGCTTCCGGCTTCTAGGAACTCTTTGGGATACAAATTGTTCTGTTTTTCGACGAGTCACGTCGCGAGGGTAACGTCGCCGTCGGCTGTTTCCGCCGGAGAATGAGGTCTAACGAAGAAGATCGGACGGCATTAAGTCATCCCTCCGCTTTGTTCACTGATCACGAACCGAGATTTATTTGCCATCGTTGGGTGGCTATCGAAGTTTTTTTCTGCCACTTACGATCGTTGTATCCGGCCCCGCGAGCTTACGTAGCAGGTGCATTCGTCGAGCGCGTTGTATGGAATTGAATTATTCTTATGCGGTACATTTTCGTGAATTTTCCCGATGAAAATTTTTACGTGTCAGGGATTTTCAGAAGAGTACACAAAAACAGGGATAATTTATTCTCTGAATATCGATAGACACAGTTTTTTCCATTTTTATCTTTACAGTTAGAAATATGACCGTTCACTTACTTTTGATTGCTATTATGCAACTAAAACAATTTCAATTTTGTTGCTAAAATTGAACAGTACATTCTTAAGTGTTTAAACTTTCGAAAAATACAGAAAAAAACGATTGGTACTTTGGAGGTTCATAAGTAGAACGATCCCTTGACTCGTTGTTCGCTGCAGTAGAAAAAACTGTAATTGGTCAGACATACATATGACAAGATTCTTCCGCGACCGAACTTAATTTTATTCAAAGTTTGCAATTGCCTGTTAATTATTGCAGATTGTATTGATGATAAATATATATTTAACTTTTATTTCATCCGATTTTTGCATGTTTTGGAAAAATAATTGTGTGCAATATATCTCGTTAAATAAATAAATATTGTGAAATAGGAGCATACGATTTGGAGTATATTAAATTTGACCAGATAATAGTACAAGCAGAAATTAGTTTTTTGATCATTCTTTTAAGTATAGAGATAAAAAATGTCAAATGGAGTATAACTTGCAGGTGATTAAAAGTTTAAACTTGTTAAAACACTAATTTTATTAATACTGTAGCTCAAATTACCAGTGTAATTTTAATGGGCGGCGAGAATTTTCTTCCATTTATGTGACTAACTAAATTAAATTATGACGTGTAAAAATAGCTGCAGGTTAAAGGTGAAACAAAAGCTCATACTTTTTCATCTGCATAAATTTCGCTTTGACTTTTGTAAATCCTATTTCCAAGAAGAGTGTGATATTAACACTAGAACTACTGAACTCGTTGAAATGACGGTGTGAACATTTCTTATTTTAAATCACAAAATTTATTCAGGTGCTTTTATCAAAATTGGATGTCACTTTTTATAATGACTGAGACTTACTATACTTATTTATTTATTTTTCTATTTAAACTGCTTATGTGATTGTCAAAGTATTTGTCTTTATTTTCTCTGACTTATCTACTTATCAATGTCGGTTTGTAATAATTATACCAAAGATTTGAAAAGAGGTTCAAATTTTAAATTACATTGCTACTATACACAGATAGTAGTATTTCAGCAATTGCTAGTAGTAATCAATTTTATCCTTCCCATTTCTAATTCTGATTGAATCTTTCGTCGCTTCGATCTTCGTTATTCGATTCACCCCCTGAACTGTCGGGTATCGCAATCCCCCTAATTATTTCAAGCAACCCCACGGTCCTTCCTTCTTGCGAGCAGTTTGAATCAATTACCAGGCTCGCGTATAGTTTATTCGTTTGTAATCACGAAATGCGATTTACCGAGGGTTCCCTCGGTCGGCGGGCAAACGCGCAACGGCAATATGTCGCCGTTTTCAGCCAGCCTGTAGCCGGCGGCGGCCCTCGGCGAAATTCGTTAATCGCACGGTTAAATTTTCACCGTGGCTCGGCCGGTTTTGACGCGATAACGCGTTAATTATCGCCCGGTAATATTTCGCCGCAGCGTCGGCCCGTATTAATTTCAAAAAGGGCCGCTCTGTGAAAAGCGCCATTCAGCCTAATTACGGGCTGCGGGAGACAATACGCGTCGTTCTTTTCCTCTCGCCAGCCCGCCCCCCACTCTGCGTTTCTGTCCTTTTCGCTTTTTTTTTCCCCTCCTCTTTCTGTCCCCTTTCTCTGTCGTTTCATCGTCCTCGTCTCTTTCTTCTTTCACCCGTCAACCCGCTCTTCGAGGTCTCGTTTCTCGTATAGAAAAGGGGGACGCCGGCTGGAAGCTTCATTTTTTGCTTGGTCCCGGTCCTTTGCATATTTTCACGATCGTGAAAAAAAAAACAGCAGCCTGCAGGGCAGGGAATGTTTTTCCAGCGCACGACTACTCGGCTGGGATATCTTAATTCGACGTTGACCGTCGCCGATTAAAATCTCATTCAACCTTTTATCGTACCCATTAAAAATATTGGTCTCCTTCTTGGCCCCGTTTCGTCCAGCTTTCTACGTCCGTGATCTTCGATTTGCCAATTTCTTTCTGATGCTTAATGTTAAATTAGTAAGTACATAATCGACGTATATAATATTTAAAAGATTTGAAGTTAAGGATCGATCAAAATAACTGTAAAAACTTTGTGTCATCGACTTTTTGTTGGAGCAAACGACGACCGATTTACAGCTCACAGTTGTATCTGAAAATGTTTATGGACTTTTCGATTCGTTGTGCCATGGAAAATCTATAAAAAGAGCCAATTTGCATCAACCATCAAATTGATATTCCATAAGTGCTATTTTGCGGAATTTCCATGTCATTGAATTAGCCTGTACACGTCGAAGCTCAGCGTTTAACATGCGATAATCTAATATAATAAATTTCCGTTAACGTCGAATTGCCTGGCAATTCGAAAAATCTGCATTCATAATAAGCACGAATCGTAAATTGTCATCCTCCGTTCTTTGTCACGTTCATTTGTACACGTGCTCGATGTTGATTCCGCACACGATGCTAATAGAGCGAATAGCGGAAAATTCGATCGACAGCAAATATTTAACGATATGTTCTAAAACGATTAATAGGACATTTAACTGGATAAAACGGGATTACGTGACGACCGTCATTCGAAATAATCAAATTGTTCGTTTGGGCCGTCGCCAGAGCTGGCTCTCGCATCGTTCGTATAAATACGCGTACGTTCGTTACAAGTTTCTGATGAATACATTTATAATCGCGGGGCATCGACGCCTGTCCACGTGAATAAATTTACACCTGCCACCGGTTACGGGTGATCGCCAATCAATTCGAGATATTAATTTTCCGTATACGGCCCTTGGTAATTTGCGAAACCCGTTTAACATTTGTCAATCCTCGGTATCGACAGGCTTTTTCATTAGATAATAACGCGAATTTATGAATTCGGGACGTGTCAACCTGCTTTCTCATCGATCTAAAATCAGACTATCGTTAAAATTCGCCGGTTGTACCATTTGCAGAAATTACTTTACACTGTTGCATTTATACATATGCCGAAATATGCAAATATCTAATACTGGGGATTTTTTCCATTTGATATTTTTTTGTATGTTATATTTGGAGATGAAGATGGTTTAAAAAATACCACTATCGCAGGTTTTATAATTCATGTAACAAAATGCCTTACATTCAAAGTTTAAATGTCAAAAATGTAATATTATATAATTTCTAATTAATTATAACATCTTTGGCTTTCCGAGTTTGAATGCATACAGAAGTATTCAAGCCAGCAAGGCTGGATCCACGATTGAAAAGTCATTCATGCATTCTGTCCCATCCGTTTCGCTGGTGCTTTATAATCGTCATACAAGCACCGTTCCAAAAATAATATTTCACGCCCGGGAGACGTTCGCCGCCACATTACATGAATTACACGATCCGCCGGAAGCCTGGTTTCAATGCATCCCCTATCCTGCAACCTACTTTCTAAAACGGTGTCGAATTTCAATGTTCCTTGTTCGTTCTTGTCCCCTCCCCCCTCGTCCCCGAAAAGAAATACCGCAAATCGGATCGTGGTATCCGCGACTTCATCGAAATTCATTCGCCCGGTTACGAGTTGGCGGTCGAGCGGCGTCGGTCCGCGTGGAAATTCCGCGACCGAGTCACCCTCGAACTTTCTAAACTCGAAAATCCACGGGAATCGGCGGTCCCGGTTTCCCCGTCTCTAAAGCGAAAGATAATTTCCACGCATCCATATGCATCGGACACATTAGCATTCCAATTAATCTTACCGGGTGTTCGGAGGTAACGGGCGGAACTGCACTTTGCCACGGAACTTCTGGATTATCCCCGGCTTCCTTTTCTTTTTCTTTCTTTCTTTTTCTCTCTTTCTCGGCGAAACTCCGAGTGGAAGACGGCAAAAACAGCTGCGGCAACGTGTACTACGGGGCCTGAAACGCGACCTGGGACTCGCGTTAGTCGGTAGCGAAACGGCCGCCATAAATCCACCGGCGAACACATGTTTTGCATAATATAAGCTTCGCCTCTTCAGCGAGCCACGTCGCCTTTCGCTTCGCGCGTTCTTCTTCCTTTTATCTGCTACTCTTCAGGATTTATCCGCCGACCCGGTTCGTTGCATTTCCTTGCTGCATTCTTGACACCCTACTGTCGATGCCGAACAGCTTACCTGTTCGGGGATATTGATTCTCTTTTACGTGAAATCATTTTTCTGGGTAAAATATAATATTTTCTGGGTCTTTCGTGTACTTTAATACATTTTTATAATTGCATATATGATCGATCGATCAATAAAGTCATATTATTTCAGTTCAGTCTAACGAGCAAGTTTCGCACCCAGCACGGTTTACAGCGCGTGAAAGTGGCAGCGAACACCCAAGAATCTTCGCTCCAGATTATAACTTCCTCCTCATTGTCAGACTCCTTAGTGTCCCATGAAACTCGTCTCGCGTTTCGTAGTCTCACGATCCCTCTTCGATCTCGTTGTCCCTTCGCGTTGCTTCCTCTTTCGTTTCCTCCGGCAGCTTCTTCTCCCGTTTCGGCCTCCCGGTTCGCCGCCGCACTCGGTATCCTTTTGAACGAGTTCTACCGGTTTTCACGGGGAATCGAGCCCGCGGTAAAAAGGACCACGGCGAGAGACACCAGCGGGGGAGGAACGAGGGGGCGGGAAAGAGAGAGACGGCGACGAGACGGATGGGACGTTGGTGGAAGAAAGATAAAAGTGGGGGAGAGAATGATAAAAAGAGGGAAAGAAAAAGCTGTAAGGGAGGGTGGAGGCCGGCTACCGGGGAGGGATATAGATAGAATCTGTCGATGAGAACCCAGGACCTCGGCTTCCTTCTGAGATTTTCACGACGATAATCGTCGTACTCGAAGATCCTCGAGACGAAGAAAAAGAAGAGGAGCAAGGGGGAGGGAAGGACTTATTCCTTCCGCAGACTGGGAAACCGTCGACCTTGGTAATCCAGCGGGCTTTTCATCGAGAAGTATTCCACGTTTCCTATGAAGCAATCTGCTTGATGATTTTCAGCAGCAGCGGCAGCAGGGAACGGGAGCGAGGACACTTTGGTCGTTTACGAAACGATTCTTCTCGAGTTCGAGCTGCACGAATTGCATTAACGTGTCCGCGATGAGTTTGAGGCGGTAACAAGCGGGAAACATCATCCGGATGGCGTCGATTCATCTCGATTGCCGGCGTTTTACGCCCCGTCCATTATCGCCGCTCTGTTTCCGGAAGTTGGAACGCTTTTATTTAACGTTCCACGGCACCGTTCCGATCGCGCCGCCTCGATACCGCCTCTGTCGAGATAAATTGTTGCGCCAAACAACGATTTCATTTATTTCGACGGAAGATTTAACCAGTTTACGGAATCGTGATTAACGCACGGAAAAAAACGTTCGAACCCCATAAAATAGAATCCGTGCGACTTTTTCGAGCGGAAAACATTTACAGGGGAAGTTTAGATACTTTGATAGAGCAACGTGGACTGTGAAGTTAATAATAGAATAGAAACGAGCAATGGGGGATAAGAAATAGCGCCAAGTTGAATCATTAAATATGATTTATTGGTACGAAGTCTTTTCATCAACATGCTCGCTGCCTGAAGGAGTCCTTGTGATGCTTAGATAGAGAATGACGCTCTAAGGTTCTCTAATTAGACACGCCACTAAATAATGTTGCTCGTTTGGTAGCTATTCAGTTAATTTATAAGCTACGACTCTCAATGGAAATTTTAATTCTTTCTATTTTTCATCGTCGTTTGATCAATTTCTTTTACCTTGGCCAAACATTTTATTATTTAAAGTACAAAATACTTCTTGGTCACTTGCTAATTCTAACATAGATTAATTTATTATTTTTTACTGGTTGGCACATGGTTTGAAAACATTTTGAAAATATCTTAACTCACAGAAAGATAATTTAATCTTCTAAGAAAAATTCTAGAATTTTTTCTTAAATGTATGCTTTTATTCGATGTTTTTGCTTATTTTTAATTTTCTGGGTTTCGCAATACTAATAACCACTTAAGTTACAACCGTCTGCATATCAGTCATATTCTTTCACAAAAAGTGGCAGCAAAATGCATTTTAACACGGTGCTAATGCGCTCAACTGCATTCTTCTCCGTACTATAACTTATGCTTGCATACGTATACGAATAAAACACGTCCGATGGTCTTAATACGACTCTCCTTCGTCATCCTGCAATCTTATTCGAAATTACCTTCGCGTTCGCTCGCCTCGCATTTATTCCCGCTGACGTTCATTCATTTTCCCAATTAACACAGTCATTAGCTGTATTCATTCTCGCGCAACCTTCAACCTGTACGCTTTCGAGCTGTAGAAAAAGAAAAAAAACAGCGAATCGCTGATCGCACAAAAGATCTGTTCTTTATTCACTCGGTACGATAGCATAAGAAGATCGTTGGTCGTTCAGTTCCGATAGAGCTATCTTCTTGAAACGTATCTCTGGCGCATTTATTCAGTCCGCGTCGCGGTCAGTATAATGAGTACACTTGTAACGCGGGTTTCTTTACCCTCTTCGAATCTCCGCGTTTATAATGCGATCGATACGTATCAGGGTTGTCGCTCCATTCTTCACGCACCTATGGACAACACACGATAGGAATGTTCGCGCGTTGCATAATTCAATTTCCAGCCGCGGCACGAGACTCGAGTTTCATCGAGGACTGTCGGTTTACCCCGCTCCCGGATTATATGTCAGTCGATTTAAAACTTCCCCTTAAATCCAATTTCAAGATGATAACGAACGGTCATCTGGTTGGACAGATAAGCACGTCACTTATTAATCCCTTCGCCGTGGATACATATGGCTTTGATGGATCGATAGGAGAAAAGAGGTCTTCGATGAATCCGTTGAATGAAATGAGACTACTTTTTAGACATTAACTCTTCGAGGTACAAATTTAATATTAAGCGGACTTTCAATTTTAGACTAATGCGTGGTTGGACAGGTTCTTCATAAAGTGACCTTTTTATAGTAATAGAACTGCTGTATGTAATACTAATAAGCAATTATTCTTTTTATTTTAGAGTCGTTTCATTTATAATGATGAACAGAGTACGAGAATTTTATAGCATATTATTTTTAGTAGCATTTTTACAACTCAATGCAGCAGAAGGTTAAATAGGAAATGAACTTTGATTTATAGGATCACCATCGTATGAATAAATTTGATTTATGATGATATAGAATTGTACGAAAATTAATGGCATCTGAAAATTAATCGAATGCAGACATTGATTTGTTATACGAAATAGTCAAATTCTGTGAAGAATCGAATATTTTATAATTTTTATCAAATTACTACGTTTCAAGAAAATTATGCATTATAGTCACGAGTCTGTACATTCTACAGTCCAGATTATATCTTTAAAATAATACTGTTTAAGGTACACTATGTCGCCATTGTGAAATATATGAGCAATCAGTTCAACCTTCACTTATATGAATCACTGATTTAATGAACTGGATATTATGATTCATTAACCCTTTCGCTACAGAGAGTAACTATAGTCATTTGACATGAAACAGTCACTGTATACTACAGATAATAACAATCGTTCAATACAAAGCATGCATGTTTCGAAATAGGCAAAATACCATGCAAATTGAAGGAATGAAATTATATTATATAATTTTGTATAATACAAAAATTGCCCTGTAAATATTTTTTTGAATTTTGCATTATATCAGAACTTCTCCAAATTTTGCTCTTTGTCAAACCCTCGTACTCGTAGGAAATAAATAATTTCATAGTCCAATTGAAAACATTTCCGGCAAAGTACTGTTCGTAGCAGAAGAAGCTTAATACCTTTCTTGAAAATTCCTCTCGCAACGAGGGATATCAATTAACGTCTCCTTCGGGCTGAGTTTGGTCACGGAATTAAGAAACACCTAGCGCACAGCCGGCGGGCCAAAGAAACAAGCAAGCAACCAAGGGCGAGGACGAGCACGGCACACGTGAAGCCAGCGATTTGCGTGCCTCTCACGTTTTTCTGCAACGCGTTCCTCGCATCGCGATTCTGTCGTAATGAGAGAGCACGCACATGCGAAAAGCCCTTCTACGTAGCTCGCGACACGTACGTGTAACCCACCCCCGTGCCTCGACGCCCTTTATGCAAATTCTAATGACCCCGAGTTGCGCCGAAAGTCACGAGCTATACTTACAATTAGACTTGCCGCGTCTACTTTCCTGTACGAATAATTATGAATTCAGGGAATCGTAGATACGTCAGTCGAATATCTCGTTATTGTTGACTGATTCGTCAAAGTTCAAAATAAAAAAGCAATTCTTTCTTTAAAGAACCTTTATTTCACTTTAGATGAAAGACAATTTCCTTTTACTTCCTCTTTCCCTGTTTAAGGTTCAGTTCCTTTTTGCAAGAAATTCTGTATTCTTCTATTAAATTGTTTCTGTGTAACAATATTCCAGTAGCATGTTGCATCTGAAACACAGAAGTGCATAAATTGCCTGAAATATTCAAACCATTATCTATAGCCAAGAAGATCGCATAAAATATTAGAAATTATTGCGTTACTTGAACAAAATTGAAAAACAGAAATTTCATATTGTCACATCCTACGAACAGAAACGAAGACAAGCAAGCCTACATAGTAGAACTGGCATAGAGCAACATATTATTTAAAACAACATTCGTATGGAAATAGATTATAGATCATGTTTTACACTGTTAGTTTTGCGTCATGCAGAACTTCTTGTAACTTTAGTGCTGTTGAAGTATAAGAAGTACAGGCTATCAGAAGGATATTAACAACTGCATAGATCAGTTAAATATGGTTGTAGGTTAATTACTTTAAGTTTTTTCTTCGACAGTTTGTTCCCAAGTGACATTTTCAGTAAATGTCATACGTAGATCTATCACAAGTGGGAAACTCTGTGACTTAATGTGACAGTGTTGAAAACTAAAATACATGTTTAACAAATTCATTTAGTATTTTTTCAGTACCTTAGCCTTCATAACACTTACCATTAAAACTCTTAAAATTTCAGTTTCTTTGTTAATTTACCCAATTCTTCAGTGTAAATTATTACTGCTAAGATATCTTAATCCTTTACATTTAAAATTTCTTTTGAGCTGTGATTTGTGTCATGAAATTTGCGGTAGAAAGTTTCGCACATCCCTATCCGTATTGAATATTTTCCTCGACCACCCTTTTCCCACGTTCGGTACGCGTCTGTCTCCGGGTGTCGAGGCAGGGGGATGGACGAAAGACGAGGGAGGGTGGAAGAGGGATTGGCGACGAGATGACGCGGCTCTTTCACCCGTGGACCTGTTGATCTCGACGAAAAATTCGAGAGACGATCATTGTCCCCCGTTGGCCACGTGAAACTGAATTATCCGGCTACGAGACGATTAATGAACGTAAGGATGGTCCACGGCTGAAATTACCTTGGCCATTTTTCCGACTGAATCGCCTGCGATACGATACGATATCTCGTTTGTCATCGAAACGAGAGGTATTGTAAATTGTGTGATTGATTCGCGCGACTCGTGCGCCCGTACACCGAGTAAACTCGCTTTTTTTGATTTATGAAAACAATCAGCACGGCTGTTGTTCGAATAGCGATTATTTCGTTCGGGCCTCTAACTTTAAGTAAAATACGAGCCGAACAATCAACGGCGTATCGTCTATTTTCGCCGTTTTATCAGAGCTTTGATGAATGCGATAGAATGAAAAATCTATGAGAAACGTAGTTGCGATATTAACACGTGGATTGGTACAGTGAAAATGGATGCTCGTCGCGAGATACTTTATAAGGGTAATTATTCAGAATATTATGCTCCTGCTTTTCAACCCTCGAACAAAATAGACTGGGTCAATCGTGATCCGAAAACATAGGAAAAATACAATAAAATAGCATTTCAATTGAATAAAAGAATTTCGTGTATTGGCAAATAATATTTAATTCGAAGTAGTGAATACAGATTCTTAAAATTTCTAGTATGACCAAAAAATTAAAAATATTTTGACATTTATTATTCTTTGAGTCAACTCGATAAATCTCTGATGGCAGTCAGTGAATAAACCAATTTTCTTGGAATTCCTAGCAGTCAAACAGCGGTTGTAGTTGCATAACAGTGAAAATAATGGATAACACGATGTTTTTATGACCAACACATAAATTACGTTCTTTATTGCAACTCCTTGTGGAAACTTGCTCGAACAAGCGCAATAAATTAATCTACAGATAACTGTAACGTATGAATTCAATGGGTGGGATTCGTTATTCAATTTCTCACTTTTTCCCCGCTATATTTCTATACAGTTTCATGGACGTTCCAGTCAAACACGCAGGGATAACTTTTCGCATTCCGTTTCAGCTCGTTTTTCCGTGCTTCGAACTTTCGCCATTTAATCTGCATAAATTTCTCACCTTCTCCGTTTCGAATGGAGGGTAGCTTTAATTACAGTTGTCAGATCGAACTTTCACCCTGCCGCCCGTAATTTCGGCCAATTCGACGAAAAGTGTGCACAATTAGGCGGCGTGGCTGAGCGTCCTGCGAGCTAGTAACAAGTCGAATAACAAGCGAAATTAACGAGCGTCGAAGCCTCGATTATCCTTATTTTCGCATTGCTTTGCCTTGCCCGTTCCTTCTTTATTTTATCTTCGGGCACAAGAATCTCGTTAAATGTAAAAGAATGGGTCAAATTTGTTGCGGATCGTGATTTTCGTTTAGTTTAAATGACGACATATATTTTTTAATAACTATAAAATCGTACCAATTGTCACATTTAACAATTAATTCTTGTAAACTCGCGTCGTGATTATGAGCCAACGATACGCCAATTGCTATCAAATTAGAACCATTAAAGTCTCGCGTTTTAATTGTTTAGAAAAATTCTCTGATACCGCAGGGGCAGCGATTAATTTCTGTTATCTCGTGGCCGAGCGCGCGACGGAATATCGATACGATTTATCATGAATCGATGATCACGCGGAACATCTGACAAGATATCGACCGGTAACCCCTATCAAGGTAGATCGATGGACTTAGCCGGTTTCTATCTTCGACAACTATATCACGTTCCCGACATATCGCGATGGATTGCGTGTCGCGTGTACGAAAAAAGAGAGCGAAACGAGGAAGCAGAAGGAAGCGGGACGGGATAAAATCGAAAGGGAGTCGATAGAAACGAGCACCCTGCCCTTTATCCCTGTCTGCTGTCACCGTCGAATCCTCGCAATCGTCTTTTCCTCGTGTCCCGCTCCTTTCATCTTCGCCCCGTACCTTCGCGCTCGATCACGAGCCCTTCCCCCCGACTCCTTTTCCCGTCTACCACGTCCCTGAGATCCCGTACGTGTCCTCTTGCCCCGCCGTAATTTTCTACGTCGGGATATCCACTCAGGATCGCGGAGCGTGTTGGCGTTTAGTCTTGCTTTTATTTCAGATTGAAACGAAATTGAGACTTCGATACGCTTCCATTCCTATCTCGCCCGGCAACCGCGTTCGATATTCCCTTCTCCCCCTATGTTTCCCTCCACCTCGACCCCTTTTTCAGGGATGAACGATTTTCCTTCTGATTTTTGGCCAGACAGTTGGTTAAACCCGCACGCGTCCTCGTGCCACGCGGTGAAACAAACTTTGTTTTCCATCCGTTTCTGATGTCGCGCGACCTCTTCCATTTCTTCGAATACGTTTCCCCTCTCCTCCTCCCAGTTGGGCGAGGGATCGGGACAAAGGGGATGGTTTTTTGACTTCTTTCCTGGAGACTGATGCGCGGTGCTCGTGGGAACGTAGGACACATGGAACGAGATTAAAAAGTCAGCCTGTCACAGCGCGAATCCAGTTCAGCGTTTTCTGAATGGTTCTTCTCTGGGCACGGTTTGTCCAAATGTTTGTCGCGGTAAATGGTCGCACGGAGATGGAAAGCTACCAGAGGTTTTCAAGATTTTTATAGGTCTATAAAAAGTTATTTGAGGTTAGGGAAAAAAGAAATTATTTATTGGATTCGATTATGTATTTGGCGGTACGATAATTGTTCGAAGTTGCGGCTGCGGTTAAAATTCACAGAAATTAAAAATGTCGAGACTTCTAATTGCTACAGAATTAAAAAGAACTGGAACCTGGAAAGAGTGAAATTCGTGAAAAAAACAAAGAAATACGGCGAGAATTGTTGAGCACGCTTTAATCGAGCGTCGATCGATTTTCACTTAATATCGACCTCGTCGTTGAAAAAGTACTCGCGAAAAAACCGAGCAAATTTTAATTACTGGCTGGCCCAGAAAAGATCGACGTCGAACAATCAACTTAACCGAAACTTATATAACAGCTTTCATAATTCGCCGCCGTTTAGAAGACTGAAAAACGGACGGGGGAGGATTTTAAATGTGCGACGACGGGTCGAATGTGCCCGCACGGCACCGAAGCAATTTATTTCATAATCGTCACAGCTGTTACTTTAAACTTGCCCGCGCTACGTCGTGCAATTTTTTTCGAGCACTCCTTTCCCGTACTTCCGTTCGCCTGAATTTTAAATAATTAACCTACGACTCGATGAAATACGGCTTCTGAGATTTGATGGTCTGAATTCATCGAAACAGAGTCAAATTTGCAAATAATTTTTGTTTAAATATTAAAAGAAAATAAATGAGATACATTCTTTAGATAATTCCATTTTTATTACATAATCGTCTTGAATTATATATAATTTAGAAAATGTTTGTATTCATATATAAAAAAATTTCTCGAAATATTCATCGCAAGAACTTCTAAGCCAGTTAAATATATAAAAGGTTAGATCCAACAATAATTACCTGAAATCCTATGGTACTCAGAATTTTTCCACCTAATGATACACCGTTCAGCGGTTCCATCGCCATTTCCCTTTAATACAGTCGTCCTTTTTATCACAATGCTCTGTAACCTTTCGAGGGCGGTCTATTCCATGCCGGTTGAATCCATAGTCATCTATCGAAGAGCTCGCCTCGTCGAGCAAAGAGGCCGCCAGTTTCACGGAAGTCCCTGCCTCTTTCCAGCCAGAAGGGGGTAATGAGAATTGAAACGTAACGGCGGAAGATAGCTTCTAATCCTCGGCTCGTCGTCCCGTGGATTGCTTTTCCATTTATCCGGCAGGACTACGAAATTAGGATGATCCCCTCCGCTTCTTGTCCCGCTCGTCCTTCTTAGCGTCGATCCACGACGAAACGTCGCCGGCCATTGACGTGCCGCATGTACGAAACCGAGTGTCCGCGATTAAGGAGACCGTCACTTTGAATCCTGATTGTTGATTAAACCCTGTCAACGGCCATCATGTACATCCCTGGCATTAATACTGACGCTTAGACGTGCGTTTGCTAAACCGATCAGAAATTTCACTCAAACATCCACGCAGTTGCGACGTATTGATCTTAATCCTACCACACTAATTTTCTATCATACGATGAAGAATATTTGGAAATACTTGAGCACACTTTTGAATTGCAAAGAAATTTTAATGTTAACTTTAAGCTAACTTTCAAACTATATTTCTCTACACCACAGGTTTAATAAACCAATCGAGCATACAACTTATGGTATTTAAAATTTGATAAATCAACACAGGATTGATTGTATTATTATCAGTAGCTAATGGCACGACGATTCGAGATACATTTGTTAAAGTGACGCGCACGTGTATTGTGCATTTGTCTTGGCCAACGAATTAACGATCTAGACGAAAAAGGAACGAGAAGCTCACCGGGTAGGAGTACAATCCGCATGAAATAAACCGAAGGTATCGTCATGGTGGTCGTTTTACATAGTTTGTGAATAAAGCGAAGCACCGACGTCCCGCGGGAACCTAAGGAAACATTATGATGCCGTAAATACCGTGGAGCTCGTTAAAACGTGATAAATTGCTGTTCGCCGGCCGTCGGAATATAATATCAATTTAATCGGTTGGCAGTGTCATTAGAAACGCGGCTAAAACATGGCTGTATCGCAGCAAAATGGACGTACCGTGGTCGAGAATGAATTAGCACGAAGTGACATGACTTCGGATTTAACCTGGCCCCACCCCCGCTTTTCGAATTCCTGCTGTACATCATGGTGGCTAACATTAACTACGCTTGTCGTTTCGTTGTGTTCATCGTAACGCGCTTAAATTCAGAAATGACATAATGAAGTAGCCGCGAAAAGTGAGCTTTGACATTAGATTAGGTTACATTTCAGACATCTGCCTCGGTATTGTACATACACGAGTACGATTAACTATTAGACTACTTCATCTTTCGTAAGTTAAGAACTGAAAAGTCGGTCCTACATATTGTTTCATACATATTTTATACTCTACGTACATTACAGTGGATGAAATATAATTGGATTGTGGTATGGGGTTGGCAACTAAATTTGCAGGCATTTTACTTTAAAACCGTCTGCACTAACAAAGATTAATACAACTTATGTTTAAGCGATGATAGCTGCTTCTTAAAGTGAACTGTCGAGTTAATATTGTATGATAGTATTAGTGGCAATTTAAAAAGAAGAAGGCTAATCACTCTTGCGGTTGACACTCGATTGGCCTTTCCTTTTTAGCTAATTTTTTAAGCGAAATGCAGCTGTGAAAAATATCTAAAAATTTAGTTTAGTATTAGACTCGTGAATTTTAAGTGTAATTCTAACTATAATTGGCCATTCCAATTATACATGTAAACTATATGTTACATTATACTTTTCTTTGTTTTAACTTTGCAACAATAAATATTTAGCTTTGTCTGATTAATACTTTGAACATAAGACAAGTTAAATAAAAAATGCCAAAAGAATAATACCACAATTATATTATTCACGTGTGCAATTATTAAAGGCTCTAGGAAGAAGTATTAAATTCAACTTTCAACGGTTCGCAATTCACCGCCTCGATTCGAAGAAACACGATACGGGAACACTGTAATCCGCGCTCGAATCGTCCCAGCAATTTCAACTTCAACTTTACAGAGCGTATCAAGATTTTACACTAACGGAACAGCTTTCACGAATGGTACTTCGATGTGTTATTATTGCCTTCGCCTTATGCAATTTGCGTCGGCGTGACACGCTTGATAGAAGCTGAAAGAATGTCATCGTCGAATCGCGCCGTTCGACCCGCGATACGTGCGAGACAAAAGGTGAGGATTGGCTACGACTCTACGCGACAGATACGGTACCGTCGCTTAAAACTGAAGAATTTACCACGTTGGAATCTCGAACGATAATTACACGCTGTGCCAAGTCGTGCTGGTTCGCGAAGACAAATTAAACCGGCATCTGTTTCACGGCTTTCTATCGAGCCCAGGCATTCCTTAATGAATTCTTGATGTTCGTGCGAGAAGTATTGTTACAAACTTTCCAATTTCAGGACAGAAGAATCCCCCTTCGTTCTTCTTGTTTGAAACACGAATAACGCACGTTCTCGAGAACGGCGCGGCATTCCTTCCACCTACAATCGATAACGAGCCGCTGAAAACTCTGTTTCAGCTTGTAAGTCTTTGGAAGAATGTCTTCCCTTGTAGCTTTCATTGGGTTTCATCGATGTGTGAAATTTTAAAAGAATATCGATTCTCGAACGTTTGCATAATTTCAAACCCGCGGACTTTATCGCGTTATGAATTGTTCAAATCTTTTCCTTGCTCGAATGTAACTATTCATTTTACGCGTTGAATTATTGAATTGTCGCGTATCGAATGGTGACTCTTGAAACATAGAAAGTTCGACATTTAATTAGGGACGTTTGTCGATCAGCGATCCAGATTATTTACGAAAGGTTAAAAATTGTTATTCCTAACTTTGGTTTCATGGGTTCCACGATTTTTACTCTTCGAAAAGGTTGACAAAAATATTAGCAAATGTTAGCATAAACACTCGACCTGGATTCTTTCCTTTTCCTGTACGATGACCTGTTAAGTACTCGAATTCTCTATAACACGCTAAATTTTGTCTCCAACGGCTGTGTAACGTACAACGGTGCCGTGCCAGTAAGGTGTTGAAGTTTATCCAATTACCACCGCTGTGCTCACATTTTCTGACGTTAATGTCTCTTATAAACACGGTATACTTTACGATCACATATATGTTAAGCAGGCAGAGCCGGTCGATTTGCATACGCTGATAAGATAACATTCGCCAGTTTACATGTCGCAACTTCCTCTTCCCCTACTCCCTGTCAGCCTCATTCTCTGACCTCACTCTGTTCTCTCGACGTTTCTGCCTAATCCCGGCAAGGAGAAACTCGTTGGAGCGCTTCTAATCAGCGGCAGGACCCGTCAAGTTTCTCCGCATCGAGTTACAGTTCGAACAGGGAGGGGGAGGGGCAGGGGTGGTGTGGTACCGCGTATCCGTGGTAGTTCCCCTCCGTTTCCGGTGTTCATCGTAACATTCCCCCATCTGCAGCGTCTTCCGAGGCTCTTCAAAGCGGCTCGCAAGAACCGAGAACTTTGATCCTCGATTCCGGTTTTGCTTGACGAAAGTTCCAACTTTGAAACCATTCTCTTCCGCGCCCTCTCGTTTCCCTCCCTCTGATTACTTACCCCTCCCTGCTGCCTCACATGCGTGCTCTGCGCTTTGTAATAACTGTATCGGGAAGTAAAAATCACTGGTAGCTTTGTTTATTAAGTCTCTGGACTGAAACTGTAAAAATATTTGAAAGGAGGGGATAAATAAATAGGAAATATTTATTAATTTCGAACTATAACAGCATGGTAATTGCTGGAACTGAATAAAGCTTTAGATTTAAAAATTATAATTTCACAATTATCCCGTGAATGGTGATGTAAATATTTTTGCAATTCATTTTTAAATTACATTCTTCGTTTTATACGTTTTATACCAGAGGGGTTGCAATCTGTCACCGCGTTTGTACTTCTGCGAGTCTTACCAAGGAGTCAAGTCGGGACACTCGTGCCTGAACATTTCGTCAAAGTTTGTTTTCGGCGTTCTTCACACATGGCACTTCTAAATGTCGCAAGGACCGTCTGTCATGGGTGGTTTGCCGGTCACAGTGTGTAGCTTAAAACACGAAGCTCATTATTCAGTGAGTAAATTTAGAAAGTCGTTGAAACGAGTTTGAAGGCGTCGCTCTACGAAATACCAGATACAATGTTTATTTACCGTGAGAATAAGACCATTCCGAGCGACTTCTTTTTACAGAGTAGCTTTCGGTTAATTATAGGAACAACTGGGCACACACTTCAAATCTAAATAGCTTTAAGGTGACGCGCAATGAGTGTACCAGACCTCGATTTTGTTGCGGCTATAAATTTAGACTCTGTTGGAACATTGTATCGACCTCCCTCGATAGCGCTCTTACGAAATGCCACTTGTTTAAACTTAATTACTAAAGTTAGAACAGGGTATATTTACTTTCCACGGCTATTTCCTCTGCGTCTATATTTAATTATCGTTATCAATATTTATCGCGAACAAATTCTCTAAAGGTTCATTTTTCAATATTAGAAATGATAAGTCTTTCGCTGCATTGCATCGAAAATATGCAACATATTTTGTATTTTTTTGTTCAGTACACTGTGGCGATGGTTGCACGAAAGCATAAAAACTTGTTAAAAGGAAATATGAAAACTGGTGTCCGGCTACCCTGTTGACCACACAAAAATTAATTAATGACTATATGACGTACGATCGCAATTTTTCCACGAAACTTTGCCACGGAATTGAACTTTTTTTAATGGCACAATATATGGTACATAAACGTTCATTCTTCGAGGGGCGAAGAACGGACGGGAAAAGAGACCATGAGTTTTGCAAACAACTCGCAGCCGAGCGTCATCGGAGAAGGAAAATACAGGAAAGAATAAAAAGCGCAGGAGTTTTCAACGGTAAGCGCGTAATGATCCAAGCTGCTTGCGTACACACGCTTATTACGAGCCCCTCTGACCCATTTTCTCGTCTTTCTTCTCGTCTTCGCGAAGTTTCGTACCTGCAATAACGGCTCCGTGTTAGCGTAGCTTCATTTACGTTTTACTGCCGGCTTTATTGCTGATTTACACGCTTCTGCTGCGGCAACGGATGGAAAAGAAGAAAGTGCTGATGTTCCGTTTTCTATTACCTCCGCGTCCACAGGCATTGAAGTTACAAGCCGGTTCAAAAGAAGACGAGCACATGTAACGGTGCCTAGCGACAGCACGTGCAGTCAGGACTCTATCAAAAATGAATAAGAGCGGCGAGTTGATGGCACGAATTATGTCACGAAGTTGGAGAAGTTTAACTTGTAAACTATTTTGAAAATACACTATAGACAGCTTAACTGGTGACTCACAGTTAAATATAAGTGACTTCTTTGTACTTTGTGTGGTTGGATACCTGTCGAAGAATAATTCATCGACAGAAATTCTGAACTTCATACAAGGTGTCCCAGAAATAGTGTAAGAAGTGAAAATGGGGAAAAGCTGAGATGATTTGCACAATTTCCTTTGTAAAAATGTAGGATGGGGCTTTGTTTTCGAATTACTAAGAACAAACACTAATCAATCAGAGCGCTCATAGAAAGCAGTCTAAGAGTTATTAGAATTTAATTTTTTTTTTTAATATAAGACTTCAGTTCACTGTTCTCATTTCTTAATTACATAACGGAATTCAGTTTATGAAATCAGCGATGACATTCATATCTCTTGAAATTAAATTAAAACAAGAATCAATTGGTATCGTGTTCTAAAACATGATGCATCGCGTTATCAGACTGGAATATCAAACCCTGTCAGGCAATATCTGCAATGACGAAGCATTTGGATCATCGATCAATGTTTCAGCATCCTAACGGTGTCGTCGATCGAACGGTAATCAGGCAAAAAATCGATTGACCGAGCATCGGAATAACTCGTGGCTCGATCGACGCGTTTCTATCCGGACAAATAAAAATTCGATCGGTTCCCGGGCCTGCGAACAAATGTTTAGCCACGGCGAGCCGATTACATGAAAAATTCATGCGGAAAGTTCGCCTCGTCATCTGTGATTACGCGATTATACGTCAGAATGGTGAAGAAGGTATCGATTCGCCGAGGCAATAATTTCAGCCGGTCGAGCAAACGTAGCCGGAATGAAAAATATAATTTAGATAAACGGCCATGCCGGGGTGCTTATTTATTGGTCGGTCTGTATTTTATCGATGCACGTGCGAGAAAATCGATCGACTTCGTGCATGTGCGCGGTAAGGTGCAAAAGTTTCATCGTGATTTACAGAAGAAAACTTGGGAAAAATCCTTTTTCATCCTTCCCTTTATTTTCGAGGCATTCTTTAACCCTCGCGTGACGTAATCAAGGTGCTCGAATTTGTTTCAAGGGTTAATATTATATTATATGATTATAAGAATCTAGAAACCTAAAAAAAAAAGTTAAAATATCCAATAAAATACAATTATTGCATTATTCATTATGCAAAGTTCAAATTTGTTAATGAAAAGATTCAATTTCACGGTATTTCAGATTTGTAGATAGACCTTTACCTGACTTTTACGAGTAATCGATCCTGTTTGAAGATATCATTTATTAAAAATATTTGTGAATACATTCATTATTTATTGCGGTAAGGATAGGGAAAGTTTGTGGAACTAATTCATTAAATAGAAACCTTAATGTATAAAATTAACGGTATATTTATGAAACAGATTATTATCGAATTAAACCGTGCCGCATACGAAATATGTATCGAAGGTTTTTCAATTATCAACGGTAGGACGGGTTTAAGGCGAATCTACCTGTAAGCTGTGGACAGGTGTCCCGTGGACGCGTGCCCATTTACATGTAAAACACGTGGGCGTCGATCCGTGGCGCAAAACAGGTGCGTTGATTAATCGAGGTAAAGTCATATCTCTTCTTCTCGATGTTCTTATCGTAAATCGGCTTACCTTTCCATTAAGCTGGATGTCAATTACCACGCTTAATCAATGTATAGGTGACAATTTACCCGTGAAATCAATTACTGCTATAAATCAGATGTCTCCTTATATAGAGTAGCACTCTTACAACGGAAATCAATTTAAACCAATAGAATGCTTCAAAAAGTAATAAATTGAATATATTTAATTTAACCCTCTTAAGGCTGTTCTTTTATGAACGAATAACAAAAATTTTCTCAGACAAAGTACCATAAAAATTGCAAACATGAATACACGTCTCAAACCTCGAAGTTTCAGTTAATGTTAACTGCGCAATTCTCCTTCAGCTAAATTTCACTCGAATGCAAGTTCGTCGTGTCTTAACCGCCATTGAAATCAACCATAGACATTAGCTCCATATTCAGCCAATTTATGTAGCATCGCGCACGTACGATAACTACGTATTCCTTCACTTGTTCCCAGGAAATCTCGTTGAACTTTCTGACCCAGTTTCGGTTAATCCATTACAGGAGCGTACGACAAGTTCACTTTCCTTTATCCCCGAACCGTCAGTGATCAAACCATCAGAGGCATCTTCATAAATTGCAGCAGACAGGCGTAAGCTAATAAAACGCGAGTCACTCGGGTGTCTTGCTCGAAACACGTCGGATATATTCGATAATATACATTTGTAGGGTAGTTATGCTCGAAAGGAAACCTTGGCAGTGTCGGGAATCAGGAAGAGAATGGAGCCACGTAACGGGGATTATTAATGGCTTAGCCGGAGCCCTTATTCCCTCTTTAGTCGTCCATCCCTTTTTCATGAAATCTTTCCCGATCTGTCTGCTCGCCTCTTCTTTCGTTTCCTCCCTCGTCGTTGCCTATTTCGCGGAGCCTTTCGACGAGTCGGCACGCGGTTTCACGAGGAACCGTTTTCTTCAGGCTTTCCTTGTTTCCGATTCTTCGTAAACTCGTTAGCCCGGCTTCTTCATGAATTATTTATGGCCGCCACTGCCGAGGCAATGCGGCGGGGATCGTGTAACCGCGAAATCTCGATCGATTCCCGAATAAGCATGCGATATTCACCGCCACCCGTGTCTGTCAGCGAAAACGAATTATTGCGATTTGTTGCGGGAAAATAATACGAATTACCGTGCTGAAATTTTTGCTGTCTAATAAGGAAACGCGTTGATACATTATTTAATGTTGCTCGGAAGTTAAAATTCAACGATGAATAAAAATTGATGAGAATAATTCATGTTTCTGTGGTCAGATATTCCACCTTAATTTTATTTTTTGTAATGTCATTTGTTTGTCCACGTGCACACTTTTTCTTCGGCCACCTTTTACAGAATTTTGGGTGAAATAAAAAGGGTAATTAGCTAAAAGCAAGATAAGCAGAAAAAGATATTTTCGTTTAAGCTTTATTACAGTATGTTAATTCTATTTCCACTAATTTCTCACAGTTATTTCTTCCCTGGCCACCTCCCAATTAAACAGATACAATTGTCATGATTGACTTTTGAAGTCACTCACAGTGCGTATATCAGGAAAAAGATTAAAAAACAATTCCATTCAATTACTCGTTATCAAATTTGACGAACATTGGAAACAAACAAAAAAATACTGAATCGAATGTATAGTTTCTCGCGGGCTGCCAGCAATTCGCGTTGTTTAGAACTCGTTAACGAATGGCTGAGAGTAAAACTGCCCGTTCGAGGCAGGATCAACGTTCGGAGAAGTCGGGACAGGGAAGAAAACACGACGATTCCCGCGGTGGAAAAAGAATTCCGGCATTCATAAAGTTCGTTGGAGCGCGTGAACGCGGATCCCAAACCGCCCGAGAGCATCTCAAGTATCTCCAACATTCCCCGACGAAGTCGCGCGATTCTTCCTTTTTTTTTCCTTCCTTTTTTTTCTCCCCCTCCCTCCTTTTATTTTCCTCCTCTTTTCCGTTCGATGCTGGCTTTGTGCTCACGAGGCTGTATACGCCGGGGAATGAAGAGAATACAAATAGAAACGATGGGCGGGAACGACAACGGCCGGCAGTGTGTAATTAATTGCTTTTAATTGCAAATGCCGGTGCATAGGAGCGATTTGCGCATGCAAAGACAAGTTGTTGCGATGGCGAACGGAAACGGTGTCCGACCATCGTCGACGTCTAGAGAGAAAGTAGTCGTCCCTGTGATGGACTTTGGCTCTGTTTCGAATTTATACTTTCTGAAACGTTCGCTTCGAACTCGGCCGACAACACGACCCGTTTGGACAATGGAAAATGTTTGGGAAAGGTTTTGCAAAAGAGTTTGTCCACAATATCTTACTTTGTACATATTTCAAATTTTAGAAATGCATTTATACTGGAATGATCAGAAAGCGATGTCAGATTTAGTAATAGCTTTGGTATTTAAAATCTAGCAATTTAAAGAAAAATTGTTTTAAATATCCATCTCACTTTTTTGTACTTAGTTTACATGAAAAACGAGTTTGTCGTCTAGTGACTATAACGTATATTATTACATTCAAACGCTGAATAACTTTTGAAGTAACGATGCAAAGTTAACGATTCCTTCTGCAAAGGGTTAGAAGAGTTTAAGGTAATTATGTGAGAGGAACATGAAAGCACTTCCGTACAGGAACGAATGCCTTTACTTAAAGTTCAGGAAAATGCAGTCTTTAACTTTCGCTTAAGTCTATATTCTCTGTTGTTCTAGGTAAAATATCGTTCTTCCACCTAGCTATAAATTTTCCGTGAAACGTGTATTGCTTTCTTGAAAGTGTAATTAATTATCGCAAAACCTTGGAATACTCTGAAAGCTGAAGTGGCCCGGGCGAAATAAAGTTGTATTTTTGTTCGAGTTACAACGGAATATCGTCTTCGAGGGTAAAAGCTTGAAACCGTGGCAACGTATTATTCAAACTCGGCGTTGTGTTGCGATGTGTGTCGTGGAAAACAATAACCAGTGGACGTGTTAGCTTAGAAAACAATTCAGATAAGCTGAGCCACGTGCAGTGTCGGGAAACGGAGGGCTCGATAAAGAGAATTTACGTAATCCAAATATAGGGGCAATTGAAACGGCGTTTAATTCAGTCGACGTGTCCATTAGGATTGCAGTGAATATATGGGCTCTTATGAAACGGGTGCAGCCATATAAGGCGGCCACGAAGAATGGAATGCTTTGAATTTTAAAAGAAACGGGAACGAAGGCAGAACTGAAACTGAATTTAATTACTGTTAAATAATTATGTCGATTCTGATAAAAATCAGTGATAAATTGACAAACGAATTATACAAAATTCTATTAAAACTAGCCAGCATTTTCTTCTATATTCTTCTTTTAACCCTTTCAGGATTATAAATTACAACCATTAAGGTCTAAATAAAACCCAGTTACCTTATAAATTAATCAATTAATAATAATAATGTTAATAATTGTCTTCCAAATCAATAAATTAGCAAAATTCTATTGATTAAAGCGATTGGAAGTCCGAATGTATGTTAAATTGCATAAGAAACCCGTATTAAAATTACTAAAAGTTTACACGGCTGTCAATAGAGCACCAATTGGAACTTTTAGATCAAGTTAGGTTTGTAAGAAAGCGTGAACCTTCCTCTTTAATTTGGTTTTTGTTTCACGTCGATATCTTTATCCGTTCCTGAGATATCGTCGTTGGAAGACATACATAATTTTTCAAAAAATTCGCTCGCCGTCCCTCTCGCACCCGGTCAGCGCGTGTCTAAACGTCTGGTTGCGCTAGACAATGTTTACGTCTGCCCCTTTAATATTTCTACGAATTTATATGCAATTCCTGGAAAAAAGTCTGGGGCGCCAGACAGGGAAACCCCTTCCTCTTCCGGGTGGCGGCGGCGGCCGCTTTGTAAACTTTAAAGCCTTATATCTCGGGAACTAATTGAGATATCGAGATGCAACAAATTGCGTTATTATCTGTACGCCTTCCGCTATCTTTTGAACTATAGTATGTGAAATTTTGCATGTTCCTTATATTTATTATCAAGTTATTTTACTCTATTTAGTACATTATAGCGTTGTCTGGGGCATCCATACTTATTAAAGGAGCAATTGAAGTATGTAAAGCAGATCCAACTAATGTCAACTGTAATAGCCTCTTTGTTAATGTAAAAATAAAAATAAAAATTAATATTTAACCGGAAACTTTAACACTGATGCTTCGGTATTGTAATTCATAAATTTTGACATAAAAAACACAACAATTTTTCTTATTCAAGTCAGAAAACCCATTTCTCTAAATATTTTTAAAAACCAGTATTCTGAAGCTTTCGTATCACGGGCAGAATTTTCAAAACGTTGATGATTGTTGTTATGTTACTGTTGAATCCAGGAAATTATACAGTATGCGTGGCATGGTTCTGTTCCCCGGGCTTCTCGAGGACGCTTTCGTTTCGTTTTTCACCGTTTCAAAAGGCAAACGCGTCGCGAGCGCGACAAAGTTTAAATTCATGCAACGCGGTCCGAGTTGTAAATGCACGCTTTGATGCATGCCTCGATGAGCACGCTAATTATTGTCACTAATTAAAACCTTCGTTTTTTTTTACTCTGCCGCTATTCTTCTGGCAGCGCGTCGAGCCCCGTGCTTCTGTTTCTTGCAGAATGGACGGATTCGGTAGCAGGTTTTGAGTACAGCTTCCGCCCCGATGTCAGCTGCTCTCGTGTGTTATTCATTTCATTGTGAAATGTGCTTTTGATGTATCTTGTTACAGTGCTGTGACTATGCAGCTTACTGCATCGTTATTACTCTGTACTCTTGAAGGAAATTTATCTTGAGCGATTACTTTGAGGGGTTTAAATAATTCAGTTCGGTTCAAGAAGCGAGAACATCAAAATTGGAAGCTCATCAATTGAATGTACTGTTTAAAATTTATTAACTGCGATAAAAATACATTTTTATTTACAATCCTTTTAACATTCTAACAGAAGTACTCCCTTAACGCTTAATCAAGTCTGCAGGACCTTCGTAATTCGCCAAATCGTAAGAAACAGGAAGTCAGCAACAGTTTCCGAAATCCCCGTTTCGTCACGATTCGTCATCCCTCGCAAGGAACATCCCGTTAAACCAAACAGCTGAATCCTTACCGAGCAACACCATCCACGAGCCCATCGACTCTAACAATCCCTGTCACAACAGAGTATCCCAGTCACCGACGTATCTTTCGACGTGTGTCGCGTGGAACGTCGACTGGTGCAACGTGCTCGTTCCTGTACATGCGTCGCGACAAGTGTCGGTGAGCGTGTGCAGCTATGGGGCGCGGTATGACTGTTGCAGGGGAGAAAGAGACAGAAGGGCGGGCTTGCGTTACGTCGAAGGGAGACGCCGAGGCGGGTTGGTCGTGCTAGGTTGCAGGTACGATGAGAAGCTGCGAGCAGGGGGGAGAGGATGGCGGGCAACAATACCGGTAAATGAACCGGCGGTAACTCTCGAGCAACCCCTGCCACATCTTCAACGACGTCTGCTGCTCGAGATAGTGTCCTCCTATGTATGCCGTAGGTATCTTGGGTGTTTTCCTCTCCTCGCCGCCCTCCTCGTCGACGCGCGTGTGCTCCAGCAGCGTGCGGTTTCACGGACGTGCATAGCCGCGTTAAGGGTTGGTTGGTGCGCGCGCGAGCGTGCGTGCCTGGCTGATGGCACACCCGTCGCGTATCGGTGGATCCATAATTACACGGGACTGCGATCGACGAGCGGGTTATTAGGCGCCAGAACCCGTAACGTATTCACCAGTTGGGGAGAACGTTCTCTGGAGTTATTCGAAGAGATTCTGACGCTGAGAGCGCACCTGTGTTTGAACAGCTCGTGTTGTGATTGATGATCCACCCTGGTAGCGTTTGCTTACCGAATTGTGTGCGAAAGGGACAATGCTGCAAGACGTTCAATTTTCGAACTGGACAGAAAGCAAATTTCTTATCCGCCTTATTTTTTATGCTTTGCTAAATTAAGAATAACCCATATTCGACGAAGATTTGATGATTACTGTTAGGATATCCACTTTCCATTTGACGCTAAATATAACTGAGTATTATAATCACCACTGTATAATTACCTTAAAAACTACTCATATTTTTACATACATTTTTGATTTCACGAGAAAATTATACAACTCTCCTCGTATTATATTTTTAACAATTTTTGAAATGCTCCGCGATCAACGTCCAACGTAAAACGATTTAATTGCTACGATAAACCGCTTATATCATCGAGAACAATATTATGCGTCGCTGTGGCAGCATTTTTCGTTTAATTCACAACACGCAAACACACGTACACGTGAAAGTGTAACGAACGTCTACGTTGTTACCGAAACGAGCTAGCTTCAGCCGGCCTGTCTCGTTTCGTTCTTTTTTTTCCTCGACGTTTCTCGCTCGTACATTTTCCACCCTTCTCTATTTCGCGTTGCGGCAAGAATTATCGGATTTTCTGGGACGCAGAAGATGGGTGGTAGCTTCCCCGTGGATGTGCATTGTTGTGATAGCGGTAAAAATGCTGTTTAGTAGTTTGCGCGTACGGAGCTCGCGTTGGAATAAAGAAACAATCCGAAAAAAAAGTCAGGGGAAAATGAAAATGGCATTACAGGCGAGCAGCAACGAATGAGATTGTTGGAAAAGTTCGTTAGATTTATCTTCTGCTTTCGATCGAGTTCTTGGAAAAGGCATATGGTTTAAGTTCGTAAAGGTGATTGAGGAATCGATACGTTATTGCCGTAAAGGAAACGAGAAATCGATACTAACAGTGTAAGTTCAGGGAATAGAAAGTTTTAGGGTGTACGAGAAGCTTAGGTAGCTTTGCAATGTAAGTACTTGCAGTCTGCACGAAATAAGCGTAATATAATCACACAATATATTTATTATAAGATGATTTACGATGCAATATTTCGGGGGTGGAGGGAAGTAATTTCTAGTAAATTTTAACTTTTCGTTTTATCTGCTTTAAAACAAACGAAAATGAAACTTTGCTATATAATATAAGGAATAATGTAACATAAAAACGACACGCATGGTAGACCAAGTCTACCACGTACCGTAACTTTAGAAAGTTACGTTACTTTATTTTATACTATTTTATAAAAAAAGAAATCAAACTACGATAGACGAATCTTCAGTTGAACGTCGGTATCGAGTGTGTTAAGACCTTTACGATTTTGTTTCTGGTATAAGTTACTTCATTTTATGTTTTACACATACTTAACACGGTGGAAACGAATACGTGTATTAAAATACCAGAAAATTCCAATTATTAAGAGTACGATTGATCAATCTTCGTATTTAAACTTCCAATTTGATACTATACTGAACAAGGTTAGCCTTCTCTTTTTAAACTACTTATTTAAAGACTGATTGGTTTAATTATAATTTAATATTTTAACATTTTTATTTCTTATCTAACCATGTAGAGAGTTGTGTTAAATTAATAGAAAATAGATTCAATTATTCCTAATGTTACAATAAATTCCGAATTTTACAAATGAACAGTCTGTAACTTGTATTTTCTATTCTGTTACAGGTAAGACAGTACAATGTGTGCCTAAATGTTAGCCCAACACCGGTGAGTTAATTATGATGAATAAAAATTTCATAAATCATACGTGACGAATAAATTTCATAAAATTTTATTTTAACAACCTAAATCACGAAACAAAATATTTCCATTTTAACAATCTGAAACACGAAACAAAATATTTTATAAGTTTTATCATTCTCGTGCACGAGAAATCGCGTTATAGGAAAACAATAGTCGCAATATCTTTAACGCGGGACTGTTACATCTATTTTATCGAAGTTGTTACATAATTCTAGCAAATATAACTCGGTCTCTTCGATGTTCATGAAATTCCGGGTATCATCTTTAAAATTCATTCGCATCGCTCGAATATCATACTCCTATTCTCCCTCCTTGCGTGTCCACGTATAAATGCATCCGCCACGATTCATTCGTCTCTTGGTTCTATTTAGAACCAAAATTAATATTCATCCGCGTGTGTAGACTTCGCGGGACGGGCATAGAGCGGAGCAGAAACGTTGAAATTCGTATCGAAATCTTCCGACGTTCTGTTCGGGCCAGTTAAATCGCGTATATACACGGGGAAAATAATCCCATGGCATCTTGCTGCGGGTACACGCGAAAATCTCAGTTGCCATCGCGGCACGTTAGTTTACACGATTAAAATTGCACGTTAACTGCATAATCGTTTCCCGGAATTTGATCTTTCATTCGATTCCGTCGGCGTTTCCGGTTTACATGTTACGTCTGACACCGACGTTGGACTTAATTAACGCAAACAACTCGTGGTTACGTTGAAAACGTTTTCGTCGGTTACATCCGTCCTTTCGCGTTCTTCTTTGACGCGTGGCTTTGCCCACCGTTGCATTTCGACGAGATTGAGTAATGAAGCTTCATCTGCTTACAGCTGCTTGCGAAAAAATGAATAGAATGCAAATAATTACCACGCGTTCTCGTAATTAAATTTGTGGAACCTTGATGGAAACCTTGTTCTGCTTGTTTTGTGACGTTGGGTGTGTTATTTTAAAAATAGCAATTTAAGTGAAAAAATAAACAAATAATTGTTGGAAAATAAATTAGCATATTAATATATTAATTGATCGATAGTTCATAAAATATTTTCATTTGTTTCATTTAATCCAAGTTTAATTTAATTAAATTTAGTTCGTGATGCTCGTTATTGGTAAAGCAAGGCAACATTTAATGATGCGCTGTATTTTGAACATTTTGTTCATTATGATTCGAAAATTATGTAAGAATCTTGCTATGAATAAAATTGAAACATCACGAAGACACGAATGCTGACGTAAAACATAAGTACGGCTTGTGCAACCTGCACGTCTTATGTAATTTACTCTAGGCGCCGAATTTAATTATCTTAGCTGGCCATCTTTGTTCGATTCCATCGGACCCTTTCACCTTTTGCTCATACAGCTCTAAACTTAGGTATTTTACGACTAGTTCCTACCGTGACGTTATTTGCAGAAATATTTATCGCGATACCTTGCTGATCCTCCATCAACGCTCGAATTAAAATGTTCTTAAAAAATAACTCGATTCGCTGAAACAGATGAAGAGTTAAATTTTCCCAGAGGGAAATGAGGACCGCGAGGAGATTTCTGCAAGGTACAGAGAAAGTCGATTTTAATTCGCCCAAGTGATGTCCCGAGCCAGAAATTCAAGCGGATATAGACTCTCTCTTACGTATTTTATAAGACGATTTGCTCGACATTCCAATCTGCCGGATATACTTTGCGCGCAAATTTGCATATCGAGGTCGGGGTAGAAAATTCATAGATAATGACGAGCTCGGTTTGCGACGTCTACACCGGCGTACTGGCTGCAAATAGCGGCATAGAACAGGCCTCTGGGCTTATAGTAACGTCGTTCAGTATTTATATCGTTCGTCGACGTAAAGGTATAAATGTTGCAAGACCGCCATTTCCTAGTAGATACGATCGACTGGCAGGTGGTGCCTTCAGGGTGCAGCTTATAGACGCAAAACTGAATAGGAACACGCGACTGATGTTTCATGTAATTGACGATACTCCATTCTGTAGAAAGAGTAGAATCAGTGGAGTAGGTTTAATATCATTGTATGATTATTCTCTGGGAATCTTCTTCTGATCACGTGTATCGATCAAAGGTGTGACGTATGGTACTCATAAATATTTCATTAATTCAAACTTTGCTCGCTCTCTGGGGAGATAGAGTATAACTATGAGAGTATAAAGGGTCAACGTCGCGTGCTGAGACTAGTTGCAGCAGCACAATTTCTCTTCCCGTATGTCGAAAAACTATCTTCTGAAAGAGGAAACACTGCTTATTGGCAGTTGCCGTGGAAGCCCGTTCGCCTGCTGCTCACGTCGAGGTTTACGCCGGGACTCGCGAACGCTAATTTCGCAGAAAATCGTGAAGACTATCGTCAGGTTCGTGGTGAACGTGCACGGTTTCGATATCTTCCTCCATCAAAGTGTCCGTGCCTGGAATGAAGCCGGACGTAAATGGAGTAGCCCGACGCAGCGCCGCGTCCCCTTTTTGGCGAGATTTTTCCCGATCAAAAGATCGACGCCGACCTGCCCCCGTCGATACGGCCAGCCGAGTTTTATTGGCGACCGTGGGTATCTATAAAAGAGAAATACAGAACGTACAGCCGAATAAAGATGCGCTAACGTTCGCGGGCTTTGCCAACGCAAGCAGAAATCAAATATTTGAAACACGCGCCGCTTGCGGATTCCGTTGCCCCCGCGTTCCTTTTTTTCCAACCCCCTCCTCGTGTCTTCGTTCTCTTTTCCCCCCTGCTTGGACCCCTTTCACAGCGAATCCAAGCTCGCTAATCCGCCGATACGAGATTGCTTGGCCGGTCGTATGGGTTAAAGGGACGCAAGAAGTATATAAAGCTGGGGGGAGAAGGGTTCGATTAAAGGGGGTAAGGAGAGCCTCTGTCGGCTTGTTCTACCAACCACGTTGTCGATTTGCTCGTAGGGAAAGAGGCTGGTCTCTCTCATTGACAGGAGACGCATTACATTTGGCAGCGATTTCACTCAGCGAGATTAAGCTTATTTTCGCCAGGCCGATTTTTCTGGCACCGTGCATCTCTCAGCTTTTTTCTTGCCTCTTTCTCATCCGCCGCCAACAAGCGGACTTCACTCCCCGTGGCTATCCTATTTGTCTGTTTGTCCATCCGTCCGATCGCTTCTCCTGATTTTTCCCTTTTTCTCGAACCGTGCGAAATCTCCGCTTCAGTTGCCCCATGGGTATCGCTTCCGTGATCGTTGCTACACCTCGGAGAAGATATAGTGGAAATTCCAAATTCTATGTGTCAAAAGAAACCAAAAAGCTCTTCGATTTTTTTAGAAACTAGAACATCTTCAAATCAGCAGTTTACTAATATTTAAACTAACGTACACGGGCAATTTTTATCTGTTTTTTATATTAAATTATTTAACTAGTGTGCAACACGAATAAGTATAATATTACAAAGTAATTTTTTTCTTAGCAGTACACAATCAGTTAATAAAAAATTCGTTTGCTTTTCTCCATCTTCTCTTTCACCTATAATCCGACGCGAAAAAAGACCTGAAGCAGAAGAAACACCACGCAATTACCGGGTTCCCTTCATTTTCCACAAAGCCGCAAAATGAAAGCAGTTCTCATTTTCCGTCCAGGGACATCTTTTCGCGCATGTCTTCGATGATGAAGACCAAATCGTTACCGTGATAAGACCGTAAAAGGATGCGGATTCGGATTATTGTCTAAAGCGACTCTCCTTCTGGAGTGGATGCCATTCAGCCGGATAAAGCCAGACCGGAAACGACAGCAGCGAGGGTGGATCGCAATGGTCGAATAATGGACCAGCCATCTTCTTTGAAGTCCCCTTCAGAGTTTTGGCGTTAATTGATGCGAGTCCGGAGTTCGAAAGATCGTCCAGCACTTCCAGCCAGCTTCCTTGATTCTCCTGTGGACCCTTCTCCTCGCCCTTCACCCTTAACGAGGGGAGATTACGTTGACGGTTACAGATCTACCCTTCGTGCCGCTTCTTGGAGTTATCTTCATCGAACTGTCCGGGTTCATCGAAGTTTCGTGAATTTTCTCTTTCACTTCGTAATTAACAGATCGTTGCAGACGGGACGTCCATTCAGGTTTTAAGATTACTCAAGCTCGAACGGAGCCGAAGAATGTTTTTTGTATTATCCTGCCTGTAGTTTTTTCTTCCTTCGTTCATTACAAAAGAGTAGAATCGTTCGTAATCCTTGTTACAAATTAAATCCAATCGTTCTACGGCGAGCCAGTTGAAATTCCACGGTGCGCAGGACGAAAAAGAGCGAGAGGGCGAGGGGGGCTCCGTTCGACGCTTGATCATCAGCCTTTTCGAAACTTTTTAGGCGAAACTAATTCACTTCGCCCCGGCAGGAAACTTTCCGCCGGCGCGGACAGATTCAATTGGCTTAATTAAACGCTGTCCGATTCGTCTATTTTGCGCCCAAAAACCTGGGGTAGAGCCTTTATTAAGATCACGCTGCCAAAGCAAACCCCCCCCCTCTCCTCGAACTGGCAAGAAGACTTTGTCTCAAAGTAACAATGAGAATTGTTTTCGGTTACCAGAAAAGAAAGAATCGCCTCTCGTCGTCGGGGGGAGGGATAGTTTTGTTTGCTGTTTGCAAACTGTTTTCGTCCCCGTCGACGATCAGCCGAAATCACTAGCCGGCTTTTTACTTTACGACACGCTGGGATTTCAGGCGTATCCGTACGTATACGTAAATTTGCACAGAATGGAAACGTTTTCAATTACGATTTCGTGGTGCGTCGCCATTAAATTATCGATGGTACAGGGCGCATCATTATGCGAGTCGTAACGTCGTCAGCCGACCGAATTCGAATCCCCCGTTCGTCATGCGAAAATTTGCCCGGTTTATAGTTTCGATTCACGGCCGATAATAAACATTTACGTTTAAATATTACCTGTCTCGTACTCAATTCAACCGTGGCTCACCCGGATAAATTCATCCAATAAAAAGGTAACGGGGCGCGTTGAAACGTTGCGGTCGGTTATTTGAACGTGTAATAACATGCAAGACACGCGCGGCCGCATCAAGCGTTTATTGTTGCGTTTGTTTGCCGCGCGCTGATTCGCTTTACTTTTACAATCGGAGAACAACCAAGAACATAAATCGAGAATTATTCTGGTTGATAAAGCGACGAACAATGAAATATTCGTGTTTCGACGCATCGTTTTTAGTCAAGTGAAAATGCCAGCTGAAATGTTCGATTTCTTTGTCGAACGCGCGCTGTTAAACGGAATAAATTTATCAATTTATTTCGTCAAATATATTTAAAATCTTTAAGAAAGATCTGCAACTTGATAAATACATAAATACAATTTTACAATATCCGGGTATCGTTTCAGGTTTGTTACATTTTATTATACGTAATAAATTGTATTGTCGTATTTTAAAATCGTTTCAAAGAGAGCTTACACTGCCACATATTTTACACGGTTGCAATTGTTGCAATGAATGTATGATATCGGTGGCTATGTTTCAGCAATACTCTTTTATTACATCGCGAAATTAATTTTATCACGTAAACTGAATGCCGTTGATATAAATTTCTGTTCAGACAATTGTTTCTAAACGATCGATGATGATACGTGATTCTAATCGTAAGTCATGGAATCGCTGAATCAATGTAACTTTAATCGTAAACCCACCAACACTTTATATCAATAATTCGTGGTAGGCAAAATAAATTACAAATTTTTGTCAGAAAATAAAAGATATTAAGGAAAAGCCGTAAAGTTAATTAACAGTTGCAAAATTTATTCAACTCAGACTTGCTCCAGATACGTGTATATGCAGCAGTGAAATGGTTGAATGTATTTTTCATGGAGAAATAACCTAAACATTGGCTTACATCGAGTTTCGAACACAAGTAAAAATATGTAAGAGAACAGGATTATGAGTAGCTGCGCGTGTTACCCGAGAAGGCGTTCTTTGGTACAGCCGCCCACGCTTCGATACTTCGGAATAACTTAAACCACGTAACTGGATCTCGAGGTTGTTCCTTGAAGTGCTGCGTGGAAGAACAGCATCGTCGTCGTCGGTTCTCGTTCACGTGATAATGATAACCTTGAAGCGGATCGAGATTCCAGTCGACGGCTCGACTTCAGGAAGCCAGAACTCGGTTTCGACGGATCGATTTTCTGGAATGCCGTGCAACTCGGCCAACACCGTAATCGATATATACATATTATAGCACCTTGTTTACGAGCCGTGATCGTATGCTTTGGTAATGCAAACGCAACCCTACGCCGCCTCTTGTTGTCTCCTTACGACTTGCTCGCATCCTTACGTGTACCCGGAGCTCCGCCAAGTATATGACTTTACAGAAATCTGATGTTACATTGGAATACTGCCTGAACCTCCCTGCTACTCTTCAGGTGTTCTACAAAGTTAGTGATATCTTGTGATTCAAAGATTGGCTTAGTTATTTCAGAGATTTCGTAACATTGGCAGGCAACGCAGATCACTGATGGTTCGTCGTAACTTTTCGACCCCAATTCTCACCCTTATCAAATCACTTATTTATCTAAAAAGTTTATACATTATTTATTCAGTAGGATTAAAATTACAGTGGAGTTTTGATCTACCGTTCCTCAAATAATTACTTTTCTAAAATAGATTGTTGACGTTAATTTCAAATGTATATATTTCACTTGGTGTAGAGGAAAATTTAGCAACTTTATTTTTAATTACACGTATTTATGTGTATTCGCAAATGTTTGTTTTGGGGATATTAAATATTTAGCTATGCTGATATTTTCTTTGTATATTTCAGAATTTATAATATATTTGTACTTATCAACGATAATAAATAGAGGGTCTACGGTATTAGAATTGGGTTAACATTTATCAAGTAGTCCATCAGTTTCTAAAATCTTTCAAAATAATTCCTAAGTCCATCAAAATTATACAGACAGAATGAATTAGTTAGACCTCGCCTAATTGCAATTACAGAACGCAAATGTTTGATTAAAGCTAATATTAAGATTTCTCAAAATCTTCTCAGGTTTCCCATCGGATATCAGAAAAGCAGGTAACAATTGAATTCAATCTCGGGACGATTCTCGAGGGAGTAGTTAACCCAGATACACAGTACACCCTGGAATAGCAGAATACGCGAAGCGTTGCATAAATTAGGAGGATAGATCGAAGGGTATTCGGATCGTCGTCGTTTCTCTACGCATATTAACCCCATCGAGCCGATGATTTCCATGCCCATGACATATAAATTCTCCTAATTTACAAGATATTTGCACCATTGAAATACAATTTAATCGATTGCAGCTCATTCTTCATTTAATTACTAAAATGCGTCAAATTTCTGTCACCATTTATTTTGTCCTTTAACTTTATTTGCAATATACTTTATAATATCTTTTGAAGAAGAAACGATTGATAGTCCATCGCGTTTAAGAAAATAATGGAAACAGAAAAGGAAATAATGAGACAAAATAAAATTGAACAAAACGTTTCAGGTGGAATAAACTTAATAAATTGTAAGAAACGAGGCGAGGTAATATTGAACAAACCACGTCGAGCGAAGCAAACTCGATAAATTATAAGAATTCGTAGCTAAACAACTCTGAACGGTAAGTCGAAAAAGTTTTATTACCGACGCTTTTTGATCGAATATTGCCGTAACGAAGGGGATAAACGTAACTCTCGAGTGACCCCTTCAATTACCATCTGTGTTCCCCGCTTCGAGCGTAAACTGTAGCCAACGTAAAAAGAGGGCGAAGCGGCAAGGAAACGAAACGTTGTCGTGCTCGACGAAACAGGAGAACGCTTCCTCGTTCGTCGTACGTTTTCGAGCGAAAATATTCCGGAAAGTAGCGCGATTTCGCGACTTGCTGCCGGCAAAAAAATCTCGAAAGCCCTCGAGCGGCTTCTTTGCTTTCGACAAAAGCGTAGTCTGCTTCATCATTCTTGGTTAGCGTGGCCAGGATCGGCCAATGCTCGAACCCGGGTAAACCCTGACCCGATAGCTGTGCAAACAGTGCACGCTTCCAGTTCTCAGATTTTTTCCTTACGCAACCGTGCGGAAATCGTTCGATAAGTATTTTCCGCGCGCATCCATAGCCGTCGGTTAGCGTTTAGCTTCGATTACATTTCGCCCCGGAGTGTTTCCTTCTCGTCGGGCACTTAACGCTCGCACATCCGCGAACCGCTCCGCTATTTGCACGCTCGTTAACACATTTTCGACCGTATCCTCCTCTCGTCTGGCTTTCCGTTTCCTGAAATTCCACCAAGGAATCGACGTTAATTAAGGCGTCCCAATTTTGCCGGGCGCTAACGACGTTCGCCGATAAACTCGGCCGACCAAGAAACTCCGGATCCGCTCGAAAACTGGGCTCCGTGAACGGAATATTATGTGCCCGTGCGATTGCCGATTTCGTTGGATTCTTCGCGCTTTAAATGCCTGGAGAAGTCTTTTGCTTCGACATTAACCCTTTCGGTATTTCAAATATTTTTTAAAACGAACTACAGTTTGGAAAGTAATTGAGTGTAAAAGTTTGAAAGGATCACCCTATGTATTTTTAGACAAAGTGTTGTAAACAAACTGTAATTAAATACAGTATATTAAATAACGTGAATTATCAAAGTTTGAAATTCTACAAAATTTTCCTACGATGTGATTAAAATTTAGATTATTTTAAAAAATTGTTCGCTTATTATATTTCTATTAATGGACGGAACATCTCCGCGTGCATAGTTTTAAATAAACCTTCCAATCAATATCTTCCACGTCGCGTAGCAATCGCACGAGAGGAGCATTTTTTATTACGCACCTGCCTCGTTACAACGCAAAAAATGACGGGGTTTAACGACTTTCGCAGTGGTTTAACCGGCGAAACGAGGCAAAGAAAATCCCGTCCGCTCGGGCCGGCTGTAAAACTCATTTGTCGCCGGGCCCAGGGCGGCCGGGAGATTCCTCGATGCTCGGCAACGACGTCGAAATCGTCGTGCATGTCAATTTTTTCGATCTGCAATTAAACCAGCCCCCGTCCTATCGGCGATGTTCGATCCTGCGCCACGCTACGGGGGCACGCCACGGCTAAAAGCCATCTCTGTCGAATCTGTCCGAGCTGTCGATTTATATTCGAGGATCGTCGTAATCGCGCAAAGTACGGAACACGAATCAATTCCCCCGGCTGGAGGGTCGCAAGGTGGCGGTGGTGGTGGTGGCGGGCTCATTCGGGAGGGTGAGGGATGGTCGTTCGTACGAGAAACTTTCCAGGAGTTCGCTTAAAGTAGCCGGGGATCCTTTCGTCCTGTTTCCCTGCCTTTCCTCTCCTTCGTGCCTTCGAAAGCGATCGCAAAAATCGGCTTTCGACTCGAGGGAAACAGTCGAACGGAGTCCGGTTGTTTCCCAAACTTTTCTTGATAATTGATTGTTTAGCCAGTGGAGGTGACTCTTGACCAGACTACCATCTTTTCGTCGTTGTGCACGGACTCATTGAGCGTTCCAGGTCCCAGTACGACCGAGCTGAAACTTATTCGTGTAGGGGAAGCTGCTGTACTTGAGGATATGTTTTTTAATTTACATCAAGTTATAATTAATTTTTAAGAATTGCAAAATGGTATTACATTTCTTCTTAATACTGTACTGGCACATTTATGCTTCTTTACTAAATAAACCGAACATTTGTCATCTTTAACTTAATTCGAACCTATTCTAGGTTTAATGCTTGGTAATTGTACTCTAGGAAAATCACTGTACGCGCGCATTATCGTAGCCGAAAACGATGCTCGTGCATTTTGCGACCGATTTGGTAAACTAAACAGAGTTGTTGTTCGGTGTATTTTTCTCTTTCGCTACGGGAAAAATGTTTACAACGAATCGATAAAGCAATTTGAATTAGGTTATTGTGTTTAAACGTACCTATAGGTAGGGGGATAGTTAAACCGACAAGGATAAAGACCACCGCTTGAAAAATCAATTAACGCGTTCGCTTTATCTACGGGATACTACTAAAAGCTCTTCCGAGATTTATTGTAAATTCGACAGCGGTTTAACTTTCCCCCCTTCGTGCGGTTTGCTCGTTTCCAAGGGTAGCCATCCATTTTTTTCGAAGGTAGAGATTTTCGAAATCATTGTGTCAGGAGGGAAAATATTTGAACACTCTTATCTGTGATTTAAGAAGAAAGAAAACGAAACGTATGTTGATATTTCATATAAAATAAAACGATGATATTTAACAAAAATCGATTGTTTAATTATAAAAATGTCTATTCTTGAACTAGTACGTTCCTTTGATGATCGACGAGAGATGGGAGCCTGTAATTGCTCGTTATCGTGTTACTGGAAGCCGTCCAATCGTTTTAGCGACTCCAACAATAGAAATTATAATATGTTGCATGATTGACTTCGTGGTAAATGCGATTTGCGTGCAAACGAGAACGAACTGACGCAAGTTAGAGAGAGTTCAAAATTATACCCGTCGAACGTGCAAACTCGTGCCTTCTCCATTTGGAGTATCGGCTCGATGTGCCATCGAATGCATTAGAATTGGTAACTGGTTCGCTCCTACACGTACATCGATAAAGAGCACCTGTTAGTTCCCTTGAATTCATGTTTACGATCGCGATGTATTATACAATCGCGCCGGATGCTTTCTGTCTGGCGAGAAACATGAATGAATTTTGAATTTCTTCTCACAAAATGCTATGACGATGTGTTAACATTCGGAGTTCGTCTTCTTTCTTCCATTCAAGAATGTTTCAATGTCTCGATCTTCTCATACCAATGGCTGGGTCTTTGCAGACCTTACCAACGTTGTTGCGAAGGTCGTCAATTTTTTTTTAATAAAAGAATATTAATAATTTTGCTTAAATAATTTTATTTAACCATTTTCATATTAACTCAAATAACGTAAGAATTAAAAGTACAAATCATAAAAAATTTTGGAATATTATTTAATACTGAAAGAGTTGCCTTCGTACGAAGGCCAAGTATTAAGGCAGCGCTGACTATTTGGATCATAACCGAGAAAATCTGAGTCCAGAATTTCAAATACTTTAGAAGGTATGAAAATTTCTGTGTAATGAAGTTTCGTGAGAAATGCCAGGTCGGTGGGGTTAATTAACCGCGTTGCGACCGCGAGCGGGAATATTATTTCGCTCCTTCGAATTCGTCGCGCGTGGATTAGCGGTGGAGAATTAATCCCTGTACGCGTAATCGGATCACGAATTCTCATGTACAAACTTCGCCTCTCACGGCCACGCAACACCTCGACTACCTTTACTCAGGATGATTCTTGTAAAGTGATCGATTAAGTTTCTCCCAAAGCTAAAGGAGATACCCAAAAGTCAGTGACATAAAAGGAGAATCTCTAACTTCTTACTTTTTCTTTAAAGCATACCTTCTTTAGAAATATTATGGAATGTTAAGAAAAATTGATAATTTGTGATACATTTAATTAATAACTAGAATTACCAAACGAGGCAAAATGACTTGTTTGAAATTTTTATTTTAAAATAAACATATCAAATGCCTCGTATTATAGAAAGTTTCATTTTTATTTGTCCAAGGGACGAATATAAGAACAGTTACTAGAGTTCTGAAATAAATATCGAATTTTGAGAATGTAACGTGTCTAATAAAATCGACCAAAAAGAGACCGAATGAGATAAATGTTGGCAATAACGTTATCAGGATGTAGCTGCGTGCGTCAGCTCATTAATGAGCCGAACGGAAGTCAATCAACGCCGGTAGCGCGTTTGCAACAACGCTGATAACGATTTCGACAATTTTACTGGATATTTTCACAAATTTTCCATAGGAGTTAGGAAATTGTATGATAAATTATGCACGGCTATCAAAAGCTTTCATTGGTCACGGTTTCTGAACAGTACACAGAAAATCAATAAAAAGTAGAAACAGAAACATAAATATTAAAACGTGTACTTAAATAACCATATAATTTTAAGAACATACATAAAACGAAGTATTTGAATGATATATTACATTGTATTGCAAAACCAAATAAAAATGTTTAATATTATTTTTATTTTTATCGGTATCCTACTTATAAGACAGCTGTAAGTATAATATTTTTTTAAACAAAAGTTGGGAAAAGAAATATACTTTCAGGAATTTAGAAATGATGAAATTATAAAGATGTCAATTTCATTAATTTAATAATTAATGGATGTCACAGATTAATAAATGCAAATGTTAATACTGCTAAAATTTATTGTCAGTCACTGTCATGTATTATACTGTCAATTACGTGCATCACGTTTCCGAGTAGATCCATCACGTTACAGGTACATTAAAATTATAAAAAAGTAATGAAGGATGCTGAATGGTAATATATTTTAGCACTGTCAATACATATATTTATTAATTTACAATATCCATAATTTCTTGAATTATTGAAAATATTATCGTTTCTCTTTTTACGAATATATTTTTATATGTTCTTCGTATTTTTCAACATAAGAGAGGGAAAATTAATATTCTCCTAGTGTTATGTATTTATAATATAAAGTAGTAAACTCAAAACTTAGCTCAAAGCACCCACTTCCTAAACAATTAATGTCAGTGAATCTTAACGCACATGCTTACCGTTAGTGCAACAGCCAGCGCGTTGAAATTCGTTGGGATAAATTTTCTCATCGTCATTCTAACGCTTGGCTGTCTTTAGAGCGCCGAGCGATTCCATTCGTTATTCCATTCACTGTTTCCGCGTAAGTGACCGGAGCAGAAAACGACGAAGCAGTATGCAACGTGACGAGCCGAGAGGCCGCTATAAATGTAGCTGGTACGACAGACTTCCGTGAAATTTTAGTTTTTCTTTCTCTAGACACTCGCCCCGTGGAAGGATTAATCGGCCCCGAAATAAATCGGGTGCACCGGTTAATAAAGATGCGACAGGTCAGAGGGTCTCTGCTCTTTCGAGATATCAAAGTGTTTTTCAATTAATTTAAGCTATTTCGTAGTTCCTAGTAATTTTATTCTTCGATAAATTTTTTATTATTTTTACTGTTGATAGATTTTCAGTAAATAAATTGAAACATTTTTAATTATTCGATAAATTAGATTTACGTTATGAAATAAAATTGTTGTTTCTAGTAATTTGTTAATAAAATAAATGATTTAATTACCCGATTGTCGAATAAAAATGTTAATAGGTAAATTAATATCTTATTAGATTTTTACGTATTTCCGTCTCTGCGATACACCAAGAGTAAGATTTCCGAGTTTGCCTCGGGCAATGAAGCCATTTACCTCGCTAAAGAACGCTTTGAATCTCGAAGACACGCGTTCATGAATTCAAGACCCCTCCCCTTTCCCCCTTGTGTAATTCGTTCAGAACCACTTTCCTCGATTCGACCGTAAATTAGTGACACGGCGCTCGTGACGTCGGGGCATAACCGTCGGCGTAATTTCTTTGGAACTATGTTGAAACACTTTTACAAAGTTACACGGGCCCGGGGACGGGACGTAACCGTCTCTCAGACGTTTGACGACTCTCTAAAATTCACCGGAGCCCCGTTTACGTATTCGAAGATTCGTGCAACGGCCGGGCGTTCTTTGCTGAAAATACGAAATATCTGGATGGTAACCTGCTCCCAGCGGGTAGTACCGCCGTTCCAGAAGCGTACGGGTAAGCCGGGCCGGGCGGCTTGTGGAAAGTTCACGGGAATGTCAAATTTCCGAGCGTTCGCTTCAAATCAGTGTCCAAATAAACTACCCCACGGCCGACGAGGCTTCTTCTCGTGGGGCCTAGCTTCTCCTGCTTTCGCATCCGCTTCTGTCTTACGTTCCTTTTCCCGTTGGAATCCCTGGTCGCCCCGTTCTCACCCTCCTCTCACGCTTTCCCGTGTTTCCCTCGGGATTCAGACGCGCCCGCCTTCCACATCGACGACCATCCACCGTCAACGGCTAAGACGTCTCACTTTGCTCGAGATGCAGGCTACGCCGGATGTTTGAAAACGTTTTCTCACCTTCGCGTTCCTTGCCCCGTCTATCCCCGTCGCCTCTTAACCGGCATCCTTTCCTGACAGATGGAAATCTCGCGACTGATTTGAAGTCAGAAATGTTGACGAAACGCTCTCGTGTTCCACGGTGTCGTTCAGTCACGAACTTCGCTTTAAACGTTTATTCCCGTTCATCCAACCGCGCGCGCTTCGATATTAATTTCTTCAATACTGTTTCCATCAAGAACTTACTGTTACCTCCAATTCCAACAACTTATAATCCTTGAACCTTTAATCTACTGTTCGATTTATCGATTCCTATCGAGTTACTGAAATTTATGTAAGCTGGTACAAGATGGCATGTCATAAATGTTTGTTACTTTCTTCGAATATAATCCTACTGGATATTTGAGAATAGAATATAAAATGTGTCAAAAATGATATGATCACCAAATGAAATTTTCAACAGCTATCGTGTGACACGATTGCCGGAAGCCGTTTCAGGAAACGACGGAGATGACCCCGCATCCGCTATCGCGGCACTACCGTTAAAAGAGTTTTCAATAATCCTCGAAAAGTGCAATATACGATAATTGAACACTTCAGCAAATACTATATTCGTTCATTATCGGTAGTTCTCGCGTGCCCTGTTCCAATCTCTCTTTCGCCTGATCCTTCCGCGCCCATCGAGCGGCCAACGAGAGCCCTTCGCCGTTCAAGAGGGTCGATACATCAGGTGGATCGGTCTGCGAGCATTCCGTGCTTGCCAAAATACCGAACGCTCGAAACATATTCCCGCAACCACCGGGGGCCAGGGTATCGCGGGGCCACGGCCCGCGCGCCGGTAATCTTAGCCCGTTGAACAGAGGGCAGGCGGTAATATTTCGAGCGAGTCAGGAGAGCCGGATCCAATCGAATCGCAATCAAACGGACGCGGCTCGAATTAATTCCGTAACCGGCATTCAATTCGAACGGTCGGTATCTGGTCGCGAGAGCCGACCGCGCGCGTTAGCTTGCTTCTAAATCAAGACGGATCAGCCTGGAATCCTCGTACGTCAGAGGCCGTGAACCGGCGCGGCAGGGCTCGTCGCGTGCACGTGCGTGCAAGCGCAGTCACGTGTACGCGTGCAAATCTATAACCGTTTACAGCCAGGGATTGGCTGGATCGGGGATCAGGGGGGAAACGGGTGCTGGAAGTACCTATATACAGTTGCGGTTCCCGAAGTATAGCTCGTGACCCACTTGGAGGTTGCGGGGGGTCGCGATGGTTTTACAAAATGGGGTAAAAAAGAACCGTATTATCCTCCTAAAACCAGAATTTTCTACATTTTTGGAAAGACCATTTTGGGATGTATAGACACAATATTTTCTTATTTTATATTTATAAAAAGTTATTGTTAAAGTTGTAGGAGTGCATAGAGGGTTGATGTGCAATAAATAAAGATTACACAGGAAAATTTCGTCGTTATTTTAGCACACTTCTATTGTTGGTTATTTTCAAGACACTACGCATTGGTTTTGAATAAAATTATCATTGTTTTCGATTTTATAGAGACTTTCATCATTGGAATGCAAACCTGAATCGCAATTTTAAAAAGTTTGGCTACCACTGATCTACACAATCTCCTTTTACACGCAGACATCGTGAAAACTCGGTGAATGTACCGGGCGCTTTCGAATTGATAGCACAATCGAAAAGAAGCAGATTCTACATGAAAATGTAAATCGAAAATGTTGAATAATGGTTTCTCGTATGAAGCTTCAATTTTCAGAAAAATGTTTTTGAATACTTGTCAAGTACGCATGCGTTTTGCTACGTTCCAGCTTAAGGAATATCGTATCTGTTGGAAACAGTGAAATATGTTTGAAGGGCCATTTCAAATGTCTTCAAAGCTTTGCAAACATTCCATTTATTAGAATAAAATTTGTGATTTTTGAAACAATTGAATCTAAATTAAAAAGTATAAATATTAGATAAATTCAACTGATACTGGACTGATTACTCAACTGATTATTTCTTATTAGCTAGTAGATAAGATTTGTTAAAAAATAAAACAATATCACTGCTTTAAAACAGTTGTGGAAGTGTTACTATCAGTAATTGTTTCGCCAGTAGAAAAATCAATGTATGAAGGGTACAGAAGCCAATCAGAAGATAATCAACTGAAAAATTTTGTAAATAATACAATAATTTTTAATGAAAGTGATCTTACACTCGTTAACTTTTGATGCCATCGTATAGTAACAGAACTGGTATGTTCAGCAACACAAAACTGATTACATCGTTTTATTCGGCCATTATGCGAGATCAACGAAGTCGGTGCACAGTCAAATGCACACGTTCCCGGCAGGTATTCAAAATCATTTTGTCCGTGAAATAAAACCTCTCGTGAAAAAATTTTATTCCTACATTTCCAATTTATATTCGCATCTGGAATCAATACCCTTTCAATTGCGCCAGCAGTTCGAGGACACCCTGTATCTGGTCGCATCACGTTCGCGTACATCGAATGAATCGCTCTCCGCGTTCGTGCATAGGTGCACGTATCGTAACTGCACACGTGTGCGGTACCGGGCACATATGTACAGGGTACGATTCATACATGTGTCGAAACTATCGGGAGCCTTTCGGTTCCTGCAGTGCGGTGCAACGCCTGGTAGCTCGTAGCGGAGCGTGTGCGCGGTGCAGCGCGGCGGAATGCGAACGCTCGCATTATTTACGCTAAATTTGTTGGCGGGGCGAGGGGAGCGGCGCGGAGCGCGCGTGGCAAAACGCAAAATGCCGAACACAAAATGCAAAACGGCGAGGGGTAGACGTCGACAAGCGGGGCAACGAAGGGAAAAAGAACGGACGGTCGATCGGCGGAAGGCGGAAAAGAGAAGGCCACGCGGTATGCGGCCGGTCGGGTTCAACCGATTGGAAACCAGCACGGGCCTCTGTAATCTCTCAAATTGTTCGCTCTGTTATTTTCTGCTTTCGTCCGACGGACCGGGCAGACCCTCGTTCTCTCCCTCGGCCCTTCCTATATTTCCTCCTCGTTTTCTCGCGCAGTTTTCTGCACGGCTCTGTCGTATAATATTCCGCGAACAGCTCGCCGGAAGACAGTTCTCTGGCTCGGAAGGGAATCGAATTGTAAATAGAAATGGGGTTCTGGCGGATAGGGATGCTGCCCGGGAGTACCGTGAACATGGCCGCGGTGGAAGATGACGGTGTTACGTGGGATCTGTATGTTATGAAATGCGTTAAGTCTTTGCGTAAGTTTTCTAAGGTAAATGGACCAATAAGTGTCCAAAATTATTCAATGTTTCGTATTAGAAATAATTTAGAAATTAGTGATTTTAACAATTGACTCGTTATTATAAATAAATACATTCAAGCTATAATCTCAGATGCTTATAAATTCAACAATTGAACGTAAATATTGAACGTAAATTTTGATTTTAATGAAATTTGTTTAATTGCATCAATATTGTATTGTTAATATTATACTTTGCCTCAGCATTATACTATTGCTTTCAAATACGATACTTTATCACTCAATTATGTATACCTGTGATCAATAATTTGTGCAAATTTCAGTTTTACAAATTTATTTATATTTTATATATCGTGTGTGATCTCGTTACTCTTAAAAATACAAAAAATATTTTTTCCTTTTGCATACACCATTTCACAGCAGATTTTAAATCAAGGAAATTACCTGGTCACTCTGGGTATAGAGTGTGCAAAATCCATTGCATGTTATAAACAACATTTCGAACAATCTAACTTATAATTATTAAACTGTAATCGTAACATTTTGTTGAGAAAGCGTACGTTTTGTAAGAGCTAGAGTTGCGGATGTTGGAACAATGGGTTGTCGATGAACGACCGTGACGATGTCCACAGTAGCCTTCGACAATCTTGTCATAAATTAAGGATCTGTTGGATTATTCTTGGAATAATCCTTCAGCAAAAATATCTTTATATTTAATTTTTTACAAAGAATTAATGATTTTCTTTATTTCTTTGTTAATTATTTAACTATATTAAATTTGAAATATCGTGTCACGAGCTGTGTTAAAATAGAAATCGGATAACTAGGATTCTTTCCCTCTAAGACACTCCGGTGTAATTAATTATCGTTATCAAAGGCAGTAAGTGTTCTATCACTTTTGAGCAAGAGTGTATGTCGTCTCGCGGCATAGTTCAACATAAAAGATCTAAAAGTAGAAGCATGTCGCGCACGGTATCATTGCCACGAACGTGTCTTCTGGTTACACCGGTACGACAACCGTGGCATCGTTTGATTCACAACGCGATTTCACCGGCTTCGTCACGCACGCGTTAAAAGAGATAGCATGCGCGGCACGCGAGCCCCTAACATCGTCGAACGGGCGAAGGGTATGAAATGGCCGATACGAGGGTGTCATTGTTTTTACGCGTTGATAAGGGCCGCGTTTAATGGCCTGCGGAGTTTTCAAGCGTGCGGTGATTTGTCCTCTCTCGCGTTTTGCATTGACACCGCGGGTAATCCACTCGTTATCTCCCGTTTCCTCTTTCCCCCACCAATTCTCTCTTTCTCTCTCCTGTGGCGTCCTAATCTAGTTTTATCGTAAGTCATAAATACATTTCGCGTGGACTGGTATCTCATGGCGGTGAATAATTGATGTTTCGTTTAATTACTTTTTCTCGAGTGTGCACCTGTACGGAGCATTAGCTGCGCGGATTATCAAAACGTTTTAATTGATCCTTGATAACTTTTGAATTTAAATCATCCCTTGCTTTCAGATCTTTTAAATGACATTCCGTTGCCATTAAAAACTTGCCACTGTTACATTTACTTTTTATTCAAATTAATCCATTACTGGGTATAATTCTACGGTCATCAAATAAGTGTTACGTTAATTATATTAAAATGTAAGGTAGCAGCTCATTTTTGGAACATTGGCTATACAGTAACACGGGAATATTTTATTTTTATTAAAAACGTGAAGTTCTTGTTAATGGATGTTTTACACATAAAATGACATATTGGTCATTAACGAACTAATTTTAATTATTAGAAAATTTGTCTATCTTTGCAAAAATGTACAATCTATTCATTACAAAAGTACGTCGATTATTGTTAGTGGTATCACTATAATTACTGTCTTCGTCTTCGTTTCAGTGTAAATAAGCTTAATGCTCGATAATAGGAGCCCATTACTCATGCACCGAAATGATTCTGCAACTTTAATCAACCTCCTTCGAATGAAATGTTATCGAACGTGAACGATCTTGAAAAGAAAAAAAAGGGCAAACGATCGGCGTGCAGCGCAATCATGAAGCACGATTGACGATATCCAACAAACACTGTACGTAATGTGTAGTTAATTACCGTATCGACGTCGGTGAAGTGTAACCTTTCAAATTATTTTACGTGGCCCTCCTTTTATGTGTTTCTGTGCGTCGTAAAATTGCACGTAATTGCACGGTAGCCGGGTGTGCAACGATAAATTGTAATCGATGCATGCAAACATGCGAACAAGACTAAAGCTACAGCTGGCTCCCTACGAACCGTCCACGATCAGCGAATATTCGTTCTCCGTTATTAATACACTGCTAAGTGGCTTTTTGCTAATTGCCCGGTTGCTTATTATCTTTATTGCGTATCGACTTCGCCGATGCTAAACGTTCGTGATACACCTCTATTTACGGCGGCTTCGATTACGCGTACGATAATTCGCATAATGCCGCGACACAAGTAATTCGATAAGATGAGATATTTACGATTAGCCGAGCTTTTAGGAAATGGAGTAATATACGTATAACATCGAAGGGATATAATCCGTGCCGTAATTTACGTTGGGGCTCGTTTCTTCTCCTTTTTTCTCTCCCCCCCCTTGTGCAACCGATAGTATCGACTCCGGTACGGCAACCAGACAAATTACTTAATTAACGTTGTGTTTTAGACACAACCTATCCTGCCGGAATCTCTCTTGTATTTTCAGAAATTGCTCGAGTGTCTATTATTATAATTTTTCTTATTTTTATTTTAATTTAAACGTTTGTACCAAGCTTCTTTATTAACGTTTCGTAAATCAAAAGTTTTCTGTCATCTTTCGGGCAAAAGATGCGCACTGCGCTGAAAGGGACTTTAAATTTTAAGGAAAGGAAATAAATGAAAATTTCACGAAGTCTGGAACCATACGTTAAATTATTTTATTTCGTATCATGGTAGGTTACTAATCCAGTTCTCGTTTAAGTATCTTATTTATTGACTATTATAAATCAGTAATGATTGACCTAGATTTAGCAATTCTTAATACGACATTCCATGCATGTTTTATCACACAGAATTACCTTACGAGTATGGATGTTCCGCCTAGTAATGATTATCATTCTAGAAAATATTTAACCACTTCTAATATGTTACAAGCCTCAACATACATCTTGTTACATTCAGAGAAATATCTTATTCGTTCCTCGAGCAACTAACCATAATCAAACAAGCTTTCTGCTCGGCCATTTATCTACTACATCGATTGAAGTATCTCTTCCCTTGTATCTGTTAAAACTCTCTCGCCTTTGTGCTCCACTCGAACGGACGGCGAATCATCGATCACAGGCAATACGTGATAATAGAAGCGTATCGTTTCCCCTTCAGATATCGCGCTCCTTCTTTCGTCCTCCCGTTTATACTCGAATCCTTTCCACGGCGGCCAGTTCATTTAGTAGGGTAGTTTCGTAGTTTCGCAGTTTGCCGGGGTTTCGGTGGTGGCTGTGCTCGGCAGCGGCGTCCATTTGTATCGGGGAAAACGGCTTCGGGAACTCGAAACACTGGACCGTGGCCAGGAATTTATCCGATCCCTTTCCCTTACTCCTGCATCTCCTATAGGTGCAGGTGGACCTGGCCCCCGGTCTCCGTGTAAACGCTGTATTTATTACCTCGTTCCCGATGTAAATGCGCGTGCCGTGGATTATTGGGAACTGATCTTCCGCTCTCGAGGATAATTCCAATTGTAGCCGGGGCCCTTTGCTACATACCCCCTCTCTTCTTCCCCAACCCTTCTTCTCGTTCCCTTTCCGTGCACAACGGAGCATCGTCACCGATCGAACCGACCGGTTATCCTCGTCTGAACAGCGAGTTTCATCGAATGGGCTAGATACGCGAAGCGAGATGGCCAAGCGGCCATGTAGATCCGCTGCACGAGCAATTGCGCACGTGGCCTCCGTGGCCACGGATAATATATCAATTGCTCGTCTGATATATACGCGGGATCGCGCGAGCCCTGCCCTTCGGCTTAGCCCTCCATCGTGGAATGGCTTGGCTGGTGAAACCGTTTGCCAGCTACCAGCTAGACGAATCACTACTGGGTTCAACCGGGATCGAGTAATGGCTTATAAGCTTTGTTTGCCTGTGTAAAGTGGCTTGCTACTGGACACGTTGAAACGCGAAGAAACATAACGTGCGAATGGCCACTGGCCTTTTTTTCCTACAACAATTTGCGTATTTAAAGGATTAGGGGTATTCTGTCTGCTGATAAGCTAAGTTATATTTGACATAATTTTATAATATTCTTTAACCCTTTGCTAAATCGCGATCATATATCACAATTAACTAAGACTTAAATTTCAAAGTTATTTATTCATATTCCCAATAATTTGAGTTTGAATGTGTCTTGCTGATCAGATAAGTTTCAATACGCATCAGTTTTTCGGGTTTTGCAGACTGTTTGAAGCAACTATCCACTCGCTTCGATAATGAGTTTATCGCACATGATCGAAATCGTGTTCCGGGACCGCGATGTCGCAGTGGTTAACACCCTCCTTCATCCGTAAAGTTGGCCAGTGTTTCGCTGGCCATCATTAAAGATTCATACGGTGGCAAACAGGACGTGCGTGTTACGTTAGATGCGTTCGCTCTGCGTGCGGATCAGCAAGCTCGAGAGGAGAGTTGGTAACAGGCGGTAGACTGACGTTAACATACCGCGGGATTGTCAGGGTGGCGGTCGCGGTTGGCAGCAGTGCACCGTGCACACTGGAGACCCGATGTCTGTGGTTAAGTCGAAGCTTCGGATATCAAGAATTCATGGCTGACCTACAGTGCCAGTGTGCGGAGTTAGGTAGTGCTGCGAAACTGAGCTAGTTCTTATGGTTATTCAATGCTCCCTTTCCATACTTGATAGTTGGAGTGTTTCCGACCTCTGAAATATCTTCAGGTGTTGTTTTAATCCGTTCTCGGTAATATTTTGAGGTAATAAATCGAAGCTTTCAAAATATATGCATACATAATTCTCCTTTCAGGAAATGGCCCTTAAGTCGATAAAATTGTCACTTTAGTTATAGATGGATTTTAAAGCAATTTTAATTATTTAAAATGACAAAATCAGTAACCAGACGAAGAATTAGCATTTTTATATTTTATTCTTGAACGTACAGATGTCTGTTCGAACGAATGAAAGTTTTAGATTCACCAGAAATCTGTTGCGAAGGCAATAGATTGCAGAGCCTCATGGGAAAATCGATCGACTTACCGCGCCGCGATCGGATAAGGACGCCTGTATTACGCCCCCCCTCGACCTGGACGTCGCGCGGCTTTATTGAAATCTTTTTTAAGGGTCACCGTGATTGGAAAGATACGGCCAGCTAATGGTATTACACGCTACCCTCCGCCTCGTATTTATGATTTTTTCCTTGTTGGAAATTTTATGGTGATCGTGGCGCGATACGGATTTTATGCGTAGGGTGAGAATCAAGCGTTCCATTGCCACTTAATTTTTTTCTTTCTTCCGTTTGCCTTTTAAAGATTGAAGAAGTGGCAAGTCGTGTCTTCTTACCTTTTGTCACATTTTTCAATTAATTCGAAACGAGATAGAAGCATCCCTTTGCAACTGATTTTACTGACTATTAACTATTGAGTTGTTATTTAAGGAAATCGGTTACTCTTACACGAGCATCCGAGAACAAAATGCGAAGTAACTAGGCCAATAAACGGCAGCATTTTTCGACGGAAAATCAACATCGATTTTCAGCACGCAAGACTCGCAATATAACGCGGTGGCTTCGCGAAAATTACTTCCCTCTCGCAGAAACGATTCGTGAGTAATATCGGCGCGGAGAGCGGCCAACGATAAAAGGCGACTGCTCTGGAACGAGTCGAGATCAATTTGCGATTTCGACCTCACGTTTCGCGCCGAAACTCGATCGAAGTCCCGACAATCTAGACCGTAAATAACGAGCGGAAGTTCCCAACAGCGGAAGATCCCTTGGCAGGTCTACACTTTGTCAGAGACGGATGATGCGGAGCTTTTCGTTGCGATCGAATCGGCCGGTGATTTACGGCGGGCCCTCGGATAGCGATCGTTCTTGTTTCGAGACGATTTCGATGGGCGCGAATTACGAAGTCGACCGAGAAACGAGTACACAAGATCGAGAGCCCGATCGAATCTACGGGAAACTGTGGGCCGGGTCCAATATTTTCTAATTGTTTTAGCACTATTTTTTTATCCACACTTCGAAGTAATGGAGGGTAACCCTTAACTTTTAGCCACGGACGTGTATTCTTAAGTTATCATGGATATGTGTTTTCTAAGATTATTTGGCAATTTCTAGCAGTATTTAAATTGATTTTCAGATACCGTAAATTATTAAAGAATTATTGCTTTCATTGGTTTTGCGATTCTCCGTAATTTGCAGCAATCCTTCCTCTAGGGACGTTTATTGGGGATGGTAAACAAGACTCGAGATATGGAAATTAGTCCTGGAAAGGAAGCTTTATACATAAACATTACCTAACCCAAATTGCACTCGGCATTTTCTTGCATCCAACATTGTCCTTTTTACATGATTTCGGACTTTAAAGAACGAAAACCAAAACACTGTTGCAAATTCAGTTACCGTGAAATAATGACCCATCTTCTTTCTTGTTATAAAATGTTCCAAGCAATTTCTTTTCAACACAAAAAAAGAAGATTTTTTCGTGTGAAATTAGGTAGACAAACAAAAAGCAATTATTAATATTAAGGAGATTATTATAATTATAATAACAATGCTCTATCAGTGATCAATTTGTAACATGTACTTTTTCTTTTGTTACAGGTAAGGCAACTTGAGGGTTTATATAATATTTATCACAAAATTGGTGAGTTAATTATCGTTAGGAAAAATTCGCGAATCACAATTAATGGTATGAAGATTATAGAAAGACAACCAAGATTCTTAGCTCGATTCCCTTTCGAAGTTTCGTGTTGTAGCCTGACGATTACGCGTCTCGAGGGTGATTTTTTCCGTGGAAAAGGGTGGCTCGAGGGAAATCCAACCTCCCACAACACACAGACACACACAAACCAGAAAATTCGTCGTTCTCCGTTGATTCTAGTTTTCCACGTCAGCGCGTAGATGGCAGTACCGTACGCTTTCAGATTTAAAAGCTGCTCGATTACTTTTTTTCCCACCCTCGCAATTGCATGCTACTTCCAGCCGACGTTGATTGTCTGATCCTTGCAGGAAATGACTCCTTGAAAATCGAAACGTGTTACACCGTAAAGGAATAAAAGAAAGGATCGATTCTTTCTTTTTTTATCTTTCCTTCTGAAACAGATAGGTGAAGGTATTCCAAACGCGACGAGTCTTGTTAGTAATTCATGAAATTATAATTTAAGCAACTATTTGAATTTTTCATCACGTGAAATGTCAACTTTCTGAATACTTGAATTCATCTGGAAAAGTCAACATTTTTGTGCTCCGTCCTTGCAAGTGGCTGACATATAAATAGTATAATATAAATTCCGTAAATTTATAACGAAATGAATGAATTATATTAATTAGAAAGATATAAGTGTCCCTGTTTAATATATAATATGACTTAATGTTTGGAAAGAATATTGAATATGTGTATAACGTTAGAAAGAATATTGAATATTGAATATGTGTTAAACGTTTATTTATCACAATACAGAAATTTTTTTATTTTTTTTTCGTTTCAAATAAAAGACACATGCAATTCGGTCGGTCTCGCCCTTAAAATGTGCAGATCCACACAATCGGTACGAGCAGAAACGTTCGATCATTAGCCAGCGCGATTTAAGCGTCTCGAACACGGGGCACAATTGCCTCCGGTTCCGATTACTTCGCCAAAATTTGGTCAGCAATAAATCATTTTTCTGTATTCGCGGCGGTCGGCCAGGCACGCAAACAGAAACAGCTTTTTTTTTTCGGTGCGCCAGTGTATGGACGTGCTATCGACTCGATACCACGTCGTCGGCTAGCTGGATTTCGGTATTTTTCTACCTTCCTCTTTTTGCGGGCCGCGCTTGAAAACTCCGCTCGTCGGGAATTCACAATCGCGCTGACATCGGCCACGATTGTGTAACAAAATCGGGAACGACCTGTGGCGAACAATGCGCGGCAATTAGGTCGCCGATTACAATCAACGAATCGCTTTTCATCCCTCCCTACGATCATAATTCGCGTCACATAGGAACGCAAGAGTTTGTGCAGCGAGCCACGAGACGAAAATGATGAATAATTACATGGATAAAGCCTGTCGTCACGTCATACCTACTGAGAACATGAAAATCTACCTTTTTCCAATCTTTTCAGTATTATAATAATAATTTGATAAAAGGAGGACGTCAATTTGACGATAAGTAATGTGAACAGCGATCTACACGAGTAAGCGTAGATGATTATTTAAATTATGAAAACATAAAAAAAGTAAATAGCAATAAATAGCTTCAATATTACTAGAAAGTTAAGTATTAATTTTATTGGTACCCAGCTAATTTAATATATTATTAAAATTAATAATGCTAATATAATATCAAGTTTTGTAGAATCCAAACCATTTGCAGATGAAGCACTCCTAAACTTGACGTAGTGAATGTTTTCATTTAAAATTCTGAATCAAGATTGCACTTGAATAACAAATTAATTTTTAAATTTTCCTGTAATTTCACTTTGATTGACTTGAAATTATCAGGGAATTGTTTCCAAGATATTGTACCCGTTTCGACAAAAATCCTCTTAACAATTTGAACCGTTTCCTAACTTTACCCAAATTCAGACCTCGGGGCAACTTTTAGTCCGTGTGTCGAGGGTCATTGGGAATGATTGTTTGACCCGGATTGGCTCGATGATTTTTCGATGATTGCGCGAAATGACGTTGCAGTAACGCGAGTTCGCAACAGCTCGTGTTCAAAGATCAATACGAGCCAATTAATCGTTAATAAATAATCAGTGGTGCACGGCTGGAGCCAGCCAGATTGCAGCTAACCCTTTGTTACAAATATGGAGCCGTAGCCGCGTATACATATAGGATATATACATCCGTCTATCTGTATGTATATCGATATACCAGTCGTATATTAACGGTATTACCATATGGAATTCGACACAGAATTGCGAGATTTTGCAACGAGTACGATTTGCATGATTGATTACACTGTAGTTTACATGGCTCACCGTTCATCGCTCGAACTTCCTTATTATTTTCCTGTATAATTTATTTCGTCTAAAACGATCACAAAATTTTGTCCATAGTGTAACAGAGACGGTGTATAAGAAAGTTTATTCTTTCCTCAATATTTTAGTATGATATAATCCAAATTAATGTGTCCAGATTGAATTTTTATAGTTTATTCATTTACAGTTTGATGCCACATGCGTCCAGAGCGTTGGCGAAAGGGAAAATCGAAAATCGTCGTACAATTTCGCCACATACTTTTGATCGATGGAAATTATTGTCGTTTAAATCGTAGGTATGTTTGGAATATATTTCGGTGCTGGCAGGAACTTAAACCGAAATCCCAATCGATAAAAACCTAACTCGATTCCAGGGAAGTTACATTTGTTATCTATATGGAAATAGCTATCGGGTCCGCTAAGACGATTTTTGGAATCGAATTGTCTCCGTCGTGACTTTAATTTGATTTCTCGAGTAAAATTCGATTCCGCCGCGCTGATGTACGACCATATTTTCTTGGCACACAACCCATACGAGTAAATCCCGATTCCACGCTTTAACGGAATTCCGTGCTCCCTTTTATTTTTCCGTTGTTACTTTAAATGCGCGTCCGTATTCTTTTCGAGCGTTGGCCGTATACGCTCTTTACACCATTGAGTAAGTAACAATACATTTCGAAAATAAGAATAACGCTTCCTACGATTTACTGCTTATTTACATTTCATTCTTATAACTACAGAAATATTATCAAGATCTTTTATTAATACCCAACGTTCTTTTAAACGCGAAAATCGATTCCAAATCGAGTCTTGTGCAACAACTATACAGGACGTTACAGAAGGCTAAAAATGTATTCAAAAATATTTGTACTGTTTTTGTTAATCGTAAATATTCTTTCCGTGGAAATATACAGTCTCAAAGAAGAAATGTTTGTCAGTCAAGTAAAAACCATTCTTTTAGCGGCGTCATTTGTAGGACCCTTTCCAAATAGATACGCGGCTGCCGAGGACGATTTTGGGACAACTAGGCGGCATTCCAGACGCATACGTCCGGGAGCCAATATTCGCTAGCCGAAAATACAATACCAATCTATATTTTATCAAGTACCGTGCGTTTCCATTCGACCGCCCACGCCATTCCTTTCACGCCAACCGCCTCATTTTCTTTTAGAGACGCGTCATAAACTCGAGTCCCTTAATGAATCTTTAAAAGCAGTTTAGGAAACTCGACCACCAGTATCGAGCATCAAAGCAACTTTATTCTGGCTCCACCTTCCCGTCGTCTTCGTGGGATTGAGAAAGAAAGAAAGAAGAAAAAAAAAATAAAGAAACTCTCGGACTCTCTGCCATTGCTCTCCCTTTATCCCGGTATCTTGTTGCCGTGTTGCGTTCGCGTCGCAGGTAAGACAAGTAAGAGAGAAATGCAGCTGTAATCCGACACGACGCGATCCAGTAATACCGGTGCACCGTGTGTAATTTCAGATCGGCATTTGGCCGCGATTTAATCGCTTCAGCGTCGCTCTCTCGCTCGTACGTTCGCCCCTGCCGCGCTGATTCGCTCGCTCGCACCGCGCCACCGCCGCCGCCGCGAATTAACTCGACGCGTCGCGACGGCTCGCGTAACCGGCGTTAACTTGATTTCCAAATTTCTACGCGCCAGCTAACTAATCCACGAGCACGGATACGTTGTTCCGCTCCTTTACGCGTAACGGCCGCGCTAACTCGCGGGATTATATTAGCGACAGCGTCTACGGATGCCCGTAACGAGGCACGGCCTCTCTTTGTGAGACTGATTCAATGAGTCGCCGAAGTTTGCGGTGTTTTTGCGAGGAAAACGTCGGCGTAAGGGTGTAACTGTTTTACCAGTCCTAAGATTTCTAACGTAGTTGCAGAAGGGTTGAAAGGATTCCTAAAATATTGATCAATACATTGTCGACGAGGTTGCAGAAAAATAGGTGGGTAAACTTTGGTAAAAATAAATAAAGGATTAATAAACGGTTAAATATTAGTCTCACTTGAAGCAATTTCAGTAAAACATCGACGTTCGTAGAAAACTAAAGGCTTTATTTATAAACAACATGAAATTACAATTAAAGAAGAAAGTGTCATCGACCGTAAGCTGAAAACTTGAATCCAATTCAATCTTATAAATCCAATTAAAAGCGCAACCGAACGGATACAACATCCGAGAATTAAATTTACATTTTCGAAATTGTATCAGTTCACGGTTGGGCAAACGTCGTCGACGAAATCCGTGCCGGTCTTCAAATACGCGGCTTTTCCAATTCCAACGATCCGTCCATCGAATGAATCAACGTCTCGTGCTCGCATCCTCGTTGCGAGGATCTCCCCTTCGAAGATTATTTTCCAGCCATTCCAGGGTATCTATCTCCGCAAACCCGTTCCGCAAATTGGCGTCGGGCTATCCAAGTGGCCGCTGACGACCACTGTCAGAAACAAGGGGAGGTAAACAAAGAAGGCCGGAAACGGTCAGAGCGAAAGAGAGACGGAAAGACGTAAACCGCGATAGCTGGCAGATTCCAAGAGGGGGTCGAGTGGATGCGGATACTGCAGTCGGCCAGGTTCGATTCTGCCTCGACGGCGAGTAGATACGCCATGATCCAGGAACTTCCATTCCTCTCTGGCTTGCACAAGTGTACGACTAATCTGGGGGGGGGGGTTAAGCCTAACAGTCGCGAGACGGAGATGGCGAACAGAAAAGGCTGAGAAACGGAGAGAAAGCGCGACGTGGCAAAGGGTTGGCGGAGAGAGGGAAGATGGTTCGAATTAAGCCGAACCCCGACGCGGGTTCGACCCATAACCCAACTCGCGGAGCGTGTACCGGAGATGCATTAGCCTAACTCCACTTAAATTAAAGCAATCTATCCTGCGGAACTCTTGCGTTAAGCCGGCAGGTTAAGCGACCGACTACTGCTCGGGAGAAGCAGCCAGTGCCGTTTTCGTAGCTCGTATCAGCCACCGAGGAAAACCACTTTCCTTTACTTTCCACGTGAACACGTTGTCGCCTCGTCCTCGAGAATTTACCTTCTTTGCTCGCGCCGCCCACCTGCACCCCCTCGCTACTTTCCCCCTTTTACAAGGCTTTGTCCTGAGCTGACGACAAACGTTGAAAGATTATTTAGAGAAGAAACCCGTACCAGTGATATTCAATTCCTCGTATGAAATACAGCCTCGCATTTCAACCCTTACCCTTATTATCTTTTAATTAATTGCAAGAATATATCGAAATTTTATTTTAAATTTGTTCGCACCAGCCATGACTTTTCTTCTCTTGCACTTTCAAATAGAAATTAATAATGGCAGAGAATTGAAAACGTCTTTGGTAGTTTTGTTTGACAGACGAACGTTAACAACAAAACACAATTGCCACAGAAACAGAATCATGCAATTGCTCAAAACACGTTTTAACCATTTTCCAGGAAATCACGAAACCGCCGCGTACAGGCTGTCGCGCACGGAAAATCGCACTCAAAACAATTACTCTGATCGGCCAGTTAAAAGAATTAAACAGAAAATCGTGTCGGCCAACTGGGCTCGCTTTTTATTTCAATTTTCCCAAAGCTGTCCCGTCGCTTTCCTTCGGGTTATCGCGCGAAATTAAAATGCTCAACCTGCCTTGAAATGAATTTTCATGCAACGCGTTCCCGCGAGAAGGACACCGACCGGAAAAACAAATCTTTTTCATCGTCGGCATTCAGGACGCGATATTTATTCGCCCACCTCCCCCCTCTCCCTTTCGTCCGTCAAAAATGCGAGCGTAAAAAAAAAAAAACGTTCACCCCTCTTTCGAAACCGTATAAATACACGCATCGACCGTTTTCCCTTTGCCTGCTCTTTTTGACATCATCTTTCTTTTTCGGACCGCCAAATAAAACATTGTTTGATTTTTATTTCTTTCTGAAAGCCATTTAGGGTCGGTGATTAAACGATCTCGCGTTTCATTCGAATTTGCGCGGTGTTTATTTTTTTCTTTGGTAAATTATTCGATGTATTTTGATGTTAGTTTTCTAGGTTTTGTCAAACTGTGTCTTATTAATTTAAGCAGATTTTCGTCTAACTCTACCTAATTAACTTAAGGATTAATTTAAGGATAATTTATTCATAAAAATCAGTTACAAGTTACAAGTTATTATAACAACACTGACGTGCGAAAATGTAATATTAGAAATACAAGTTTTGCATTAAAAAGTCTGAAACAAAATTGAAATTTGATCTAATGCACGCTTTGCTTAATTAAATCCAACGTTCGAGAGAAAATCCGGGTCCAATCGTTCAACCGATACTTGGGAAGCGATCTGTCGTACGGCAAATATCGCCGTCTCGATTTCAATCGTGAGTGTAACTACTATCGACTTACAACGGTCGCGAGTACGATAACGAAACCACGTCCTCTCGAAAGGCAAACGAAACGTGGCGAATCGAGCTGTCGTTTCGGGGCGTGTCGATCCACCGATCGTGGTATGTATGCGCCCATCGTCACAGTTGAAATCCGCGAGAATCAAATATTTATATTGGAGAGCTCGTCTAGGCTGTGCTGTGCGCGCGAATTCGTGGCTGGTGGCTCGATTTTCAAGCGGCGACTCGTGTGAAATACGCGCCGCGATATATCACTCGTCCATTGGGATGTTCGCAGCTACAAGCTATTTTTCCAGCGTCCCTGCTAAAATTGATCGCACGCTCGGACGCCTCTATTTATCGTCAAGAAATAATAACCGCGCATATTCTGACCCAGATAATCCGCCGCGAATAGACCGTGTACTCTGACCCCGGTGGATCCTCTTCGTAAATTAAACAACGCTCGAACCATCGCGGCAGAGATCGTCTTCGAGTATATAAATATGAATATTTTGCTGACATTCGTTACGGAAATGTTTACGACAGATATTCAATTTATTCTAGGAATAAGTTAATTTTATTTTTTCGTAGAGCTTACTTTTACATCATTTTTATAATTTTATTTTGCAACATCTTTAATTAAAAATACTGCAATGCTCATGTTACTTCATTTAGAATTTGATCGCGAGTATAATATTTTCATTAAATTATTCAGTGTGCTACTTTGTACGAAAAATATTAAATAATCAAACCCACGTTTACCCACTCACTGCCAACTATTTCAAATTCATTCTCAAATTTCTGCGTCTGTAACTAACTAGTATTCAATTTTGGGAAATTTCATATTTTCTTTGAAACAAAATCTTGGCGCCCAGGGCGAGAGGCTCTAAATTTGTCTGGCAGTGAATGGGTTAAGAGTAGTTCGTCAATAAATTATCTAAGTAAACGTAATACATAATCATACATTTTGAGTTTCAATTTGATAAGGAAACCTATACCTGGGGGTAGCTTTTTAGAACTTTTGGGGGATAAAGACTTTTATCTTCCATTTCAATTTATTAAAATTTATTTCATCTTTCAAACTGGGATAATTTCAAAGAAAATCGAATTATGACACATTTCATATCGTCTAAAGAAGAACTGAAATAACCGCGATTATGTCGTACGGTAATTAAACGTCAATGCAGGCGAGCGAATTCGCGTTCCGATTAATTCCAGATAAAACGATGATTACGCACGATACGGTTTCGTAAGTGTTTTTCTATTTTCATCAGTTGGCCAGCGATTGTCTGGTGGCTAAATTTGGTAAATGACAGTTTTCCACGTCGAACGAAGGGTCCCGTGGCACGGGCAGCTTTTCATCCTGGCACTTTTCCCGTCCGCGACGCGAATACTCGCGTAAACGCGATAAATTCGAGGCAGCGGCAGTCAACTGACGCGAGATCAGCCGTGAAACGGTGCTGATCATCGATCTTCGACGTCCGGATCATCGGACCGGCCAGAAAAGAACCGTCGGACGGGAAAATCCCCCGATCGGTGTTGCCCTGGTAGCGGCATCAATTTTCTAGGCTTTTTGGAAAACCAACGTGTGCATCATTATGCTCGGTGTACGACAGCCGACAACGATGCCTCCCGGTAATTCGACGCTAAAATAAATTGTTTTCGTCGAAGGGGATTAACGAGTTTGGTAACTCTTCCAAATTGTCAATCGAGGCGTTCGTTTATAATCTATCGATGCATTGACGCTTGTAGGGCGAATTTACTGGCATACAATTTACGGAATAAATTTAGAAGAGTATTCGAGCAAGGTTCAGCGACCTGAAAAGTAATTAAAATCAGTTTTTATTATCAACTCAACGGGCTTCAGAAGTGGAACATGTGTACAATAAAAGTTAATCTTCTTCTTTTAAATAAAATTCCTGATTTATTAAAATTTAAGTCAACGTTATCAATGGGAATGAATTTGTTCAATTTTGGTATTATAGTAACAATGATCGATGAATTTTTACATTCAGCAATTGAAAGTTTATATTTGCAGCAATTAAAAATCTCATAATTCAAGAAATAATTATATTTAATAATAAAGATTATTTTATTCCAAACAGGAAATATTTCAAACTTCAATTTGAACAAAAAATATGAATGCTTTACTCTGTGCATACACAGACAATAACGTGTACTCGATGTCAAACACTATAACCAGCGCAAAATGCAATTGTTCTGTTTTTTTATATTCACGCTACATTGGGAAAATAAAATTTCGTTCAAACGATGTATCGAGATTGTAATATCCTGTATATCGTATATTTCGTATCGTACGTGATTCCATTTTTATTGGATTTAATTTCACGCTCATATTCGAATGCATATAACGTGTTAATACTAGATGTATGCACTTATCCTAACCAGAGGCATTCATGAAATAATTCATTTCAGCAACACTGTATCTAGAATAATTAAAATAGTTCAAAGTTCTTAGTCTACTCGGGCAATATAGCAATAAAGCAGCACTATACATGCATAGTGTCGAGCATCAACATAGGCGACGTAGAGGCAGGAAATCTCAGCATTCATCTTACGCTCGAAAGTTACCAGAGTTTTATGCCCACGTACGACAACCAACTTTGTCCATCGCTCGTTATCAGATTACTAATTAAATAATTTAAGAGATTGGATAATTTAGGTAATTTAGTCATTTGAAAATTACTATTATTAATTTAACTAACTCATTTTGAAATTATCACTTAATCAAATATTCGCTGTTTTATTCTCTTTTTTAAAAATTGGCAGTGTTTGAATTATTTAATTGCAGAGATATTTGCATATACTGTGTTTCGTACAAAAATAAATTGTATGATCTCCGTTTACGTCATTTCCGTCACCTTCGTCGTTACTGCCCTCCTGACCTTTTCATTTCTCGAATGGTCGTCCGGTTTCACCCTCTATTTCGTCCGCGCCGTTTCTTTTCTTGTCCGTTGGTTAGCCGCTAATCTTCTCTCCGCAATCGTCGAAAACGACGCAGATTATCGAGCTGTTCGTTCGAGATTTCGCCTCAAATTCCGTCATCTCTATTCTCTTTCGCCTCGAAGGATTAAGACCTTAAAACCTTATCTTCGGGGAACACGACTCGCCCGCGTTCGCTTGGAAGTCGGAAATAACTCACGCCGCTTTTCCGCGGTGTCGACCGCGGTGAGAATGCATTTAAATCGCTTATTTTGGTTCACGTGGCTTTCCTTCCCTCTGGGGTGCTCCTAAACTCAATTATGTACAGAGTTGAAACATTTTGTGTGTTTTCTGTGGTCGTTCGTAGGAAACATCCAAGTGGGATCTTTTCGCGAATATTGATTTAACTCAGATTTAACTCTGTCGCATTAGTGTTTTAAGAAATAAAGAAGAAAACATAGTACTATACACCACCAATTTATCTGTGTTTTAATTCTCGACAATATTCTCTATGGTTTTTTCTTTATTCAAAAAGCTCTGTTTTTGTTGTCGAAAGCCGCGCGTATCGTGGCCACGAAACGTGCAATCTTCGAAAGCAACTGCATCCATCGTTGTACAAGCGAAATGGTTAACAAACAGTCGAACAACACGATACAAAGTTGGTTAGCTCGGGCGTACGGTTGCAGCGGAAGGGATCGTATTGTTTTACGGTTAGCCAGCCAGTCGTTTGCAGTTTTTATTAAAAATCGAAGCAAGTGAAAGATGGAAAAAGGGAGGGGGGAAAAAAAAATAGGGCGGACTTTTCAGCGTGGTCGTTACGTCGTTCGTGGTAGACGTCGCAACGGAGAACCATTAAAGCCAAGTCCACGGGTAGCGGCGTTGATTGTCATCGGGTGTTTTACGAAGCATCGCGTTGCCGGCTCTTGTTCGTTCATGGGATTGATATGGGGGATAGGGGGCCTCGTCGTTACGGCCGATTTTATCGCGGTCGTCGTGCTCGGAACGCGGTTCGTTTCTCCCCTGAAATACGAGTCACCGGGTTGTTCAGCAAAAACCGGATTGCCCGGCCAAACGATGCCGCTTGCGATCGATACGCTTCACGCCGGTTAGGTTTAATCCACCGATCGATCTCTCCTCCTCTGCCCTGACACCTCCGCTCTCGTATTTTTGTAAACTAAAATTTCTACCTTGCCTCCGCGAAACAATTAACCGTGGCGCGGACGTTTTTCTATTCACCGTGGCTTTTTTTTTTATAAATATTTTTCGTCTACGTTTTAACTGCATGAATAAAAGTCAATGGTTTTTACGGTTTTCGGACGAGCATGCGATTCGATCGTAAAAATCGACGGAATAATTTGATTGGATCGAGGTTAGAATAATATTACCGGATTGGGAATGTCGGTGCATTGTTCGATACGAGTAAAATATGCAAAACGTGAAAATAATAGCTCGGATTACCTGGAAGGAGAAAATATTTAATAAAAGGATACATGTATGCATAAATGTCCTTTGTGATTTATAGAGCTTCCTTTGAGGTATTTTGCGTTTACTCTTACAATTAGTGTGATAGTAATTGTGTACGAAAAGAATTGATACCATCCCCTACTTTATAAAGTAACCCTAGATAAATAGTTTCTGCAAAAGCTTTTTTAAGTTCAATCTTCAGATTTAAATATGCAGGAAATAAATTAAAACCTTACTAATTAAATAAATTAAAAAGTTCCAATTAATATATGCTGAATTTTTATAGAAACTTGAGTGTTATCTACATATGGATGATATGGTAATCAAAATATTAAATAATAAATAGCAATATTAATTATGCAATTTTTCAAACCTACCTGTTCATAAAAGCCCTGATTTTTTAATCGAGACATGTTTTAATAAAAATTTCGAAAATAAAAATATTCTATTTTTAGAAATATAGAAACTTATTATTTATGATATTTTTTATACGTGCACGTACGTATACGCTATTCGAAATGAAAGGGTTAATACCACGACGCCCTGACAATGGCTTCCTTTCACACGGACCCCTCGATTCATTCGCGCACAGAAAGAAGAAAAGTATTGAAAAATTGTATTATGTTCACCATATCGATGGAATTCCGCCACCCCGCTCGTTGTCTTCGTCTCGAACCGGCCGCCGCAATCATTCATTCCGCTTCCAGCCGTCACGTCGTAGTTCACCAAACGTGCCGACAGAATCGGAGAATATTCGGCGTCGCGTTCTCGTACCGCGACAGTTATTGTTTTTTAATTGAAAGCCGCGCACGCGCCTGCGAAAGTCTGCCGGTCCCTGTGAAAGGCAGCCACCACTACCAAAAGCGTGGCCTGTAAAAAAGTTGGCTTGGAAATTTTTTCAATTAAAAACCGTCGGCGCGTACCGTCCGACGAGCTTCAGTGACGGCCAGAAGCCAGGATGGGACGCGGCGCGCGGCCTCGGCTCGGCTCGGCGTGGCGTGGAGCAAAGAGGCGAGGAGCGGACAGAGGGGTTAGTTTTAATTACTGTAGCATCGTTACGCATGGCCCGTTTCAGTAAGACCGAGCTAGAAAAATTCTGGCGGCAGCTGCGACTGTCCGCTCGTCCCGTGACATGTTCCTGGAATAACGTAAGAAGATGAACGGCCCGGAAAGAAATTAGGTTACGGACGTTTTCCGGTTTCGTTACAACGAGTTTCGTGGCAGAATGCTCCAAGAAAGTTGTTAACGAGAAACTGTTAGAGAAATTGAAAATTAAGCTCGTTTTATTTTATTTTCAACGAACAGTGGGAGGATGAAGCATATAGTAATTAGCTCTGTTAGCTAAAATCCTATAGACATTTAATGAGCTTATATGAAAATTAATTCTAAAATGATTTGAAATTGTAGCAGGGATTAATCATTGATACACCTGGCAGGGTAATTAAAACTGTGTGTACCAATCATTGGGGTATAATAATTTAAACTCGTGAAATTTTGGTATACTCACTTAAGGTTTCTTTGTGATATAAGAAAAGAAATTAAGTGGTAATACGATTTCTGTTTTTAGTTGCTTCGGCAACCTTCTTTGATTACAGCTACGGTGTTACGAATGAAAAAGAGGGCGAATTGAATTTCCCTTTAACTCGTTTAGAAAACATTTTACTTCCACAGTCAGCTTTGTTTGAAAGTTTCGGGTTGCACCCTACGTCGGTTGTTCTCTGTTCCTATTCGTTCATCTCTTACTATGAACGGAGTGTTACAACGTAAAAGCTCGATAACACTTTGCTTGAATTCATTTCAGTATGTGTTGGACTATTTAAAAATATTTTATTTAAATAAAATATTTCACAAAATTATTTAAGTGCCATTTGAGTTGTTCAAGAAGAAAGTATATGCAGTTGTAACAATTGTAAGCACACGATGGAAATTTAAAAAAAAGATACCACAACTTTTTGGACAATTTACTATGCAAGCGTATGGTGAAATGATTGCAGAAAAAGGTAACAAAATTTACGAAGCTGTTTCAGAACGAATACAAAATTTCTGAAACGGATGTGGATAAAACGAGGCAATTTTTGGGGTGCGCGATTCGTGTAATTTTCACGAATAATGTATTTATTGACGTGTCGAACGTACGACAACCGACGTACCATCGTTTGTAATATTTGATGGTACGTCATATTTGGCAGAACGGTAACGCGACCAGGTCCCATTGTGGGATGTGTATGTATTACATGTATGATTATGTGTACATTGCTGGCACGCGTGCACTTTGGGTGTGACTGCAGTATAACGCAGCAGTGCCGGTTGTAACAGGACCGGTTTACGATGTAACCCAGCTAATAAAGAGTTTCAGTGTTCCTGTTTGTCGGTGTGGCTGTCACTAATCACTGTAACGGACCATCGAGTAACATGCATTGTACGTACACGTTCGTCTAATATTCGCTGACCGCGTGGAACGTCCGCGCGTTCGATTGCTCGTAATTAATTTAAATTTAACCCGTCGCTATTTTCGATACTAATTGCGTCTTGTTTCGGACCCAAGGCGAGTCCCGCGGATATTTTTCAATTTCAGTTTCCGTCGAAAGACACGAATTGGATAAATAACGTTGAATATTGTTAGCTAAAAGACGACCCGTTGATTTGTGAAAGAAAGACTGAATCTCTTTTTTATATGAAGACAATTTTTTCATTTTTAATTGACGTTTCGCCAATTTAATTTTCCTCTCATTCGTGAATTTTTCTATTCGTAGCAGATGTTACATACTGCTGCATAGTGGCTCCCTTCCGTTACAATATTTGTTCATTTTAGTGGACATTTGAGTTTTTTTCTCGTTACAAATTTATATTATGATCCAACAGATCTTCAAAAAAATACATAAAACATTAACAGCGTTTTCACAGATTTTGCAGATGAAATGTTAAATAAAAGAAAGAATGAATTTCCTCTTTATAATTAATTTTTCATCGTAAAAGGTCTTTATAATTGATACCAAAGAATAACTATAAACGGTATTTGGCGACAGAACAAAGAATCTAATAAAGCAAACATTCACTTTAGTATAGAATGCAGAAAATAGTTTTTTTTACTGTCGCTTTTGTGTTTACTCGTAACTACAAAAGCAACGCAGGCACGTATGGATCAATGGCGCGTATTGAATGGTTACAGAGAAACTCATAAATGGGCTCATAGCGTACGTTGAATAGTTTTTCGCGGCGCACAGACGGTTTCATATCGCTGAAAGGGTTAACGAAGTCGAGAAATCGTGCCGGTGCAAGTGGCGATCGGGGCAAGTCTATCGCGGCTACGTGCTTCTGAAAATGTTTAGCGACGAACTCGACTACGGTCTCCGTCGAAGGTGAAAAGAGCAAGAGAACACAGGCTCACGGTGTATATTTATAGCGAGTAACGGAGGTCGTCACGTGGGAATAGACGCCCGGCGTCCATTGACGCGATAAATGTCGCCGTCAGCCATTAACGACGCTCGCCTTGCCTCATAATCAATGGAACCTATCCGTCCCCTCACCCTGTCTCCCTTTTCCTTCTATTTCTCTATCTTCTATCCCCTTCTCCTTCTCTCTCTTTCTCTTCTCGACCTGTCCCCGCAGTTTCCACAGAGCCGAGCTCGACGAATTAATTTTCCCCGTTTTTCTGCCTTCCAATTACCGCGCTGCCATCGGATCACGTTGTCTTCCTTGGTAGGGGTAGACTCGATTCAAAGGTATTAGCGGATCCTCTAGCACGATATTTCGAGGCGGAGAGCACCGTGTCGTCGTTGCCATTCAGATTCGTTGGAACGTTGCTAAATTTGTTAACGGGCTAACGCGATATTTTCACGATGCAACGACGGTGTCGCCGTCGTACGTGTAGCGCGCTAGTAGAATACTTTCGTCGGTAGTCAGACGCGGAAACGGTCGCGCTACTTCTTGATGCTCGTGTATTTATAACGCGTTGACAAATGAGCTTGATATTCTTGTCGCACGGGGGGGAATTAAAATTGTTTTCAATATTTGACGCGCGGCAGAATCCCGATAATTTGGCACGCTCAGAATTTTGAATTATCGGACTGTCCCGGATACGGTAGAATGTGAGAAATTGGTCTAAAAACAACCGTGCTTGATACAGTAACACAATTTATTACCATGAACGAAATAGACATGGAATAGGATAGTTTAATGTTATTAATAAAAGAATATGAGGAAGATCTTTTTAAACAAAATTGAGATAATTGTCTTCTTCATAATATGATGGTATTATCGACATTCTACTGTATTTCAATGTTTCATTTTGCATCTTCTTAGTAAAATTCTAAACTTCTGTTCAAAGTACAAAATATTTTTTAAAACCATTTTAATAGAAAACAGCGATTGGAAATTATAAACATTTCCTAATACACAATAATTATACCAAAAGTATCGAACAACTATTTACGTTTTTATTTTCACCGAACCATCAGTCTGAGATTTGTACATCACAGGTAATGTTTTACAGTTATCAGTGTCAGTCTCTTTATATACGGAAGTCGATCATTTAATATGTAAGAACCTAATATTATCGTTATTAAGACAGCAGCCCAGTAAATTATACACCTTGATCGTCAGCTTTAAAGCGTGTATAATGGTCGTTCGCGCGTTTATACGTTCATTTTAGGGGCCAGTAAAAATTCCTTAGAAACCGACGTATACCGACAATTTGTTCGGTTAACGTGTTTCACAGTTTCTCCGCGAGCAAGTGTCCGTTTAATGATGTCTTCTCATCTGGATACGTATTCCGTGATCGCTCGAAATCGGCTCGTTTGAAAGCCGGTGCCGGGGCATTATAGGCGTCAAGAGGACTCTGTCTTGCATCCGCCGTTAACAAGATAATAACCGAGCGATTACACGTTTAATTCGCTGTGCTTAAGATGCGTGCCGACGATAAGACGTGACAAATATTGCCCATAACCGCGACGTAACAGCCGCCCACCGTGCTGACAGCCCCGCAGCTGCGGGATAAAGCGGGACGGGAAAGACGAAGAAGCGATAGAAAAAAGAGGAGGAAAGAAAAGTATAAAGAAACGCGCGAACACGTGTGCATTCGTGCGTGCATACAAAAGGGAGGCCAAGGTAGCGGGAGAAAGAAAGCAAATGGGGAACCTGTTTCACCATTGAGACGCGGGTGCTGGCTGCTGGGGTTCGTTCCTTGATCGCCTACTACCTGCCACGATTAAAGGATACCTTACGCAGATGGGAGAACCAGATTCGTTAACTCGAAGTCGCCTCGGCTCGAAGATCGAGCGTGTTTCTCGACGTAAGTGGATCACTTTATTCAGAATTTCTGATGACTACTATTCAAGGAAAATTCATTCGCTTTTTACGGATTAATATTAAAGAAATTTCGTTTAGAGATTAAATTATTTCAATTCTTGCCTCGGTTCACAAATTCCATAAAATATTCCTTTCAATGTAATATCGTAGATGTTAGTCTTGACTACAAGAGTTAATAACAAAAATAGCTTGGGTTGAAAGAATAAAAGATTTTGCATCATGACAGCCTTTCTTTTGATTCTACCAGCAGAATAAGCTAAGAAACCATGGCAAGAGAATTAGCAAAGCGTTTCTCTTGAAGTGAAATAAACGCACGTATTCACAGCCGGATTGTCACGCGAGCCCTGGTGACTTTGTTCACACGGCAAAAATCCGACGGTATATATCAAGGGTTGCATAAGAAATTCAAGCCAAGCGTAAAGTAGAAATTAACAACTTAACTTGGTTACCCAAGAAGAGGCTGTGGTACTCCCTTGGAAGTACCGCGTTAGCGCGAGCTCGACCCGGAAATTCGTCGAAGCACGACGATGAAACTTAACCCATTATATCTCCCTGTTCACCCCGCCCCTCTATCTCCCATACTCCACGCTATCCATACTATCTACGTCGTTATTTCCCTTACGTTGTAATCTTTCACAAGGGAATCGCTGACTCGACTTATGTGCATGCGATTCCTGCTTCAACTCGAATTACGATCGCTTGTATCCTCGGCGCGCCCGGGCTGGAAAATTCTTCGCGCGAACTTCGCTGCAGCCGCAGCCGCGGAAGTTGCGCTATCGCGATAAATTCCCGATCTGAGTGACGCGTATCGAAGCATAAACCTCGGCTCGCGATTGCTATCGGTCACGAAAGTCCTGATTTATCAGTTTCTTCGATGCATTATTGATACAATTCTCTCGTTTATGTACGAGCCGCGATGGAGAAGATAGCGTGAGACTGCTAGTCCTTCGAAAAAAGGTCAGGCGACCATTCCCACGTCATCGATACCTCCTTTTATAACCGTCTGATAATAAATAAGAAAAAATTACAGTGCCTTGCGTTGAGGTTTCCCATTACGAAAGGATTACTCGCGATCAATGTATGTTTGACGTTACGACTTAAACCCTGAAACTTCGAACAGAATATTAACTGTGAAAAAATAAATATAATACGTTCCTGACTGAATGGCAAAAGGGTTAAGACTAACGAAAGGATTAATCAATTCAAGTGTCATTTATTGGACGGACAAAGCGCGGGTCAAACCTCAGGCATCTTTGAGCGAACGATCATCGGTTTATAGAAGCCGGGCAACAAGGCTACACGTTCAATTCCGCCTGATTTCGCGACGACCGAAGGCGAATTGCGGCGAGACTTGGCACGCTCGGCACGAGTTTAATTCACCTGGAGTAAACTATGGTGACCATTGTCCATTATCCTCTGTCCTTTGTCCGGTCGCTACGTTGATGTTGCCTAGTGAATTCGGCTTCTAGCAGCGGCACGCTTCACCGCACCTTGCACGACGTTCCCCCTGATAATTCTGGAACGTCGTTTGATCCGTCCCTGTGACACGTCCGACATTGTTTCGTCGAGACGAAATTCATATAACGAATCCGCCATTGAGATTGGAAGCATTGTTGCTCCTTGCGCTTTGCGTTTATTTTTTAAATACGACTTCGTTTGATGAAATTTTAAAGAAATCGTGTGAATTAATTATCGCCCGTGTCGGTACATGATTGTAGGTCGGAGCAGTTAATTGCTAATGAAGTTTGAAGTTTAAAGTCTGAAGTTTGAAGACGGTAGCTGAGTTTCGTCGATGCCAACAGACACCACTTTGAGTCTCCCTTGTGACGCAAAATCATAGTTTCACCCTGTTAATTAACACGCATTCTAGCGTCATCGAAATATTCTAACGATCTTTCATTTCTCCGGGGACAAACTGATTGATCCTTATAGTAGAAACGGCCACGTGAAACTTCAGTCTTGCAGGTGAAAAGTATAGGTTATTAATATTGTGCTTAACCTTTTTATTTCATATCATTAGTGTAAGAAAATTATACATAGAAAATGTAACATCCACCATGAAATTAAACGCAATTTTCGCGCGGTTCGGGGTGAAAAATTGATTTGAAGTTCGAAAAGATCTCACTGGGAGTGTTAAAGTCGATTAGCGACCGTTTCGTTTCCCCTCTTTTCCCCGGTCGGTCGGCAAATTAAATCAAACGTAATTTCCCCAGAAATAACTAATACCGATACGTAATTAGCAAAAACGAGGCGTTTCGGACTTGTCGCGGCGCGGAATTAAATTAAACGCGGCCGACGGACGAATAATGGAAACGAACGCGGCCTGTGATTAAAACGCTTCGTTTACATTCCAACGTAACGAATATAAATCGCTTGAACGTTCGAACATTCGATCATCTTTGAAGCCTCGGACAGCATCAGAAATTCGAACTTGTGTATTTTTCTATGCGAGAATGAAAACGATCGAGAGAGAGAGAAAAAAAAGAAGAAGAATCTATGATATGGAGAAAGGTTCGTGGAAATTTAAATATAAATTGGAGTTTTTAATTTCACCGTATATTGGAGTGATTTTCGTTTCGTTCCAGTCGAGAACTTGACGGCAAACAAAAATTTTCGTAAAATATAAACCTTTCTTTCTGTTTCCAACCTGCGTTTTTTTACAAATTTTTTTCATCGCCGTAACTTAATTTGTGAAAAATAATAATCAACAAAATATTATGGTGAAGTCTATCACAAATTGTGTTATATTTGTTGTTTAATTTCTTTAAATTTCTACAAACTGTCAAGGTTTTACCTTAAATAGTGACGAATAAAAAATGAATCTTTTCAATATGGCAATTTTCATTTAAAAGGTATTCATACTACACGTAATTATTTTATTACAAATTCTAGTTTATTTTGCAATATTACTATCGTATCACTGTGTATTAATTACATTTGCATATTTTTTCTTGCCATCAGGCTTCTTTTCTATAATTTCGACGCCCATAATTATACGGTTGCAACGTGGAAAACTGTCTTTAAGAATTGATGCGCTTTTATTGGCCACCGCGGTATTTACCGCGAACTTTTTGCATTTCGAGGCCGGTACATCGCGACAGGGGCCATAGAACAAGATCCTGTCCGTGTTATCGCGGCGAAACAGCAGTCATTTCGCGGAATCCCGGAACAGCGCAATAATGCGCGAGCCCGTATAAGGGAGCGGAGTGGCGGATGCATCGCGACGCGGCCGCGGATTTGGGAGAAAAATCCGCAGTAAGCGGCAATAAAGTGTTACCGCGTCGCATCAACTCGCGACGACTAATTGCTACGGGTAGCAATAATCGACCGCGGCCGTCCGCCCCGGCCGGCAATTATTTTTACGACGACGATGATATTGTCCATTTATTTACCGCAACGTGGACCGACCTGCGACTCGCTGCCAATACCGCGTTCAACCGCGGCGATGCTAACGCTTCTATAAATTCCTACGATTTACGCGACCGTGGATGGCTCTATTCTGCTGGTGTTGCGCGTTCCTTGCCAGTTTTCTGTCGATTCCTAGCCGCGATTTCCACGATCTTTATGCCTTCTATCGCGACTCTAGCCAAACCGTCCCTTCTGCTCCGCTGTTGTTCTTGATTAATCACGAATAACTGATAAGGGCGGTTTGGTTCAATACTCACTGATTGCTACATTTAATTGAATTTTTCATACATTTTTTATTAATTGATGCAGAAATCTTGCAAACAAACTTTTGCACTTTTGCTCTAGGACACTTCAAGGTATAATATATCCGAAGGACAGCGTTGTAGCTCGCAAATCACAATTTCGGTGATGATTGAAAGAAGCGATCGTTTAATTTTGTCCATCAGTTTTAGTACTAAAATTTTCCAGACACAGTACAGCGACCACATACGATTGCTCATCGTTGCCCCGAAACTGTCATCCCCTCGCAATAAACACGAGCAAACTCGATGGAAATAATTACGTTCACCACGGACCATAGCATAAGCGACGCTTATTAAGCGGGTAGCAAAAAAGTCGCGTAAGTCACGAAAGAATCTCGACCTGATACAAGAAACGAACTCGTGATTGCGGTTTTCGTTTCTTTCGCGACAGTCCCGTTGTTTCCTTCATCCTTTCCCTTTCCATCCTTCCTCTCGCACTCCCCTCCTGTCCCTCCCCTAGTCTGCTTAGCCATTGTGTCGTCGCGTTCTTTGTATTTTTCGCATTTTTCTCTCTGTTCCACCATTGTCCCAAGCCCCGGTCAGATTTATGGCGCGTTATTACACGCCGCGATTCGTTTTGCCGTGTCGCTTTGTCGGCCAACAGTTTTTGGATAAAGAGATGAATATTCTGGCCGATCCATAATTCTCGGCCGGCAACGATTTCGCGCGAATTTAATTGGCTATCGCGACAATGTTTATTCGGGAAACACGCGTGGAAACGCGGCCGGGGTGCCGGGGACAAAAAGGGGAGAAAAAAGGAAACCGCGTTCGCGCCACGTAAATACATATGTCCCGGCGAGAAAATACGGCTCTGCGAATGTAATTATAGGCGGTCGGTTTCGAAACGCGCGCTGAAATAGGCGCGTTGCGCTCTCTATGTGTCAGAACTATTAGTCAAAATCAAAAAATAACTTTGCCGCCCCGATCCGCTCATCTGGCACCGATCGCGCGGTGGCGAAATTAGAGCCCTGGCTTTCAACGTATCGATTACTCACGATCGTACCAGATTGTCCTTCCACGTCGATTGAGATGCAACGGGGGGTACTTAATCGAACACGTTAGGAACTGTTGTTGAATCAAGAATCTCGAATCTCGAGTTGATTGTTAATTTTTTATTTTAACGAACACCAATACCGCTTTTAACACAGTGATTAACCCCTACTCTTGGTTGTTGATTTTCCGTGTCCCGTTTCGATCGCGTCAAAAGATACCGCACGTCGTTAATCCACGATTTCGCTACGGAGTCTCGTATTTACGAGAAAAAATGAAGCAGGAAGAGAAGTTTTTAAACGCGACGGTGATGGTCGGTCGGAACGAAAACGAGAATCGACGGCGGGCTGCAGAAGCGGCGTTGTTTAAACAGTGGCCGCCGCTATTTGCATGTAATTACCAGGCTGGCGATTTAACATTAGCAATGCTGCATTTATATAACACCGGGCCCCGTTGCACCGTTCGTTACGCGCTCGTCGCGTTCCGTTGCCCACCGTTTCAACTCGTTTCGTTCTGTCCTCGAAGAGACCCCATAATTGTCGTTGCCTATCCGACACGCACACAGATTTTACAGTTTAGAGCCATAATAACTCTGGATATTAATAATTTTCACTTGAAGAGGCAGTAAAATGTGCAGGTTGTTAAAATGGTTAATGAATTATTTCATCATCCCTCACGTAATAACAGTTTATTTAACAAATCTTAAATATGGGAAGTTCAATTTACATTGGTTGCTTACGAAGAAAATGAAAACGTAACAAGTTCAAGAGTTCATTGGAAAATTATATATAATCTGTTTTTTACAATTACATTCTCTTTAATCTGAAAATTCAAAAGTTTAATTAAAAATATCACAGTACTGCAGTGAACAAAAGTAATTACCCTGTGATATATATCACCTACTAAAAAATTGTGTTTAAAAAATTAAAAAAGATACTGAAATAATATTTGACATGTTTAATGATCTGATTTAAATAAAAAATGAGCAATAATTTTGAAAAAATTTATCTTTTTTTATTGAAACACAACTTCAACTTGGTCCTGTTCTATATTAAGTATGGAAAAAGCCTCTTCTAAAAGTAACGATTCATTGCTTTTGAAGCGCGTAGTTCGAAAAGTAGGTCAACTACTGCTTCAAAAAACGGCCGGTATTATTCATGAATGAAAAGTAAATCTAAAAATGTTTGGCGGCCTATCATGTAGGTTTGAATTAGTCATTTCGCGGCTGCGGTTAAAATTCATTTTCGCTCGAATGTAACCGATCCCATCTTTTTTCGTTTAAAAAATTTTGTTCACAAACACAAAACCCTTTGATTCTCAATACAGTGTCTGGTATCCTGTGAACGAAACGGAAGTAACGCCAAAAGAGGCAAACATTTTTGCTGGAAACTCTCTGCTGCTCGAACACATAATTTCGTCGCATTCGTCCATTTTATCCTGTACCTATAACAGCAAAAAAAAAAAAGATAGAAATGAAATACCCTTGCTCTACTTTCCAATTTTATTCCAAATCTACTCTTTTTCTCTTTTCAGTAACAAAAGTATATTTATAATTACAATTTTTCGACAAAATATTTTATCTAAATATTTTGTAATTAGTGCATGATTTTATTGTAGGAAATAATAAGGTCACTTTGGAATATCCTTTGTTCGGCCAGTATGATTCAATCTGTTGCATAACTATGACATTATTGTAGGGTTACAACTTGAGAGTTTAATCTCTGGATAATAATAGGAATTGTGGAAACACGGATAGACCCGATGAAAATGGAATGGACGCATAAACGTGATGAAAGCGGGCAAGGAGTGGACGGAGCATGAATTGAAATGCTCGCCATCCACTTCCTGTCCTCATGCACGCTTTGTTCCCTGTCTTCCATATGCAACTGGTTACAATATAAAGGTTCTGATTGAGTGCTTAATTTTATTAGTCCAGTTTTCACGAAATTCCATACCAGTGATGTGATTGTATGCAATGTCAATCGACCCGATAATAATTTACCTTAAGTTTCGAGTAATAAAAAATTGGTATCTCTGAAGAGACAATATTAAATTATGACATGTCTTACCACATACGACAGCTTCCACTGTGACAATTAACGTGTGTAAGGATAAATTCTGGGGATTTCAATAAAAGGTCACGTATCTTGGCGCAGCAGGATCATTATCGGCGAAGATGTTTGAAAGCTGCCAATATCTCGTTCGTATCATAAGCTCCGTTTAGTGTCCTATCGCGTGTAACGCCAGGGGAAGCGTTTAAAGCGGTTGAAGGGAGCGGTGAACCGGATCGAGCATCGTTAGGCAAGTTGCGGACTATAGTTGAAGCTGCTTGCGATTCCAATGAATTTTCCGCGCGCATCAGGAGGGAACGCAAGGGGGTAAACGCGACCAGAACGGTTAGTTTCTCTAACAATTTCGTCGAGCACGGTTGGTCCGAGCGGGTTCCACGTTCAAGCGGCGCCGTCGTCATTGGCGCGGCTAATTTAAGCCTGGGCCACAATTGGTCAATCCACGAGGTGATTCTCCCCATTGACCGATGCAGCTGTTACAAGGATCTCAATGAGATGAACGACGCGGTCAGGTGTACCGTTCACTCGTCCATTCTGTCGCCCATCTTCTTTCCCGGTCTCTCTTCTTTTACCTGTATTCATCCGTGCGCGCCATCTCTTTCTCGCTTTCCGCTTCATGGACCCCGGTGTCCATCTCGCGACACGTTTATTTATAACTCAAGAATGGCGCGTTCGAGCGAGATTCAACAACGTTTCTGCTCGCTTGGCATCGTCCAGAATCGGGCCCGTTGACGGAATTACACGTTACACGCCGCGATTCCACGGAATGTTTACGCGGTGTCAGCTGCGCGCATCCTTTGAACCGCGAAGATCGATCCTGCGATCGGGGCTACCCGATTCGTCGGTGCGGCGCTGATTATATACACGGAAAATTTACTTGCAGAGAATTTGGTGGAATTAAATTCGTAAGGGAGCGAAGAAACGGGGACGATCGACCTGCTGAATTGAGATCCGAGCTGAGATTTTTTTGCTCCCCGCAAGACTGCTTTTGCTTAATTAGATTACACGGATGCGTTCTAGTTAATGAGGTCCATTATTTGAGTATTAGGAAACGATATGGTTTTTCAAGAAAAGTGCGCTAGATAGACTCTAGCGTTTGATAGACAAAATGTATTTCAGGGGAATATAAAATTCCTAAGGGATGTTGGTTAATATTAATGTTGCGAACGATAAGAAAAGCAAAAGGAATGTTTAAAGAGTCATTTGCGACACGAGGGGATAAAAATGTCGTGTAACATTTCTTCGCAAATTAATTTTGTGATTCAACAGCACTTTGTAATTTCAAATTAAAATAAAGATATTAACTAGAAGAAAAATTCTGTCGGGCACCATCCCTCCGATAAGTTTAATACTTGAAATGTCCGCTGCAACAGGGAACAAGTTGTTCCCAGAAATTTTCTTCCATCGGAAATTTTTCCCCCTTGAAGGATGCAATGCGATACGTCAGCGGTTACTTTTAATCCGAATAGTGCTTCCGGTATTTTCCACGGCTGACGAATTCTTTGAAGTTCTTCTGTTCGGCCGAGATTGGAAGTAACCGTGAATAACAAACTAGATTTCTGTTTTTCCTTGCGACCGAGTGATTTTTCCGACGTCTGAGTGGCCCACGGTACGTAAGTACCTACGTTACTGAACTTCTTTTTACGGGAAAATGTATAACACATTCACAGAATTTACGTGGCACGAAAAATGTGCTCGGTATGTCTGGCTACGAAACACACCAGGCACGAATATTTTGCACGGAACAGAGTTCAACGTGACTGCTTTTAAAGTAATGAACACGTATATTTCCCCTCTTAACCTGCTTATCCCTTGCATAATTTATTATTCCATGTAAAATTCCCGTTTACACGTGATAGTTACAATTCACCAACGAGACAAATATAAAAGCTCTAAAGTAAGCGTTTGAGTATTATACTTCTTTCCGCTTCAATCGTTCTAAACTCTAATTAACATAAGTCAAGAATGATAGATTGAAGAAAAATAAATAATTATTTCAATCCTTTAATTAAAAAAATCCTTTTTTTGGCTTTTTATCAAAACACATCGCAATCAAAGAGTTAAATCCAAAGTCCAAATAAAAAAATTCGAACGGCACACGACAGCAGCATGTATGTAACATGACAGATTACGAGGGACGTCGGAAGGGTGCACGAAACGGTGTAGGTTTTATCGAACAAAGGAAAGAGGTGACTCTGACGACCGTGTAATTTCTGTGGGGGTAATAAAACTCAGACCTGCCGAGGAATAACATCGGCTAAATTATCCGTAACGAGGTGCAATCGTCTTCAGGGAGCCTATAAGAGCTTGCACGGCCACGTTATTTACGTAAATTAAGACGCGGTCGTGTTGCAGGGGTCAAATGCATGTCGGTATCCATGAAAGAATAAATTGCACACGTCGTCCGGTGGACGTGCATCGCGACTATCGTGTTCTCGATGTGACGTTCAGATGGAAATAATACGCTCGGCAGACAGTTTCGCGATGGAAAATTGCGACTCGGACACCGGTTATTCCGCGGGTGGATTTAAGCAAACGTCGGTACCGGATAAATTAAATACGACTGCTTCTAATGTATTTTACGTCTTTAAGTTATTTTCTACTATAATTTTTTTTATAAAAATGTGTTTAAGAAATTCCAGTCATAGGTTAATTAACTAAAAATTCTATTAACAAGCTACTTGTACATAATCCATTACTGGTTAATAATAATTATTTTTCTAGAATTTTTGTAAAAGAAGCGCCTGGACCTTAAAGGGTTAAAAATGTATCACAATTCAATATTTCATCATCGTCCAAACTTAGCGTATTATTTTTTAGACAGTTAAAAATGATCATATCGTTGAAAGATAATCCAGAACACCGATGAAACGGTTTAACGCCGCAAAAACGATCGATATTGTCGTCGAGAGTTTAAAACAGAGCAGAGAGGAGAAAGAACAGAGTCGGACGGATGACAAATGTCAGGGAAACGGGCGGAGGGTCGGGTGAAAAACGTTTTCCATCGACAGTCTGTAAATCGAATATTACGGGGCGGCGAGCGGCTCGTTCCACATCAACGATCATTCTTTAATCCCGACGATCGACGTGAAATTATTTAAATCTCGATTTCCGCTTAATTGCCAGGGATTTCAATTCGGTCGCGATCGGTCGTCTACGAATTTCGAGATCGCTACCGATTCTATGCGCTTCTGTACACAGTACATGGATCTGTATATTTTCTGCGAACCAATTGCACTTTCTGCAAATCTCATCCGACCCCGATGGCTTTTCATTTCTCCCAGCAGGCCGATATTTTCCACGATCGAACTTCCGCCGCCGCCAGGGTTACGTGTGCGGAAACCAGATACGAAATTACGGGAATTTAATTAATTCAAAGTTCGCGGCTGGTCGATCTTGCCCCTCCTCTGCCGTACTGTAATCGCCGCCCCGTGGACCGATTGTTCTTGGATTAACGCCTTGCACTGTCTTTCGTTAATTGAAACCCGTGACCCGTCTTCGGGGCTCGCCTCGATTCGAAAGAAGCCGACCAAAAGATCCGGTTAAGAAAGCGCCGCTAGAAGTGGATCGTGCTGATAAGACGCCGTTATACAGTTGGGAACGTTCAAAAGTTTCGTCTTCGGCCATTGTTGCGGAGGAAATTCGTAAATTCCTTAGTCGAAGAGGGAAACTATGGGATCCCCGGGCTTTTAGTAAGCGTTTAATGAGATGTTTGTGGATGAAACTTTTTTCGCGGCGGCAATGGAAAATTTTTTAAGAGTTCACATAAAAGTGGTGAATGGAGCTGGATTAAACCTGAAAACAGAGTAATCACGTGTAATTAGAAATGTAATTAAATAGGTACAAAGTGTTTAGAAAAACTTGAGATAATGTCTTCTAAAATAAATATAATAAATATTTTATATTATTATGCAAGATAAGTACAATTACGTGAATATTACAATCATAAGGTGTGGGTCTAAGAATACTTTCGTGTAATTATTTTATCAATAGTTAAAATTGTCCAATTTAATTTTACCAACGACTGGGCTTAATAAAATAATTTCACAATAATAAAAAACAAAGTTTTATGATGAATATTCTACAACAATCTCCATCCCAGAGCAAAATTCCCAAATTTTCTACGCTCTCCTTCTCAGCCCCCTTTTTAAACGAACTGCCTTCCTGTCGCGACTTACGAGCGGAAATGAAGCGGAATTTATTGTGTCTTGCCGCTGGTAATATTTCAAACGGGACGCGAACGTGCACAGGTGTGACCGAGCGTGAAGCATTAGCGTTGGTAATGGAAATATTTAGTTCGCATTAGCGGGGATGCTTAGCGAGACGGCGCAGAAATGTAAATTGGGCTTAGTTTATGGATCTGTAACTACGAAACAGCCAATATAACGCGAAGTGGCCATTCAACAGAATACGTTCTCGATTGAAGCGAAGAAATTACCGACGACGACGGTACGTGTAATGATCTATTCCGGTTACGAGCTCGTTAATGGTCCTCGTTAAACGAGCATCACGTATTGATTGCCACCTTAAGAAGCCAGAAACCAAGTTAGAAATCAGTTATCGATTTGGTGTCTTTGTTTGAAACTTATTCGAGAGCTTGAGACATGTATTTAACCTTAGAACTCGGGGGGTGGAGTTTCTCGGATCTCAGGTGCTATTCAATTACCGTCCAAAACATTAAATACCGGATAAAGTTTGCGCAGATCTGTGATCCAAAATTCAGATCCAGAACTTTCGCGAAATATAATATTGTTCAGCAAAACATTTATTCATTTATTTGTATAACTCTCGAACATTTTTCGGTACTTACACAATAAAACGTGCGATTTTTATTAATAGCCTCGTTAGCTTCAATAAAAACATGTTTGTAACAGAAAATAATGGTACTAATGAATATAACAATAAAAATGTCATGGGGTACTTTGATGACCTTATTTGATAAAGAACCACGATTGTTCCACCTTGGTAAGGGTTAAGTGATTAATGAATTCTTCATTCATGAAACGAGAAAGAAAGTGAACTAAATTATTCCCCTGCACTTTGATAGTCATTGACGTATTATCACGGTCTTTATTAATATTCCTCGTTTTTCTTTTGTTGTTTAATAGTATCACTGTATACATTTGAAATATTTAAATTTTTAGTAATGCTATTGGTATTTATAACAAATATTTTCAAAAGTTTTCGCTATAATTACCATAATTATCCGTGTCTGACCATAACGCACCGATTAAAATTCAATTGCAGTTTAATTCGCAATATCGCAGGAAAAGAAGCGAACGTCGGCCAAATTGCCTCAATATAAAACACATCAATTTGGCATGTTTCCATACTAACCATTCGAAAGAGGGGGAGGGGGTGATAAATATTACGCAGTCAGGTATTCATTAGAACGGGCCCTAAGCGTTCCATCGATATTTAATCTCATTCAGAAGTCGTTACAATTTGTAAATCTGCTTAATGCACAACTTTTAATATTTCACCCGGCTCCAGCGGGCCATTTAAACGCGATTTATGAACACTTCTTACGATTCGACTGTCTTAAATAGTGGTCTCACTCGTCGCGTAATAAAGTAGGTAGCACCTCTGGCACCGGTGCTTTTAGAATACCCGGTGGCAGAGGCCATCGATAAATCAAGTCGGAATTCGTATATTAAGTGAAGCCGAGTTCACGCGTTACAACGACCCTGCAATTAGATCGTGCATTTATTAGAATGCAGAAACGTTAGCCTGAGTTAACGTGCAATTTTCGTGAAACAGTCTGGTCCCTTGTGACACGTTATAAACGATATTTCTTCGATCTTTTTATACAATTTTCACGCGTTTCTTATTTCAACTATACCCATTAATTATTTACAGTCGTATTTATGTTACATCAAAGGATTAATTTCACAAATATAACGAAGCAAATAAAAGAATGAAAAATAACTTTAATTTTTGAGTCATAAGGTAACAGTTAGCCAAATTGAAGTAAAATTATTTAATAACAAAATTTTGTAATCGAATCATGATTAAGAATAGATCTGTAGAGTTTTAAGAAATGAATAATTAAGTCGATCAGTAATTCGATTCAGAAAATAAGTGAATTTTACGAGAAGTGTCAGATTTGATGTTATCGTCGGATTGAAAGTTTAACAAAGAACAGGTGATTATAACTGACAGGTGTATATCGACTGCCATCGTCTCCCGGAAGTGACGAGTGACGTCCAGAATAACTCCGCAGGGCATATAGAATCCCGAAACACGCTCATAGTCAGAAACCTTATCGCGATTCGGGTGAGTCAACGTGACGATTGGTCCAGAGCCAAGAACGGTGACCTCTTGGGTATCTCGATGTATATCCAGACGAAAACGAAGAAAATTTGATGTCTGGACACGTTAGAAATTTTCTGACCGTGCCTTTTGATCTTATTTCAAGAGCGTATGCTTTATTTTCGTGATCGTGCCTCGAATAGAGAATCTCCGCAGCACCGGTGCCGATTCGTGTTTTACCCTCTTTTTCGTAACACGGTTTCCCTGCGAACCTACGTTCCCCTTCGTGATTTTCATCATCATTTTACGGCCATATTCATCTTTTTATTCCTCTCTTTCACTGACTGTAATGCCTCTATTATTTTAACTTCTAATTTCGAATTAATATTATTCATTACTTCCTTTAATCCATAATGTCAAGTACCTAATACAAATATTTTTAAATAAGTAAAATGATATTTTTGATACACTTGATCCATTTCTTCAAAAATTACAAAAATATACTGAACGATGAAGTTTGAAAATAATCTATCGATAAAGCTTAGAAATGTACCATTCATTGGGATCATTAAAATTTGACAATTCATTTTACAAAATATCCCATCAATTTTCTTCAAATCTGAAAGAAACTAGGTCGACTGTGTTTCCTGTTTCGCAAACTCCGATTACAATTTTCCCAAATCAGTCGCAGAGCCGCGTCGATCTGGGTTGCACACCTGGGCCCTCCTTCTGTTTTCCTCGCGTCTAAAGCGCTGTCTTTCCTGCGAACCATGAATTACAGAACTCTGTAATTAAGCCGGTTCGGAAATGTCTCGTTCGCGAAATCATCGAACACGGACGAATTCGAGGAGAGGATTTTCGCTCGACCTTTTCTTCCGAGCTTGCGACGGAATACAAATGCTTTCGGCGTGTCGTAAAGCGCGATAGCTGGTGATTAATAGCGATGAGTTCCGCCGCTGATAGAAATAAAGGGCCCGAGAAGGAGCGGGGATGGGTGAAGTACAAAGAACCATCTTGAACACCGTGGGCGACCAGGTTGAAACGGTTAAGGGGGAAAATCAGCAGCAACGATGGCTGGTCGTGGCTCGAGAAAAATCCTGCAACGATTCCGGTCACGTGCGTTCGCGGGATTAGGTTTTGTTTCCGCGAGATGGCCAGCCACGTATTATCTCACGTTACAGTTTACACCGTGCGATTACTTTGCGACGGGATACTGAATTCCGTTCCTATCGCCGTTACCTTAAACTTGTTGGTGTTTTTAAGCTACTTTAAACGACCCTTATTGAAATCGATCGACCGAAAGGAGCGGGACATTTAATTGGAACTTCCTCAAATACTTCAGGAACTAACATTTGTCATTTTTATAAATCCAAAAATGCATCGAATGCAAAGGGATAATATTAAACGTTTTATTCCATATTATTTTTATTTCGAAAATGTATATTGGCGTAAAAGTGTTCGAGGAACAGGACGAACGTCTTCATTTAAACATTCAATTGAAAAATTATCATAGTCGAATTTATCTCGTTACTCTAATTGATTAAACGCGGAAAAATGCCGCGGTTAAAACAAAGGAAGGAAGTTCAGTGCCTTACGAGCAAACACAAGATCTGAAATTCCATTTTAATTTCTCTCCTCGTTGGCCGTCCTTCCGTGTAAACACAATTTTCGACATCGTTCAGCTGAATCCATTTGCTTTTAAAGAATTGCCGAAGCCGCCCCCGCTGGAGGAGGAGAAGGAGGAGGAGCGAGGTGGGTTTTTGCGTTCTGTTTACAAAGTTTCACCGGCATTTTATCAAACCGCGAAGAAAAGGATGCTTCATCGAGAGTTAATCCGAAAGAAGTTTCGGGGAAACGGTTGCGAACCGGCGCTAGTTTAATGGCTTCGTAAGCTGAAAACGGGTCGAGAAGCGACCGGCTGAGGCGAGAAAGGAAAGATAAGTCTCACTCGAGTTAAGCAGTTCGGCGCGTGCTCGAGGAATTTATTATTAAAAACAAGAGCCCTTCGACAACTATCTTAATTCTCGGTTAACTGCTTTACGGTCTTCCGGGCTTCTTGGGTCGGATGCGCTTAAACTTCCGTCGCATTCCTTCACTAAGATATTCGCGAAAGTACCGAAACGTGTCGGCACCAACTTCACGTACAGGAAGTTTCCTAATACTCGCAACCTTTTTCCATTAGCACGTACACGACACGCTTTATGCTCGTCCACGAATTTGACCCAGGCTTACGCTTTTATTTATTCGTGCCATTTTTTTCGCGCCGGCGAAATATTAGCGTAACAGCCTCGTTAAACAGAACATCTTGCCTCGCTGTTGCTGAAAGTTTGTCATATTTAAGGGAAGTAATTGCCTGATTAGAGCAATTTGCATAACCAAAGACACTTAATATGATTTCCGTATCTGCAAATAATTTATTTTTTAACTAAAAACTTTTCAACTGCAAAGGGTTAATATTTTCTACAAATTCTGTGCCAATATTCTCTAATTTCTTACATTGCATTTTACTTCACTCGTGTTTTGTTTGCGCCTCACATTCGGACACAATTGTAAATCAGGCGCAGATGCAAAAGACTTAATTCGCAAAAAAGCGGGTCGGTTGTTTCTGTCGGTTACATGGAAACTTACGATCGCCTCCGAAGGAACTTATTAAATTTCATGGAAGTTTTATTCCGTTTTTAAAATACGCCGATCTGACCGTCGAGATAGCGACGCGATCTATGCGGCGAGTTTTTAAGTGGCCGTCGAGATTAAAACGTCCTTCTGCGCGCATCACGGGATTCTGCGGAGAGTAGCGAAGCGAGTGGCGATTAAAAGGCGCCCGAGAAGTTACGAGCCACCGTTTTATTTTCCCCTGACCCCTTGAATTGTACTGGAATATTAATTTATATTCACGCCACGTAATTCTGTGCTCCGTGTTCACCGAGAAATTGTTGAACTTTTTAGTGCTAGATATTTTGCGAGTATTTCTAATTTTATTGATTAATGAATTCTAAATAATATTGATTTTTATGGAAATTTAAACGTCACTCAGATATGACTGACGTGACAGTCACTGCTAAAATTAATTTCAAATAGCGACAAAGATATTTAACATATAAAGTAATTGCTTTTTCTTTTGTTTCAGGTGAGTAATAACGAAACTTATTTAATACGAGCCATTTGTATCTACACGTAAGTTTTAAAAGCTTAAAAATATGTATTTTGAGATAAAATAGTCTTTTAATATCACTTCCTCTTTAAACGTAGAAGATGTACAATTTCAGATATATTATTTCTTTAGAATTATTACTGTTTATTTATTGTTCTTCGTATTTACAAAACACCGCTTAAAGCATTCAAAAACGCACTGTTTTTATCTGTTCTTTATTTAAAACTGAATCATTTTTACAATTTTTGTAATGAAATACCATAAAAACAGAATCAGGTAATAACGTAGTGCATTTATTATAGCAACAAGTGGCAATGCAATCGTAATAAATGAAGTCTGGTGAAGTTGAAAGAGCTTCGTTGCAGAATTACGATAATTAGATCCAATTACGTCCAACAGTATCTTTTTACATCGTTGTGCATTCAATGCACTCTAATCAACTCAACAACCTCATCTTTTTTTCTTCAAATATTATACCTGTATATTTTATACATTTATTCGCATGAAATTAACAATTGTCTGTACGAAATAATATTACGAATGATAAAATTGAATAAAAATAAGTTTTACAGTTGGTATTCAATTATATTTAACATACTTTTAAACAGTAATCAAAGTTTTAGTAATTGGTTTTTTAATCAACAACCTATTAAAGTATTAATTGATAACACGTGAAAAGACATTAAACGATACAGGGGATTTCACTTGTGAGTAATAAATATTATTTTTGTATAACGCTGTTCTCAGTTTTAAGTAATTTTCTCGATAATAAATTCCTACAGAAGGAAACGATTGAATCCAAAGGAAACATACTAGATGATCCGTATTTTCCATTCCGTTTCACCGTGATCGACTTAACAGCTTCGATGATAAAACGCACGTCGAGGGAGCTCGTTTACGAATCTCGATGCCTTGCTTGCTTCAATCGAATAAAATTAATGCGAAAGACAGAAAGGAGAACTAAAGTCAGAGCTTCGAACAGCAAGAATCCCGAGAGGGAATAAACCAAAAGTGGTGTATCATGAACACGGCGTTTCCTAAGACGGTATCTAAGTGTCTATAAACATCGCGGCGGGTACGAAGCAGGACGAGAAATAATTAATTCGCCAACGATCCGGCTGTACCGTGCAAGTTTGCCGTCGACGAGGAAACTAGTCCCTGAATCGTCGACTAATGCTCGGAGTCTCGCGAGTGGCTAATTAGGTATTATAATGGCGTTGAATCGGTATTGAGTGGAGCGCGAGACGAGACGGGACGGGACGGGACGGGACGGGGCGAGGCGCGAAAACACGCGCCGCTAAACCCCCCTTTTCCGAGGGCGGAACGACTCTGAATAATCTTGCCGGCGGGAAATAATTAAAGGTGAGATTTTAATCGACCTAACACGCCGCGGGTTTTCCATCGAATTGACCCGGTTACCGTCCACGGAATCGATACCATCGCGTCGGCGAGATTCCGCGAGCAATTAGAAAAATGCACCCCGCGGAAAGAAAACGGATTTCATCCCCCTCCCCGCTTGCGCACAGAAAGCGATGATTTTTCAACCTACGATGTTTTCTCGCGGTACCGGGAACTTGTGTACGCTCGCAGGCGTGTGGAAATACGCGAACTCGATTAATAATACGGCGAAAGGAAACGGGGGAGGCAACAAGAAGAAGAGGACGAATAGGGAAAAGGAATTGGAATCCTTCCATCGGGTGGGATAAACCTTGCTCCTTTTACTCGATTATCGCTTTGCAGCTAAGCTAATTCATGCGCAGAATTGCGTATAATTGATTAATAGTATCGGGATAAAAACGAAGATCGAGAACTTCTTTCCTCGTCGATGGTAATCTTGGAATGCTTCAAAGAAAATTTGAGATAGTTGTTTTCAGTTGTGAAAATTGAGGTATCTTTAATTTTATTTGGTTAAAATCATGTTTCTTATTTATTTTTTTATAAATATTTCAAATTTTATGAACATTTAGGAAAACTGCAAGTGTTTGTAATTCTTACTCTTCAAGCCAGAGAACACCTGTAGCATCAGTAAAAATCAGTAACTTTGTATCGTACACTATAAAATCTTCCTTTCGATATAAAATTTTGCATCAAGTAAACAAGGTACTTACTTAAATGCATTTTTGGAGCACCTATAAATTCATCGAAATGAAACTCAAGTCACTAAGGAAGATATAAATTTGTTCCTTCCTGATGATCACGCACGTATACAGGCAAACCTCCTCGTTCAAAGTCAGCAGGCTACATATCCACCCATCTGTCTGCACACGCTCGCGGGCACCATCAACGTAATTTCGTCTTAATAAATCCCGCTCGATTTCATCGAGGCGGGCGCAACAGAGAGGAATTTTTCGACAAATCATCCAGCAGCCGTCTGTCTCTGGATAGCAGGAAGGCGGAGCAATTTCCTCGAGCGAGTTCACTTCGTCATGTAAGGAGGACCGGGCCGAGTAATGTTCTCAGCTGTATAGAAGCCAGAACCGCGTTGAGGCTCGAGGGGAGGCTTAAATGCATTCGAAACGACTGTCAGACGCCGGCTCGGGAAGATAGATTGATGAGAGCCGCATTCGCGTGCCGAACTTAAACTCCCTCATTCGTTTCCGCCTCGCTTCTGTTAACGCGGAACGGCCCGTTCAGAATTAAACTGCCAGTTGGGGAACTTATCCTTGGTCTCGCGAGTCCTCGTTACGCTCCCTATCATCGATGCTAAACCGATTTCGATGATCTTTCGTCGGCCGTGAAATTATTACTTCTCGTTTTACTTCGTGTAGACGAGAGATACAACTCCGTTTGAAAAGAAACTTCATTTGATATTGTTTTGGTCGTCAATTTAAGAAACCTCGAATATCTCGTTAACGAAGGAAGTGGATTTGCCCTACTTTCATAACAACTAGGTCACATATTGTTAAGGGTATGTAAAGATCTCTATTCTTTATGAACATTCTATTAAAATTTTTGTTATTTTTTAAATAAAAGATGCATACTGTAAAAGTTAATAATAAATGGTAATTCGTGAAATATTTCGCTTCAAAACTTAAAATATTCACGAATTGTAGGTTTTGTTAACTTTTTATCAAAAATTGATACGTTTCTCCACGATGAATAAAAAAAAATACCAAAACAGTGAAAAACGTTAGAAAAAAGAAATAGAATGTAAAACTAGACGCACTTATTGGGATTAGTCAATTATGCGGAAAATCAAAGCTTTTCCCTGTTTTATCCAGCTGTGGATCTTTCCTTGCCGCGTTCGAAACATTGAAACGGGTTTTCGTCGGGCGGGGGGAAGGGAAGTGCATCGCGATCGTTTCGTAGAATAAAGAACGCGAGGGTGAAGGCAGAGGAAGAGGGAGCCGATTCGTTTCCTTTCGCCGCGGTCGATGAGGGTGGTGTGGAGGTAGATTTATAAGAAGGAACCTTGTTTGAAATCTCATGCAAATCAATGCAGAGTAGAGGTGCCGGCTAGAAGTGGCGGGAGGGGATAGTAGGCGGAACGTGTTGTCGATCGTTCTCTGCAGATACACGTAGATACAGCGCGACCTGGAGAGCGAAACAGCCAGGGCTGCCGTAGGTGTGTGACTGTATTATATATCCCCTATCGCTGGTTTATGCAGCCATAAATAGCGTTTATACGCTCGGTAAAGTATTCCCGAAGCACCGGCGGGCCTGGCTTCCCGCCTATCCGCTATCTATTCTATTATGCCCCGACATAGTGCCTGCCTACCTACACCTACCCCAATACCGAGTACGCTCCACCGTACCTCTCTCCATCTCCACCTCATTCTTTTATTCCCCCCCTTTACTTTGCCACCCTACACCCTTTTCTTTCCATCGCCGAATTCCATCACTCGTTCAACGATAAAGTTCCACTCGATATGTTCCGGCTCCTTGATCCATGCAATACCGTTTTTAGCGACGAATGGCACTTTGTATTTCTGCACGGTGAACTTTAACTCAAGTCCATCCCCTTCCTACCCCGTTGGCCGGCCATTATTCGAGTTCTTCGGGATTGGAACTTGTTAACGTTCGTTGAAAATAATCCCAGCGTGTTTGCCTCGATTTCCATTCATCGTGCCTCCCCCTCGTCCATTACGGCGCGGCGGTCATCGGATTCTTTCTTTTTTGAAAGCCCCTTAGAGATTCGGGGACAAAATAAAATTTGCCGGAATTGATATCCAATATGGGACGGTTCACGTTGCAACAAGAATTTACAGACGTAGTTATCCGTTGCGCAAGAGGAAATCGTTTCGATGAAATACCTCGTGGATTTTATGGAATCGCGTAAAACGTGTCTACCCTTGATGTACCTACGCGACGCATAAGAATCAGAAGAAAAAAGAATTGTGGATCGATCTTCTGGTAGGGTTCGATCGAGACGACGTTTTATGTAACGCTTATCGTTAAATTCGGCTTTGAATTGAATTTATTGAGATTACTGACGTTAAATTGTGACTAACTCGACAACTTTTAACTCTTTCGTTGTCCATGTAGGAAATTTTTGATGAGAAAGTTATTTTTAAACAAATATTAACGAATTTAAATAGTTTCCAGTGATATAAAGATGACTGGTACAACACTATGGATTTTGTATTCCTTTGGTTGCCAAAGTAACTATTTATTTACATAATACAATATTAGGTTGTAGTCTATTGAAGTACAGGCAAGCATCGTAAGATTTCCTAAGGAAAATGGTGTTATCCAGATGTAAGAATATCCCACCGCTCGCCTCAGTGCTCCAAACTTACCATGTATTTTGTGTTTGGATTAGTATTCACTTCATATGATAGGTAAACTATCGTGTTAAGGTATAATCTCTAGTAACTTTCAAGTACAAGACCGTATAATCCCTATATCCTCATCTTCTCTTGCAAATCCCACGGTGCCTGACGATGTACCTATTACTTTAGAATAACCCTGGACCCTCAAATTCTAGCATAAGATTCCAAATTCTAGGATAAAAAAGGATATTATTTATAAAGAAATTATTTTTCTATCACTGTAAAGAATGTCATACATAATTGTTTTTTATATTAATTGTTATGAATTATAACACTATCGTGTTAGAATTGAAACAAACAACAACGATCCAGAGGTTCCAAGGAAAATTTTGATTTTTAATTTACTTACCTGTAAAAATGTACTGCGGTGGGTACACAAGGGTTAAAACTGTTTGAATTACGTTCAAAGCTTTCTCGTATACCAGCCACAGTACATATAACAAAAGGCAACAAAATAGCCTTCCTATCTCCGAGGTCAGCGGCATCGGTGCCAAATAACGCGTGTCCTTTCGTATCGTGTAGCGATGCACGAAGGTTCAAAGAAGCCAGAAGCGGGCAGGACAAAAATGACGTTTCGAAGAGGAAGTCGCGCGAGGCAAAGGCGGAATTGCCGCGAGACACGCGGCCTGGCATGTCTCGATTCCGCTCGGAAACGAACCGAGGTTACGTTCGCTTCCGAGTGTGCTCGGCCGGGTTTATCGAGCCTGGAACGTTCGAAACCCTGGGATTACCATGTGACGGGGGAACCGCGTAACGAATTCGATTTAATGCATTCCCGTAATAAACTTTATTGCCGTGTTGCTTGCGTACAGAGCCGTTTCCATTTCTCGCGAGTTTCAACGCCCGCGTGTTTGCTCGCGCGCCACCGTGTACTCGCAACGGGAAAACGCGGCTAGGACCAATGGGAACCGGCTGACGCTCCGGCATCGATGGAAATAGGGTGCTCCATTTGCATCGTAGTCGAATCGCGATCTCGTTGTCGGTGAACGTCAGAGCAACATTTGAAGCTTTTGTTGCATCACTTACTCTGAATATTTTGGGAATTGAAAATTAATTAACAAAGTTACAAAGAAAAGTTTTACTGTTTACACGCCTCGTCGTTTATTATTTCTTTGTTACAATGATCGTTAAACATTCACCACCCTGTTCGCGAACTATTCGCGACTTTCGTCCGCGCGTTACCGGTACTTTCTGTTTAGAAAAGTTCCCGTTACCGCGATTCCACGGCGCGTTAAAACGCACGTGCATTCGCCGACTGCAATGTATCGCGTCAAGTTTAAGCGTTATTGCCGGGAGAGCCTCGTGTAACATGCGAAAGTTTCACAAAGTAAACTTAGCCTCGTGCGAGCTGCAGGACTTCACGGTTAGCAATCGGCCGTCTGGCCGGCCGGTTGGTTTGCCGGTTTGCTACTCGCGGTGGTTTTGTTGCTTCAACTCTGCTCCCTTCAACAGCCTCTTCTCGTTTCGCCCGTGCTGCGGTCCTCCTCTGTCCCTCGCCGCGTCCGCTCGCCTCGGCCGTCTCCCTTTCGCTCTTTCGTCGAGCCACCGGGTATCATTGTGCACCGGTAGCTGCGTAAAAAAAAAGGTCTCATGTAAATTACCCTCGAAGAACAATGCTGCCTCTCCGCCCCTCGTGGCGATTCCTCTTTCTTCAATGGCCCAGCCTTGAATCCAGATGCGAAGATAGCGGTCGACGACGCAGCTACCTTACTACCCCGACAGCAAGGTTTCTTCCTTTTCTTCGCGATTCGACACGAATGCTTTCCTGAGGAATTTGACGACAGGGGTGGCCGATCGGTTCCAGACGAATCGGTTAACGAAACACGTCAGTTGCTGATACAATGAGCAGAAAAACGATAATCGAATGGTTATCTTCACGCATTTGTATTACCTATCTTGTAGGAATTCGTGAACAGTAGTAGAATCACTTACTAATTACAATTATTTCAAAGTTAGTCATTTTATGACATACAAAATTAAAAAATTGTAGAGCAATTTTAGCGATGCTTCATTTTTAATGAATAAAGAATTGGAAGGTATTCGATAAAGATTGAAATATTTACAATTCACTGATAATTTTGTAGAGAATCGTTTTCACGCGATTATAAATATTATTTTGATTGACTTCTCTTCTTTGGAAGCTTCCTTGTTTCCAATTACTTTAAGTATTTTGTGAAGTCATGAATTGTTAGTAGGAACTAGATCGAGCGATCGTTAAAGTGTTACCCGTTGTTATGAAGGGTACAGTAAAACGATTTTATTACAATCGTAAATGAAAGCAAAGAGAAAGATGCAGCGGGATGCAGTGACAGCGGAATCCACGCGGAGAAAAGATTTATAGCTTCGTGAAACCGATGTCAGTCGCGCGGATACGTGAATCATGCACAACCACTTGAACTCGTTGCTTTGTAATATTGATCGTCTTGCAATTCCAAGCGTGACAATCGTTGGTTTTATACGTATCCATAAATAACTTTAAGCTCCTTCGTGAAATTAACACATCATCCCGCATTTAGACAAAACATGGAACGTATTTGAAAATTGCTATCCGGATGATTCACTGTTGATGTAATAACAATTTAAACTTAATTTTTTCTTTAATTTCTATTTTTTTTAACTGAGTATTTTTGAATTGCTGGTAAATAATCTGAAATAAATTTCCTTGGAAGCAATTAATTAGTCCAGCGATTCAAAAATTCTGAAAGCTGATCTTCGACAAAAAAGAGCGCCGAAAGGTGCTGTTTGTTCGAAGATAATCAAAGCTTAATAGAATCGCCAGGAAGCTTGCCGGCGAGCGAATGATTAGCCGGATGTCTCGTCAAAGTCATCCGTTCCGATCGGCTCGACGTATTCCCATTAAATCTGGTAGGAATCGAGGGGGAGCGCGGGAGGCAACGAAACCATTTTCATACGGACACGAAGTGAAACTTTTCGATCTTCTAACTGGCATACGTAACCTTCGTTCGTGTTTCTGACAGCACGATATCGCGTAACCTTGTCTCCTCGCGTGGCAAAAGTCTGGACACGTGTTCCGTCGATCTGTCTCCTTCCTCTCTCGTTCAGCACGCGAGCTAGAAGAACCGGGAGCCGGTAGATCGATCCATCACAGTGAACGCGCATTTCTCATTAAACGCCGGCCGAGAAATTATGAAGCGAGTTTAATTGTTCCGGCCGACACCAGTCACCCTCCCTCCCTCTTCGCCCTCCCCTTCATCCACGCCGCAGTCCTCAGTCGTTTCTGGCAGCCGGCTCTTTTCCACTTGTCATTACACCGCTCGATCCGCGATAATGACTCTCCACCATGGGGATTTCGCGCGAGGCAGAGGCCAGGACTCGCGATTTATACGCGACCAAGCGGGCGAACGCTTTTTAAATCGATTTGGAGTCGCGCCAATCGCGGCGGGCCGATTTTCTTCCGGCTCGTTCGTCTCCCGTTCTTTCTAGCCGTTTTTCGCGGCACGCCTAATTGGTTTTATTATGCTCGAGAGCCGGACTGATATCGCGGGGCGACTGGCCTGGCGCGATAAGGAGCGCCCCGACGCCCTCCACCTGGCCCCGATCCTTGCCACGGATAAAGCCGCCACCGGTCTCGAATAACTCTCGAAATTGATGGCAGAATTACGAGCAGATGAATAGAGAGCTTCGCGAGTTATTTCGCGACCGCGGCGGACCGACGTTAATGCATGCAATCGCCTGATCTAACCGTTTCCTCGCGGAATATCCCCTCGATCGCCTTGGAACGTGCTGCTCCCTGCATCTCCGGGGTTATTTAAGAGGTAGCCGCGATTCTATTAATTTTGTGGGTTCTTGAGAACAAGGGAAAAAATCGCGGTCTTAACGAAGCTGATATCTAATAAAGTTTAATAGTAAAACTGTGAGAACATTTTTTTTGATGTCGTAGAATTTCTCTCAATATAAGATGCTACTGTTTATGTACTATAAACACTATAATAATAGTGAATTTTGCAATTACCACTTCCTTTGTAAATTCCATTCGATATTGATACTGTATCTCGTTAAATATAATAAAAAATAAGTTTGAATCATAGCAGATTTTGACGCTGATCATCGATTATAATAATATCGTGATGAAACGAGAAGAAAAGGAAAGCGAAACCTTATCCACGGATTGGCCTATCCAATCACAATCCCTGCGATCTCTCGGGCTCGATATATCTGTAAAGAGCCGTAATTACGTATCATTCGCGGCTGCGGGCTATAAATTCCGCAGATTCGTCCGCGAGATAGCAGGACCTCCGGCACAGCCGGACAATAATTCACCGCACGACCAGTGGGAGTTGCATCGGCCACGGTTAAGAACACAGTCAACAAGTAGCCATGGATACGCGGACACGCTCTGCCAAGCATACAGGCTGCCAGTGCAAAAAGCATTACGTTACCCGGATGCCTTGTTAAGCTGGTCGCTGGAAGTCTCTTTGATCGCGCGGCCAGGACACGGTCAGGATGTTTGCCATCAGACGCGGAATCCGAGTTACATCGTGCCTTGTCCGTGTTTTTCCGCGGACGAACGATCGACCTTGCCGCCTGGTAATTGAGGAGTACTTCTTGTACCCTTAATTGAAGAATGAGCAAGCCGAGAGTGCACCTTCTTTCGTTACGACATCGACTAATTTACACGAGCCTCGGAAAACCGAGGGAACCGAGACAGAAATAATGCCACTGGGGAGCGTGTGGTTGCGCGTGAAATTGAGTCAGACTGAAAATAATTCTGGATTTTGGATCGCGTGTTCATTGGATGTTGAAAGGGTCCTTGAACTGTCCTAATTGAATTAAATCAAGAGCAGTTTGATGTAGAGACAAAATGGATTCAATATTTCTTTCTTTTTATAGGAATTAGATAAAAATTACCTGTTTTTAGAAAGTTACTTAAAAAATTTAGTTTTGTAAGTTATTGCCTATTGCTATATTCCAATATAAATAAACTTTAAATTTTTAACTATTCAAGTGTTCAAGCTGATAGTTGTTCTATGACCTGTGCCAGGAGTTAAAATTGCTGTAAATACAGCTGAAGAATACTGGTAACGGCGATCTGTTTGCAACTGTGAATTCTTTCAATAGTACTCTTGTTTTCGGCAAATTACACGAAAGAAATCGTTAGTAAATAATACACGTGCATTGTGTCTTAAGATACCTATTTATCCGTTGACAAAACTAAAATGAATTACGTAAAGCACAAGAAGCATGCGGTGTTTTAATGATTAAAATTTCCCAAGATTTATAGAGATACCAACGACGTACGACGATGCACAGTGAATCTTCACGCGTGAACTCATTTCGACGCTGTTAAACGATTCGTTAAAATCCTCTGCGAACTGTGCACATTGTAAGAGCATAGTTACTTCTAATTACGAGCTCCGCCCTGAGGAACACTTGGCTCATTACCTTCGAATTCTCGGTATCATCAGTCTTAGTCGAGACTCGCCAACTCGTCTTGCTTTTCTGGCTTCCTTCAGACTTCCTACTCGAAAGACCTGTCCAGGTATTTTTGCGGACACGAGTCCATCTTCTTTCGTCCCTTTTGTACGCTCTCTAAATATTAAACTGTTTTTGATAATAATAGTATGACTCGTTTTCTTGCGTTTTTGTTAAAAATTCACAAAAATCTTCATTCTTAACGCAAGATTTGTGTGCACGTAGAACGAAGAATCTCGGGGAAGATAAGAAGAAAAGATTTAAAGACAGGAGCTAAATGATTTCATAAAGTAAAAGGGGAAAAACGGTCGTTTCTTTTAGAATTCATTTTTCCTCGGTGTAATCAAGATCAAACGTAACTTTCTAGTACTGTTTAATTCAGGGAATGAGAACAACGCTGTAGATCTTATATTCACTTTATTAAGAAATTTAGATTGCTGTTTGACGAACGTTTTCGCGAAATCAGGATTTTCGTTTGAAAAACAGAAACTTTAATTAAAATTATAAATTCTAAACTTTGTTATTTCTATAAAAAATAACAAAAAGCTCTCATGGATTAGTATATCACATTCTCCATATAACACGATATAAATTGCCGTGTAGTAAGCCGGTTACCTATATTAACATTATCGCGAGACGAAACAAACTGGCTGGCAAACGCGTCGAAATTAACCCCGGCCGGCTGAAATCACGTTTATCTCCCCTCGAAAAACAGTCGATTATGGCGAGTGACATCTACCCTTTTGCACGAAATGTACATCGTTACAATCAATGACACGGAGATCGCATCAAAGAGATTCATCTTGCCGGGTAGATCCGTTTTCCCTCCGTTCCCGCCCGCGCCCCGTCGCCGCTCTGTTTTCCTCCCTTTCATCGCGATCCGTCGAAACAGCATGGAGAATTTAGCGGTCTCGCTGGGGAAAAGGTGGGGAAAACGGATCTACGAGAAGGGCTCCGGCTGATGGCGGTAGACGAACGAAGTTAAGTAGATCGGGGAATTGAGGATCATTTTAATGCTTGGTTAAATTGCGTAATTGTGAGTGGCGCTAGCGAGCGCGAGCGAGACGGGGAGAACGATATTCGACGACGGCTAGAGAGGACAAGGGAAACGGAGCAGGGAAAGAGGGAGAAGATTTTGAGCTCGCTGAGTCTTGGTTGGCTACGTATTTACATGAGAAAGAGCCGGAGATTTATAACTCGTATTAAAGTTACTTCGGACGTGCCAGGGAATGCAGTTGTATCTCGATAACGGGAAAGAGATAGCTGCTGCGCCTTTTCATCGGATTTTCACGTCTCGATCTGCTTTATTTGTTTGTCCAGTATAATTATTCGCATTCCTCGAGACGCGCTGTGTCTTCGCCGGCCGAGAGAATGGATTTTGAACGGCATAATTAATTACACCGCTTCGTCTTTCGTTCGTAATTAATGCGGGGGAGGTTAAAAATAAAACGCGCGTACAGGACGCGATAATCTTCTCGTTTAAATCGTGGAACGATTATCCACCTTGACACGGGGGAGGTTGCTAAATTTTCTTCGAGACGATTACGAATTAATTGATCCCGGCGTGTATTACGCTCGTCCAAGAGACGAGGGAAAGAACCGGGGGAAGAAACTTTTCAATCGCCCCGAGGAGTCCCAGATAAATCAGAAGTAATCCCGATTTACAACGGGGCTGGACTTGATCGAAAGGCGAATTTTCCCGCGATCGCTTCACCCTCGTTGCCGAGGGGGGACACTTATTACGCCGTAATTACGTTTGCCGCGTGTTTACACGAGGGTCGAGTCTCGCGAGCGGGCCGGCGCGCAGGGAAGGTGGAGGCAGAAGAAGAAGAGAAAAAAGGAGGACAGACATGTCTAATTTACAGGCGCACCCGTAGGAATGCAGCGTGCTGTTTTTCACAAGGGACGTAAACGAGCGTCCCCCCGGAGCTCGAAGAATCTTACGCGTGCAATAAACTGCGTTGCTCTCCGCGTGGCGTGGCACGGCCCGCTAGAGTGCCACGGCGAAATTCACGTCGCGTCTTATGAACCCTGTAAACCGACTTGGAACGACGCTTTAGAGGTCCACCGGCTTTCACTCCCGTCCTCTGCCCTCTTCTACCCTTCTTCCACACCCCCCCCCCCCCGTGGAAACAAAACACTGCCATAAAGTATCACACAGGGGCAGAGACGGCTGGAGAGCACGTAGGCCTTTATAAATTTCCCTTGAACTCGTCCCGCTCGCGCCAAGGATACTCTCCTAGTTTTTCAAGCATTCTTGGCACGTGCTGTACCGTACCCCCGGTCTGGCTGCGCTCAAGGAACACACAGCCCGGTGCTCTCGCTTGTTCCGGCTGGCAGCCCTTTTTTCAAGAGTCCTGCACGCAGACAATCGCCACTCGAGAGGAGCCTAGACGAGAGAGCTCGCTCGAGGTTCATCCTATTCTTCGAGAAAGGACAGCCCGTGCGATCCCTGGTTCCTTGACCGGGGGCTGAAGGATAGCCGCTGCTCGAGCCACATCGCCGAAGATCCGTTTCCCCATTGTCCACGGATGACATTGTTATCAATGATATCGAGATTAGAGGTTGGCTGATGAATTCAGAGCGTCCTCCCGGGACCACATCCCCCCCCTTTTTCTTTCATTTTCTCGAGAAGGGAGCGGCCTGGCCTGCCCTCGGACCGTGGAGAAGACGGACTCGACGGATTAGACTCGTTACGTCGATACGTTAAGTCGAAGAACGCGTCGTTAAGGAGGAGCGAACCCGGGGAGGGAAAACTACTTCAGAGACCGGGGACGATTGTTCCAGGCCAATCTGTCTTCCGACTCGTTCTCTGTCCCTTTTCATGGCTACAGTCCGGACCTGGGATTCTCGTTTTTTGTTTTTTTTGAGGAACTTTTCTGATCTATTCCCGGGGATAAATGCGGGAGTGGACGATTCGTAAAGGGTCTATGGTGTGGAATTATCGACGAGGGACACTGTATTTTGTATTCTATTTTTGAAGATGATAGATAAGTGAAATTTGGTTAATCAATTTTTCTGGAGAAGGAATTTTGAGAGATTTTAAAGTAGTAAGGCGAAACAAAAATAAATGTAGATTTGATTTATTGCACTTTGGAGATAAGTGCATGAAATGCGAAAATTATGCAACAGCCTAATGTTTTCCTCTGAATGTGATAATTTGCACTGCAGCTCGAAGGAATAAACTCGTTCTTACGTCCCGTAGGAGATCCTTCAGCGTTTCCGTTTGACAGGTGCTAGTTTTGTTATCTAACACACGGTCTGCCCTATACCCTTTCACGTCTCTCTCAACGGGAGGCAGTTTATTTACATTTTCCAGCAGGTATCGCGTCGTTAACACTGTCTGACCATGGCGAGTTTTTTAAAGAGATTTTTATCGACATCCGCATTTTCCATTTCACCTGGAACACCACCGATCCGTATCAACGTTATCAGCCATAATTTCCCGTTCGTGCTAGCAAGCTCGTAAATCATCCGCCCGGACAAATTGTCCATGTGAAATTATTTCTGTGCTTTGGAACGATTCAGGATGAAACGATGGCAGGTGACTCGTCAAACTTTTCGCTCTTCTTTCCCTGTCGCCAAGTTCAGATTATAAATTAGCCGCTTCGAAACGAATGATCCTGGTGTCGTTGCGGCGAATATTATTTACTTTCGTTATTAATAAATAAAGTAATGTATGCGAAATTATTGTATTATTTATTTTTTTTTTTTTTTTTCGATAAAATAGAGGGCTATATGACTCGAGTACTTTTTAACCAAGTATTCCCGTAGCTAAAGGGTTAAGTTAAAAGCAGACTACGTTTACTAAAAGTTTGCTAAGTTGTGGGATGTAACGGTTACCCTGTGGTTGGCCGCGGTCGTTTCGCATTTACATACGATTAGTCGATACACATGGTGAAGTGTTTCAAGAGAAAAAACCCCTCGTTTTCCGAGATCGTTCAATTAACTTTGTCTTTTATTCCCTTTGCTTATCGAATTCACTGAATTATAAAAATTCTGTAGAACGAATAAATAAAGAACTTTCAATAAGGATCCTTTAATTTTTCTTAATGTCTCTTTATTAAATTATTAATACTTAAGACTCTGAAAAACATCTTTGAATTTATTAAGGGTATCGTTTTTCGTATACATACAATTTGTCGTGAATGGTAGAAATTTTGAGATACAATTGGACCGTTAATCAGTTAACTGAATTTTGTAGGAAACAACATTGAAACTGAAAGCTGTAAGGGAACAATAATCATTGGATGGGTTGTTCGTTGCTATTGTTTCGGTAAACTTGTCGCTTCATTTGAGGAAATGATTATCGGAAGTTGAGGGAATTAAACGAGATAAATTCTTCATCACATTGTGTTCGTAACAACTATGCTTGCTGAAATGATATCTGAAGTCTCGTTTAAATGGAGATTCATTGTCCGCACTGTCTCTTTCAATTTCCCGCTCTCCTTGTATAAAATGTCCTTTGAACTCCAACGTTTTCCCTATATTTCTTAGGACAAATAACGGAGACTCGTGGAATGTACATATTTGTACAAATTGTAGCTAATTATCCGTTCAATGTACCCCCCGAAAAAAATTCCCGTAAAAGCTGCCCATTGTGAGGTAAAATTATTAAATTAGCCTTTTGTTAAAGCTCGGTAGTACTCAGCTTAATTAACAAGAGATTAAACAAATGAAACGACACAATAAATTTAATAAAATAAACAAACATAAATAATATAGTTAAATTTTTATCAACTGTGAACATCACTAATATTAGGATAATAATGCTAAATTTGATAATTAATCAATAGAATCCAAAGTAATTAAAATCTTAATTATGTGTTAATAAACTAGAATTAATAGCTACTATTACGTCAGTAATCTGTCAAAAAGCAACTATTGAATAGCTACCTACTTTGTATCCTGGTTTGGGCTGACCAATCCAGGCTTAATCTCCTTGCGCTCCGTTACTGCAAGAGTCAATAATAAGTCAGACAATTCCATATTTTCTGCCAGTATTAAATTTTACTCAACTTTCTTCGGTTGTAGGTACTTTTATCTGATTGTATTAATTCTTAGGTACTATAACAGAGTCATATTACATTGTCTCTATAAGAATTAATTCTATAACTTTCTTGTTTAGCACGTTTACTGCCATGATGATTACCTGTGTTCGGAATTAAACATTTTTTATACTGAAAGGGAAAATAAATAGTGGAAAGTATTAATATTAAGCTAATAATGGAGGGTTGCAAAGTGAAAGGTTAAATTTGAAAATGAATCAATCGCATCCCCAATAACTTGAATTTTTTGTGTTATGCTATACACATAAGTCCACTTTTACTCCGGCACTCAAAATGTTAAATGTAACGTTGTGGTTTTTGTATAAAATATACTTTAGCAAATATATAAAAGTAAAGAAGTAAAGATAAAGATTGCAAAAGTGTAGTACACGGCTTTTCAATTTGTGTGGATTAAATTTTCAAGCTTTCCGTTATTTGTACAGTTTCGGCTGTCACTTAGCAATTCCAGGACAGTGTCATTTCGTTTCCCGCGTATTTGCGTTCACGCTTTGCCAGTCCGGGGAAGCCTGATAAAAATCGGCGCATAGAAAGCCGAAGGGAATAATAAGAGTTATGTTCGTGGGAGCGGTCGCAACGTTTTAATTATCACGCTGGCGGTCGATGTAACCCGTTTTGTGCTCGCGCGAATTTATCAAACGCCATTTAATCGGATCAAGCGGCGCGGTCGACCCACCCTTTTTTCCATCCCCTCTATGCCGCCCTTCGACCTCGACCGGAAAACAAAAGTCGAATATTCGCGGCAGCTAGGGCTCGGTTTTGCACGCCGGCAATCGCTCTCAAAGCCACCCCTTTTACACGTTTTCCGCCGCCCTTTACTCCCCTATATCTATCCCTCACCTTTTCTTTGTCTCCTCCCCCTCCTTTTTTCACCTTCGCCATTTTTTTTCCTTCCGTCATGCTCACCTTTTCTCGCCCACCTGGACGCACCGACCCTTTATTTTGTCTCTCTTTCTGCCCCCGTGGCTCTCCCGTTGCTCTTGTTACGACGTCGAACGTCGTGGCCGACGCGTACAATGCAAACGACGGTGGAAAAAGAAGGAAAAACGAGAGAAAGATAAAGTTCCCGTAGAGAAGAGTCAGAACGTACAAACGAGCGAAGCAAGAAGCGCAAGGCTCCGACTGAATGTCAAGCTTAAACGGTTTGCGACAGTTATTTCGTGGGAAAATCGTAAACAGAGCGAGGTCGTTTCCTGGAAATGGTTCCACCGAGAGCGATGAATTTATTCTGATATGAAGTGGATGCGAATTAACCGGATAGATCTTTGCGGAGAAAATGGGATACGGAGAATTGTGGAATTGTTTTGCAACTCTTTGGAACGAGTTACACGGAAATGTTTTGTAGCCAGCGGAGATATTTGGAAAATTTATACGATGCTTTATGTGAACGAAGAATCGCGATTATTTCATTTTTAATATTGATACAAGTTTGATTCTGAAAATTGGTTTATAATTAACTTTACTTTATTTATAACATATAACATATATTTATAACACATAATTATTATTATTTGTTCATATTTTAGTATAGTTCCATTTGAAATATGAACTTAAATTATAAAGTGTTTCCGTATTAAAATCCAAAAGTAAAATACAAAATCTTAAACACTATGAACTAAATCAAAAAGGACAGAAAAGGTGTATACATCCTTAAGACTGCCACAAATTGGCCGTGTCCATCAGTTCCTTCGATCGAATTCCCGTCGAAATCAGATGGAAGCAAACGGGGGAAATCGTCGGGTAAATTCGACATCATGGATGTCGCGGCGACATTGAATAAATCTCCGATCGAACCAAGGGAAATAAAAGCACAGCCAACGCGGACTTCCTAAAATACGTTTTCGCTGATTCGCCAGCCACCGTCGACGTTGCTTGTCTAGTGCTTCGAGAGCTCGTCGGGCAGCTCTCTCGCGCTGTTTTTCCGCATTGCCGACGAGGGTGAACAGCGTGGACGGGCACAAAAGTTCCTGGAAAAACTTTCCGACCGTGGGCCAAATGCAGACTATCCGGAATCGCTACTGCTGCTGCCGCTGCTAGATAGGAGTTTCAGACAGCGGTAGGCGGCACTCTGAAAGAGGGTGAGGGATGACCGTGGAAGAGGGTGGTCGTGGAATTGCGGCCCGCATAGCGGAGTCAAAGCCGCGTGCTGTGCTTTCGGATCCTCTTGCTCGACTATCGCCTTTGTACGTTTGAGGTTTCGTGGCCAGTAAAAACTGCGGGCGAATCGAGGGCCCCGGAGTAACGGGCGGCACGAGAGGGCGGTGAAAGGTAGCGGTTCGAGGGCTGGTCGGGTCACGAGGAAACATTTCGTATGTTTCGTGAACCTGGCTGGCCACCGGTGGGGTCAAACACTGGTCGGCTTAGATCCGCAGTGGACCGCGATTTTGTGGCACGGCCGGAAGAACAGCCGGACGGAAAATCGAGCAAGAATGTTCGGGAATGTTTCGCTAAAACACCAAACCTGTTGGAACGTGATTTGGGATGCTTCTTCCTCCGTCGCTGAGATTTTCTGATGGATTTGATCGGAAATGTTGATTTTTTATTCGAAGCTCTTGTTGCGTTTATAAGATACCTAAATTACACGATAAAATACATGAAAACATTATTGTTCGAAATAAAGATGAATACCGTTCGTCAACAAGAATTTTTCAAGCGTAACAGGCGAGAAAATTTGACACGAAGCAACCTAGTTTCTTCAAGTTTCGAGGACGCCGGTTGCATCGCGGTTTTCGAGATGAAGCCGAAGCGTACGGATCGCATCGCAAGCTTGGTTCGCTTTGATTTACTGCGACGGCAAACACAAACAGTAAAGTGCGGGAAGAAAAATAGCGGCAACTGAAAGGCGGGCGGAACATCGGCAAGAAACTGGCGGAAATAGAACGATATCGACTGGTATCAGCCAGCCCATGCTCGAAAGGTTGAGAACTGGAACAGTGGAGCGATGTGTGCGAGGGGGATCGGTGCCGGGTCACGGGCGGATGCGAAGGATTCCACCGTTCGAAGCCATCTCTCGAAGGTGGTTACATTAAGTTGCACAGCGCTGGTTGCATCCACATGTTTCCGCAATATCCACACGGCGGGTTGGGAGCGGCGGTTAGGCCACCAACACGGGACTCGGGTTCCTGGAACACGATTGTTGCATTATTCGAGGGACGCGGCTTTCGAACTTGCGGCGTCGAGCTTGCAACGTCCCGGTTCCGTTACGAAACCACCACGAAAGAATTAACCTCTTGAATACACGTCATCCCGAACTGGCTTTCAGTCGTTATCGCTGTTCTGCTTTCGCAGCGTCTTGCTCCTTTTTCCTTCTCGCCCTTTCCCTGCCGCCTCGTTTTCTCTGTCGAATCCCTTTTTCCCCCTTGTTTTCTTCGCGTTTTTTCGTCCCTTCCGGTGTTCTAGAAATCGCGTAAAGAACAAAGGCGAGGAATTTAAGAAACGATTTAGTGATCCGCCGACAGGTATTTTAAATTTCTTTGCTCGCTGCTGTAGTCTATATTGGCACCCTAATATGGCACCCTAGTGTCTGTTGATTGTCTGGTAAAGAAGCATGTAGGGCCACAATAAGTTTTTCTAAAGAAAATTCGTTTTGTACTTGAAAGTTACTAGGGATCATATTTTGATACGATGATTTTGAATAATGGCACATTCTGTCTTTAAGATAAGCTTATGGTAATAAATCCCAAAATTAAAATAAATGTGTCAAGTATTTTTACGATGAATTTTTGTAAAAGGTATATTTTAATTACTGTAAAATTAAAGCAAGAATCGATCTTAGAATTAATTTGAAATTTATCGCTTCTCTTGAAATGAAAAGAAACACTTAAACGTGCTCGTGAGTTCGTATAAAACAGTGTTATCTTAGTTTCTACAATTTGACTTTGAAACTTTGCTCGAAACGTTTCCGAACGAATAATAATATCTCCCCGCAATTTGTACATCGCGTTCCCCTTCTCGTTCACTTTAATAGACTGCAAGGACGACGACGTTGTTGCTCCGTCGTCGGTCTATGAATCGAGGAGCAGAGAAAAGAGGAACAGTTTTGAGCGAACAAGCAGAATTCCAGCAGGAACAGAAGAACGGTAGCGTTTACGCCGGGAGGTTGCCGAGCCTCGACGTTTCATTTCCGCCGACAGGACGGAAGTTTCCTTTTCCGTATGGAGGAGTTTGTCTCCTGCTCGCCGCGGGCAAAAGTGGGCAAACACGATGGAAAAGAGGGGAAAAAGGAGAGCGCATGGCCGTGGGTTGGTAACGCGAAGCGCGCAAAAACAACCGGCTTAAGGAGTTTAAATATACGTTGGAAATTAAAACTTGCTTGCACGTGAACGCGCAAGTTCCCGTAGTTTCCTTTTCCTGGAGGAAGGAGAATGAAAAGAAACGAAGAGTAAGAATCGCGACGGTACATTCGTTGCGGTTAATCGTTTCCTGTCGAAGCTGGAGATGTTGTTTCACCGCGAGCCCTGGATACTGCGGACTTGATGATGCTTGAAAGAATCCCATAACGTTTCTTGGTAATAGTTACCATGAACTAGAAAATTTCTATTTCGTTCCTTTGGATATAGTAAGAAAACTTCGATCAATTCGAATTTTAATGCCTCCATGTTCCATTACTAAGCTTATAATAAGTACTAATCCTTTATATCCATTAATAAGTACTAATTATTGCAAAATTTATTTAAGTTAGTAATAGTAATTATAAGGTTACTGAAGTATCCTACTAATTAGTCATTTCTGTTCGTTTCTATCCAATACTTCTTGGACGACTTTCATAAACTCGAAGTCTTGTAGATGCTTTTACTTCTGAGTTTCGAATCAGATTTTTAAAATACTCTCCTGGAAGCTCGTTAGTTTCGTTTGAATAATGATGAACAGCTTTCTGACTCGTGGCTGGCGGATGTTTTCAAACGGACGCACAGCAACGACTCAAAATAGGCACACGATGAGAGAGCATACTCGTTTGTTTCGGTAGTCGTACATATATCTTTATGCCATGCCTAGTACAACCGGGAAGTGGTTATTGAGACACACTTATAGCGATCTATCACATTTGTTTTTCTTTCTCCTCAGAAGTGAAAACACACCGGCACAAGCAATCAATCTGACTGAACGGATCAAGATGTCTAGAGGGATTGGCATGGAAAGAAAGTTACGAGGAAATACCAAGCTGGTGTTTATTTTTTTCTTTCAACTCTTAGATAAAAATATATTTCTTTACTCCATGCTTTACATTTTGTACAAAGTAATCGATCAATCATCGAATTCGAATGTAGTAGAGGAAGATAATAAAAATTTACATACTTTTCGTCAAGAAAGTTTGAAGATTTCTTCGAGGACAGAAAATTACCAATTTAAAAAATTGATTTTTTCAAAAGCTGTGGGTTTTAGTAATTGTGGGTAGTAATTGATGGAAGTGTTGATGCCTCGATACAGAAAGGTGTACATCGTTCCATCCAGCTAATGATACATGGTGGTCGTATTTCAGAATTACGATGACATTAAGTTTCATGATTTCGGAGATATTTAGGTGGTAATAACTGCACGCTCGCTGATGCATCATACCGAAGTGATTAATAACAGCAATTTGTTGATATCTTTGGGGTTAAAACGGTCTCGATTGCGTCTCGTCTCCTTGAATCGAGGCAAACAGGTTGAAACGAAAGTGAGAATGTAGGACTTGATGAAAAAGTGTCGCAATGCCTGATGGATTCGACCTTTGGCTCGTATTTTCGTTTACAGTTCTATAGAAACCTGCTAAATCTAGCTTTTATAATCGAAGCTTGTAATTACCATGATTTTACTATAGAACAAAATTCGAGTTTTATTTTGTGAATTAACCTTAGAAAAAATTCGAGCAAAGTCTACAGCCGTTTTTTTCTCGTGCCACATAAGGATTATTGGGGCTAATAGAGTAGGTTGCATCAGGCCACCAAGCCACGCCAAGTTTAGCAGCGGGGAATCCAGCCCAAACACGACCGAAATAAATGCTAATCGCGATTCTTAATCAACGGATCCCGGCCTCTATATATAAAGACCGTAATTCTACCGCTGCCAAATCACTTCGAGCCTTGTGGATTATTTAAGGTAAAGCTTGTCACACCCCGAGGCTCGCAAATTGATCGTTCGCTAGAAATCTACGCGATCTTCGTGTTCTCGTGCACTCGCCAAAGTGAATCCGGTCGCTCTGTAACATTTTATGAATCGACGATTCCTACAAACTCCTCGAACAGCATCCTGGACTGTTCTATTATTCAAGACGAACCTTGGCACCTTCGTAGGATTCGTTAAATGTTTGCTCATTTAATAATGGGGGTAACGTTGAACTTCTTGATCCTTAACGGGTCCGGTCATTTCGTAAGCAGTAAAACTCGAATTGAGGCAATTAAGGGTGTACAAATTATACTTCCCATTTAAATACCTAGTTTTGCTGTTCGAATATTTGATATTCAGTTTCACGGCTTTTAAATAAACTACTTTCTCGAGGATAGACTTAAATCCAATTATTTCACACATTTCAATTGATTTATATTTTATTTGCAAAGTGTCTAAGTTATTTGTATCTGAATTATTATTTGTATCTGAATCTCGATTATATTAACTGCAATTTAAATTATATCTAAAATTAAGTTTTATCCACGGTATAAAGGGTGGAGATCGCATTTGAAACAGGGTGCGTCACGAGCGTGACACGATATTGTAGCGCCACAGGTTAATGTTTAATTCAAATCAAAATAATATTTGCATACGTAGCAAACAAGTAAACATTTGTTTTATGATTTGGAATCAAACGAACCGTCCAAGAAGAGAAAGTCGCGAAGGGAAAGAAAAGGAACATCGGCGGCAGCAAAGATCAACTCTGAGAATCGTTCATCAGCAACAGGACGAGTCGTTCCATCATTGTCGTTGGGGCATTCTCGTTACACAGATATTAACGGATCGCGAATCACGTTGCACAAGTGTGCTTGGCATAGTTTCATCCACGAACGATGCGAGCGCACGTTGAGTTCCCTCTGCTCGTGACGCTACGAGTTCAGACCTCCCCTTAGCTTCTAATTATACGTGATCTATGTTTGGACACCGGGCCGATACTTTCTGGCATTGACAGTACCGTTTCCCTCTTTTCTTTCTCGTTGGACACGCGGCAAGATTCGATTCGCCCAGTGAGCCGAGTTCACCGAATCCGTATTCAATTCCTGGCTATTCGTGAATGGGATTTTATATCGGATGGAACGATTGCTGTTCCCCAGGAGTCAACCGGTGGCTTGTAACCGCGAGGGGAGATAAAATTCGCTCGATTACGATGACAAATTTCACTCGATTGGAAGATGCCGGCGAACGGAAATGACGAGGAATTTTGAATTTTAATACGCCAATATCGAAACAGTTTTCGTTGCGTATTTTTCTGTAAAGAGAAGATACATCATAAGGGTAGAAGGGGGAAAGATAAGTCTAGATTAGGTAGCAATTTTCTTGTAAATTTTTAGCTTGGTCTTTGAGAAAATATTTTAATCTTGGTACAGAATTTATAAAATTACTCAAATGAGAAATATAATTCCTATGAAATTTACTAAGGCATATTCATTGAAATAAAAAATTATTTCATCGTCAAGGTATTAAAAGCCCAGTATGATTTATTTTTTCTCAGTATAACGAGATATCATTATATGCTTCTGGATAATAGTCAACCCAAATACATGATGCAACAGATCATGATTTTATGTCCAAGGTTCTTGGGATACCGATATCGACGCTAAGGAAGAAACAAAGATACTAAATTGATGGAGGAATAAGAAAAAGAGGCGAGCTGAACTCGCGCGTAAATGTTTGAGTTAACCTCCGTTAACCCCGACCGTTCGGTCTCGTTGAATCCAATGTATCGGTGACGTCAAAACATCGTTTTAATCCGAGCGTATCGGTACGAATGTCTGCATTCTCCATAAATGATTTACAGAACGCGAGTAATGGAAATTGTTTGAATATCCTCGTAGGTCTACGTGAACATCGTCGAAATAACTAAAATAAACCAGGATCGAGGAGGTATTCTGATTCAGAAACATTACGTCGCTTTGTTTAAAAATCAAAAAGAAGTTAATAATTTATTTAACTACCATGATTTTATTCTAGTGTACAAATAATTTCAAAAGATTAAGAAGGTGTAGTGAAACGAATAAAATTTTCTTTACCAAGTTTCCATCAGAATAGAATCCATTGATTCGTAAAGGATCTGAGCCACTTATGTCGGCCGATCCAGCTTTCGCAGTTATGCACACATTTATCAGGAACACGACAATTTAATAGAGCAACGAGCAGTGTCAGATGGAATGAGAGAAGAGAGTAGAATGAGCTGAAACGCAAATAAAAACGAAGCGTGCGCCGGTGAAATCGGATTAAGAAATCGAGCTGGATATTGCATTTTTGATCGGGTTCTGCTGGTCGAGTGGTTTCCGCGGCTCGTAACAGTCCAGGCTTTCCTATTGGATTGAATTATTAAATTCAATTTTTCGAGTACTGAGAGATTTGAATTATTAAGCCGGCCTTGGCGCCGGAGACTTTCTTTGCAATCGCTGCCGTCGTGCCGTATGCACCCCCCTTTTTTTTTCGTTCACCCTCTTTCCCCCTCCCCCGATCGTTCCTTCCGTCCTTTTTCGTGTCGTCCGACCGACCCTCGAAACTCCCATTTCGAAGCCGGTTACGGGGCTAATATTGTATCGTCCCCGTTGAAAATGAAACCGCCGGATCGCAAAAGGGAAAAACGAATCAGCGCGATCGTAGCCGCGAACCATCGTCGATTTCTGGGGAATTTAAGCGAGACACTCGAGTATCGAAACGAGCAGCTCTCGAATCTCTCTTCGACTTTTCGCAGGGTTAGAGTCTATCGGGTTCATTCACGATGTTGGAAATCGAAAAACGCTTTACGCTCGGAGCTGGATATTTCACAGACAGGACGAGCGTAATATCAAAGCCACGAAGATATCCTACGGATGTCTTCCGTTCCTATTTCACTCCTCGTGTTATTTCGTGACGATCGAGTTCTGTGTAGCGCTAGAAATCGCCAATTCCTTTGATTCCTCGACGTTTATTTGCTTTACACACGTTTCGATACGTGTCTCGCCGTTCGATGGTTAATACTAGCGAATCAACGATATATTAATATTTTACAGTGAAACTGTATCCTTCGACCAGACTCTGATTTATTTAACTTAACAAAAATTACGAATATAGAAATCGTGAAGATCACTAGTACTTTAGATTTATCTCTATTTATTTTCTATCTTCTCTTAAAATTTAAAATTATAATTGTTGTAAATAGTATACCTTGAATATACTAGTTTGCACTATCAGTCTAATACCAGCAATATCCACGGTTTATTTTATCTTTTCTTTGATTAACTATTCAATTGCATAAAATTTGAAACGCCGGTCACCAGCGACCACCACGGCAGTGAACGCGTTAATGTATTAATAAAAGCATTGTCTCTGTATCTCGATGCGCACACCGGTCAGAACAAACGTCCGTTGATTTATGGACACCGGTGTAAATCGTAATCGCCTATACGTAGATTTTTGTTTCTGTTTCATTCCATTGGCCGTCGATTAAACGAACGAGCAACGAATTTATAGGCGATCGGTGGCACGAATAAGCTTACACTTTTTGGCTATCGGATCAGCCGGCCGCCGTTTGGTCTAGCGGATTTCATCGTGCCTCGTTTGCTTTGTTCTTCAGCCGGGCTGTAGCGCGGCGCGCTTTCGAGCGTAGGCGCACAGTTTGAAAGCGAAACGGGATTTGTTGACGACGAAGCGTTTAATGCGTGTCGCGATATAATATGCCGTGGCTTTTCTCTCTGTTTCCCGGTTGCATTTCTGCTCTCCCCGCGTTGTATCACAGAAGCCCCCGTTTTCAAAGTCACCGATTCACCGGCTCGGACAGCGATTGCATTGTTTTGTAATAATTCGTTTATTCTTTTGGCCCGGGTTACACGAGTCGGTTTGTCACTGAATCAAATAAATTGGAAAATATTGCACGGTCGAGGGAAGAATCGTTCTTTGTCGCGCGTCTGTTGGTCGATGAATTCGATCGATGAACATTTCCATTGTTCCGATTTTAATTCGTAATCGATCACGTGAAAGAGTTAAATTGCTCGCCTCTATACATTTCGTTCCGTCTGCTTGAGCACAAAAAAAACAATGAAATAGTTATATTGCGACTGACAATCTTACGAATTTGAAAATTTCTCGGTGCTGAATAATGAAACGTTCTTCAATTTATAATAAATCAAATGGATTTTAATTCTTTAGAGTATTGATTGTTGTCGAAAATCATTTTTACTTTTTATTTCATTATTTTAAATTTAAACGCGAATATACCTCTAACGCCGGTTGTTCTAATGTTAATACTATCATGTACATGAAATTAATCATAGGATTAATTAGCAATCGCTTGGTACCTTTGATAAACTTTCCCTGTTATTGGATATACTGTTTCGGATAAGTTAACTATAATAGGAACAGAATGTACGATCCGATTTTGAGCCGAATTTACAACCATGTATGCATATAATTATATGATAATGAAATTGATGTTATAATATTAACGATACGCGTACAGGATTAGAAACTTCGTACTTAGTACAATTTAGACAAATTATAATTAGTACAGTATAATCAGTCAGTATAATCAGATCCTTAATAAATTATAATATTAATCGTATGAACATCCAGCAGGTAACTGAACAGTAACTTTGATAATAATTTTTTAATATATTTAAAGGTACTCAGACTGGTTTTCAAAATTCAAGATTTTGCAATGATCTTAATCTTCAAACGCCAGAAAATAAATTCGTGAAAGATAAAATGTGTCGGAGTCCGAAGGTAGACACCGTCCCTTAATAGTGTCCGGCGAGGCAGGATGTACGCTCGGGAGGAACGGGCAGGGGCCGATGGAGACGCGCAAGGAGATCTTCACTAGCTAGTTTTCCGCGCGATTTCCCGCGAGAAAACGAGAAAGGATTGAGGGTCCGAGATTGGAGCGAAACGCTCGCGTTTGGCCGGAAAGCGGTCGATTCTTGAGAAAGGGAGGAGGAGCAGGAAGATCGAAGAAGTCGAAAAAGCTCGGGGTCGGAGCTTCTTAGGGTTGGACGCCGTGAAGAGGAGAATCGGAGAAAGGAGAACGGAGAACGTATAAGTGAGACGTGGAACTGAGTGGCTTAGCGAGGAGCATTATCGTATGAGAATCTCTCATCGGATCCAATAGTTCGAGCGCACGGATGTGGAATAAAGCTCATCAAGGATTCAGCCTGCAATCCGTATTCGATGAATTAAAGATGTCGCCAGGAGTAAAAAGAACGAAATCTTCGTTCTTTCTCCTTTCTGCCCGCGCAGCTTCTTCGATGCTTCTCTTTTACTCGCCTTGCCGCTTTCATTCAGCACGCCTCCTCTTTTCTTCGCCGACGCTCTTCCCGACCCGTGAAATCGACCGGATACTTAGCCGTCTCATTACGAATAGGATTAACCTTGGTCAGTGGTGCTCGCACGATTTCATCCGGGAACGGAGATTTACGATAAAGGAAACTGAGACTCGATGGATAAGCCGCCGTGAATCTGATGCGTTCACTGATTGGCCACGCGAGACAAACTCCGACTGTCTTTTCGGATTTCCTAACTTTCCTACCAATTTTATGCACCGCTGAAACATCCTTCAGTCGTTTCTTCCGATTCGTAAAATGAGAGACGCTTTGAAGAAGAGACGAGCAGGTAGATCAAGTTACAGAGGAACGATTTCGAGTCTGGAAGTCTCGTTCATCCGCTGCCATTGAATAATTATTAAGTTATCGGAAAGTTTTATCAATTGTCAAGGAATAAAAAATAGGAATTATTAAGTTCCACAAAAATTAATTACAATATAAGGAATTTGAGTATATTATATTTTGTAGAAATAACACTCGGTATAAATGCAATATTGAATAGGAAGAGAAAGATAGCATTTTATCAGCAGTATGCTGAAACGATTTGATAGGAATTCCATGAAACTGGCATTCGTTTAACAACGACGCAGTCTGGGTAGCCACGATCCGGTTGATCGTATATATTCATCATCACTCTGCATCGTGTGAGAAGGGAAAATGGGTCGAAAGCGGGTTAACCGCGAAACAGACGCGAATAGCGGAATCGAACAAACAAATAGATGGACGAACGGATGGAGATTGGTCTGGGAAGAGAAACACCGTTACGAAAGCTGCGGACGGGCCAAAAAGAGGAAGTAGGCGAGAGAGGAGAGGGGGAGGTTCGATCAGCGAAAGCGGAAGTGTCGCGGCGCCAAAGAGGGGTATCAGGGCAGAGTGTCAGCAGAAAATTCGCGCGAACAGAGGGACCAGGCTCGTTGGTGAAGGAACAGGCAGGGCAGAGACAGAACGGGAGGGCGCCAAAAGGGAGGGTGTGGGGTAGATTTGTACCTGCGTGGTTGCCATCATTAGGATGGTGGGCCATAGCTGCAATGCGGGCACCCATGCGACCGAGTGGAGGGGCAGAGACCGGGGTTCCCACTATGCACCGACTATGCACTCTCACTATGCACCGACTATGCACTATCACGAGGTCTAGAAGTGGGGTTGGCTCGTGGCCAGGTAAGCTCCAGGTTCTGTCATCCCTCCTACGTTACTACGTTCCAGCCTATATGCGCCTACGAAATCAAGCAAACCCCTGTTCGACCTACCCCCAACCTCCTCTACACTATGCAGATCGGCCCTCGAGGAAAATGACTAACTAATGTGTCTTCCCCGTGGTTCACCAAAACCCACGGTGCATAAAGCACACGCGAATGCTTTTATCTTTTTGCGGTGTGTCCGGCTGCTCGTAATTCTCCGCCATTACCGATATTAGCGATCTCCTTTTTATTTTAAATTCCATCGATCTACTGACAACGAGCCGCTCCCCCGCCACAGACCCGTTCTTCGGCTGCCAGCTTTCGTCTGGTTTGCTGAATTTTTAAGGACGGGGGTAACGATGGTTTAAAGTTGTAACGGCTATTACGAAAATGAAACTTGAGAACTTATTATACGAAGAGGGAAAAGGAATTAACCGTAGATATGGAATTATTTTTTGTTCTCGTGATTGAAAACTTCTTCTTCTCATTTATCTTGTAAATTCGTAATTCATAATTTGGAATTCGAAGGATGTAACTTATACAGATTATCAGAAAAATGTTAGATATGTGGAAGAACAGAAACACGGAACCATTCGTCTCAATATATTCCATTTTCAATTAAAATAAAAATTTATAAATTAAATGTTGGAGAATGTTTTTAATTTGAGTTTCTTGGACTAAAATAAAGTGATTTTTTTCTTACTTTCTATCATTTTTAAATACTTTATCTTCAGCATTAGATTAAAAAAATCTGGTCTGAACATAGTACGATTATCCTCGAGTTCATAATATATTAAAATAGCTATAGGCTATAAGTTGGTGCGACACGGTATCTCATTACGCAAAGTCCCCACAAATCCATTCAATAATCATCGATGAATCAGCAGCAACAAATTGCCCGATCTCCTTGTAGTGACGCGATCAACGCTTAGGATTGTCCTAAGTTTATACTCACAGCTCCGTTAATGGTCCGGCGTAAAAGCCGGCTGGTACACGTAGCCATGGTCTTTTTGGGATGCTGCGTGTATTCGCCAAAATAGACCGGCACGCGAACGAAAGCAATGCGAAACCGTTTCTGGTCGACCCTCCGCCGTCCATGGCCCCTTTCTTCTCCGCCTCTCTCGCCCATCTCGAGGAATATAGCCCGAGGTGAACAGATAGGGTGGCAAAGTGACTGGCTGCGTTCCTAGTCCGGCCAACGAGGCAATGTTTATTTGTTTATTCGATGTACACGACACGCAGGCGTTGTCGGCTAATTGCTGTCGTCCACCCCGGACAACTCGACGAAATCCAGCGTGCCCGTTCGTCCGGTAGCCGAGTTTGTTGAACTCTGTCAGCACGGAAGATCGTGATTCATCTCTAACTCGACGCTCGATACGTTCCACGTTGGATCGATTAATTCTCGTTACTGCTCGTAATCAAGCCACTGTACGTTTCCGTATATTAAGATGAACGTAGAATTGTAAGCTTGTTTATAGCTTCGATATTGAGAAACTTTTATTCGCCCATGGGTTTATTCTTCTACCTCTAATGAGTTTAATTATTAATCGTGGATTCATTTTGGAATCTGCAACGATTTCCTTTCACCAAATCCCTACACCCAATCCCTAACACCACGAGTCTTCTCGAGGGTATCCCTTTTTACCCGAAGACATTTCGAGCCATTAATATACTCGTGGCACGCTCGCGCGTCTCTCTTTCCTTCTTCTTATCCGTCTATTTATCTATGTATCCGCTCTCCTCGCCGAGCTTTCTAGTGTTGCTCGTAACACGGAGCAGTAACTTCGCGTTTAGTCAAATGATGCTTTAGGCTTGGGCATCCTTTGGCGAGGGATAAGTAATCCTAGTCGGGATCCTAGGAGAGGTAGAATGAACGATGAGTGGAGGCGAAGAAAGGAGAAATCGTACGAGGCGAACCGAAGGTGTTCGAGAGTCGCGAGGAGAAAGAGCAAATGAGAAAAGGAAGCGGAGAGGCGAAGGAGACGAAAAGGAGAGAGCGAAATCGTAAAGATAAAGAGAGAGAAAGGGAAAGAAAGGGTGCTGATAAGGCGGGGGAGAGGGAAGCAGATAAGGCCATTCGTTTCAATGAAGGAACCAGCCCGTCTTACCTCTTTCTTCGTCGTCTATCCCTACTCTCTTAGGATATCCACGTTCTTACTATAGAATAGGATAGAACTCGGTATATAGAACTTTATGCGAGTCCTCTCTGAATAGAAAAACACTCGAGGAGACCAACGCTTGCCTCTCTTTTTTATCCCCTTCTTTTCACCGTCTTCTTACCTTCTCGTCCCGCCTCTATGCTATTCCCCTCTCTTGCAATCCTGCTCCATCCCTCACCACCCTTCTGGTTACTTCTCTAGCTCGGATCTCATTTGAATGAAACCCATTGCCCTGGCATCCCTTTTTCTTCTATTCACTATCGCCCGGGTAGCCGAGGCTGCAACTCCTCGACAGTACCAACCAATATGTTCTGAGGACTCGATTTCACGTAGTCGAGCTCTATGATGCGAAACGGAAGATCTTTCGAGAGGAAGGAGGGCAAACAGGGCGGGTAAAGGAGGTGGTAAGGTAGAAGGGAAGGAGAGAAGGAAGGAAGGAAAGATTGTGAACCAACATCCTCCGGCTGAATGGTAATTCCGAATTTCCTCTGCCGGCCAATCTTTTTGGAGACCCTCGAATTGATAACTGCACCCCCGAGTATGGAGGCGACGTGAAATAACGCCGGTACCCCTTTTCTTCAACATATCCATTGTGTACGAACCAGGGGAGAGCTATACAGGCCGTTATTACGTATTCCGTGGCTCGATCCAAGATTGATAACTGGTGAATTGGGTATCACGCGTGATCCTTTGTTATACGCTTACGACAGCTGAATTTCCCGCCGAAATATTGTTATCGATGATCTATGTCGAATATATTCGTGACAATGGGAGCATATATTTTACAAAACGCGACCGGTGGAAAGCTCGTGTGTAAAGTGGAGTACGATATGGTTATCTTTTAATGCTTGTTTCAATTGCTTCATCCAGCTTAGACAAATATTTCAATATATTATTTTGTAAATCTAAAGTAAAGCAGAATTGTTTGAAGAAACTTGCAATACTGTAAATCTATCATAGAAGAATAAGTGGTATCATATCCCTCCACTGTTAATTTAATATTATCAAAATTTTCATATTTATAACAAAGACAACTCGTAATGTCGTTTGCCCCATCTAATAGTTATAAATTCAGAGAAACATGCTCACGGTACAAAGTGAAAATTTCGAAGACAGTTGAACACAGAAATTCCATTTTTTTTGCACTGAATTATTTCCGTAAAAGAAGAAAATAATTGTTCAGTGCCCTACAGAGAGCACTTCTTGAATGAAGATTTTCTCAGAAAGAAAAGCCTGGGCATCTTCATTCCCCGGCGGTGAAATATTAAAATACCCTTATCTAAATCCGTGCCAGGTAATTTCCTTAAACCGACCCGTCGTTCGTTAAATTACAGCTTTTTAATAAGAGAAAAATTCACGGCGAACAAAGCCGCCGTGCACGCTGGGGGAATCCGTTCGGGGCAGATGGTATTCCCGCGGGAATGCTGGTGGGAAGCACGGCCAGAGACCCAGGCAGCTCGCTAGATTTGAATATTTCAACGCGACGCGCAATCTTTGCGCGCGAAAAGAGCGCTTGAAAACCGAGAACTCGCTAAATTATTTCGTCTGTGCTATCAGCACGCCGGGAATCACGGATCGGAAAAGGCACTTTCGGAGCAAAGTAATTCGTTCTGTGGAAGAAAAAGGGTAGCGGAGGAGAAACGAGCGGTCGACACGCGACTATTTTTGGGGTGTAACTTGTTACCGTGACGAAATCGCAGGCGGATCTATCCTCTGCTCTTCCGTTCTATAAGATTAATATTTTTAATTACCTCTTTTGGAAACTAAAGACTTATTCTGTAAAATAAGTTAAAAATTCAAGTACTTGAAAACTGTAAGAATAATCAAAAAACCAAAAAGGAAGCAGTATTATTAATTTCATTCGAAAAGCAAAGAAACTTTGTCGTTTTTCACAACTGTCCGTTGAATAAAAAGAAAATAATAATTTAAAAATGATTGAAGAAAGTTTATTGAAACCTTCACGCTTCCCACACTCACTTCCTACGGTTTCAACTGATACACAAAAATACACTGTGAGTGTTCATTGAAACTCTCGCGAATAGCAAATCATCGGTGTTTACGAGCTGCTAAATGTGCCCGTTGATATTCCGCGGTAACTTAACGAAACTGTACAGGAACGCGAATATCTTCTGATACCGTGTCTCTATTTATAAAATTAGCCCTATCGAGACCAGTTAGTCAGTGACGGAAGCCTAAAATATTCAAGTGGTCCATCCTCTCGCATAATTCTGCCGTTCGAGTAAATTGGTACCATCTGGCTCGTCCAGGCTGTTGCCTCGCTCCGCGGATTTACGATTTCGACGTGCGCTGTTCTCCCTGTCCCTCTCTCTCTCTCTCCTTGCCGCCCATTTCGAGGATTTCATTCCGGAAGACAAGATAGGCCTGATAAATGTTGACGAATACACCAGCAAGTCCAGAGCTGGCACAGGCCATGGTTGAACGCGTCAGGTGTTCTTCGAGGTAACGCGATTGACTTTATCTTCGGTAATCGCGGTACAAGCGGAAAAGCCTCATGCTCGTTTCACCCCGACGCGTTTCACCGTTTCCTTTTGCCGCTCGTTATCGCCTCTGTCGACGACATCATCCTTCCCCCCCCCCCCCTCCCTTCGTTGATAAAATAATTCCCTCCGTTATTTATGCTCGTCAAGTGTACTTTACACCCAGCGAGCTGCTAATGCGCGCGAGATTAACGGTTGCAAATCGTTTTCCACGCGAGTTGCGATCGCTAAGTGAACGTGTCGCTTGTCGGGAACACCTGTGGCTTTCTTTCATCCTCTCTGACGGCCATGCCGCGTGCCTCGATCGCAGGAAAAAGAACAGACGATCGCTGGATCGTTCGACCCCTTTTCTGGGTAATAGAGATTTTAATTCGAATAATATTTTAATCTCTGTACACTGTTTCCCAAACTGCGGATACAATATTTAATAATTCTTTGGTAAAACATTCTATTCTTTCTCTGACAGATAATTAAATCCCATATTTATCAGATAAACATAAAACACCATTTAGTTTTGTGCACGAGACTGCAAATTCAAATCAGCTGAAAATATTGTAGGAATTTAATAACGAAGCAGGAAATTAAACGTGAAATTAACACCGCGTTGATTGAACGAGGATTAAAAATTTGGTTTAGATCGAGGGATGTAGGTTTAGGGGATGACGAGCTTGACGACGATGCTGCATTGTTATTTGTGGCAGTTGAAGACGTATCTGGAAATTGTCTAAGCAGCAGAGATTAAATGGGGACGGATCCCTCTTGCTCGTCTTGAATAATGCGTAAACGTTCTGGGCTTCGAGAATGTAGCTCAGTTAAGAGGTTCTGTGTGGAAACAATTTTAATCGTAACAAGTTAGGTAGAGAATGCGCTGGTGGATCTGTTACACCGTGCAGCAGATAAACATTCAGAATTTTGGTTGACTGTTTTGTACAGGTGTTTTTTATTATGTTTAATCCTTTGAGTTTCGGTGTAAAAAACGTTCATTCTATATAGAAATTGAATAGCAATATGCAGGGTGGGGAGGTAATTATAATTTTAACTTTTAAGTAATTTTCTTAAATTATTTTTGTAGATTAACTAAATTTACTTATACAGATTATTTACGAAATATTTACTATGCGAAGAAAGTTTATACTTGTCCCAAAGAAAATATTTCTCTGTATGTATCTTTTTAAGTTGATCGATTAATTTTAATTTTAACGAGATAAAAGTTAAACAACAGGCTGCTTTTTTTGCAACGAAGGGAACGCGTTCGTAGAGAAAGAATTACAATGCCGTTGTTCAAGATTCATGGCGTCGAATAGGACGGCGCAAGAAAAAGTGCATCGACGGGGAATCCTCGCGTGAAAAATAAGTTCTGCCCAGGAACAATTAAGGAAATAATGCCCGTATATTTTCGTGAGTTACGGTAACGTTTTAAGTGTGTCTCCTGGAGAACGACGTAATTGCTTCCATCAATCCGTATCCGAGACAAATTAAAAGAGCATCTGTGAATGTGTCGTGGCCTTCTTGGGTTTAACGACATTTTCATACCCTATGAACGACACAGTCCTTCGTCGCCGACTCGCTAGAAATGCAAAATGGAATCTCAGATAAAAGAAATAATCGGCGACTCTTTGCATTATTTCTTTCGCCTTGCTTCAGCGTTTTTTACATCCCGCTAGATTTATTTTTCTTACTTAAAAGTAACTGCGAACTTCGTTTAATTAAAAGAAAAACCTCGAATTTTACATTTTAGCAATGTTTTATGGGATCGAAGAAATAATAATCTGTCTGCATATTTTAGACACGTTTGAAACGTCGTTAGTAGATGGCAAAGAAGAGCCGCCTTAATTTCCCAAGAATACTAATTAAGTATCACTAATTAATTCCGTAGGATGATGTAATTTATGCGAACAGCTCGTTACCAAACAGGTTGTATTCAGCGGCTAATGACTTGGGAATACCAATAATTCATTGATTAACGCCATCTACTGAATAAACAATAAGCGCTCTACTTTACCACCCGATTCCCCGTCTGCCGACCCTTTCCTTTCCCCATTAGTACATAACAATCAAATTTAATAAGGTACCCTGATAATTCGTTACAAACCGCTCGAGTGCTTTCTGAAAACGGCGACAGGAAACGCAGCTCCTCCTCCCCTGAATACCTCTAAAAATATTAACTTAATAGGAGGTTTCATTACTTCTTGATTGTATTTTGGAGAGTGCCCCGGTTCACCCCTTCGAAGAAAAGAGTTCAGATCTAAGTAAAATCTTAATTCTTTTAATCTTCACATATTCTGTTAAAATACTAGTGTCATTTTATTTTACAATTAACATCTGTACACATTCTTCCAATACTTTTCGATATCTCTAAGTCCAATTTTAACTCTCAAGGGCTTATAAATAATGAAGTTCAATATTCAACTTCACAACGAGTTTGGTTTGATATTTTCTTTTTCTAGATCACTCGTGTTTCTTGTTTTATATATGTAAGAAATAAACAAAGAACAATAGTTAGAAACGTGCATTTGCTTGATACCGTCCCTACGCGATGGCGCATCTGCAATTTATCGAAGTCGAAGACCGTTCGCGACCGAATAGGCAAGTAACTGCCTAACATTACGAGCTCTTCACAACGATCTGGATAAAATAGTGTATAATTAGATAGGGTGTAAGATATATATTTGGAGCGTATCCATGTTGGCCTATGGCCAGAGTTCACCCTTTTGATATATACCTGCGAAGGAGGTCAACAGGGTGCCTCCTCTGAGGGATAGCGCGAACGTGTTCGGCAATATCCAGAATTAATTGAATACAATATAAATTATTGGATCTTATTAGTGTCTTGACTGTCACGTCACCCCATGCGAAATAGAATACAAAATTTGTCAAAAATAAAATTATCAAATGAAATTTTTAGTAGCTGCATCGTGGCAGTCAAAGTGTTTTCAATGTCTTTTTTAGAATATAAATTCTAAGATATTTCAAAGATATTAAATGGTAAAATATAATTCATGTTAACTCGTTTTTCGTGCAAGCCTTAAATGTAAAAAAAATTCTGTCCTCATGGTTCCCAAATAAACGATAAATACTTCCGTGATGAACGTAATTCGTGAAATAACAAACGACGTGGAAGTGTTGGTACATTTTTAACAGAGGGTGTTTTGTATGTAATATATGATGTAAAATGAAAGCCAGTGCGTTGATTTTCCAGCACTGTACGTTTAAAAAATTGCACGCCATTTTTCTCCATTTTTCGCTAAGAGGATATTATTTATACCCTTCACACGCATTTCGAGCGAGATCCTTCATGAATTTCGGGAATTTTCGCAACGAATGTTCCAGCTTCGGACGAAAGTTCGATATCAGATATTTCTTAATTACAGGTCGCGGCTTAACTCATCGAGTGTGCACAATTAATTTTCTATGGTGTTAAGTTAAGCTAAAGCTCCTCCATGGACGCACGCAGCGTGCTCGTAAATGACAGGGATTACGTACGGTACCGCCGACTTACATTGTTATCTAATAACTCTAATTGGGATTAACGAATCCGGTCACTGCATTCGGTTTAATATTTCACTTCGCGCTGACAGGAATCAGCATCAAACCTTAGAGAGATAATGAAGGAAAACTTATTATTAATCAGTCTAAAATTATTTCCATAAAGTAAGTAAAAATATAATCAGTGTTAGAAAGGTTCGTAGTTTATTTCTTTTACAAATTTTAAATTTAAATAAACTTTCGACGACCTGACCGAAAACAGCGACACGACTTATTTTTCTTTTACACTTTTCTTTGTGTAAACGCATGGGTCAAAAGCGATCCCATATGTACCGGGCGGGGGTTAAGACGTATCACACAGGATTCAGTTGTTCATTCCGTGGCATATAACGTTCATGTTCGCGTGCTTCGGCGTTTCCATTTTGATTCACAAAAGGTCTGGTCCGTTTCGAGAACGGCCACGATTCTGAACGGGGGAACAGATAAGAGGTTCGCGATTATTCACCGTTGAAATTCAGTTCCCTAGCAATGGCACACCGGCGTTGTAACAACGAAAACTCACCGCAAGCGACTGATTTGCTAAAATTATTCTTTAGGTTAGAGGTAATGAGCGTGGTGTTGCCGATAACCGACAGGAAACTGCCACTCGTAAATTTTCCTCGTATCATATGATTCACGAAATGGTCTAGTAGTTTCATTATGTTCCATGTAATTGGTGACTCGGCCGGGCTACGTTCCGAAAATGGACTCTCCTTTGCCGAAGATAACCAGCAGTTATAAATCATCTGCAACTGCAAACTCATTGAAAAGTTCGTTCCTCTTGTGTTCTTTTCCTTTTACATACGTATACAACGGGATATGATACGAGGAACAAGTGTTATAATAAATCGAGATTTTACCATCGTAGGAAATTTTAATTAGCATAATTAGAATAATATTTTTTACTGTAACAACTGGAGAGCGAAAGAACTGTAATAAATTAATGATTGTTATTTTTTCATTTTAGAGAGCCTTAGGGAGTACTTCACCAAGTATGGGGACATCACAGAAGTCATGGTCATGAAAGATCCCACCACGCGGCGATCAAGGTAAGTCACATTTTCCATGTAAATTAACTTAAAACAAATTATCACTTAGAATTTTTATACATTCTCGGTGCTTTCAAAAACATTTTTTCAACATTTTTAAACATTCCAGTCGACGCTTTTTATTATAATAATAACATGGAATCATTGAACCATTTAACAATAACGAGAGTATTCACGGTCGTTTATTTTACCACGTTTTTATGGAACGTACTTCCTTTCTGGTTCTGAATTACGGGAGTGTTTGACGGTCGACCGTGAATTCCTAGACCTCTTATTAGCGGAACAACGGAATTCAGCGTTTCCTTTCCACTGCAATTATATGATTCACGTTTTATTCCCGGCCATTAAAGCAACCCTCAGACAACGGGCCGCTAAGACAATGATAATTAAATTTTGATTTAAGATATTTTTATATTTTCCAAATTTTGCATTCCTTTTTTACATATCATTAAATTTCGAGAATTATTATTAACTAGTGATCGTCATCGCATTGCAAAAACAAATTGCAAACACGAATCTATATAGAGAAAAACCGCTTGGGAATCCCCCTCTTTAGCGAATAAACGATCGTCAGGACAGGAACATCGTCTCCGGGAAATTGCTAATCGAATTTCCAGGCCGAGCCGATAACCTATTTTCAAGTCGGTCGGACTGTTTATGATAATGTCCTGCGATAGATGCGGGAAGGGATAACAGGCACGAAATCCGCTCGCGCACAGATGCAACCGGGCTATCTGGTGCAGAGAGCGGCGAGTTGGTAAGTGTGATGCATCTGCGGTAGATAGCGAAAGGAAATAATGGGCGCTTGGGATCGCATCGTGGGTCGTGCAGGTAAAGCTAGCTCGCATTCGTTGTCACATTTATCTGGCTGATAAGTCTATTCTTGGCCAACGCATCTGACCCTACCATCTTCGACTACGTTGCGCGTGCTGGATGCATATAAGTGCATTGCGCGACAACTTAGGAAAGGTACCTGCGGCGAGAATGGTCGCGTGTTCTCTTCTACCGCCCATCTGTCTCGGATGATTGTTCCTCCTGCTGTTTCTTAACGCGCTCGTCGCCGTGGAAATCGTCAATAAACCAGGCGCCCCGTATTTTATTTAACACGTTACCTGCCTCGTGGAATCATCGTGACATAATCGTACGATAACAGGAAGAATTAAATAGTATTATTATATGAGTACTGTACAGTAAGGGACTGAAGGTTGTAATTTGAAAATCAATAATTCTTGTTTTTAATTATTTTATATCCAGTGACGTGATAAATATGTGTATAGGGTACCTAGTGTTCAGCTCGTGTTATTTGGATTATTTCCTCGGAGAATTTCTTCCAAGCGCGTCGGTATTAATATTACACGCGTCAAATCTCATAAATAGATTTAGCACGCGCGTAATTCCCACGCGAAAGAATCCCGAATGTATCTCATTTGGCTTTAAAGTTATTGAAAGAGAAGCTGTAGTCAAAGAGGAGCGTGTACCCAACTAGTACTCGTGTTAGCTTTGTTTATGAACGCGTGGGTTGCTTGCGGTTTGTCACCTTCCTTTGTAATATAATGACTACAGAGTTGTAATGTTTTCGACAAATTATGTGGAACGCAGAACACAAATCTTAAATGCGTTTCTAGAAATACTAAGACAAATCAGTAGAAACTCGTTAAATCATTCTTTCAATTTTCTGTCAATTTTTATAACTTTTATTCATCAGAGATTCTATTTCGATATCTTTGAATTTAGTTTCGGTACAGCTAAGCTCGTTCGAAATTTACTTGCCTTCTCTAATTTCAGAACTCACAAATAAATATAAATTCACGTGCACGTTCACGTTGACAAACATTCATGCGCCGTTCCCTTACGAAATATTGCGTGCAACTCGCTCAAACACGCCAGGCGGATAAAGACGTACGAACGTATCGAGCGGAAAGTGTAAAGCTGTTCGGTTGTCGGCGAAATCGGGAAATTTATCGAAGTAAAAACAGCGGCGGGCACCGATGGCGGTGTCATGAAGAGGTCGCAAACCTCGAGCAGCTTTAGCGGCATACAAACTTGCACGAATTTATCGACGATTTTCCCCGAGTCTCCCGTTTCTTGCTCTAGTTGCTCGAGCGGTTGTTTGTCACGTTTTCGACGAGGAAGCTAAAATAATCTCCGCAGGCTTCTCCGTAGGTATCGATGACGTCACCGCCACGTGCGGTATCTGGGGGATTTCTGCCTCGTTCCTTGACATAGGTGAACGAGAGAACCGGCTAATACCAAACGGCGAGGATGATTGACAAGCCGAAGATTGGCACGTCTATAAATAATGTTACCCTCTCGACGCTTCTCAACGTCTCCTTAAACCTGAAACGTGTTCGTTTTACAGAGAGATTCTCGACAGTATCAAACATTCACGTGATTCCGCCGCTGCTTTCCTAACTTTTACCAAATCAACTTTGTATTCGATCGAGTCCACGTTTGATATACTCATATCAAATTCGAGTGGTTTGGCTAGTTCGAAAGTTTCCTATATTTCTAAGTGAAAATTCCACAGTTTCTATCGAATTCTATTTGGCTAATTACACAAATGTAGACATTTTTTATCAAAATTCAGCATATCTATTTTTCATAGCGTCGTGATAATAATATAAACTGGGAAGAGTGATAATTATCAATGTTCGTGATGACATAGAATAATAACCTCAAAGGGTTAATGAGTCACAGTCCGCCTCGTCAGCTGAATTCAACCTTATATCTTGGGCACACGTCGTTTCATTCTTTCTCAGCAGTTACGAATTTTATCATGAAATATAATGCCTTTGCACAGTTTATTGCCCCACTAATGTATTCATTACGACTTTCGCGTGACATGACTTGCGATACAACACACACACACACACACACACACTTGCTCGATTTCTCCCAACTTATTTTTCACTCGTCCTCCAACATTTATTGTTCCGCGATAACGAAGGTATTTTAAGTAACAGGAAGAAAGACGTTTTGAAAATTTCATTGAATCTCTTTTTAATTGCACGCGGCTCATTCAATTAGCGTTGAAACATTCCGTCGAGGAGGAATTGTTCGAACGATCGAGCAAGGCAAGGGAACTTGATGATCATTCCCGCATAAATATTGGTTCTATGGGAATTCTTCTTTCCATTTCGTGCGGAGGGAAAGTACGGTTTCTCCCGTGAGTCCCTGTTGAATGGATTACTTCAACGTAAAAGATTCAAAGTAACGTCGTTTGGATGGATTGCAAGTTAAAACATTTGTTTCAGAGAGGAATATTATTTTTTAGTGGATTCTGAATCAATTTCTGATTTCTAGTACATTACTTAAAAAAGTAAAAAAATAAAAGTTATACACGTTCTGTTAAAGTATTTTAAGAAAAATACGAAATAACTACGATATAACTACATAGAATATTCAAAAGAAAAAAATTTAGTTTTAAAAAATGAGTTATTTATACGATTCGTTTATAATGATTAATAAAATAGATAACACACGATGAAGACCCTTATCCTGTCCCTTACATTTCACGTCGTTGAAGAAGTTAATTCAATTAAATCCGAAATTCGCAGCACCGCCTTAACTTTCATTGAATTTCCAAGAACATAGTTGCTTTCTATTAATTCGAATTCTCATGCAATTCGCGCAATTTCATCCTAATAGCGTCTGAGCAACCAATGCAAATTATCCAAAGTTCCAGTCAAGTTTCTGTACGCGACCGTTGTCGCGTTACTCGGTAACCTTGTAACAGTCCCACGGCTCGTCTAAACCTAAGAGCGGTCGAACAAAACCAGGTATTTTGTAAGGTTAGAAGCGGCGAGATCGTGCAACAGTTTCGACGCCGGCAAACGGCGAATCCGCAACGACGATATGAACGTTAAATACTGGCATCAGAGTAATTACCGGTTTTTAAGTGGAGGAAACGAGGGGACGACAACGAACACGACAACGACGAGGGTCGAAAGAAGGGGGCGAGACCGAGGAAGAGGGTGCGTCGAGGCAGCACAGGTGGTTGTGTAACAGCAGCGAGAGGAATAGGTTGAATTTGAAGTGCAAAGTGCTTTTCGGAAGTAGATATCATTCGAGGGATCCTTGAATCGCGTTGATACTTTGCTGCAGTTACGTTCCAACAACAATTCAGGAAACTTGTTTTAAGTTTGTGGAGATGATACGGAACTCTGCGGTGAACGAAACATTTCTCCCCGTTTTGATCGAATTCTCGTGAGAGATAGAGACGCGGTGATTGTTTTAAAACCTTTTATACTAAAATAGTTAAACAAGAATTTGATATTGGAATAGCTGTATTAAAATTATACGATTAATATTTGGTTTATAAATCAATTTTCTCTGAGCTATTCTCTTCTGCTTTAATATTTGTTTGATTTAATTGAAAACTACAAATTTTTTAGCAAATTTTCAACTTAGGCAAACAATTATTCCTACAACTTTCTAAACAAATTATACAAATTTATCTCGTCCATTATCTCGATGTTGAACAGATATTCGGAATATCGGGAATTTCACGCTGACATCGTTGCCTTAGTAACTTATCGCATTCGTCATGTTGCGCTTAAGATAATGCGCTTCACGAAGTGCCATGCTTTCGTGATTCACGTTCAGACTGTACGAACAGGAGACAGACGATCATCCTTTTGATGTGTCCCCGAATGGCTCGTGATCAAAGCATGATATAAACATGCGACCGGAAGGAATGCTCGATGCGCTAAAACCGTCATCACGGTTTGCTAGCTGAAGAATTAAGTCCCGGTTACTTTGACATACTACTTGACACTGAAACGAGAATAAAAGGCGCAAAGACTATCGCTACGGCGAAATCATGCGTTGCTGTGTCACCGTGGAAAGTATGTCACCCTCTATTTGCTCATTTTGCCGTTCATCGGAATTGAGAACAGTTCACAAGCATCTCGTGTTCATAATAATTAAAATTGTTAAGTTTTATGAAAATTATCCTTTTCTCTGAAAGTATGGATCTTCAATTGTTACAATTTAATAACTATATTTGAAGAATTGTTATTTTTTTGCGTAGAAAAATATCAAGGCAAAGTATTTAAAAAATAATTAAAAAAATATTTTAAAAACTTGATACATCATTCATCTTATCTTTGGTAATTAATAAAAACAGTTTTACGAGAAGCCAATTTGCTGCGCAAAATTATTACACTGATTAAAATAAAATTAAACGTTTATTTATGAAATGTAATTATAATTGAAACAGTAGAGAAATTAGTTGCAGGCAAGCATAGGTTACATCAGATTACGGAATTCATGATCGAGCAACAAGGCGAATCATTAGTATCCTTTGGAGTTCTTAGAATCGCGATGAGCCAACAATGAATTGTACCCCGTGAACGTTTACCTCGGTATTCTATTGCCTTACACGGTATCTGAAATTCATTAACGCCAGGCTACGCTACTAATTGGCGCGTTTCTATAACGGCGTGTTGTTAAAGGGATTGTACAGCGATAATCACAGTTAAATTGTCGCGTAACTCTTTAAATTATCCTGTCCCGTTTGCTCTAGCGCCGGTTACTCTCTCGTGCCTTGCTCTTCTCCGTTTAATTAATTGGCCAGAAACTTTCAGCCGTCCGCTCGGGCTCTCTCTCTAATTATTCATTCCTTTCATTCCCGCGAGAACGAGCGAGAGAGCGAGGGATAGTGGCGATGGCGGCGGCGAGACGAGGAGAGGACGGGACGCAGCCGGACAACAAAACGAAACACGGGACAACTTACTTGAACCGGAGTTATAAAGCAAAAGCAACAGCCGTGCCTATTCACACCCGCTTATTATGCGGAAATAAAGCCCGTAGAATCGAAACGTGGAGACCCCTCCATCCCCCCTTTCCTTTCGAGTTTCTTCTATTCTGGCCCCCTCTCTCTGTTCTCGGGGATAATCCAAAGTCCAACGGCAATTACGAATTCCATTCTTCGACATTTCTAAGGGGACTTCAATCGCGAACATGCTTCGGGTATCTGAAGAACGTTTTACGATCACAGTTGGAAAATCTCATTCGGTTTGAAGGTTGTGGTCTCCAGTCGGAATTTTCACATATACAGGGAAAAGAAGTATTGAATTTGTATGTTCGTCAGAAAGTTTTTATCGAGTAACATTAAACCGGTAATTTCATTTTTTTAAACATTTTTTAAAGGTTTTCAATTGCGATCGTATATCAAGCGAAAAATGTTTCAGAATCTATCTTGAAAACTGTTAAGTTGTGATCCTAATAAATTTTACTTTATCTTAGCGAATAATGATTTTCCATAAAATGCAATAATTCAAAAGATAGTAGTTTCAATTTTTATTCAAACCTACGCGGTCTAATTTTAAAGTAAACCAACGTGTACCATACTAAGTTACAGCATCATAATCGTTCTAAACAGCACATTCAGAACGCTCAAGTATCTCCGGCATACAGGATAATCAAACGTTAAACGACCCCAAGAACCACCTCTGGAAATGGTCCAATTACTTTCGGACAAGCGTGTTTCCCGTCTGCAGCACGTTACGCGGTATTAACCAGGACGTGTCCCCGATAGATTTAAATTTCTTCCCCGGAGATCTGGGAAATTTCTCTGGCAGGTAGAAGCCGCTTAAGGGTGGCGGCCAGACGGGGAGGGTGAACGAGGACGACAGGCAGGAGAGACGGAGGAACGTCGCCGGTGCTATAGTGTTCGGGAACAAGGGTGGTTGAATCCCTCAGCGCCACGTCGTAGCTCATATCTGCCGCAAAGGGACGTGGATCCTGTATGCAGGGGGTGAACCATGGGGTTACTCTGCGGGTTGTAAATTAATGGTTAGCCCGTGGCACGGGGGGTTCGTCCTAAGGGTTCTGCTTGATCTATGGGCGGCGTGTGTGCTAGGTCAAACGGATCTTGCTCGCTGATACGAGAGCTTCACGAAAACCGTCCCTCCCTCTTTCCTTGATCGTTGGAAAATCGATATCCAGCTGTCCACGCTCGTCGTATTATCGTGTTCCAGCTCAAACGCACCCCGTCGTGGTCCATTTGCTGCGTTATCTCTCCCATAATCGATGCTTTCGAAGGGTAAAGTGTCTCGTTCGGGCTCTAGGTGGTCGCATCCTCGGGACGCGAAACGCCAGACGCGGGGGGTTCCTGCTTTACGATTTATACGAGCGGCTTCTGGTCGCGACGAGAGCTCCGGAACGATCGACGGTAGCGAAGTTCTCGGTATTCTGTGGCAGTTAACTTTAGTATCAGGGCCCTCGGAGCATGGCCGACGAGACGAGCATCCCTCGGATGCAACGTTGTTTGCAACCGTTTCCCGCTGTTTGGTCCTCGACCGGCGCGCGTTCAGATAAAAGGCATCGCAAAGTATCCCCGATTCTTTGTCCCGTTGCGTGGCTTCGACGAGAACAAGCTCCCCCTTTCGAACGAAATCGTCATACTCCTCGGTGATCGGTCTATTATAGCGTCTTTGTGGTCTGCGATTCACTAAATCGCACTTCCACAATTTTTACGGTCGGTTCAGATCCCCGGGATAGTCGTCTGGGTCGCTATCGAACGGCGATCGAATCTGGAAGAAGTTTCCTCGGTGCCAGAACGGTACTTTTGAAGTACCTGGAAGCGACCGTTATTCCGCCGTTAAATGAATCGAAATCCTCGGTTCTGGCGATTTTAACCCTCCCCTCTATGAACGGCCATTAGGTAGGGAGAGAGAACAAGGGGGAGGGGTTGAAGTGGAACGAGGCATTCTCCTATCGACAGTCTCATTTCCTGCTTCGAACTTATCAAGACAAATACAGGCTGAACACGCTCGCCCATTCTTCCAGCCGGTCTCTCTCGCGATCGGAAAATATCTCTAATGAACAAACTATCCGATTTGAGCCCCGTAGCCCTGCCAACCGCATTGCCCGCCATCCTGCCGCCGTGGCCCCCCCCCCCCTACTCCCCCTCCCTTTCCCATCAAGTTCGAGAAGGTTGGAAGTCTTCGATAACCAATCTCAATTTCAGCGCGATGTATCCGTTACGCGATGCCCAGGCTCCATTTCGGTCGTTCTCGTTCTCTCGCCTTTTACCTTTTTTCATCCCCCGGATGGGTGGCCTGTTGTCTGTACGGCTCGCTTTATCGAAAACACTTAGAAATTACGTTCTCTTTGTGGTACCGGCTCGCCGGTTGGTTGGCTGGCCTGGAAACGTCATCTGATTCGGACGAGTTCTTCGACGCGAGACCGGTGTGCTACCCTCTCCCTCCCCTCCACCGCCGTTGGTTCCATTTCTACGGATCGTCGGGGCTCCCGTTGCATAAAATCGTTCGTCCTTCCGAGAAGAACGAGACCGATTTCGAAAACGGGATTTCGTTGAATTGCTTTTCAAGGATCCATTGTTACGCGCGGTGAATTCCAGTTTTCGTAGGTGAATTTTATTTGGGACAAAAGGAGAGAGACAGCAGATTATTTGCTACTCGAGTTGCAGGAAATTGAATGGGGACATATTTTGAGGGAATAAAGGAGCTGAATTTCTATTCGAAAGCGAGGTAGATTAAGTTTAAATGGGATTACATTTTTGAGAAAGAGAAACGATTGATCTTTCCTGCTTCCGTGCCCGGATTTTAAAATATGAAAGTGTTATCGAAATGACAGTTTTATTGGAGTTTAATATTGGAGTATCGTTTCTCAAATGATTTGTATGTGTCGTATAATGACGAATGTGATATTTGAACGTAGGGGAAAATTCAATTTTAAAGTCTCTGACTAGACTCTGCAACCTCTAAAACAAAAATTAAAATTAAAAAGAATTCCTTTTTTATTTCAAGTTTATTCTAAACATGTGACTAATGAATTTTTATTAAATATTCAAATGTCATGAGCATCAGTTGTTTAGCATCCCAAAAATTTCATTTCTCAATTTAAACGACAATCGAGAATCAGAATTTTTCTATGAACAACTCCAGGCAGTCGAGTAATCGCGCAATCGGGGGTTATCCGTCAGCAAGAAAGCAATTTTAAAATCGGCGAATGCCCGATAGTTTCTCCGATTACTTCAATCACAGGCTCGTTCATCTTACTTGCAGAAAATCCCATTACCTCTCGCCCTTCCCCTGGCGGCATCGAGATCGCTGCAAAGGAAGATAGCAGCGATTCAACGAGACCGGCCGACAGTCGAATCGGACTTAATTCGCGTGTCCGTTCGTTTTATAACGAACCCGGGGCCCGCGCGTCGCGAACACCCCTGAAACTTGGTCGCTTGTCGCACGAAATTTTCGGTGGCAGGAGAACAAAAAAATAGAAAGCGGAAGCGCATCAGGAATCGCTCGAAGGAGAAGAGCTGGAGGAGAACTAGAGATTGCAGAGGAGTCTTCCCGCCGGGCAATCTGTTAATTCGATCGTAAATCGTCGTTAGCGGAAAATTTAGTTGGAACTTACCGGCGATAATTACACAGGTTTTGCAGCAGCGGGGCTTGAAAACGAGACGAGATGGAACGGAAGAGGAAACGACTGGAAAAGAAGGAGAGGATGAATGTGGTGAGGGGGGCAGAGGAAGGGGCAACGACGGCAACTGAAGTAGAATTTATTGGGCGATAAGCGCCCTGCAACTTTCTTCCCTTACGATCGTCATTCTTTATCAGACCACTCGTGGTCGACACTAACGTATCGAGCTTTGGATACTAGGCTTTATGAATCGGGATTATTAAGGTTCTTGCTAGATCATAGATCTTCCTTCCCTGTCTCGTGCCACAGGCTGGTCTCCAATCGACGATGAAAACGTCGTCCTGTAACTTCCGCTCTTCTATCTTCATACACTTTGTGCAACGATGGAAACCGTCGTTGATGGTTCGGATCGTCTCTGTTGCATCCTCCGTTCCGCGTTATCTTTCCTCGTTTTTTGATTTGCAACACAGTTACTAGGACTTTGACTAATTTTATATAATTTTATACTGGCTCGAAGGTAATAATTCTACAGAACCAAAGTATGTACTTTTTCAAACTAAAGGAGTTTGCACCAAAAGTTTTCTTAATATTTCTTTAACTAAATTGTGTTAAATGCAAAATAATCTTGAGAATGTTTACAATTCCCTGTGAGCGTCTTTACAACGAGTAATTAAAAATAACTGTAACTCCATAATAAATGTATCATCTTGAACGACGTAACTCATGTTGACCGCGTATCACGAGCATCTTTTTCCACTCCCGTGTTATCCTCAATGAGGACGAAGGAGCTTGGCCTCCGGTTATAAGGTTTTCCGGTTGATAGGCTTCCGCCAGCTCGAAACTAGCACGGGAGCGATGGATGAGAAAGGTGTTGAGTAATTTATCAGGCTGCGTGAAAGGTGTGGGTTGCGATGGTACGAAGTAAACGTGCGGATCAGCGTAACGTGAAGTCTTATCTGGTCAGCGGGAGTCCCAAGGGTGATCATATCCCCATTGCACTGGTCACGATAATCTTCTTAGATAGCTCGCGACAGCAATGGAGCGTCATAAATCTGATATCTGTTACTGGCGGGCGTAAAACTGGGGACAACTGATTTCTCGTGCACGATACGTTTGCGATTGCGAACTTTAGTCGGCTCGCACGCCGCTGTTGACAGGAAGGACTCGAGCGCAAACTAGTTCGTTACTTCTGATTGCAGGCGGAGCCATGATCCGCATAAACCCGTTTATTCGCTGTAATTCGGCGGAAGGAAAAATCAGAGACGTTGTAATTTCATTAAAAAGTACCCAACCATGTAGATTTAGCGTACCGTTCATGATCTGCAAATATTTTAACGATTCTAAGATATTTTTACAACTCATTCACTTATGCAGGTACAATTCAAGCTCTATTTATCCTGTACGAGTCTGATAGATTGAAAATCATTAAAATTCTAAACAGTGTTTGTTGTGAGTAAGCATTATATATTTTTAATGATACAAAAATGGTATTACCTGAGGAGGACACCCGTTTATTGCACCCCTTGAGCGTTTCGGCTCTTTTACCTTTAAGCTAAGAACAGCATTTCTGTTCGATTTGCAATATCTATCTTTTAATACGTATTAATAAATATATACTTAGACAAAACTCTGTAATAAATATTCGACAGCGTTTAATCAGGCTTACGAAATACGATCTATTTCCCAGATGTACGATGCCCTGTAGGAAATGTAACTATCGTAATTAATCATTGCTCCGACTGTTCGAGGTGCGTGATCGTATCGATACCGGTCTTCCTTGTTGTACGTTGTGCAGGAAAAACTCCAGGAAGGCCTATATTGCTCAAAAGAGAAGTGAAAATCACAGAAGATCGTGCTTCGCCTCTTACCTTTTCTTCAGCCGGTTCTTCTGGCAGAGTTGAAACTCTCGTTCTGCCGTTTCATTCGACGGTGTTCCGTGTTTCGTGGCGGGAACACGCGATTCCCGCGTTAGCTCCCGCAGGGCACAGCGGGTGTCCTCGCGCGGGCTCGCATTAACCCACCTCCGCATCTTTTCCACCTTTTCTCAACCCACCCTTCAAGTCCCGCAACCCCCTGACTCGTCCGTTTGGTAAACGCGCGTACAACACGCCGGTTGCCTTGCTGCTATCTTGACCTCGCTCGAGCGTATGTACGTAAAGTATGTACACCCGCGTTCCATCCACCCTCGTTTATTCTTCGACGATCCTAGCCGCAGATGCAGCGGCGTTTAATAACGCGTGCATGCATGTAACCTGCGTTAAATGTAACCCCGCGGAAATTAAGAGTTTACCGCGAGCAATCATCGTTCTGTGAACGAGCACGCGGTTTCACCGCGAATTTTCGCGTTCGCGAATTTCAGTCACTCGTTATCGTTTTTGTAGACAAATTAACGTGGCTTAATAATGTTAAAGAGGCTTCGCATTCTTGGAATCCTTACAAGTGGTATAAATCAAGGTGCAATTAAATTATGTCAAGGTAAAATTTATAATAATCTTTTATCACACCAGTTTTCCCTAATTTATTTTTATTTGTCTGTTGAGCAAAATGGAAAAATTTTTTAATCAGAACAGTGAGATCAAAGATGATTTTAAAGAATATTCTTGCCTTCATTTTAAAATATAGCAGGATTTAGCTCCAACAAAGTCACACCTTCGAGATCTCATTGTAAAATATAATTCGAAGCGAATTCGTCGAAATATTCAACTTTGAGACCAGTATAATTAGCAAGAAAAACAAAATGAAAGAAACTTTTCTACATTCGGCGCTGTTTCCTCAGAAAATTGTCTTCTCCGACCGCACGATAAGGTACACCTTCGAACGCAATACTCTATTACACCAAATTGCTACGCCAAAGCTTGCGAACTTTTCTTCGCATTTCCCGGGAGTATCACCGCGGACAGTTTTCCAGGACCATAGTCCAGAAAAGAGCGGGGGCTTTATGGAAACCCTGTGCATCGTTTCAAAGCTATCGACTGTTTAACTGCGCGCCTTTATGGCGTTCTGCTATAATACCGTCGCGAGATGGTGTGTCAGCCAGGAGGATACGTTGCAACATTGTAAATCCTGTGGCCTATCTGTTGACTCGTCTCTTTGAAATGACAGGCCGGTGACAATTTATTCGGCGTACCGCCTTTGAAAGCACGACCCCCTTGCTCCTTTATGGTAAGCATAAAGTTATAAGTTTTCACGATATCGCCGCAGTCGGCGAACGTAAAATCACTATATTTTATTATGTCGTCGGACAGCACCCTTTGTAGTATTTCATTTATAGCCGTGATTCGAGACATATCAGTTCCGCGGTTTTTGTAGAACGAAATCACAAATAAATCTTAGCTGAGCCACCTCAGGATTTATTCAAGCATGAAACGTGCCAATAATGCTTGAGCAATCGGACGGTACAATTGTTACTCTTGGTCGCGGTTGGTCGCTAAGCTAATTAAGCTGAATTAGAGTGAAGTTACCTGTGAAGCAATTCCATTGGTTATTTTCAACCGGAAATCTGGAACGGAGCCGGTCGACCTCAATACCCGGCATCTCGGTAAGGCGGAAAACGCCACAAATCCAATTATAAATTAAGGATCTCGGGAATAGAAGCCTGGCGAAAGACTCACCAAGTATTCACGGATATTCCATTTGAATGGCTGAACTTTGTTCTCTTTTAATGGGCCCCGCTGCCGAAAACCAGAAAACGAACTGTACCGTACGCTATACACCGTTAACGTAGTTATACAAAATCCGTAATGTTTGTGTATAAGATTTTAACAAACCATCTTTCCGAAATTCAAAACATCCGTCTGTTCTTTTTACCCTCAAAGATGTAAGATGCCTTCATTATATAAAAATAATGACAAGTTTATTTTTATAAGTACTGGATTTATGTTAAGTTCACATTGTCCTACTTCTATAAGTGTATTAATTTTTTTATTTTATACAAGTCTCTTAGTTGAAATTACTTGAGTCTTATACTTAAAGTTATAATTTATTTCAGTTCAAATAAATTGAAAAATTTCCTGAATACTGCCAAACTTCTAAGCGTGGTTGCAGGAATGCCAGCAAAATAACTCGATTCCCACAAATTAATGCTCGAAATCTGAAATACTCAGACCATGGATTAATCAAGCGGTAGAATTATTCTAGATCAGTTATTCCGCCGGTAGGTATGCGTAAAGATGCAACGAAACGACTGCATCTCGTGGTAGGTACACCTGTGACCGCGTTCCTGTATCTCGCGAATACGTTGTGGCTTCATATTTAGAGGCGTGATATTAATAAACGGCGTCTGGCGTGGTTCGTTCGTTGAACGAACAAACCAGAATCGAAACGGGAGAAACGAAAACTCGACGAAAACAGGCAAAGGTCTGGAATCGAGCGACGTCTACGAAAGAAGAAAGAGAAAAAAGAAAGCGCGCAAGGGCCTTAAAGCGATTCTACAACACCTGGCAAAACACCTGCCAACTGCGTTTTCGTAAAAACACCAACCGCCCGTGTCGTTACGCGTCGAGTGCATGAATGCAGTCTGCAACGTCATTAAGCAAATCATGCGGATTTGTCTGTGTGAAATTTAATGGGTGTTCACTCCATCGAGCATGCCAGACCGGTGGTTTCTCGTTTTCTCCTCCCTCTTTTACACCCCCCCCCCCCCCACCACACCCCCCTGTCGTCCTTCGCCACCTACGTACCGCTACCGCGATCGCGATAAATTTATACGATTGTACTTTTTTGCGGCAGGCCATGGCGTACCGACGATTTATGGCACGATACTCGTTGCTTTTCTTTCGAAAATTCATCGCCGACCATGTATTTACCTTCTGAGAAAGAATGGTTTTCTAGATGAGTGAATTTTTCGTTCGACGATTAGAAGAATACATATGTGTCTTCGGCATCGTGAAATGAAAAATTCGTTCGACAATTTATTCTGGAAATACTTTATCGTACGATCGAGGAAATAAGAAAATTTAACCAATAAATTAATTTCTGCTAACTATTGAATACTCACTGATGGATGACACTAAAGTGACTATCGATTCATCGTTTGTTATTGATAAAACGATTATACAGTAGTTATTTTCTTTAAATATGAAAATTGTGCAAAATTTTTTATATTTCCAAATTTGCCAATTTCTTTTTAATAAAAGTGTCCATTTCATCATATCTTTGAAAAAGATCATAATTTGGACCGAGGTTGAAATCTAAATCCTTGATATACATAATTTTCGCTGTAAAGCGGTTGTTTGCTTCCCAAAATACAAATTCCTGGATTTAATCGCTAATTTCTAGTCTAAAGCGATCCCGTACAATATATACATTGTGGATTCGCACAACGTCAGAACCTTACTTAGCAAGCCAAGTTGCGCCGGAAATTGTACGTGCAACTTCTAACGACTCGTGTCGTTATTTCTGACCGAGTGAAACAAGAACATTGTACCGAATTACGAGCATATTCGAGAGCAAGATACTCTGTAACTTTGGAACTTTAACAAGCCAACCTCTGTGTTATACAACTTGTATCTTTACTTACATTCTGCTCTACGCTGTCCAAAAATTAATAATTGATCGTTACATGACAAATAAAGAACAATACTTATCGCACTATGTTTTATCGTCTACATAAGTTTATCATAGAAACAAGGCACTTCACGTTTTCACAAATGTTAAAATAACTTGTCCTCTTTAAAACAGTCACAGGTGATTTTACACGCGTAGAAGTTTTATTGTAACATGTATGAGAAATCTTAACCTTTTGCACTCGGAATTTTTTTTAGATGGTTTTCACTGCGTTAAGTAGTACACTTAATAGTAATAATAGTCCAGGAAATACCTAGTCTAGTTACACTCGTATCCCTCCGAAATCTCTGATACAGCTGCTTCGTTCTAGAGTTTGCCATCAGTCGGAACGAGTGAAAAATTTTCGACGCAACAATGAAAATTAGCCCCGACAGTTCGGCCTAACGTTTTAATTGCGACCAGCCGGAAAACCATCGCATGCCAGCGGCATTGCAGGCCTAGCCAGTTAACCGGTTGGTCAGCCTGCGCCTCTCTACCATCGAACCATCGTCCAGAACTATTCTCCATTCTGGTATTCGCAAACTAACTCGACTGGCAGACAGGCTGTCCGTGTCTGTACACACGTGTCGTGTGTATCAACGTGTTGGCCGGTTGGCGGGATAGATTGCCGCGGATCCGTTGTTAAGTTAGTTTGTCGTGTTCCGTGCTGCTGTCCGGGGAGTAATTCTGCTAATTAAATCGACGGGAGAAGGGAGGAGGTCGGGAGAGGTACGGATCGTGGAAAAATATAGGTTTCAACGAACGACGCTGCTGGGTCGCGTTCTGGGGAATTTTCGACTCTGAGTTTGAACGTTAGGTCACCACCGAGGTTCGAACTCGTCGCGAAAGTTACGAGTTTTTAATTAATCGGGAGTAATAGGACGGAATTGCGGCTTTCGGAGATATAAGTTTAATGATGCTTTACGACCGTGATAAACCTGATTAACTTTTTTTTCATTCCTGCTTGTTTCATCACTTTTCAACCATCTCCTCTTGTCAGTTTATTATCCAAACGCAAGATCCAACAGTCTACACGAAGTTACGTTTTGGTACTACATATGCTTTCAATGAAACATTATTATAATTGATCAATAGTCTGGAGAAACATTGAAATATAACTCGGCAAAGAACTGACTTTTGTAAAATAATTTCACGATACATTTTTCAATAAGCCTTAATGACAAGCTTAGGAAACATCGGCTTCAGCAACAAAATATCAAAGCCCGAGTTCAGTTTGCCCGAACCGTTCCATTAATTAAAACCGGCTGAGCGTGGCAAAAATTTTCACCGAAGAATATTCAAAAAGGGTCGATGGTAGAAGGTGGGTTCTCGTGCTGGAAAAGACAAAGGTATCGCGAAAATGGATGAACGTTCCATTATACGCGACGGTGAGTGGAGGAACGTACGTCACGCCGGTTCGAAAGGGTGTAGATGGGGTGAAGAGAAAAGGGACGTGCAAAGAGGGAGGATAAAGGGGTTGGGAGTCGACGGGGTCGGTTACCGCGCATAAACCTAGGCTGCGCACAATTACAGTAACTAATCACATTGTTTTCGTAGTAACGGTAGAGCGTAATACGTCATAACATCCTTGCCAACCCTCCTCCGGATCCGACCCCCTACGCCCACGATCCTTTGCTTAACCCGTGGTCGGGCGTTCTCTCTGTCCGCTTGGAAATTGTTGGGCCACATGACAGGGAAGTAGGAAATTTGTGTTGGGCCACGGTCAACGCAGAAGCTCGCCGAGCACGATGATGACAGACGGACATAAATACGTAATAGTGTTTACGCGTGAGCCCTCGCGCAAACTTAACAGCCGCCATAAACTGTCAACCATCCACCCGGGCTTCTGTTTCTGATTTACGATCGTATCAGTTCGTTTCCCATTCATTTTCTTACTATATTCGCGTATGGTGCATAGCTGTTATTCTTTCTCTTTTTTTCCCCCCTCGCAATTTGTCCGCGGTCCATCTCGCTAAATCAATGCCGCGAGAATTGATTGGACCGAATGAGCTGCTGATTTATGAGAATTCCCTGTAATATTTTGTTTAACTTGACTGATTTACCGACTGACTAACGTACACACGTGGTACTGTGTCAAGAAACGTGTCATCGGAACAGGTGTGTATACTACCACGATTTTGGGAAGATTAACTGTCGTATGTTCCTTATTAATCGGTCGAGGGTTACATTGTTGGCATTGTTCAGTTTCGTTCAACAATCTTCCAAACGGTATCGTAGGTTCATAATCCTTCATTTATCATCGGTTACGCGTAGCTTGCACTGTGTCATCATTTTGTTGGAATAAATATTATCTAAATCGTTGTGGTCTGTTTTGATGTGATAAATATTGTTGCATAAATAATACAGACAAATTGCACACGTATTCTTATTTATTATCTATTCTGAAGGGGTGAAAACAGCTTTAAAATATCTACTGCAATTTGGAATGTGTAGACTCTATATTATTTTTGTTCTGTACATTTCTGGGAAATTTGTTATTAAATCATCATTTCTTTTATCAAATTTACGACTCTTGTGTTATTAGTATAAAAAATGTTTAATTCTCCCATTGTAATAGGTACTGTACAATAATCAGATGTGCAAAGTAATTGTGTTTTGTGTCGAGCAGAATACGTGTTCTGCGAGTAACAATCTTCAGGCAGTAACAATCACAAAACTATGAAGTTTACACAGCTTTATCCGTGGATGGATTGTTTAATTTTGCATTCCCCAAAACACAATTCCACACCGGTACGACCAACATCTTGCCATCGTGGCTGTTCCGTTTAATTACCAAAAAGTGTACAGCCACGATTGTACGGTGCAACGCGCATTAAAAGCTGGCGGACCAGCAGAGATGTATTTTAAATACAGGAGAAATTGAAACGGATAAATTAAACGTGACGGCGCAAACTGTACGGAAAAATAAACTTTTTTTCTCTCTCTCCCTCTCTGTCTGTCTGCGTATACTACATAGCACCAAGTACGACCGAACGAAGAGGATTTGGAGTCTGTGTCAACGAAGAGTAGGCAAACCGAACTGAGCAAACGCGACCGGATGCGCATTGGTTTCGCTTCCCTATTTTTTTTTTCTCTCTCTACAGCTTTTTTTCCTCTCTTTTTCTTTGTCCCGTCACGCTCTCAATCTCCGGCCTGAAACGAAACTGCGAAGCGACATGCACGGAAAATCCGTGATACACATCGGTGTATCGTTGTAACAGAGAGCCTTCTGTCAGTCGGTGAATTTATGTTTAACGGCGGTGTTAAGAGGTGTACGGCGGGGAGAGATCGACGGCGGTTTTCAAAATCGACGATTACGAATCGACAGAAACTGGTACACGCAGTTGAGCAACAGCTTTTTTTATTGCTTGTCATTTTTATACAAAGACTGTTACCCGGAGCGTTTCGGGTGTTGGGAAATTTCCTACCGTCGACGATTTATTGATCTATAGACTCGTTCATTTACAAACATTGCGCCACGGTTATACCAAACTTTTTCCCTCCCCGCATACGTCAAGTTGAACCGGTTGTTGCGCCTCCACCCCTAACCCGTTCTATTTTTCTGCCTTTCGCGTGCTCCGCGTTCATTTTTCTGAATAAACCGAATCGTACGTTCCTTCTCCTAAATTGCTTGCAAATTGTTTCCGGCTTTTGAAGCCTCGATAATCGAGTGCCACGTTTTGTTTTCCGAATATAACAATGTTCTGATACAGTCACAATTATCGCGAATTATTTCTGTACAGTTTCATTTGTCCGCCGGTGACAGAATGCCAGCAACACAATTACCTCTCAATTTCTTCTTCGAATGAAACTTTCCGATTGCAAAAGAGAAGGTTTATTAGATATTGCTCTGAACAATAGGGAAGCTTGTTCGCGTTGAATAAAATTAATTAAATCAACACTGAAACAGCGAAACTGGACACAAAGCCCTCCAAAAAGTGTGTATCTCAGTATTTCGATTGTTAAGCAATAAAATTTTTAAACGTAAGGAATATTTTTAAATTTTAAAAATGGAAAAGAAGAATATTTCAACATTTAATTCTAATTATTAATTCTCTCCATGATCTTTAACATTAGAACTACCAGGTGGATAAAAATGACTTGTTCCAGGTTTCTTATTTTATATTACAAAACTTATCAAAAGGTGTTTACTAAAATGAGGAACCATTCTGTATTCTAATTCGTGTTTCATTCCTTATTTATCTTGTGTTTATTTTCATTTTAAAGAAAGTATACATTGAACGTCGGTAGTTCTAGTATTAATTGTTGTCCGAGGATTAAGATTTATAAAGACGGCATCTTCGATTGGCCACAGAGTTCTCTTGAGGATTGATCAAAGTCGAATATTCGTGCGCGCAAATCGAACGTATCGTTCATCAACAATTCCCCGGCTCGAATTGATAATATTCGAACTGCCAATTAGACAAAGTATACATTCCGTCCACCGATCCTTTAATCAGAATCAAATCGATCTCGCCAATTACGTAACAAGTGCTTCAACCCAGCGGTGCAGAGTTAACCACTTCTACGTTATACCATTCGTTACCAGCGAACGTGTTCCCGCAGTGGTTCCAATATTGTTAAAGTCCAACGTGGTGGAGGAATTCATTGGCCAGCCCAATAACACGCATCGTCGACCCGTAACGTTGCCCCTGTCCGAGGGAACAGTACCATTTTTCCAGCGTAATCGCGTCACCCATTAGCCCTTTCGCTGTGGCGTGTTTCAACCAAAATGCGCTAGCTGCACGTTCAACGATATTCGATCGTATGACGCCGAGCCAGATTACGTATCAAACAAAACGAACGTGAGTAAGCACCTTTGGACGAAGAAGTAGATGAACTACATAGGTAATGGTCCTGTGATCAGATTCCTTATATTTATGTATTGTATTATTAATATGGGTTATAATAAAAACAATGTCACGTTTCTTAAGGCTTGTATTTTACTTTGAGTTTAGGATTTTTTAATGTGAGTCATAATGTGTGTGTGTTTCATTGTATACCAGTCAAGTTTCAGTAAATTAAGATTTATAAAAATGAAGACATTTAATTTAATGGTATACTATCAGAAAGAAGACTAATTGAAAATAAGATCCAACTCTTAAATTTCGGAGTTTGGGTCAGTTCTGATCCAAACCTTGTACAAATTTCCAAACACTCGAAAATAACATCTCAAGTTTTAAAAAATGAAAGTGGAATAGAATAAAAGGTAAAATTTAAATTACCGCTGATATAATGATTCGACGGTTAAACAGCGGCTAAGGCTCGTCTGGAATTACGGTCGATGTTTGCAGTTGTGCAATATGGAAATATGATTAAGCACGATCGTGCATGATACTAAGCACGCGATAATAAGCCGTTCATGTTGACGATGACGTAGCATCGTACGATTTCGGCTTGTTACGATCAACCGATGACGCCGCCGATTCCGCGGGCACGGTCAATCAGTCGATTCAGACTACCGTCGGAATCGTAGCAGTTCGGCCGAAGATAATCGCGTTACCCCGACGATTCTGATTAGCGACGTTAATTAGAGAATAGCGATGATGCGTTGCACTGTCGAGAGCTTTCGGTGCTCGCCGCTTGCCCGCCGGCCGACGGCCTTCCAATTCGTGGAACTTAATTATCCGATTAGTCTACCTACGGAGCGCCACGATGTCCGTACCCTCCCCGTTCCCTTTCACCCTCTGACTATCTCTTCATCTCTCGATCGTCTCCTCGTTCTGCTTTGCATCTCGAGCACACTGTCGCCCTTTCGTTGTTCGTATACGAACATAATCGATTGTTTAATGATTCGACGCTCGATTAGTCAGGAATTATTAGTAGTCCAATTACTAGGAACGATGTTTAATCCTTATGACGTAGATACCGATTTTAGACTCTTGACAAAATATTGTAAAGGCGCGTTGAATTATTACTATGTCGTATTTGATTGTCGAATAAGTGTTAGCGTGGTTTACAAGTACACTCTACGATGAAATTATAGAGGAATTAAAGTTGAAATGGATGTTAATAATGATAAGTAAATGCTGGTGAAATTTTAAGAAGATTAATTGCACTCTAAACGGAGGTAATTACATTTTCAGATCATATCATTTAACGTGTACAGTATATAAACATATGGCTGTGTTTTCGGCATAGATTGCCGCAGTGAAAGGGTTAACACAGGTGTGCTATACCTTGCAACATAGTGTTGCAATTACTTCGTGAGGAACAATAATTAATCTTTCGCGACAATGAACTTTCATTATGCAGCGGGTGCTTAAATTATTCAAGCGACTTGTATAATTAATTTTATTATTTATGTTTTAGTTGTGGCTCTAATAACAAGCCGAATTAAATTTTTGATGTGTTTTTATTGAGCATAGAAATATAGGTATGTTTAATCTTAGATATTACATATAGATTACAAATTAAGAACACATATTTTTTATATCTCCTTTATTTATTTTAATATTTAGTGATCTAGGGTTAAAAATATAAATTAAAACTTAAATCAAGTATATTGGCAGTCTTTAATTCATCCCCTAAATATTAATTCATTGTGATGGTGGGAAAAATATAGGAATAGGACGAATTTGATTTTAAATCCAAGCAAGCAACAATGCATGAACAATCAGTATGTAAAAAGATGCGCGTTCGTCGCTTCATAGTTAATTTGAGAAACAAACGTCGACCCAAAGCTTTCGATCTCCTCTGTTTGTCGAGTAATCCCACTCGAAGCAATTCCTGTCGTTCTTCCCGGCTACTCTCAGCATCGAATGGCTCTCGAGCAAGACAGTCACGCATTTATTCAGCGAATAAGGCGGTCGTGGTGTTGAATCGCTTTTTATTTGCACGGTTAAGCCAGGCTAGCGGCGTCGGGGGTAGGAGAGGGCGTCGAAAAGGCGGCAGATAAAGGACCAGCCGCGCTTGTAAGAAATAATTGAAACGTCGGGGACGTTTGATTCATTTCCCGTGGCTTTTCTTCTCATTTTACACAGAGCCCTCGCGAATCGGTGGCAGACGCCGTGGTCAGGATTCCCTGGCGGAGTGCTAGAAATCGAGGGAGAAAAGAGGAACGAAGAGAAAATGTAGACGAGGGAGGAGGAGGTCGCGGAAGATCGCGCGATATGACATGAGAAACGTCAAAGACTACGGTATATCTGATTGGACGGGACATCTCGGCTCTATAGGAATGCACTTATCCGATTGGCTCTGCAATTCAGCCGTGTCAACTTCTTTTTCCGATGCGTCGTTCCCTGTCTCACCCCTCCCCTTCCCCGTTCGTTTCCTGTGCTCCGACGGGACCGACAACCACCCGTCGCGTACTTGATTCTGTTTCATATCAGATAGGATTTGAATTTCTTTAAAATAGAGAATCCGTCCGGCGACGACGCGCCTTGCAGATGACTTACTTTTTTCTCCCCCTCGCTGGAACGCATCCCGCGAACTGCAAATAGGAAAGTTTCCCTTCGCGTCGTGACTTTCGGATATTTACACATATCGTGACCCGATTCTCCGCCTCGGGCGCGTGTTTTAAACCTTCTTAAAGGATTTCGGCTTGTCTCGAACCGGCACCGGCTCTATTGTCATTTCATATTCAATGACCCTCCGGAACGGCGTGTAAATGAAAAATGTATCGCAGACACGGTTGTTCCGAACGACCGTTGAAAACGCCTGGAGAAGTAAGTCCCGCTTCAGCAAGTCGTTCAAACAGCGCCTCCGTACTTATCGAGAAACGGAGCCGTTTTTTCGACAAACTTTTGCGCCCGTGCTTGCCTCGAATAGTTTATGCATGCTCTAACGGCGATGCAGTTTTAACTCTGCAACGGTATTGTTGGAGTGAAATTGAATTGTGAATCGAATCAAATACTTTTGGCTTGCTTGATGTCTGTCTAAGTTTTAAGAATTGTTTAAGCAGGAATGCTCAATAAATTTAAAGCTAGTCCAATAATTCCAATAATGTTTTCAAGGATAATATAAAATACAAATTGATTTGTATACATTTAATAAAAATTTATTACGTTGATACGCTACAAAATATTCAGATTCCCAATTTTCAGATTTTTTAAATTCATCTCATATTCATTTTAAATAGAATTTTTAAGGTATTTCAGAATTCCAATTATAAAATAACTTCATGAATTTACAAGGAAGGATTAGCAGATTAATTTCGATAAACCGTTCGGTGATTATCCGACTGGCGGTTGAAATTTCTTTGCACAGAAAAGATCGTTTCACTCATAAACATCGTCGAAGCACGTATGGCGTTTCATTAGCCGGTATAATGTGTTTATTGCCATACCAACGGTACACCAACGCTGTATGCATACCGGAAACCATGAACCCCGCTACAATCACGTCGTCCTTCCATCTCTTCCCCCTTTCTTGTACGGTACATACGCATACACGACTGTCTGCGATGGTGAACCTTGGTCGAACCGGTCATGAATAGTGCATGGTGGTCCATGGTGGTACATGGGTGCCGTACGTGGTGTAACGTGCAACAACCGAGTCGTTCCAGCTACCTGCTCGAGCTGGATCCGCGCGACGAATTGAATGGTATCACGTCATCCAATGTACAATGTGTCCCATATGTTCTGTGACGTGTCATGTCGTTTTGACTTGACGTTATTTATGCCCGCGTTATGCGCACGCTTTATAGCTCGCCCTGCTCTTTCTGAAATCCTCGCCTGCATTCTCCTCTTTATACTTAGCACTGTTATTCGCGTTGTACCTATTCCCCCCCTTTGTTACTCGTTGATTTTAACATAATTTGAGCAAGGTATTCGGACAGAAAATTTATTAGAACGATAAATATCGCGTTAGAAACAGTTTCTTGCTATGGCACGGGTAATAACATGGTTTAAGGGCTATATGTATAAACCAGAAGAATGGATGAGAAGCAGATGTCAGCGACACAAAATTGCAATTAGGTATACGATGTGTAACTTTTCAAGGCATGTATGAATTGGTACACGAAGGAATTTGGTTACGCTATAAGTTGACTAGGTATTTTAAGTATCTATTAGTTCCTTTGAATTTTTTTTCTTTCAATTTTTTCACTACGTTCTATTGTAATTTACATAGTAATAATATAAAGAATATGATTTAGAAATCCAACTACCCCTAAAAATATAGCAAACGTAGATTATAGGGTGTTAAATAATTTTCTTTCTTATTTTCTTTTCGTCCGTTTGTATCTCTCTATCAACACATTTCCTCCAACTTTTCTTTTCATTATCGACTCATCTTTATCTATTACGTTGCTTCCTCTCCTCTATTTTCATCAATCTTTCTCCGCTAAGTCCACACTCGGTTCCTTAGCTTCTTTCTCGATGCATTCAATGCACCCCACGATTCACGTAAACTCGTGCGGAAACTTTTCGTTTAACTACTCGTACACGAAACGCTTCGTGCACTCGCGTTCCTCCTCGCCGTCAAAGTTCAGCCGTATCTCTTGGACCTGTTTGTTTACAGCCTGGAAGTATAACTCGTGAAATTTCGAGCAATTTATATGTTTCGACTGGCGCTGACTCTTCTCAACGTCGTTTCCTTTTTTCATTTTCTTTTTTTAATGACCCAGCGTTTGGTACTTCAATGCCTTGGAAAATTGTTCGCGATTTTTCATCGTTCCGTATCGACGAAAGGAAACGACCGAAGTTGAATCACAATTTTTTACGTTATCCCCCTATTTTCGGTTCACCGTGGGGTTAAGCAAATTTGATCGCGTTTATCGTACACGAGATTCAGAGTGTAATCGATCAACGCTGAATTGTTTACTTTCATCGTAGCAAGAAGTATAAATTGTCTGGGGAGATTGTTTTTCACGGCGCGACGTCCGGTGTCAGGAGCGTTAGGTCCTCCGTTGGATATTTCGGTCGAGTCGATAAATAAAAGCTCGTCTCATCGATTCCCTGTTCGGCATTTAACTTGCTTTGACGACAGAGTCCCGGCTTACGGAATCCTCAAAGCATGGACCGTCTACAAAGGACGCTTGGATTTCCTCTTTCTGGTGAGATCCATCGAAAGAAACCGGATCCACCGCGTTCAGTGTTCTACCCGCCCCGCCTTTGTGACGCAAGGGACGTAAATCCGTACTTCTCGAATGTCCGTTATATGGTCCACGGAATACGATTGTTTCCAACGGAGCGAGGCTTTACGCGATCGCTTTCGCTAACGCCGGAACATTTTTCTTCCTCCCTCCTTAAACATCCTTTGTAAGCGCTTCAAAAGGATTGTTGTCCCGCGTTAGCTACATAGACAGTAAAATAATCGCATCGATACCCGCGCAAAGAACCGGGGTAATAGGTACGATACGATATTTCGTTACGATTTTCTGAAGAATATAACGATACCGTCTTATTCTTTTATTCATGTCAATTTGCGAGAATGAAAACGTTAACACAAGCCATTGCGAAGACTTTGATGCGATACATGGAATCATACGAACTTTAATCCTTGCACGATGGAATCGAATTAATTAATTTGCTTCAATTTCCACTTTGTAACTTAGTTGCTGTGAGTCGAGGGTTAAAAGAAGGAACTTTGGGTTCTAATAGTGGTTTCATTATAAATGTCTCTAAGCTGGCAGAGAAAAATGGTATAATAAGAATTTGTATGATTTGCCTTAACAATGACTACCACCAACTACCAACGTTTGCCACCAACGCTCCGCTGCGAGAAGCTTTCGATTTTGTCCAGTTTCGCGGAAACAAAGTTCATCCGTCGCGACGATAAAATAATTAAAACGCATGGCGTCCGCTCCGTTCGTCTTGTTCAGTTCAGCGTGCAAATGAAATACTTTTCATTCTCTTCGCATTATCTTTCGTTTGTTTGCCCGTTTCGCTCGACTGCCGCGCCGCGCCGCGCCGTTTTTCCCGCGTCGGCGGTGCAAACGACGCGAAAACAATTCTCGGGTGGCCGTCGAAGGAAAAAGCGGCGACGAAAACCGGACAAGTTGTTGGCCGAATACGCGTGGCCCGCGAGCGTGAACGGCCAAAGAAACGCGAGCCCGGATTACACGGTTAGCAGAGATTAATCGCCGCGTTGTGTTTGCGTGATACGCGGGAATTTTGTAACAGGATGATTGAAGTTGCACGGAATGATCAACTGCCGGGTCGGTTTTTGTCGCGAGCCCGGCTTAATCGGCAACGACCGCGTGAGTTATGAGGAACATAACCGGGGAAACGGTAAAATATTGACAAATTCGCGAGAAACTGTGAATAAATGCGCAGCCACGTTCACGTGTACAGTGAATTTTTATGCGATGTGCTAATACATGTTTGACGAAGTGAAATATGTATATTGATTACCAGCTGAGACATTTAACACAAAACACTCGACCAACTTATTTGTTTGCGGTGACAGATAACAAATATTTTCGTTAAATATTGTTTGTTTTTAAAGAAGATATGTGCAAGTGGTAGAAGATACGTGGTTTTAGATGACTCACCCTGTATACGAGAACCTGAATAATTTACGAACAACTCCATATATTGCATAAAATTCTGTCCTGATTTTCTAGCGTTCCGCCGAAAACGGTGCATTCTTACACGCGAGCGGAAGTCGTGGCCGTCGCGACGTCTCGTTTCGCGTTCGATAACGTAACTCGATATCCGAAAATGTTATGCAAATTGGAGTATCGCGATCGCCCGGCTGCCCGGTCGAAAATTTTCAATTCGCATTGCAGTTGCATTACATGCAAATTAGCATTTAACAGAATCGTTACGCCACGGCCGTATTTCCTTCGATTTCACGCTCTCTCGCAAAAATGTATTCGCGAACTTAATCTGGGTCACTCGTGAACGGGAAACGCTCGTGTGTGTACGGCTACGACAACGGTGAAGCGGACGCTTATTGCGGGCAAAAGCGGGGACCGACTCTCATGGGCGGGCAAGTTAATATTTTACGCAAAGGGTCGAAAGCAGGGATTTGCGAAGGGTGGCTGTCGCGGAATTGATTGTAGCAAATTCTTACACGCGCTCCCCCTTTTCGAGCTGCTTCCCTTCAAAGCGGCTTCGAGCTTGTCAAAAGTAGGGCGGCCGTCGCAGTCGCGTGCTGTGGTAAATTTTGCGTGGTTTCAGTGATTTGTGGTCTGTGCAGCATATTTTTCGCACTGTCCAATATATATTATAATCATATAACAATAAATTTAGCCTTTCAATGAATAACTTAATACCTGGCTAAAGTTAATCAAAATGTTTGTTACATTAAATCCTTCAATTAGTGTCGTTCATTAGACAATATCCAAGGAATTGTAAGAGTTGCACGATCTCGGTACAATTTGCCTTCATTTTTTACTGCGATAAATTAAGCAACGTAAAGTATTAAAGTTGAAACGAGGATTTAACGAAAACGGAATGAGGTAAAGATCGAGCGGGCGCTTAATTAAAAATTGAACTCATTTCAGAAAACAGTGCAACAGAGAGGAGCTCTTTAGTTGTGTAGCTTTTTGTTGTGCAATTTAAAGGATCAGACGGAGAATGACCAGAATACAAAGGCGGAAGTTACTGTGAGGTGGTCAGCGAGTACTCTCTGCCATTAGGGTCTTCTCTGAAACACAACTGCGAAATCCGCTTAACTACTTTTTGAATAATAACGAATGGCGCGTATGACAGCAGCATGGGAGCACGGTATTACGAAAAGGTCAGACTTTATTTCTTTTACAAAGTGGAAGGAAACTTGTCTTAACAAGCTGCTGCTGCAAAACTATTGTATGAGTAATATTTAAAATACTAAAACAGAATTCAAAATAAAATATTTGAAAAATTCAGACAATTTAGAATTTAACTGGTAGGCAGATGTTAGACACAATTTGAACTGAATTTGTTGGAAATAAAAATACCAGCTTCAATGTGACAGTCGAAATGTTAACAAAGAACGTTTGCTTGGAAAGAATTTTAATTTTGTTCTATAATGGCTGACCACCTACTAATAAAAAATTTTGTAGAGGACTTCAAGCTTTTTATATTCTACTTTTTGCTCAATTAGCATCATTCTAGAGCATCATTGATAAAAAATCTTATTTCGATTCAGTTTTAAACCTCGGCTTCGATTCGAGCGAAATGCGCGATTAAAAAGTGTTTAATCCAGGGGAAAAATATCAGTGCGTAGTTTCGGGGCCAGAAAATGCTTCAAACAAAAATTTTGAACGAAACGCTGAAGCGCTCGGAAGTATCCGTTTCATTCGCAACAGAGCGACGCGGTCGAATGAACTAAGAGGATGGACGGTGATAAAATGCAGGCATCCACTTTCATCCGCAGAGGATGCTTGAATTTCGAGGAGATACGTTGTTCGACCAGCGGTCACGAAAATCTTCCCGAATTTCTTCCTCTTCCCTCCCCCGTCCGATCGCCCCTCTTTGTTTTTCAAGTCGGCCACTTCCTGCTCGTAAATGCGCATAATTCGCACGAAACCATGATCCGCAAGAAATGTAAGAGAGATAAATTTCCTGGAATACAGGAAGGGCGGCGAGAACCGGAAGAATTGTAACGATTTCTCTTCTTCCCTCGAACTTCTGGCCAAATGACACGGCAATCGGTGTACGTTACGGACGCGATCGCTCGAGAACGCGCTTGCGAATGGAACGGCGAAAAATATCGGGGAGGAAGCGTTCGGGAGTCACGTTAGCGAGGAAAAAGCGAGGGAGTTGGAATTTTTGGGTGGTCACGGTTCGTTCTCGGGGTAGCTCGTATAAGTTTAAACTAATACAAAAGCGAATTGAATAATTTTGGTCGGACAGTTGCACGTGGCCGAACGAGCGGCGGGAAAATTGCAACGCGGCTGAAACAACGGTACGGTTGCTTGTCTTCCTCGCTGGCTTTAACAGCGGATAAAACGAGGATGCGGAGGGGAGAGGTCGATTCGCAGCTCTTCCGTTTTATTCTTTCGTCACGGCGCCACGTCGTTGTTTTGCCCTTAGTGCGCGCATGTGTGCACTGGCCTTTAGGCAAATAGCGCGTTACTACCCTTAAAAAGCATCATCCAGTCTCGTTTTTCTTTTTTTTTTTTTTTTTCTAACGTTTCTACTCTACTCCGTAGCTTCACCGACATGATGGAAACAGGACGATGAAAATCACGCTTCGAATCTGCTGCAAAGTTGAACAGTTTCCCGGAAACTTTTGAAAATGGGTAGAAAGGAATTAGGTCGGCGGAAAGGGGTAGAATGAAAAGAGTGGCAAGATACGCAACACGGAACTGAACTATACAAAAGTCGAAAGTAAAAAATGATCCAGAACCTAAATAGTAGAGGATTCTACCAGTGAAAAAAGCGAGGGTAGCAGGGGGGTGGAGGGAAAGGAAAACTGCAGTCGGTTTTGATGGGAAATAAATAAAATAAGTAGTTATATTCTTTGGCGATGTAATCGATGTAATTGTATAATTTCTGTACTGGTTTAACGTTATCATTAATTAATTGTGTATTAAGTTTTCGATATTTTTATAGGATTTAATAATTTAAGTCCCTTTCAACATTTATGTAATTGAAAAAATAATCTACGTTCGACAGTAATTTTCGAATTCGTTCTAATTAAAAAATATATTATACATTACTGCATAAAAAGTTTGGTGCATTAATTTCAAATTAAATGATTCACGTAGAACGTCTGTAAAATATTTTACATGATGAAAAATGTTTCGAGATGTATTTTGTTCTTGATTAAAACATACACCTATACACCTATACTTTATTGAAAATCGAAATGAAGATAAAATTTAAAACATACGTCTTCTGTTATCTTGGCTTATTCGTTTCAAAACTAATGTAAAAGCTTTCTTCTTACTTTTATCTACTTTTATTCAGTAATAATTAACTGGAAGCTTAAACAGGGCAAAGAAATGAACATATTAATATTTAAAGTTATATTCGTACAAAACATGGAATTGACCATTAAGAAGTGGCATTTAGATCATTTTGTTCACCTCTTTTCCAATCATTCTGTAATTGGTATTTTCAATGCACGATCGGATTATATAGGAGAATTAAAAAAATGTCGGTTCCCCTGTGTCATTTTCAATTAACAGCGCGCCTCTACGATCCTCGTTGGGTTGTTTAATCGGGAATGCCGTTAATTTCATTTTTAACCAGTTGTAATGCAGCAATTACGATGGCCCTGGCTCATTTTAATTTACACGTAGCGAGCGGCCGTTCGCAGTAAACGTTTCACTCGTTTAATTTACAATCGCCGCTTCGTGACGCGCCCCTTTATCTCCCCCGAGGTGCGAAATTAAAATTTTATGACGTGCTCTAATTTCCATTAGTCCAGTACAGTAAGTGCACGAGCCGTGTTGACCGAATGTTAGGGCCTTCCAATGTAACTAGTTAACCCAATATTGATTCAGGAAAACCATAGTCTCTAATGAATTCTCACCTGATTCTGTTATTATTGGACAAACGTAGAAGAAATTTAACAAACTACAAATGACAATTTCGTTATAACTCATTTGAAACTGGATCCTTGTGCTTTAAATATGCTAAGCAAGAAATTTTTATTTGTATTTCTAATTTTGTATAAATTTGTAATATAGACGTTTATTATAAATAATATAAAAATATGTGATGTGAATATCTTTAATTACTAGGATTTATATTATCAAATACTTCAAAAACTAGGAAAACCCATAATTGATCGTGGTATAACCTTTTATTATACGTTAAGCAACGAAGAAGTTGCCCATCAAAAATTACAGAACAGATTTTACCGATAAGGTGAGGAGACACTCCATCAAAATCGTTAAATGACGTGTCCTCGAACCTTCGGCCAAGAATATCGCTTTTGTACCCGGTGCTGTGCCCGGTTACGAAAGGAAGCGGGACAGGACATCGATGTTCGCCTTTTATGAATTAAATTGGAATCGAAAGACGATAATTACAGCGGCTTAATGGTTGCTTTAAATACGGACAAGCACTCGATCCTTTTCGTTCTCTCGTTCTGTGGCACGGCGAATAATGTAAACTGACTGACAGACGAAGGAGAGGCCAGAAAGGGATTGGGGACATACAATGGCTTTCGATGCCTCGAAGGTAGACGATAAAAGGAGTTGGGGGGGCGAGGGAGGAGGGGGTCAGCAAATGGATCTCCTCCGCATCCCGGGGACCGGAAATGAACGAAATGGCCGCTAAGCGAAAAGGGTTCTCTTCTTTGAACGGTTTAGGAATGGACAGAACAAGTCTCTGATAACTGTTGCGGGGTGAACACAGAATTTTGATGCTTGATTCTTTTTTCGAACGTTTATTGTTTCTTCACACACTTGCGTTTATTTTCAAATAAAATGAGCGAATTTAAAAAAATTGTTATCTTTACGGCACATTTAATTATTCTAAATACTATAGTTTTCTTGTTATAAATAATTGTCCGTAATTATCATTGAATTATATACACCTTTTTCTCTCATCTAAGTGTTGGTCACATAAAAGTGTGGTTTCAAAAGAATTATTTTTTCACTTTATCGTTCGAACTTTTTAAAGTCATTTTCCTTCCAATTACTAAGTAATTGTTTGTGGAACTATTTTTGTAGTAGTATATGTGGTCACGAGAATTCAATTTCACCTCCCTTAACTCAATATTCGAGAAAAATGAAAATTCATTATTTAAAGTGGTCGGAATAAACAAATAAAATTATTTTTCACATTTTTGCGAAGCGGAGTAACAAAGAAATGAAAAAAAAAGCACATAGGACATTTTAACGAGGCAGAGTAGAGTTATTCTTTTTGATAAATTCGAAGCTAAACGAAGCAGCCACTTCGCGAAATATATTCGATGACGTAGTTTCTGAGATTCGACTGTTCGTTTTTTATTCTGCGCGACCACGACCAACCGCTTTATGCACAAGAGGGTAGTAATGACTACAATAAGGTCTGAAGATGATACGGCATTAGTGTCGAGTACGATGGCTCGCGTATTTGTCAATAGGTGGCTGTTAATGACAGGGTGCCGTTCCTCGTCTCGTAATGTTCCTCGGATTCACCCCTATTTTACTCACCCTTCGGTGCTTACCTCTGTCTCTCTCTCCCCTTCGCTACCGCACGCTATCCTTGTCCTCCATCACGCTAACCCTACTGAGCTGACTACTTATCTATTCGATTATAATCCTTCTAGGTTTCAACTTATTAATTACGTGAATTCGAGGGACAGCTGTCGATGCGTTTCACACGTTCATCCCCCTTGTGCAAAATAGTAATATCGCATCTGCAGATCGAATTATTATTTCTGTTTTTGCTTCTGTTCCGATCACTGTTCTGTCCATCATTAAAGAATAAAATTTAATAGATTTGTTTTCATCATAACAGCATATAATCTTATTATTTATTATGGGCATCTCTTTTTAGCAAAATAAATGTCTATAAATTTTGTATTCTTTGATTCTTTGAAATATTTTTAATGATATTCTGTGATTTATGATTCCTAAAAATTATAAATATTGTATAGAGAATATTTAAAATACAAAGCATATTCAAAGTGTTTTTATTATTTATTTTATAACCTAAATAGCATCCAAAACTTTCGTTCAAAGATCAGTATTTTCATTGCACATTGTAAATTTCGTACTCAGATACATCTTCTTTCTTTGGAAACTTGTCTTCTGTTCAGAATTTATCTTGTATTCAATGCTGATATGTATTTGAAAAAACTACGACTGGCCACTAGCCAGTTTTCCCCTTGGTTGTATGTATTATAATCTCGAACTATCTTCAGTTTTCTTGTCCTTTTACTACTTGCATTACTCTGCTGAAATATGCTTTGTAAAATAGTACATTTCGTGACCATATGTTCTGCGAAATAGTAGTCTCATTTGACTGTTTTTGCTTTATATTCTTTTGCAAAACATGAATATAACTGATTTCTGTCACATCATAGCACCTTGCCTTCAAAGACCCTGTATGTAATTTAACATGTTATAAACAACAATAACAAACTTTGAGAAACTCTAGTCTAATAAACTAATACCAAATTGATGTAGTACCAGAGTGTAAGAGGCACTGGAGTAGAACAAAGTGTACTAATGAAAATTGTACTTGAAATGAAATTTACTTAATAAATGCCAGTGTCCTTGATAAATGTGATACAGCAGCAGATGAAATAATATGTAACGTATGCGCAAGGTAATAAAACTAAATTGATGGCGCTTGAAGCGTTACACCACTTGCCTTGTAATGAAGGTAACCGATAAAGACAAGGTAGACAGGGATGAGGGCTCGTAAGCAATAAACTTAGGGCTCAGGACGCACAGGGATCATGCCACGGAGGGCTCTAAACATTCCGCGCGTCAATAAGGCGTTAAGCGCAGTAGCTTTATTGCCTTTCGGCCAACCAGCACAGAAACGGGAACAGCCTTTATGAGCGCCAGGCTTAGGCCTTCTCCTGATGCTGGTTAAGTTTCTCGATCGTTATCGAGGTGCAGCCATGGCCGTTATCGTATCTAAACCGTACGAACGTAGACCATCCTCAAACGAATTCACCTTCGTTCGCATACCATGACGTCCCGTTAATTGCCTGCGTCTCATTAATTATCTGTTGTGTAGCCTGTGACTTCGTTGCAAAGTTTGCGATAACCAACTCTGTTATATCTTTAATTATAATAGAAATTGTACTAAATAATTTTGGAAGTTTAATTTCTTTTAAATCGATCAACGATTGTTCCAAATGTCGATTGATACTCGGTTTAACTTTCTACAGTGTTCGAATTACTATTTGTTTCTCTGTCTTTCGACAATAAATCGTCGAATTTACTTCTACAGTACGAAGCCGCTGTCCCGAGAAACGAATGTTCAGGAAACGTTTCCTGGGGAAGCTGGATGAAACACCTACGCAAGGATTAGAACGTGGAAATAGAACTGTACGATGAAAGTTTCAACAAACGTCTAACTGCGAAACTGGGCAAACATTACGGCAAATGTATGGTTAGTAGAAACGGCTAACAGGAAGCCAGCTTCTTTGTAGATTTCAGTCCGTCGACTTTCAAACACGATGTTCGAATGTAAATTGGATTCTCACCGGAGAAGTTTCACGGTAAACACATTTGGTACGGGATCGTTTAGCAGTCGCGTTATCTTTTCTAAGCCAAACCGGCCGCGATTAAAGCGCAGCCAATTTCTTCACGGTCCGATGGTAACGTTGAGAGATCGTTCGTCGAGTTTGGCAAACTTGAAAATACCGATTTTTCCCGATGGCGTACCGCGCAGAAACGTTTTCGAACGCGTTAACGCAGCCGTTCGAACTTTTGTGATAAACCATTAACGTTGGTCCACGGTATCTTTCGAAAACCGCTACGTGCATTCTAATGGCCAAAGTTTCTTCTTCGACGCGTTACTGCTTGACGCAAAACGCGCGAATTTTCGCCACAAAAAGTTCCATCGTGAATTGAGGTACTTGCAAATTGAAAATCGATGACAAGATTCATAAACGAAAATTCGCTGAAGTTTTCTCGGCGAAGATAGAAAATGAAATTATAGAAAATAATAAATTAGTAGTACCTGCAGGGGAAAGTTATTTTAACAATAAAATAACCTTTTATTTGCGTTTAAATCGTATTTGATTCGTTCATTGGGCAGTAATTACATTGTAAACCACTTCACTGTGTTCTTCATCGAATTTATATTGGGATTTTCCATTTTACATCATTTAATTCCGAAAGTAGAGCGAAAGTAAGTTTTGAACCCTCCTTGTATCTTGTATTCTGCCAACATGCCTGAAACATATTTGTTATCGCAGTAAATCCTATCTGGGGAACCTCTTCCCCGGGTTCGCTTTTAAAAAAGTAAGGTTTCACCGTAGAATCGCTTCACTTTCCTTCGCCAGACTTCTTTCGTGAAATAAGCTCACTGATATTGTGTAACAAGATTGTCGAACACCATTAAGGTGCATCATCAAGAAGGAAGAAGCAGAAATAATAAATCTTAAGCAAAATGGTAAGAGCGTTTGTTCATCTTCAACCCTCCATATTCTCCTTGACGTTGTTAGAGCGGCGGGAAGAAGCTGAAGCCACTATCTGACGGGACCTCTTCGAGGAAATCTCGTATCTTTCGAGGCAAAGAAATATTTACATAGCTGAAAGCATAGAGGAAAACTCTTACGGGCGTTCGCGTTTGCGACGAATTGCAAACCAATGCAAATTCTACCCTGACCGCGCTTTTCAGAGTGGCTTCAGACTAAAATCCCAGGGTTCGTAGCCCGAGTGCTGACTTAAAAAAATCAATTAAATCACATCCCTTGTGTTTGTCTACGTTCTCTTGGTGTTCCTGTCGTTTTCCACTTGTTTCATTTCCATACTGGGACCAAATTATGTGCCAGATGAAAATCATTCATTCGCAATCATTATGTTTGGCACTTTAACCAAGGAATAATGTTATGATAGCTGTAATTGCTTCGAGTAATTTTATGGGACTTTATATTAGTTTCAGTAAATTTCCAATTAGTATTCTACGTTGATAGGATTAACTGATAATAAATGTTATCAGGCTAAACCGATAATAAATGAATTGAAAACAAAAATGTAGTTACTAAATAATAATGTATCTACGCTTAAATCTCTTAAAGCACAGATTTTGTTTCATATTTACTGCCCAGAAACATACAGATTATTTGTTGCTTAAATTTATGTAGGTAGTGTGAACATTGTAACATGGTTTTTACATTTACAATGGTATACGTGGTACTTTTATCGAAACATGGAAATGAAAGCGACAGATGAAGTATAACATATGTTACTCTACTTCAAATATTAAAATTTATTATCTATTTGGACAAAAATAATAATAACGAAAAAAGCAATAAATTCAAGTTCAAAAGTTCAATCTAAAGGCTGAAAAATGGCCGAATGTATTCTATTTTGTAAGGCTAGCCCAATGATTTCCATAGTAGTTTCCAAATCTTAATTATTATTTTACATTTCGTTAACGCGAACGTCTAATTGCCTTACAGCTTCCTCTTGCTTCTTTCTTCTCCTTCCTCGTGTCGATCTCTTTGACCTAAAAACTTCGATCTTCCCCGTTCGCCGCTTTCTCCGCTAGCAATCCCTATCAGGGATTTCCATTTATTCGGCGGTCACAGGTACGCGAGCTGGGATAAAGAGGCGACGAAACCGCGTGGAAAGAGCACGTCGACGACGCGTATGAGAAGAAGGTGCACGATAGAGAAGAAAGACACTGGCAGATATCGCGTCGTTTGCGCTATCAGCGCACTTAAGATCTTGCGGTTGGCGAGAGGATCGGAGGGTACGGGTCCACGAGACAGAGAGGAAAGCTGAAGTAAAGCTCGAAGAGCAGCTCGGTGTCGTAGTTACGCGATAGGCAAGCGTAGAAACGAGCAGGACGATGGTTCGCAGTTGCGACGTCGACGTCGTTGAGAACGATGGTGTGGCGATAGGAAATGGTGGAGCTGGGTTGAATATTCATTCGCGTTACATATGGATCAGCCTTGAGCGGCATGGCTGGAGCGAGCTAAGAGCAAGAGAGCGTGGCTAAGCGTTGGAGAGAGTGTTCACCGCCTACGGATTCGAGCTAAGGGCTTGAATATTACGTTCTTCTCGTCCTCGTTCAACTGGGTTGGTAGATGGTATGGTGTCCGTTGAAAAAAGGCAATCACCTCGACCAGCGGTGTATGTAAAGGTGTCTGATAAAAACGATATTTTCTTGCGACGTACTACTACTAGTAACTGTAACATTTGTTATAAGCATCATTTGGTTTATTTATTATATTTGTTTTAAGTTATATTCTTTCATTTAATGTTATTTTATGAAATGACAGTGGGATTTCTAATTGTACGTTGGTAGTAAACGTGCTAACACTTCAAGATAGCTTCCTTTATTCTTGACCGCATATGTAATTGAACCCTTCAAACAAATGTAACAGGACCCTCAAAATTGAATTTGTCGATAAGAGCACACCAAGCATAAGAGTACGTTCCACGTATAGATTGCTGATGCGATTCAAGGGACTGGCTACGACCATTGCTCCGGATTCGATCCTTATTGAAAACGTAACTTCTCCTACGTCGGTAGGGGCGCGTGACACGTTTACTTTTCCTCGAAGAATCTCGTTCGATTTCTAAGAAAAGGAACCGGGCGAACTTCTATCCGCCGGTGAATCAAGCTTCGGAAATATCGCTTGAATCGTTCACCCTGCCGACGATTACACGAGTTCCTGGAGAAAATAATTTTTGTTTGAATGCTTCCGAGGATCGATCCTCGGCGAGCGCAACTCGACGGAGCTCACGGTACTCGAGGGGGTCCGAAGGTTTTAGTAGAAACGGTTGAAAGTTGGAGGAGCATTGCAGCGCACCCAGAAAGAAATTTATGGCAGTTGGGTGAGACTTTATGCGATCTGTTCCGAGAAATTGTTTTATGCGCCCCGGCTCGCTTTGATACCGTCGGTTCGAAGAGATACGCGTGTGTCCCTTTCCGCCATCAATTACCAGCTGTCCCCGAACTCTATTCCGCGATCACGAATATGCAAGTCGCGCGTTCACATTTCGCCCAAGTTAAGACTAACGAATAAAGTTGATAACTGATGTATTTAAAACAGATACTGAACTATGACACCCACAGCGAATGATTTCTTTTCGTTTCGTAGTTTATTACCCTGAAATCAATACTAAACATGAACGCAAAGATATTTACGAATTTTTACTTTAGCATCAACGTGTTAAGAGTTGTATGACCCAGTTGCTTACAGTTAATACTGTTTCAGGCTTTAGAGTGTAAGCTGTGTTCAGCAGAAAAGTATTCTGAATGTTCCGTCAGTGTTGCAATTAACTCCATGAAGGATTCTGACGAAACGTTGGGAATACTTTCCTATTGAACGATCGAAAATTAAACGGTATTAACTTTGGCTTTCATGATTTATACCCGTTGTTAGAAAGAAGGAATCGAGTTTTAAAAGCTCGGTAATTTGTAGCATAAGGTACTTCGTGAAACTGAAATAGCATCTACTTACAAACTTTAATTATGTACGTAGCAATGAAAAGTAGGAAGAACGAGGAACTTAGGGGTTTTTAAATCCAAATCTTCCACCGCTGGATATTTGCACAGAGCAATAAACCACCCTTAGACGTGTAACCTGAAAACATTCGAGGACATTCTTAACATTTATTTTCCGACAATTGTTCGAATTCTCGAATGGGCGGTTTAGAATCTCGATGGTAAAGAGCCAATTGGAAAGAAAAGGATTTTCCAATAAATCAGCGTTTCACCAATCACCGTGGAAATTCGACTGGTACACTTCAGGTCTAATACAATTTAGAGTTTAACGACTGGACTACGGTTTCACCATTTATTTTACTCTTAGGTGTTAAAAGTGTATTGATTATTTGATCAAACCTTCACCAACAGTATGTGCATCCTTAATTAACCGTTTCATATCACGCCAAATAGAATCAGTTCTAGCGGACGGTGTTCTTTGCGCAGCGCGATAATTTATCAGCAATATTTTTCACCAGCACGTTCCCTCGTCGTAATTTGTTTCGTCGCGTTAGACGACGAAAGTGGAAGACGTTTATGTCGAGGCTGAGACATCTTTCGGTTTCTTACGTCCTAAGTACCGTCCGCGCGGCTCACTCTGTCAACGAATGACGACAAAGCGGATGGTTGTCTGGGGCAAAACGAAGAAGAACAGAAGGGCGCTCGCAGTATTCCTGGTATGCGCTGAAGCAGGTTTGCTTTGTCCAAATTTTTGTGCTCATTTATCTACACATTTGTTCCTCCAATCCCCATGGTCCTCCGGTGGATGGAACACTGTCACCCTCCTTCTGTCAACGGTTTTCATTTCTGTAGTCAGCACGCGTCTAACGAGCCACGGCCGGTCCCTTCCATCCCTCGAACACCGAAATGCCTTTGTTTTTGCTGACTACCTTGCGATAGTGTCCTAAGCGCGATTGCAATTTCCACGAGTTTTTCCGCCACCCTCGCGACTCCGTTACCCCCTCCGTTTCGTATCCGGGCTCTTGGTCGTCGGGCCGGCGAATTTTTTTGCGGGAAGAAGCGTGCGGATCGGCCTATCTCCACCCTTTGTAACCTTTTTCTGCGGTCCCACACCCCCCCTCGCGTCGCGTGGAATTTTCGATGAGAAATTCCTGACGCGGCGGGGAACGGGCGAAAAAAAAGTGATTGCGGATGCTAGTTGCGGTTTTCGTTGCCGGAAGACCATTCCCCTGTGAGGAATTACCTTTTTTTTTTTCACGAGCCATTCTCGTGGCAACGATTATCGTCGAGCCGGGAGAATTTAAGCGATATTAAATATTCACTTTCGATGCTCCCCTTTTTATTATACCTTCTACGGGATATCGCGTCGAAAGGTTAAAGGTAGCTTTCATTTTTGCCTGTAACGTTTTTAAAAATTGACCCGATTCGAGGAGCACTGTCTTCGCCGGTTGAAAGGCAATGAATCGGAAACCTGGACGTCATCGGGACGACTGTTAGAATACACGCGTACAAACACGTAACTGCGGTGGTATTGTTGCGAACAACATTGGTTCTTGGCTGGTCACCTGGTAAGCTCGCTGGTGATCGATCGTTTTAGGGTTACCGCAAACATACGGGACACGGTTCGCTTCAATTCCTGTCGGGACTCAACACCGGCAGCGATCTTGACGGCCTTTGATACCGGTTCATGAATGTGTAAAGTAGGTAGTCCCAGGTTTCTCAGGTTTCACCGGATTCCATGGGCTGACTTGAGACGAGTAAGGGGGTTGACTCGGTCCAACATCAACGTTCGATGGCTAGGAACGAGGTTCACATACCGTCGTGCCACGATCCATCGCGTTATCAGGAAACAATGGCTGTTTTGCCTGGCTCTGGCTGACTTCGAACACTTCTCGTCAGACAAAGTTTGTCTTACCTGGAATGGGTCCTTTGAACGGTCCTCCTCTATCGAGATACGCTCCTAATAGAGTATTTCGGTCGGCTCCCCTGCCGGGGCCGTGTATTATCAGACTCTTATTATCGTGTTACCACGATCCCGAGAATCTGAAGTTTCGTGACGGCCTGCATTAAGGAAGTTTCTTCCGTAAACCCTCGCTATAATTACCTACGGAGAATCTTGTACCTTCTCACTTCTTTTTTTTTTTCTTCTTTTCTTTTATTCGTAGTATTGTACGATAACGATGAATTTTTGGCGTGAGAGTACAAACTTTAAACTTTAAACTTCATTGCTTCGAGGGGAACGATAACAAGGTGTTTCATTTAAAGTGTTAAACGCTGTATAGCAAAATCTTTTACACGGGGGAAAAAGTTTTATAATCAATTTTGGTAATTGAGGTTTGGGCGTGATTTTAAACAAATTGAGATACCTTTGTAATTATCAACGGACGATTGTAGAAGGAATAAAATATGGCTCGAACGCGCAACAGTTATTTCATTCTACAATCTGCCTGCTGTTAAAGGAAGAATATTCTTGCGGTACAATCCTTCAGTCGTTCGAGATAAAAGAAGGCATTTTAATAAAAGAAGGGTACATGCTGTTACATATGAACGGGCCATTTCGAAGATCAGACGTTTATATATTACCCCACTTAAAGCAGAAATAAAGGAGCATCCCTTTTTACTCCCTCGGGGGCCACGTAGCTACCCCTACACCTACCTAACGAATTTTTGTACGAAAAAGAATGTTGCTCCTACCCTTAATATATTAAGTATCAATTCCGTGCATGGCAGTTTCACGATATATTTTATAACCTACACACTCAAAAAACCATCCGTGAAATTCAATCGAGGGAAACGAGGAAGATTCTGTTGGCCTTCGATGCGCAAAAATATTTCGCATCATAAATTAGGCAACCCTTGTCATTCGCACTTTCCTTCCCATAAATTTTTTTCCTATTCACCGTTTTTTTCTTTCTTCCTTTTCAGCGCTTCAGTCTTCGGTTTGATCTTACCTTAAAAAATTATACCGTCCAATCTTTTATTTTCATATTTTTACATCGAAAGGTTTAGGTCTTCAAAAAGGTCCAAAATATTAACCAGCTGTATTAATAATAATCTCTCAAAATTTTAATTTTTTGATCTTCAGATGTATCGTTATTGCTATAAGGTGTATTAAATCTGATTTACAGCTGGGTCTCGAACAATCCTTCGAGCTAATCTATTAAGTTCCCAAAGAAACAACATCCACGTTTCGTTCAAGCAGTCTTCATCAATCGTTATCGAGGAATAGAACGTGTCACTGGCCTTTCCAAACTTTCTCTGAAAGTTTTTTTCAAAGCCGCGTACGGTCGGTCCCTCATCGTTCTGGAATTTCAGCGATCGATCCGAAGCAACGAGAAACGTTTTCTTTTGGCAGGCGAACGTTCTGTACCGGTAAAACGGTATCCATTAACGAGGGATGTTTTGTCGGTCATCGAACGGCTAGTCCGCGTCATTAGCGCTTCTGACCGATCCCCATCAGTCATCCTTACCCCTGGATGACAACCGAATTCGCAATGCGCCATTCCAGATTGATGGATCTATCCGTTTCTCGGTACATCCTTCGCCGACTCCGGACAAGGATTCTCCATACTTTTCGCCGGTTACGCACCCACCGTGTAGAGCACCGGCAATCCAATGGCCATTAGTTATCAAATTATTTCGTTTGTCCGATCTGGACGTTGGGAAACGTTTATGCACGCGTCACGATGATTTATGGTACACCGCAAGCTTCTGTGCGTCTTAGGCACATCCCGAGACCGTTGCTTGGAAATAATCGATGATGGGGAAATTATGTGGGTCGTGACACATCGACCTGGTTTGTGGCTGATTTTCATCCGAGCTTTTTGAAAAACTTCAGTTTTTGATCAGTTAATATGTCACAGCAATAATAGCCAATTAATTTTTTAATGTAATACTTCAATTTGGAATTTCAAATTATTAATCTAATCTTATGAAGAAAAGATACAGTCTTGATTTTAATAATCACTTGTTATGTTATAATAGATAAGAAAATGAATCACATGTTTATTTGCAAAAATATCTAAAACACATTCTAAGGTGTTAAATAACTTATCCATTCAGCCAAGCTTTCTTCTTTTGATTTATTATACTTATTCACAAACTGTAATAATTCAATTTAACACAGAATATACAGTCACTAATTTTCTAAATATTTGAAGTCATAGAGAAGTAGATTTCAAGTAAAAATTAAACGAATACCGCTCGAAGAAACATTTTCTACAAGAAAATCATCTAGGAAAAAGGATTCGCGTGTTTTGTCACATGTTTGATGAAAGAAGACGTCTTTTTCTCTATGAAATCGTGCTTTTCAATTTTAAATATTTCCACGGAATCACTGATTTCCCTTAAGCAGATTTTGAATCTCGAAAATAAGGTGATTTTCGTGGGTAAATCTCTCTGAGAGGCAGCCAGCTCTTCTCTTTCGAATTTTTCGCGATGAAAGTTGAACGCGCGCCCAGATTTCCCGATGCTGGCTCGTGTACGCCTCGTCAATCTGTTATTTTCCCACAGGCGTATGAATATTCTCAGGTACGAGCGCGAGGAACCGTTTCGATGGTAAAAAGAAGCTTAAACGTACGATATATAAAGCTACAGTCTGGTAAGGCGTACAAAGAGGAAAATAACGTTCACAGTTTTTCTTCGTGAAGGACTCAAACTCAATATTCCACGATTTTTCTCGAAAATAAAGAATATCTATTATTTTAAATTGTTCAAAAAATACAAATACCAATAGCCTCTTAATTTATCTGTTTGTATTCCTATCATTAGTAATACGAAGAATATCAATTTTATTTTCATAACTTCTTGATTGAATGATTATTAGGTTTTGTATTTCTCAAGATCTTAAGATTATTGTTTATTTAAATTTCTACAGAATTTATTTGAGTCATATGCACCCAATACATTTCCAAAGATCTTTTGCCATAAAAGATGAAAGAACAGAAACGGTCTTGAATTAAAATGATCCCTACATCAATTGAGTGAATTATGAATGTTCCGCACCGAAAATCCTGGCATTGTTTTAATGAACTCATTAAATACAGGAACACTAATTAGACATTTATTTCTCCCCACTCTAAAGCGTGTTGCGCTGGAAACGCTGCCGGTTTGTTTATCATAGCATCAAATTATCAGGTTTTGCAGTATTCAAATGCGTATTGTCCCGCCTAATATGTTTATCCGTCCGTCCGTTCGCGACGCAATCATGAAACGCGACGGTCGTTGCAACTCGAGCTAATCGTCACGGGTTCTCGCGCTTCCGGCGAATTACTCGTCAAAGGGGTGAGCGACGAAATGCCGTACAGTAAAAATAAGAAGTGCCTCGTTAGAGGGACAACCTCCACCCCCTCCCGCCCGGGGGTTGCACAGTTGTATCCGGTGCTCGTTTTTCGACGCTCGCCGTCCAACGTAACTTTGGACGTCAAAGGACGGCAGTTTATTTAACGTCACGCTAATCGGCAGCGGCCGTTTTCCATGGCGGACAAGCGCCGGCTATGATACTTGCTCGTTTCGAAGCTGACAATTAACGCGGTTGATACGAGCGCGTAACTAACGCCGGAAACGGATTACGATGTATTTTTAACCGGTTGCGCCGCTCGTATCGGGTTCCATGGAGAGACGACGCGGCGTTGTCGAGCGCACGGGATGGCCGGCGTGTCGGTTGAACCGCAAGATCAAATGGAAACAATTTCATTAGGGGGATAGGGGCGTGTTGGCGGTGCGTGCACGAGCGGGCAGGAAATAACGCGGCCGGGTAGATTTTACGGGAGGGACCGTGCAAAACATGCCGCTGATTTATTGGGCCTCGAACGTCACACGCATACCGGTTGCATTTTAATTATTCCCGGCTACGCATTAAAAAATTTCCTGTCCCTTCTTGGCATCCGGTGAATAACGACAGGAATGTTCTGCGTACGAAACTTCCGTCCCCCCTCGCCGACCCGTGAATCTTTACGCACGAATGCGATCGTTAATCCCGTTCCCGTGTTTTATCAGCAACGGGGGGATCGGTTTCCACGGCGATTGAGATAGCTCGTTACCCGCACAGAGGAATATCGTAGTGATGAGTTTGGAAGAAATTAAATTAGATGAATTATTAGGTAGGTCAGTGTTCTGTTGGTTTCTTGAAACTTATTATTTTTTGGATAAATGTTTATAACAGCTATTGCAACGAAAAATCAATTATTTCAATACCAGTCACCAAAACTGTTATAGAAATAGGGGGACAAGTCTTTCTTAAGAAATTACAAATAACAAAATTGCATAAGAAATTGGCGAAAACTAAAAAAACCCGTTTATACAAAAATTCTACCATGTATTTCGTTCACATTTCAGTAACTGAAAACGCATATCACGCCATGTTCGTTCTACATTCTGCGTCTGGCTTTCTGCGGATCTATAAAGTTTTCACTGTGGTTTGCAGTAAAGAGATGATAAGCTATACCGAAAACATACATACTACTTAACACCCGTATAATAGACATAAAAACATTTTTCTTTCTCTAAAAGCATTTCCACATTCCATTTTTATAAAAAAATTGATTTTTCGCTCCGGTAGCTATTATGAACATTTATCATTTCTTGTTACAGCTGACCTCGAGACCTTTACTTCTTCCATAAAAATTCCCTCTTTTGCTTATTTATAATGTAACGTCGGGTTAAAATGTAATAAGTTTCATTTATCAAAGCGTAAACTGTGTATTCGATAACTCTATTACGTTAATGCAGGGGGTGAAAGAAGAACAAGTATAAGATACGCGTGTCTTCAATCTTTTTAAAATAAAATTTTTGTAGAATGTGAGAAAAATGTTAATTTTTCGTTATTAACCTGGCAGAGGTGTCCAATATATTTCAAAATAAGGCAGCGCAGGGATAAATTCTGAAAGAATGAATTCGTGAGGGAATTACTCGGGGCAAACCGCTAACGATATAAAATAATGGGATATCTTTTTAAAGTAATATGATATCAAATATTGTGCATAAATTTTCTAAATTTTGATAAATTGGATTCTAAGTTATTTTAATCCAAAAATAAATTATTGCCCATTACATTAATTGCTTTTGAAATTTCACGGAAAATATAGTGCACACCTACTTTAAGGTTCAAAATGAAAGAAAACATTGTTTGTTTATAACGTACTGATCGAAAATCCTCTTTTGGTTTTGCAAAATGAATATTGCACGATTCGGGAACGCTGACTGAATCTTTTCCGTCGGTGCATATTGCTAATAGAAAAGGAAATAAGTTGAACGAGAATACGTGGCTCGCTAGCTGACAGCGTAGAAGGTGTTCTTCAAATTTTATGAAAAGAGGTCCGTGAAAGGGAGAATTTATTATTCCTTATATGCACACACACACACATACTCGAGTTTTCGTCGGGTACGAGCATACTCTGAAACTGCAAAAACTACTGGTCATAGTCGCATTTCTGTATCTATAGGTTCCTTCTGCCAGAAAAAATATTTCTGGCCACTTAGAAATGCTCTTTTCTCGTGAAATGGGCTTTCGAGCAACGTAACATCCTTTGCTAGGTATCATGTAAAATCTTGAACCATCTGTGACGACAGCAATTCAATTTTCAACATTTTCGTGTAATTTAATCGTCTTTTCGAGTGCCTTTCTTCAAAAGCATGTACAATTCAAAGGATTCAATTGCACAAAGAACACAATCGTGTTCACAATTTTTTGCAAAGTGTCAGTTTATTTTTCATCGAGAGGACATTTATCAAAATAAAAATCACGTAAAAGTAGACAAGTGATATACTTATATCTCCAAAAATAGAAGTGCTTCTGGTAGAAGACACTCCATTGAGATAACAGAATGTTGGATTAGTAGAACGTTTGAATAATGGGAGTTCGGGTACGGAAGGTTCTATATTTCATCGCATAAAATATTCTGCCATATAGAGTATTATTTCCCGTTTCACCAAGCTTATATATAAGCAGTCAAATACTGTTGAGTAATAGTGTTTTATTACCTTTAACATTTTACTTTCACGTGACATGGTTACGTATAATCTAGCACGGTACGTTTCGATACGATAAGAGGGTTAACCATACCAGTCACACAAATAGTATTTTTACTACAGATTTCACAGTACATATCATTTTGCAGCTATTATTTTTCCCCGTTTCATGTTGTGTACGATCAAAGCGCACCTCCGTGCTCTCGGCTTGCCGCCTTTTAATTCATCGACACGTGCACACCCTCAATAACCGGGGCTCCTTCTCTTCTTCTCTTTCTAATTCTTCGACTTTCACGCGTTCTCTATGAAATTTTAATATACCGAGATTGCGGATCTCGTTCCACACTTTCGAGCACATTCACGGAACGGTTCGGTGAAATGTAGGTCTGGCCCGATGACGTATTTCTGGGACGAGCGCGAAGCGAGGAGGGCACGGAACGTTTCCAGCAAGGAATGAAACACACCGATTCCGGTACGTGGCTTTGAATCAATTCGTATTCATTTAGCGCAGGTGTTACTAACGGTGAAAAATCGTTCTTACCTTATCCCGGGACGTCCTGCGCGGCCAATGAAAGGTACTCGTTACTTCGTGCCACGAAACGAGGCTGCCTCGGAAGGGTGGATACAGTAGGTGGAACCTTCGAATGATTTATCGTCCGCGACACTCGCCTCGTTCCTTTGATAAAAATAGCTTCGAGTTTCTCGCGGGTTTTCGAGGGAGAGCCGCTTTCGGGTAGGATGGGTGGAGCAAAGTAAACGTTCCCCGAGATGTCGTCGAAGGGAAAAGCTGAATTTGTAGCCGACGAAATATGCTCTGTCATTAAACCACGCTTACGGAACGCCTACCGCCGTTTTTTAACTTTTTCCTCCTTCTCTTTTTTACCTTCTTCCTGAAGGGGATGCCGTATTTTAACGCGGACGACGATCTTGCTTGATATTGGTGGAGCAATTTCGAGTTTGATTTCTTTCTAAAGGCCTCCTATATATTTTCATGTATTCGAATAAATTGCTTTTGTTAACAGGTTGAAAATTGTGACACCGCATTGTGCCGACAATGATTACCTTTAATATGCTAGCAGTATTGTTTCTAATCCTTCATGATTTTCCTTGGAATTAAACTCGATATTGTATTCTGTTTATTCTGAAAAATCGAAACCTTCTTTGATAAGTTTTAAGCCATTTATTTCGTAACAAGTTATCAGAAACGTTTTTTCTTCGTAATATTAATAGAATACAGTCTCTTTGGTGGAGCAACAGTAATTAAAGGATAGATTAATTACAATCGTGTACCGCGCAGAAACAGCTAATACCTGTTCCGTCGATCTCGTTATTTTGTAATTCGGTGTCTGTAATTCGATCACTCATCATTATCCTTCTGTTTCCTTTGTTTCAGGTGAGTAATTTACCGTTAACCCCGTTCCGAAGGGAAATCGCTTTTATGCGGTAAGTCTCTCGACCGTGAACGAATTGGTAACAATTAATGGATTTTCCTCTCTGCTCGATCGACCGCCGAACTTCACCACTTTCATTCGAGCTCAATGAAAATTTAACGCCAACCGGCGATCCCTCAAAGACACTATTTATCAGCGACAAAGTGTACAAGTAATTTAATTAACACGCCTGTTACCGCCGCTTAAAACGATTCAAACGTTCACGATCAGTGCCACTAGAATATCATCAGAACGAAGGATCGCAATTGTTATCATAGCCAATAATTACGATTGAAAATTCCAAATAAGATTCAAGTAGCCAGGTAACTGATTTTTTATTTACTGTGACAGTAACATATTCTTCAAAATGTTAATTAAGTATCAGCATATTTTTACCTGATATTTTGTTAAAAAATTATTCAATTTACTGTTTTTTATATCACAAGTAACAAACTTTGCGTTACAATGTAACACGTCTTGCTAAAAGACTGTAAGGCTGATCATTCGTTGACTTATACTACTTAGCGGTGACTTCTGTAGACCGACATACGTATGTACTTCATAGAGATCAAGTCGTCTATATTTGGAGAGGTAAATCCACTTATATTTTACTGATTCGTTTAAATTTTAAGCTGTCATACTGTCAATTCTACTTTCTGTCAGAATTTTAATTTCATCCTTCCATCAGATTACATTTAATCCTAACATACAAAAAAAAAAAGAAGTTTAAAACAGTTTACCGTAAACGGGGCGAAATAACACCAGGGACAAGCTGAACTACCAAAAAACTAAGAATCAATCTTCCTTACACTAACGTAACCGGTAAAACAAAGAAGTTACCACTCGTTGCCCGATTCAAGCTGGTCGTGTGACGTGCGTCCCTCGGGGGTTGGAATTTGAGGGATTGGGTAAGGAGAAAGGAACAGGAGGAAGAGACAGCGGCAAAAAAAAGAGAAAAAAGTGGAAAGAAAAGAACGGAAGGGAGAAAAACGAAACGGTCAGACAGACTATAGGGGAAAAAGAGCGTGGCGGAGACATCGTGAACCGATCGTCCGTGAAGCTGGCTCGACGAGTAGAAAAATTGTGTGATACACACGTCTACGTTGGGGTTGGATCCATCTCCTGCGAATAAGCCGGGCTTGATAGCGAAAACCGTCGATTCACACGCGACGTTAAGGCTAGAAGGAGGTGCACGAGCGAGAGGAAGAAAGAATAGGAAGAAGGACACGCCGAGGTGGATGAAGGATCGACGAGGGAAGGAGAGGTTCGAGGCAGATGTAAGAGAAGGATTATCTTGCGTTGGGGCTTCGAATCTGATAGTGACTGTTCCGGAGGGTGTTTTCAGCGGTTGCTACGGGGTTAAGGGGGGCGAAGAGGTGTGCTTTTAAGGTATTGGCCCCCAACGGGAAACGATACGACGGAAGAAGACCACGTTCACGAGTATCCTCGCATATTATAAACATAAAATGAAGGTTCTTTGATAAATCCGTGTTCGCGGAAGTTCATTTTTCATTTTATCGATCGTATCGATATTAATCGTTCAGGAAGCTTTTACCTTCTGTTTATGGGTTTGTAATCGTTCCCGTTAATCCAATACCTCTGACCCCTGTTTCTGATCACTTCCTGTCATCGGCCTTCTGCCTCTTAACGCACGAAGTTCAAAGGCTCCCATCTATCCCCTTAATAGAGAGGGTTATTTCTTCCGTAGTCTGTGTAACATCGGAGAACCTTAATAGGGTTCAATGTTTCGGCCTTTTAGCGAACTTGCGGCTGATTTATTTGACCATCCGGTGTAATTTCCTGGCCTGGCCATTAACTGAGTTTGACGCGTAAACTTATCATCGACCGATACGGTGAATTACCGTTATCCCTTACTAATAGCGTGACAGTGATGACTCGAGTTTAATAACGCATCGGCATGAAATCTTGCAATAAAAATGGAAATTTCAATAAAATTACAGAAACATGAGTATTGGTTTTCGTAATGTGTAAAACATGCGGTACGATATACTTTAACCTTGAAATTATCATTAATGATACATTTTTCCAATTTATTCGTAGCTCATTTTATTTCTTACTTTGAAAACGGATAAAATTTTTTAAAGTTAAAGTAATTTTCAATTTATTTTCTTATATCGTTAAAACGCAGTAAAAATATTCGAAGCTTCTCCCTGTTTCCTTGACCTTTGATCCTCGGAGCGTCCCGTCGGCTCGGTCACGTGACTACGTCCCAGCAGGTTATCGTCTACGAAAAATTGACAATGCGATTATCTGCGTAACGAGGTGTATCGTCGACAGACAGAGGCGAAGTCGACGCAGCCCAGGAACCGCCATTTCCCTCGGGGCTGGTCCCTAAGTCGCAGGACCTTCGCTCGTTATCGAATCTTCGGCAACACGACTGATTGGGAAACACACACGGCAGACAATTTAATTCCGACCAAATTATCCCGCTAATTATCGCAGCGAACTTCTGAAATTTCGTTAGCGTTCGCTTCCCTATCCACCGTGCGTTTCCAAACACTTTGTCTGCTCGCAAGGAAATTGATTGGGAGCAATGATATTACGCGAAGATACACAATGGTATGAGAAACTTTCTTTGCTGTGGTTTCCTGTGCAAACAAGCACATCGAATTACACGAATCCAATATCAATTAACATATCTTCCAAGCAGTTTTCAATAACTCAAATTACAGATTTCAATTATTGATATAATTGTAAAACGTGAGACTAAATTTGATTTTAATACCAGTAGAGTATTATGAGATAGGACTGTATTATTTTATAATGTAAATTTAAACTTAAACTTTGACATGAAGTTATAATTGGGATTATAAAATTTGATTTCTATCTTCTAATCAAGAGTCACTTTAAAAATAAGCTACATCTCTATTACCACTTGCATTCTTTCAATCGGTTGCTCATTTCTTAAAAACGTTCACGTTCGCGCGAAAAAGTTCATCCGATATTTCGCAGTTTACATCTTTAAAGTTTTGAAGACGCTTGACAAGAGGGTTTCGTCGAAGCTGCGATTTCGAACTCTCGAAACGCTTTCTAAATCAAGGCTTCCGCGCCGGAAACGGTGGCGGCAGGTGTTGTTCGCTAGCCAAGATGATGAAAGATGACGCGCCGTCACCTTGCTTGAAGATCCTTCTGACTGGTGGTTTCCATCGACCCTGTCAGTTCGAGCATGAAATTACCAGCGTGAGCGGCACAACAGAGTTGTGGAACGGGTTGCAAGCGATTAAGAGAGAGAGAGAGGTAGGGAGAGTAAGGGAGAAAGATGTGTAGAAGAAGACGGAGAACGGTGTTGGCGAACGGCACCAGCAGCGGGACGAAGAGAGAAAGACGACGAAACGACGGGAATACGAAGAACGGAGACAACGGGGGTGAAAGTGGCGGGGATGGGGGATCAATTATTGTCATTCCAGCCCGTAGTCGTTGGATCCTGATGGCTGGTTTCGTGTCGTATGTTAGTCGTGCCAGTAACACGACAATCCGTTACCGAAGGCAACCTCGAACCGACCTTTTCGGCCGTGTTCTCCGCTCTGCTTGCTGGCGACGACGACTTCCAGCATACCGGCGTATCGCGCAGCACGGTAATTTGTCACGAATAACGCTTATTAAGCGATTCAACCGTTCCCGTGCTCGGTCATTTATCGGCCCGTCTACGATACCGTAAATTTCATTAAGATCACCGGCTACAGATTGCGAGCCGACCCGACATCGAGCTGGCAACTCTTCTCCGCTTTGGTATGCGCTGATCACTGCTGGACCGTGGAACGATCGCTTTCGAGATGTGTCCGATTACAGGCTGATCGGGGGACGATTAATTCGAGATCGTGGGTTTCTAACAATGAGATCGTTTTGACCGATTTAATGCTTGCTTCATGGCAACTCAGTTAATCGTGATACAGGCATGACGCAAATTTCATAGTCGTGATGATCGTGGATGTTGAATGTACTGTTTAGATTTCAACAACTAGACTTTTTAACAATTTCTAGTGAAATGGTAAAAATGAAAAGGTACTGACGAGATTTCTCCAATGACCTTCTTAGGTTTTAATCCTAAATTGGCGGACTTAACACATTTACTACTGCAGTGAAAGTGGCGATATGTAATAAGACACACTGTGGTCATTGTGTACAATCAGAAATCGTACCAGAATTTTAAATTTCACGAAAGCTTGGTTTCCGCGAAAAATTAATAATTAAAGTTAACACGTTAAAGTTATCCAACGAGTGTTCCCATGAACATCGGTCGCAACAGGCTCGAGCCAGAACTGTTAAACGTTTCCTCTTCGCAACTGTTTGATACACATTTCCGTCTTTCGAGGGTTAACGACCGGCCGACCGACGATCTCGTCTCGCGTGCCGATCGCTGTCGTCTTCTGCGATCACGCGATTAAGCGATAACGATGAGCTTAAGTATACGGTTGTCGAGGATGCAGCCTGCCATCTTCTGCTGAATCGGCCGCAATTTGACGATTCGTGTGAAACGCATCGGACATCTCTCGACGAGGAAATAATTATATTTCTGGCAATTAAGCGCGTTTGTAGAATCACGCGTGTCGTTAAAAACACCCGAAAAGTCTTTTGATCGCGATCGGCTCGATACGAGGCGATTACCATTACTGTCTCTTGTCAAGGTAGAAATGTTCAATGTGTTTGCTCTGAGATAATGATAGCGATCTGTGGTCACTAAGATCTGGTTATCAAATTGTAAATGGATTCTGCTGGTCGAAGAATTATTTTCATGATGGTGGTTGCTAATAAAATAACGATGTTTCTTTGCAATATTCTAGCGTTAACCCTGTGAGGACGGAGCATTTTGAATTTTATTTAAAATAAAATAAATAATAATATGCCAAAAAACGCCATAAACGTAGGGCAACATTTGTTAAACATATTTAATTCCTAATTGAATTCCCTTTCGACCCTCAAAGTATGGAATTTGTATCGATCATAAATCCAGGGCAAATGTAAGGATACTTCATTTAAAATTAAATCCCTGCAAAAGAGGGAATAGAATGGAATTAAAAATGATCCACGGTCCAATGGTTAATCTGTAGATAAATTGGGTGCATGTAATAGCAAAAGAGAAATAGAAGGGGCAGGAAGAGGCAGAGAAAAGTAAGTCCGGGTATCATAATTCTTCGTGTAAGCGTGATTTTCTCGTCACGGGGACCGAGACTCCTTGATTTCGCGATAAAGTTATTGCTGCGCGAAATTTAAATATGCAACGCGTTGGACGGGATCGCGAAACAAAAAAGAACAGCCTCCCTTTGGCCCGCGCCTCCCCCCGTCTCTACGACACCGCGATTCCGTGGAGGGAAAATTTTATTTCGCAGCGCTGCCGCTTCGTAACAGCTTGCACAAAACTGTCGGTGATATACGAGGCCGTGCAGCTACCTGGAACGGGGCCATTCGCATTAAAAATACACAGCAACGCCAAAATTGATGGACGAGCGGTAGCTGTAATTATTATTATAAATCATCGTGGCCAGCGAACGCGCACGTCCGGTAACTTGTATTGTCTACTCACTCGTGATGTTTTACAATTTATAAAATAACCAGGCCGACGCTGACGGCAGAGCCTCGATCGTTTCTGCTGATCGGAACAACAGCCCGATCGACCGACAGTTCCATGATCATCCGCGAATAGGGCTCCAGAAAACGAGAAATTAATTAACAAAGTCGTGACACGTCCTCCCTGTTTCATACGTCGCGAAACGGTCAGGATTTGTTAGAAAAGCGTAAAATGAAACGTCAGCTATTTTATATTTTGTGTTTTTCTTCTCCCAGCTTGTTCCTTTTTTTCATGGTGCCCGTGTAATTGCATCGTTTGTACAAAACTTGACGAGTTGGACAATTTTGTAAATAAACGTTTGGTGTACTGAAATTAGATTAACGACATCAAACGGATGTTTAATAAAAATGGTATTGATATTGAAAATTCAGTTTATATTTGAAAATGAACGCAAACAAGATTTATTTTATTTTATTATATTTGATGGACAACAGCCAGTCATAATCGAATGGAGTAGTAATACAAAATTGATGTTTTGAAACGGTTTCGCTAAGTAATACGAGAAAAAAGAATGATATAAACGATTCGTGTTTTTTTTATTTTCAGTGTAATAGAATACGTCGGAAAAAGTGTATGAAAATATCAGTTTCAGTTTTAATAAAAATCTTCCAAAGTGATTAATTTTTCAACGAGTAGAGTATGAAATTTTTAACGAAACCACTATCCGGGAAATTTTTTAATTTTCATTCAATAAGTTTATGATGCATATTGTCCATTACTCTAGGGGCTTCGGTATAATAAAATTCATGTTACATTAATATTCGGAAATTCCAATTTCTCTCATGATCATAAAACACAACTATTTAAATTATTATTTCCTTTGTCAATGCTAATATCTAAAATTATCTTTCATTCAATTTTCGAATTAATTAATTGACCGTCAGGTAGGCAATTAATAATCTCAAAGTACCTCAATTAAATAAATTTTAAAGAAATTCACAAATGAAACGAGATATCAGGCTATTGCAAACAACCGTCCCAAGTCGTGATACAAACATTTTGTTATATTTGAAAATTCTGTACTCGTTTCTTCGCGACATTTTCTATCGGGAATGCTAATCTTCAGCCGACGAGGTGCGTCCAAAAGCAAAATCGTACGAACAGGATTTCTCCGGTGATCGAGCATTTCCTGCCCGTTTGAAATTCGAAGGTACAAGGGGGAGAGGTCCGAGCGTCGATCCGCGGGGTCGTAGGCGGAGCGGACGAGGACGGCACAGGCAGAGAAGTGGGATTGGTCGGAGAAGCGGAGAAGAGGACGGCTGGTCTGGTTCTCTCCTAATTTGACGCTTTCGATAAATTTAACAAGCTCGTCACGAAGGAAGGGCCCTGTATGTCCGGGCACGATGCCAGACTCTTGCCGCGTCCGACGCCGAGCGCACACTCGACACCATTACCTTCCGTATTCCTGACCGTGCGTCCCCAGGGACATGCCGGCTCGTCGACGTCCACTTGGTAATACGCTTCCTCCTCCAACCTTTCCACCTACTATTTCACCTTCTGCGATTCCTTCGCTCGTACCTTCGTTCGATGCCGCCCAGACTGGCATCGTTAGGACGCTTTTGCTCGTGTTCCCGGCTCCCCTCCGCCCTCTCGAACCGGCATCCCCCTTCTTTCCCCGATTTCATCCTTCTTCTTACATCTTTCGTTCGCCGGGAAAAATTCACCATCCGAGGCCGGACAGTTGCGAATCGCATGGAAAATTTGACAACCGTCCTGGACATTTCGACAGACCCCCCGTTTTCTTCGCGAATCAACCACCCCCGCAGGAACGAGGGGAGAAAATCTGTTTCTGATGCAAAACAGTTTTCAACTACGTTTCGAGAGCTCGTTTATGTTTAGGTGAAATCGTGTTTTGCGTAGACAACGTGTGAATGGATCGTAATAAATTAGGATTGTTGAACAAATTATAGTGCAATATTTCATTGGTATATTATTATTTGATTGTTTAAAAATGTAAGCGTTTATATAAGGTTAGCGAATTGAGGAATTAAATTGTGCAAATAAATGGCTCCATCAAACTTTTTCTCCGGTACCGATGTTACATTTAATTTGCACGCTCTACTTTCGATAAAGACACCGGTAAATTCGAGCGGAAAAGTTATTTTTCCGTTTTAGCTCCTTTCTCGATTCAAGGATGAAGTTTGTTCTCTCGTTACCCCGGTATCCGAGAAGTTGCGGCTTTGAAGCGGCTTCTGTTAATAAGATAGCGAAATTTTCTCTAAACAGTATGCCCGAGAAAGTTCTGATAGTTTTTCGTTTCGTTGCCGAGAAGCGGATCGGATTCGAGCGAGCGGCCAGTTAGTTTCTTCGACGGAGACATAAAACGAAGGTAAACGAAAGCGCTCAATATTTGCTCGTTGTTTCGCGCTTTAATGCAAACGAGACAGAAACGAGACATCCAGCGCGTACAAGCCTTTTCCATTTTCTCCTCGTCGACGAGAATTTTACTTGAAAATAGTGTAGGATTTAGGAAGAATGAATGTTTGATGTTGACTATGATGATAAGAACTGTAAGTCAAACAGAAATTCTTCGAGTTTAACACGCTATGTATTGTATTTATTTTAGCGTTCGCCAACTTTCTAGTTGTATATTGTTCAGCCGTATTTAAAATCGACTGTGACATGTTTTTTATATCGTTTATGTTACATCGATAAATTAAGAGTCTTTGGTTTGACGCCGGCTCTTTTCGAACTTTTCGAGATATAAAACGTCACGTTTTACTAATCTTAATAGTTTTCAATTCTGCCCCGCAATTTTCATAAAATTTCTTTTCTATGCTTTTTGTAACCGCTGGATTATCTTGAAAAGTTCATCGAATCATATTATTTTCAAACAAATAAAAAATCAATAAACAAAAGTAAAATTGTTTGCGCTTCTTAGGATGTAACTCGTCCCTGCAAGCAAATTACTCCATAACTCTCACCCCGCCATTCCGTCGGTGCCCGAAAACTTTTCAGAAAAGAGGGAAACAAACCCGAAGAGTTGGAGGATCATCTGACAGCCAGCTGCCGCTTCACCTACGTACACTGTCCCCGTCGAGCGAAGTTCATTTCATCGAGATTTAATAAATGTTTTATACGCGAGAAGACTGCTACGTCTTTCATAACTCGTGCCCTGCAAGCGGTCCGGGTTGTTCGAAAACAACGCCCCTGCCGTTCCCCTACGCGTGCCCTAAATCTCGCCTTCGAGCGAACCCTCCCCGTACGCGAGTCCCTACGTAGATGCACGCGAGTGCACGCGAGGAGGGCGAAGATAGGATGGAAAACGGTCCGTTGAAAGTGGCGAGCTGCGAATTTCGCAGGAGTCGTCCAATTTTGAAGAAATGAGGCGAGGGTGGGAGTAGAGCAAAACGAGAGCGGCGTAAAGACCAAGATTGGAGAGGCGTAGGGGAAAAGCTCGAGTAGAAGGGAGACGAAGAGAAAGAGTAGCTGTCAATCGTCGAGAAGGTGCGCAGCCGAGGCAATTTCACAGGGGTGGAAAATCAGGGCGATTCCTTGGGAGTCAGTAAATTTCCTCCGTCCTTCTTCGTTCTCCTCCCTGTTGATCACTCCCTTTGCCGAGGATGTATACGTTGCTGGTAGAAGGAGGAAAGGCGAAGAAAGGAGGAAGGACGCGGGGAAATGGAAAGAATGGAAAAGTGAGAAGGTAAACAGGCAGCTGGGGCAAACAAACGTGGGCATAACCGGAGCAAAGTGAAAATTGCTGGAACCATTCGGTAGGATTGACCTTACGTGCCGCCCTATATCCTCGGGACCCATTCACAACGGAGCTGTATCCGCGTCCACGTATCGTGGAATTCGTGAGCCTGTGGGTATACGCTCAGGTGTGTGTGTACGTATGGGCAAGGACGTTGTTCGGTACACATAAATGTCTAGGATTTTCCTGGCACGCTGGAAGCTCTTCTTAAGCCAGCTTTCTCTTCGGGATTGTCAAGGATTTCGCTGGGTGCTCGGCGCGAGGAATTGCAGAAAAATTCGTTCGTTTGTGAAATCGGCGGAGGAACGTTCGCGATGATCCTGGCCACTCGGCGTATCGTGGATGGTGTTTTTCAAACCATAGGATACCCTTGGTGCTGTTGATTTGCCATCGATCCATTTACAGATCTGAATGAATGAAAATCGTCCCTTTGGAACAGTTTATGTAGATTTTGTTTTTAAATGAATTCTAAAATATTTGCAGGGCAATTTAAACTTAAAATAATAATATTGGTGGCTTAGAACAGTCAGCTTACCAAGAAGAAAATTTAAAAAATGAATTCGTATTAGTACGACATTCACGTTAGGCCTTAACGAGGAGCAACCCCTCCAGAATCTGTTAGTCATTCTCCTGAAATTACTTTCTATCAGGTAATCCCAATCTTTAGCCAATTTGTATCAGTCTCTTAAAACTAAGTGCTTTCATTTCTTCCACCAAGTTTAACCTTCATTTTCTTAAACTGGGGCATCAATTTAATAAATAATTCGTTCGGTTTTTAAGTCTGACAAGGATCGATTAAGAATCATGTTCAGTTTCATATACAAACTTTTTAATATTAGGAGCTTCTCCTTTTTCTTTTGGTTTAAGCATTTGAGTATAAAATTATAGTACGTTTATTGTTAATATATTATTTAAGTAAAATAATTACAGAAATTGTGAATTGTTCCTCTAATTGCAAACTTATCATACACGTTGTCTGACCATCTACGTCTGTATCTACTGCAATTATTGAGGTACGGTTGAAACCATTATAAAATGTACAGTCGATCAAGCAATATATCTCCTGGTTCTTTAAAAATCTTCCTTTATCGTTGCTTCACAATCGATCCCTTATCTTCTTAATTTTCTCCCCCTTAGTGATACTCGTGTAAAGGTCAAGGCTCACGATATCTTTCACTCCCCTTTTCCTTTCTTCTTTCCATCCCCCATCGTGTCTCTTCCATCTCTAAAGAACGAGACAGAACAGTAGGTCTCCGGATTAGGTCGAACCCACACAACGCTTCGACGTGTCCCCCAGCGTTCCTTTCTTTCCGATCTTTCTCCCCTTTTCACGTTTCTCTGCCGCATCCTTTTCCCGTCCTTCGGCCAGCCAGATGAAGCGATACGTCCTTGAGATTCGGCCTAGCCTACCTCCGAGGAAGGTCAGTGAGCCAAAGAATAAGAAAGTCAGTAAATACGTGGAAGAAAATGATGATTGCGTGAAGTCAGCTCGTCTATGATTTAATCCGTGAATATTTTTTTATTCGAATGGATGTAGCAAGAATAAACGTGAACGGATGACGAACACGGAAAGAGAGAAACGGAAGTAGAGGAGTAGAAAGCAACAGAAAATTTTTGCCACAAATACGTTCGAGGTCCAGCCAGGAAGGACGGTGGACGGGGAAAGAGACAGAGAAAGCGATCGGGAAAGGAATTCGTTAGTGAAAACTGCTGCCTCGAGGATTGGGATCTTTTTACTTGAATTGTCGTTCGGATAAAACGATGGAATGCAGTTACGCCGTGCTCTCTCGTTCCACGACCAACAAAAGGAATTCGATCGTTAGCTCGCTGGTCGGAATGAAACTGTTAGCCGGGCCCCGAACGGACGTACGATGTACGCCTCGGCTTCCGGAGTTCCAGCTCACCACCGCGAGATGCTTCTCTCTAGCCTCGAGATAATCTCTTCCCTCGCTCTTGGAATTTCCGATGATCGTTCTCGTTTTCGTGTCCGACACGAGATGACGGGACACGTGTCCCTGAATTTTCGACCTTGTTCTTCTTATACCGACTTGTGCGATTTGTCACGGAACTGGTACGGCTGGAGAACCAGATATCACGGTTTTCCTGTAAAAGAAATGGATTTCGTTCTTTGAGGATATATGCAAATATGAAAAAAAGCTTTAATTTGCCATTTAGTAATTTTTTGAATGAAAATCAAATTTCGTAATTATTCTAATAGTATCTGTAATTGACCAACAATAAGATAGAAGACGTTCTGAAGCAACTTAATACTTCATTAATTAGCGTTATTTGAAGTTACCCAGTAATTTGCAGAAGTGCATAGGTATTAAATATTTCTGAAACTGTAATGGTAATAGAGATGTGCCATTAGCGGAATTTTAGTCGGTCACTGCGCAAAAGGGAGCGAAATTATTCAATAGTCATCGGACGGACGCAAGCATGGTTGCTGACACTAATAAAATATTAATTACGCGTCCCAGAAAGTTTGGCAGTGTTCGAACGCTGCGAACGTCTACGTATTTTTGTACGCTATTACGGATATTTACTGTTGCAATTAGCTCTTTCTCGATGTAAACCGAGTTTCTGAATGTAATTTTGATCGAACTTCGTATTTTTTGAGTAGAAGAACTTTTAGCGATCGTCTTGAAAACTTTCACCTGTTAAACAGTCTTCTGAAGACCGGAATAAGTGATCAGACAGAGATAAACCGGGTGAATATAGAGGGTGAATTAAAGTTTCTCGACCAAGTTCAGAAATTTTTTACAAAGCCGATTCGCACCGCGCAGTTATACATTATCCGGTAGAAGTAGAACATGCTCTCAATTTAACAATTCTGACGGCACTCTTAAAAGTTTTCCTTCTACACTTTTGAGTTTTACTGACAAAGAACAGCCTCCGCATTCATGATTTAGCTTCTCAGTAATAATTAAGGAGCCCTCGAAATTCCAGCACATTTACCATAATTGTGCTCTGAAATATTCACAGTCGAAATTATCTTTCACTTGTAAAACTGTAAGACTAATAAAAAACCGACAGAGTCAACATTGAATAACTTCCACTATTAATGTATGTAAAATCGGAAAAATGATCCCTTTATTAAACATCGGATCTCCTTATTATATGATTTTATTAAAATTTAAACAGGTGTAAATCTCTTAAAAAGACAGTTAATATAGTAATAGAGTGAATAAATTTTTGTACAAACTATTCTTTTTGTACAACGATTCCTTTGTGTGTTACTTGTGAAAAAGCAAGCAGACGTGTCGTTGGAAAAAAATACAGTTGTTGAAATCTGTTATACGCTGCTGTGAAATTTCAGCCGTGAAAAATCACTAACAAGGAAAGGCTCTGAAAAAGCAAAGAGATCCGTGAAATCCGGAGGAAGTTTTCTCACATTTGACTTTATAACATCCAATAAATCGCTCGGCGTCCTTTAGCTCGCAAATTTCCGCAGCCGGAGCGTTCGAGTTCTTTCACTGAAAAATAATACAGCTCGATAGAGGGGAAAAGGTGAAAGAGATTGGGGCGTGGAGGGAACTGGAAGAAGAGGAAGGACGAACTGAGTGATAAGAGGTAAATCGAAATGTCAAAGAGGCCGATCGGACAGCAAAGCGTGCGAACAATGAGAGGATAAGTGGAGCCGAGTTGTCTAATACATATTAATAAGGGAGCCAGAACCTCCCCAAAACTCTACTTCAATTCCATTGACGATCACTTCTCGCACATTTTCTAAGGAATTGCCACGCTCCATGTCAGAATGCTTCTGAACTCCTCTGATCAATCTCATTTCTTTCATTTCAATTTTGTAATATTTTTCCTTTTGATATTTTTTAATTCTGTGAGTTATTTTACATTATATTCTTTTTATAGTCCAAATTTGCTTTCTTATAACTGTTTTTGTAAATAATTCAGTTTTACTTGATTCAATATATTGATCCCTGATTTAGCAAAAATGTAGTAATATTTAAAGTAAAATTAAATATGCAAATAAGACTCTAAAATCGTGGACTACTTTCTTCGAACACCCCCTGTAGAGAGTAACTTATTACTTTTCATTTTTGTTCATTCAAATTCTGCTGAATACGTGAAATATTCTGCAGAATTTTGTAGAAGAATTTCGTACAGAAAAGTTCTCACTTTTCGTTATATAGTACTGGTCGTTTTTCTTTGACTTTTTGTTGAATCTATTCAGCAAATCCTAGTAATTCTCAGTTAGATCACATCGTCAGGGTTTAATAAATTATGAAGAATTGATCCATACTTCATGGTTAAAAACCAAAAAATATAAGGTTCTGGGTCTCAGAATCAAAGTGTGTTAAATCTATTTTTATAAAATAACATTTTACATTCTTCACTCTATCGTATAATAAAAATTATTTTGCTCTAAATCGTTTAATTTTCAATATTATGGTCATATCACAAAGATTTTACATTTTTAATCTTTTTCAAAAGCGTGACTTAACAACAGTGGAGTATGCATGTTTATAGGGGTACATATTTTTGAAACTTTAAACAAATTTATTATTGTTTCAAAAAGCACCTGTTGCGTCCTTTCTACGTTACTTATCCACGATTCGAGATTGGACCAAATATGCGCACGAACTATTTAGCGTTGATGACAATTTCGAAAGGGTTCGTGTACGTTCGAGTAAAAAGTGACAGGAGAATTGTGCCGTTGATCTAATATGTTCTCCAGCTAATGGAAATAATTTATTTCCTTTTTCGAATACATGGAAATTGCAGTCTGGAAACAGTTACCTCGATTTCCGTCGCGAGCGTTTCTCCATCAAAAGCCGGATTGCCCGGAGGAGTTTTATTTTTCGGGGGCTCGCATCGCGTCCCATTCCCAGCATCGCGAATGAGAGCCACTATTTGTACACTCTATTACCCTTGGTTACACCCACGCCTGTCAAACACGTGCGTACACAGGCTCCCGTTCGATCCGTTATAATGCAGGCGAATTGCGATGCACGACTCCGATGGCCATTACACATAATAACCCACCATTTCGAGTCCTGCGGGGCGACTCTTCGCGGTGATTCGTTATTTCCTAACTGGCTAATTTATTACCAAATCGTAACAACGGGGTGCTACGTTTAATAATCCCGTGTTTAAGAAATAGGATGAACCACAGTAACCATTAGCCCATTAATTAACATTTTATAATCAGGCAACTATCGAAAACGCTTCGAAAAGCGAATCTCTCGAAATAATTAAGCTGCGGGTGGTTACTGTTCCAATCTGCATAACGCCTGCGTTCATTAGGCGGGCGTAGAGCGACGAAATCTCGCCTTAACAAGCAAGACCGTAAAAGTATGACTCGACAAGAGGCACGAAAAGTAGTCGACGTGGAGTAGGTAAGTCGGCCAGTCTCCTCTAATGCATATTGATAAGGGCGAAGCGAAAACTCATCGTTCATCACGGTCGAGTCAACCGAATGTCTTCCGGTGGTCTTCTTCCGGGCGTGATTGACGAAAAAAGGGGTTTCGCCCCGTGGCTTGTTCATTAAAAAGGACCGTGGTCGTCGTCTAGGGGCACCGGGGAGGGGGGTGTATACAACGAGTGTAATAATATTGCCGGGTAAATTAACGCTCGAGCATAAACAGGCGGATAATATTAGGTGGACGATATCATGGCTGCTTTTATAGCGTCGCGGTATTACGACTGACATTGCGAGATTAAAATGGGCTAGTGCGGCAATTTTGCGTGCAGGAATGAGTACACGGTATTAGCATAGAGAAGAAAGCGGTAGCGCTGGAGGGAGGGTGGCGAATAAAGGCTTATTTATAGTTTCAACAGAGGAGGGAAATTTGAGCGGAATCTACTCCTGGCTAATAAAAGAAGCGTGACGTTTCGACGTCGGGATGAGTATTTGTCTTTTATGCGTTTCCAAGGAAATTGAGGAAAGTGACAAATTGAATTTGCCATTAAATTTTATTACACATTTAATAATCCAATTTTGTACTTATTTTTAATCTTTTTGTATTAAACATACATTTTCAAGTTTCTAAAAATATATTTCTACATTTCTAAAGATATTGTGAAATTTATTTTCGCCGAGCTAAGAATTATTAAATATACAAATTGAATAAAAAGTCTTACTTTTTTATCATATTCGTGCAGTAACAGCCTTAAAGAACATGAGCCGTTGCCCCATATATTTCACTCCCGTTTGTGTGACATGCTCAGTAAACACGCTATTACTTATCTGGTAATTGTTTTGCATAACCTAAACAGATTAAAATGTACATACTTTAAACGTTTTAATAAAATTGACAGGCTCATTTATTTGCCTCGCGGTTTTTACAGATGCGTCAATCAGAAATAAATTGATCGCTGCAATGCTGAGACAAATAAGGAGAATTTATATATTATAAAAATTATAATTGGTATTACACTTAAATTCATTATTTGTAAAGACACGAACAAAGTTTATTTGCAAAAATTATAAAATTATTATAGAAATGCATTATGATGGTTTATTAAAATAATGAAAAATTGTTACAGCAACATGATAATAATTTTTTAAGTGGAAAGTCTTCAGAGAAATCAAAAGCTACTCTGCTTTTTTATATGGAAATGCATTTACTTTTATCCGTAGATCAATTTTTCCGAACATTCTACGTAAAACGATATCGGAGTACAGGGTTGAAAAATCAACAGTTGGCGAGATATTTCAAGTTAAAAAGTGAAATATTTCGTATAAAAATTTCAAACATCTCACGAGTGCTTGATTTTTTCGGCATTTTGTTCTCTGCTACTGTTTTACACAGATTCGAATAACTGATTTATATAAAAACACTGTGCAGACCTATGGGGTAGAAAGAAATACACAGGTGCTTCGGATTAAACTTTTGTTTTACGTTAAATAAATCTCTTTTATATTTATTCAAATATCGGAAATAACTGAAGTGATCAGGTTAGCAACTCATTTTACACAAGTACTATCAAAGAGTTTTGATGAAAAGGGGGTAGATGGAATTTTGTTCACAAATAAAACAAAATTTATATAAATAAAAATAAATTGATTTCTGAATAGAATTTTAATTATCAGGAAGGGTAGAACTCAATGAATTAGCGATCAATTATTTACTTCATTTGTTGCTGAATCTCGGTTCGGACATCGGAATCACGTTTCACCCTTGCCTCTTCCGCGTCTTCTTTCGTCCACTTAAGTGGAGTCAAACATGTCATCGTGGTGCTTTCCCGAGCTAAATACTTGGCGATTTATCGAATCGATCGTCTCGACTCGAAAGCTTTTAGCCGGGTGCTCGGAAGACGATCCAGCGTTCGTAGACTCGTGGAGAGCTGTACATTGTCTCGGTAACTGAACAACTTAAATTCCCAAAGCTCTCCGGGCGTTCGGAAAGAACGAACGGCCTAAAAAGTAAACGACCAGCGGGGCAAGGAGGAAGTTAGCGAAAAAGGGAAGGAAGCTCCGGCTAGCCGTTTCACATGGTAATCCTCTCATGAATATCCTCAAAGGACACGCTCCCTTCCTCGATTCCGTCTTCTCTCTCCCGTGCGCTGCACGCGAACACGCCGTCGAGGCAAGACGCGGGCACACATCGTTGCCCGAGGCGTTACGCCTCGCTCTGAATCGCGTGTGAGGCCGACAGGCAGGCTGCGAGACCTCTCTCATTCGATTAGGTCGCTGCGAAAGCTTAGCGACATGCTCGCCCCCGCTTGAGCCGAGTAATTTGATTAAAGCTCCGATGATGCGAGTAGGTGTCGATGTCGAGAATCCGGCTGCGGGAACACCCACGGTTACGAGCGACACGCCGAGCCGAAGAAGTCGTACGACCGCTTCTTTCGCTTCATCTGCATTCCAGCCGCGTTCCTCGGTCGACTCGTCGATAGAACGGGTTCTTCCTTTCGAGATACGTCGCCTGACGATGCTGCCGACTTGTTGGGAATTTCAACATTCGAAGAGTGAGACGTCCTAGGCTCGTCGAAAAAACGAACGTCAACTGTTGTCGTTGCGATGAGCTATTGAGATGCAGTCAGTTTAACTTTTGTGTTTTTTGGACGAATAAAATTTCATTTTTATACTCGGTAAGCAACCAAGTACTTCTCTATAATTTTTGGAATGGAAAAAATCGTAAGAGAATTTCATAGGTGTCTCGTATCACGCCCTTTCTGCCTTCGATTTTTCTCCACTATGTCTTGCAGGGTGTACGCCCGAAATGTATGCCAGGAGGTGTATGCGCAAGGCCCTCCGACCTCGGGCCCCGTGAAAAATATGAGGCGATAGGTGAGAGAACTAAACGAAAAAGAGGTAGGAAGGCACGGGGCTGGAAAGCGACGAGCAAAGCGTTCTTTCACATGCTAATCCAGCAGGCGGACTACGTTCATGAATACCTACGGTCAAAGCGCATCCCTCTTTCTCATCTCGCGTCTCTGTCGCTCCTTCGCCCTTTGCCATCTGTCGCCGTCTTCGTTCTTCTTTCGATTTCACCGTTCCCCGGCCGTTCTCTGTAGCGTAAGGTACATAGCCCTGCACAGCCGTCCTACCTCTCCACGGCCACCCTGTCGCGCCTACGAGAACCCTCTGTGAGGCACCCCCTCGCTTTCCAACCCTGTGCGACGAGAAGGCATCGCTGCAGCGGCAGCAAGAAAGGCCCTCGAGAAATGGCGTCGCTTTGTGTCCCGAATTTGTGCCGCGCCGTTCTCCGTGTTCCTTTACGAGGGGCGATAAGTCAGGAGCTTCTCTCTCACGCGCGTACGCTCACGTGTTCGCCTTCTCTCTCGCTCTGTCGGTACTTTTTGGTACTTTGTCTCCGTCCGCCTTTCTTTATCCACGTGTCTACCTGTTTTCGAAAGGGTCGCGAGTTTGTGGCAATTCGGGGGTATCGCAATCGCAATATCTGCGAGTAAATTTTTCTGGTTCTGCATCCAGCATCCAGTATTTTTAGTAGCTGCAACGCGGTAGTCAATCTTCCTACTATTCCTGCAACAGAACTACCCTTAACTACTATGACTAAAATTTTGAAACTATCTACACATCCATACCAACCACCAAAGGCATCAAACGTTCTCCCAAAAACTCCACACATACTTCTGTGAAAAAAAAAGTAAAAAGAAAGGGTTCGAACCTTTTCGTAGCCGACAGTCCCATCCGAGCGTTCTATTTTTTTCTGTAGCGGTATGCGGCGCAGGAGTACCGGTAGCACCGCAAGAGTCGAAAAACGCCGTGGTCGTTCAATTTCGTACCGCGAGCACCACGTAATTGGGAGCATGCTCGGCGGGCTCGTTGCCGAGAATTTAGTTTCCGGTTCGCGGTAGGCGGTTCGCGCGTATACGTGCGTCCGTGTGGGCGTCGTCGCCGATGCTGAATAGTCGATGTGTGCTGATACGTGGTTCGGGGAGGGTCGGCAGAGGACAAGAGAGGAAGCCCGGCGGTGTACTGGCGATGTTGGCGGTGGGGCTGCTGGCGGAGTGTGCGAAAGGGATGGCGATTCCACGTGCTGCGCTCCCATGCATAGAGAGGGCTCATGTTTCCCTAATGCAGCCCGATAAATATTTAAGCATAACGTAATCGGCCGGATTATCCTGGCGGCGGAAGGGAGACGGAGGACCGAGCCAGGGAAAAATGGAGCGAAGTGGAAACGAGCGCGAGAACGAGGACGCTATCCGTAATGCTCGGTCATGTTCCCTATTGGACCCCCCCCCCCCCCCTCCCCCGAAATGGCGTCTTTCGTAATCCTGTACAACGAGCCGGATTGGAAATTTATCTAATACTCCGCTTTAGCTTGCGTCGAACGGGCACGAATTTTTATTGGGCTTACGGTCGGGAAATTGTTTCCGCTTCTACGTGCGCCGATGTCGAAAGGGGACCGCCGTTCTGGATATATAAGGGGAGAAGGTGTTTTCGTCGAGGAGCCGCGATCAGCGCAGCGACTTTGATTAATGAGCTGAACGCTGAATTTCGAGGGGAACGCGGGCCAACGTTGATGAGGTGAAGCGTTGCTAACCGAGTGTGGTTTATGAGATTCATAGGAATTATCATAAATTTTCTGTGAAATTATCTGCGCTATGAATACATTTTACGATAGTTTTGCTTGGATTTTATGAGCCCCTCGACGTGAAAAACTATTAATATTTAAACGCATACGTATGCAAAAGTAAGCTATGTTCTAGAGCTTACTAATTCATTTGTACCATTTGGCCGATACAGAAATAACTTCCTTCAATTTTAAGTATATCGGATTTCTCTATATTTATCGATAAACTAGAACAGATATGCAGCCGATTTAGAGCATTTCCCAGAATAAACATTTTACATATAAAAATTGGAGTAAACAAGTTTATATGAAGTATTGTAAATTGTTTAAAATAATAGTTGTGTTCTTTAATGAACAAGTTTTTAATTATATACACAATACAATACTATGCTTTTAATAAAATGTAGCAGGGGATTGCAGCACATCAGTTTCTACACATAAAACACCGCACGTATAATAGATAGATGTCACCATCATGATCGATATTGAAACGTCACCTGGACGTGACAGTCTAATTTAAAAATTCAAACCTCAAAATGGCTTTTTTTTTGCATCCATTGATCTCAGAATCCCTTTGTCGCGTCAGCGATTTTCTACAAAGTAGGTAAACGTCGAACCTCATGGCCACCTTTGGCGTGCGTTATCATTCTTTCAGATAACAGCGAGTCCGGGGGTTGCTCTTTTTCGAATTTCATTTATCGTTTGACGGCGGGCTAGCGGTAGGGGAGGGGGGGGGGGGGGAGGAGGTTGCTGCTTTTACGAGCGACAAAATACCGGCCAATCTGTCCACCCTACAACCACAGCGGCAAAATAGTTCGGTAGAAATCGGCGATAGGGGAGTCGGTTATGGGAGAGGGTAGCGGGGTGTAGGCCGATGGGTGGGCAGTTGAACGTAGGGTGGGGAGGGTGGGTTGAAGGGGTGGCAGAGGATGGGGATGCAGCGGATGAGTTCGTCCAAAAGCGCCAGGAGGTGCACGGGGTGGTTAGGCAATTTTACGCTCTCCCAGTTACAAAAACCATTTACGCTTAAATGCTCTCGCGTCCCCCAAAGTCCCGCAACCCCTCGATGTCCACCACCCCCTTTTGCCGCCACTTTTTCCCCCGTGTTCCACCTCGTCCTCTACGAAATTCGCTGCCGCCTACTCGCCCCATGCCGTGACACGATGGACAGCCACCCTCCAGGGGCTTCGATGTCCTGCAAATGTCCGGCTAGAATACCATGGATGTATCGCGATCGTGCCGCATTGTCCCAAAAACGAAACCCGCCGCCACGGATAGGATAGGGTTATCGTTAGCGACATGACCGGACGGCTATAAAAAATTTGATAAAAAGTTGCCCGGCTCCTGTGCATCGTCAATGATGCTCGCATTGTACAAATTTATTTTTTATTTTTCACCGTGGGTCTATTAAACATCACGCATGTTGCGTGAGGTTTGACTTTGAGCGCTGGACAGATTTCATGATATCCCCTTGCCCCGTAATATATTTTCTGTCAATGTATAATGTATGCGGTGTAAATTGCGGGATGTTTATTCGAGCTACTAAAATATGGTCACATATTTCGTGCAGCACGAAATTTTGAGTTTATAATAGATCATTTATAAACAGGTCAACGTAGTAAATTATACTGTTTAATTGCTTACAGACAACTGTGGTTGCAGTGTGTACAATTTTATTCCACTTTTTTCAATTTTATTTTAATATTTGAGATCCAATATTCCTTATCGCTTGGTTAACACTGTAATAACGTTAACGTAATAGCATGGGGTTTTTAGTAAATTTGTTTAAAAGCTTATTGCATGACATGTTACAATGGTTTCTGAAGATCAAAGTTGGAATTGTTGTATACTAGTTGGTACGGATTAAGTTTCATGCTTGTGAGCTAGATTTACACATCAAATACAAACTTGTAATGTTTGACAAGTTGCCCTAAGGTATCCGTAACTGGAACCTTTTGCAGTCGAACACCCTTGGGGTTTAGCCTTTATTCTCTAACTATCAACGTTTCACAAGAATTATGGATTTTAACTGGACCCGTTATGATTTAGGTCAGTCCCACTAGAAGCAATCATTAGCTAAATTCTCTTTCGTCATTAAATTTTTATTTTTTCCCCTAATCTTTTAACTTGAAGGTCTGAAGTATAACTCAACATGAACCCGGTAAGATAATCTAGATTTTTTTAAGTAATTTTCTATGTAGGTCCTTTCCCTTTTTTTAAAAGCCATTTTTAAGTAATTTTAAGATTCGCGTTAAGATTATAAAAGATTATCTTCCATTAAAATCTGAAATCAAAATTTCAAACTTCGACGGAACCGAAGAATTGTTTTACCGAATCAGATTACGAAACTTTTGAGATTGTGGTAATATTTAAAAAAAATGCGGATGGAGATAATACGGATTTAACGAGGGAAGAGGAACTGGCGTCTGTACCGGAAGGTAGGTGCGTGTCAACAACACCGTACGTTGACTCGTGCGAAGCTGGAAATCACGTATTCATCGTCGGTCCATTCGTAACCCGTTGTGTGGTCAAGAATGGGGTGAGACCCGACGAACGGATGGAACAGAGAAGGAGAGAGAGAGAGAGAGAACGATAGGGGCGGGAGGGGAAGCGATTAATTTCACAGCGCGATTCATAATGGAGCCCAATCAATCACTGCTGCCAGTTACGCGGAGAATCGCGTACGGCGGTCCGGGCAAGGACGATAATTAATTTCGAAAAATTATTAATCGCAATAATGTCCTCATTTACATAGCGCCGGGCCGGTTAGACTGTAACGTTAATCAAGCAATTCGTTACAATGCCGCGCAGTTGTAAAGCACTTGGTTAGAGATAATTCAGCTAATAGAGTGCCGGCGATACAACGGTCCATCGGTACCGTGGGTCAAATGATATTTTTTGATGAGTCCCGTTAGAATATTTTATGGACTCAAGACAATTCAACTCTGGGATGTGCCTTTCGCTGAACATTCTACTTTTAATCAAGACCGACTTAGCCTTGACTTTTTTTCGCATTGCCTGTGACTAGCAATATTCTTTAAGTAAATTAACACTGAATAAAAATTATACTAAATAAAATTTGTTATAATAAAGATTATCTTATATTCACAAATCTTTATTAAGAAATCAGACTAAAAACAAATCTTAATCCTTTGCATTTACATAAATATTTGTACCCACCCTCTACATTACAATTATCTTATTTGTTTCAGGTACGTATACAAACATATACTTCGTATTCCTTCCAGTTGCTGGGTAAGACAAATTGTTCATAATTTTAAGTAGATTTTTAGAAATGAAGTAATGTAAGTATCTCGAAGACTAATTCAATCTCGCGTACAAAGGATATCATTGACAGAGCAGAGTGAAGTAGTAACAGTCAATGTTTGGTGCGACACGCCACATTTTCTTACACGTGGCGTTATCTGGCATCTGTATTTGGCTCGAAGAGAAAACGTATATTATTTCATGGATATATGAGTGATCCGTCGCGAACACCGATTGTTTTATTACAAATAAAACAATTTATGTGCCCAAACACACGGTGGAAGGACGAGAGGTTAGCGTGTTACGTTAATGCAACGTTTGCGCAGGTGCAGAGGAGAATATATCGTAGCAGGAATGGTGGTTAACGGCCCATGACGTCGTAAATTGATAGTAAATGTCACATCCGGATTGCAGAATAAGAACGTTCTCCTGCGGGAAAGCTGCTGCTACTGCCAGCGATTACTTAGTCATCCCCTTAGCGAACTATGAACGTCGTTCGTAACGTTTGCTGACGATCATAATTTGGCAATATTGATATTTTATTGAACGAACCAGACAAATAATAGCAATGTTCATTTATTTTCTTTCCAATGAGTTTAAATTAATATTTTCGACGACGACAGCAATCAGAATGCATTTATTAGTAGAGGATCAAGTTATTAAACATAGTCATTTTTTACCTCTTTTTAATAGTTACATATTTCAAATTTAACTGAATATTAAATATTATAAATATTATAAATATTATAAATAAAAAAAAATTAGAAAAATCGTGTCTCCAATCAAATACTCCTCTCGAACAGAAATACTAGCTTCGATTGACTGATTTTTGATCCGAAATATATACTATAATACCAACACTTTTTGTTAGTTTTGGTATGAACTAAATCGGATTATTCAACACTGTGTTACACGAGATTGAAAAAGTATCACGGAGCAACCTTTATCGCGAACTAAGCCGAGTTTATCCTATGTTTGGAACAAACGTTCACAGTTGTTATACAACGTGAACGCAATTAAATAAATAAAGCGCGCAGATCCGGCGACACCCGCAATGTTTAACGCGTTAACGGCGTATTATCTCGTTTTTGCCTGGTAAATGGTCACGAAGTGCCTGATGTTTTTCCAACGGTGTTCAACTTTTTGTTAGAATACCTGGCGAACAACAAAGGAATTACGAGGCTTGGCACGTGCGTGTTCCGAGTCCTTCGTAGCCGGCCGACCGTTTCGCTTGACCTTTTATCCCGTCCGCTTGCGTGCATCGTGAAAATTAATAAAATATGAAAATTGCAACCTGGTTACCGGGGAAAATTTTGCAAGAGCGTGCTGGATGTTGAAGGAGATCCAGCGAGTGTGTTTAGGCTCTAACTTTATTTATTCAATAATCAGCCCGCTGTTCTTTTTGCCGTCTGGAAACGTTGCACGCGATCATGCGATACCGTCTTTCGCGTCGTTGCAACGCGTTTTGCATGGTAATTGTCCGCGTAACCCGTTCCCGCGAAGAAATCGTCCTTCGTCCGTTCCTTTCGGGCCGCGGAATACCGTGTTGGTCGCACGGTTCGTCGCGCGGGGGACAACGCTTTCCTTTTCCGCGTTCGTTGGAATCCGCGACAGGGGATGAAGAGGGAAGGGGGGGAATAAATGAGCGTGTTCGCCGAAGTAACTGCCAGACAATCGATAGGTACCCTATCCCGGTAACGCTCCGCTGTGTCTCTCAATTTCGACCGGGGGGCTTCATGAATACCCAATGGCCCGGCAGGAACTTCAGACCGTTCTAGGAACACCGGCTGGCACCGAGACCCGCTTCCATCCCTTCGAAATCGAAGCTACAACACGCGATCTCGCAAGGCGTGCGCGCGTTGCCGTTCACCGATCCTGGCGAACCGACGGGAACACGATTTCGGGAATTGTACGAAGCTCTTTATCCTTTACTTCCGCCAGATTGTCGTCTCGCGATCGATTCGAGATGCGATGGTACGTTCCGTAAAGCATATTTGGGTGAATTAAACGAGACAACTAAATCCCTTCAGGTAGGTGGAAGATATTGGAATCCGCGGATCTTTTTAGAGAAAATGTATTTATTTCTGAAGAAGGTTTTAAAACTCGATTTGTAATGTAATCCTTTGCACCTCGTCGGTTTCGTTACGATGATATGCACTGAATGGTCCGAAAGCGGTGCAAATTAGGTCAGGGAAATAGTATGACTGGAAATAAGATAGAAATCAGGAATAACAAAATTACGATTGACACATCGTTTTCGAGAGAAATGTACTTGATTATATGTTAATTAATGTGATTATTTACGTGACTTAAATATACCTACCCTCGAACTAAATTTATGCTCCAGTTTTATTACTTATTTGCGAACATTACTTCATTTTTAATTGCCTTCGAATTGTATTTTAGAATCGTCTATCTATCACATGTAAAGGTACCTAAATCATAGCTCTGTACGTTCTCTATAGGTCTATAAATTACGGATGGAAGATAAGGTATTACATGAACGGTGCAATGGAAACAGATCGTTTCAAAGTTACCGTCGTAAATTGATGCGTTAATGGTAAATGATACGGCTAATAAACGCTAATGACTTCTGAAACACGGATTTGTTGGGTCGCGTCGTAGGAAATTGGTTCGACTTGTGGTACTTCAATTAAAACTCGATTCCGTAGCTCATTGTCAACCACTGTTCAGTTTCGTCTTCGAACTATCCATACAATGATCATTCCCGTCCGGAAGATTCATTCAACGCGAGGGACAAGAAGAATTCCTGACTCATGGATTCTTCTGTCGAAGCTTCTGCGCGACGTTAACCTCGCGATAATTGATTCAAATGCTTCATTCCGCTCTTCGACCGGCCTCTTCGAATTAAGAATTTCCTAGATTACAGCCACGCTTAATTACACGCTTAATTACCCTTTCATCTCAAGAATCCTTCGAATTCGATTCATCGCGTTTCGATCAAGGTACACGGCAATTCTGTATTATGCAAATGAAAAATCTGTCAATTGTGTTTTTATTTAAAAATAAAAAAGTATTACTGATATCTGAATTTTCCATTCCAATGTTGATGATTTTTATTTAGAAGATATCTTAAAAACTACTAGTTACTATTGATGCTGTTTCAATACTTTTCTTACAAAAATTAGATTACATTATAGAAGTAAAGTTGTTATACAAACACGAGTTAAAGAAATGAACTTTTTTTCACCAAAGTTGTAGAGCACCAAATTTGATTATGCAAAAATTTTACTTCGAAGTTATCACTGAATTTTATTACGAACTTTCTGAATAATCTAATACTTTGTCCAAGATGGACCAAAGATCACGAAAGCATTTGAAATAGTAATCTTCTTTATTAAACAATTATTTTTATTACTACTTTTTTGTAATGAAGTTCATAGAATAAAAGTAATTTTCAGTCTGAAATATTGCTGAAATTGTACAGTATAAATTCATTGAAAATATATTTAAATTAAATTTGAAAAGTGACTACGATTTCATATTTTTTTCTGGAGTTTCAAGCCCATCTGCTGTATCGGACTCGCTCTTTAAACTTCACAGCCCCTATTATTTCTTTTTGCAAATGTTTCCGTGCCAGCGTTTCAGATATTTTAGAAATATTTTTTTGCCACGGCTAAACACTTTGTGTAAATATTTTGAAAAATTTTTTGCACCGTTGTTGGTCAAGATAACGAGAGGAAGAGAGGAGATGTTTTTCAGCGCGAACGGTGTTGTTATGATGGGTGGTTTTACATCGTTCTTTCGACGTCACATCCGAGTGTACAAAGAGACGAATTGCTTGCAAAATAACTCTGTCCTTTTCTCTTGGTATTCCGTATCGTCGGATGTTCTTTAATGAAAAAGTACATTCAGGTATTCGAACGGACGTGCACGCAACCAGCACTCGAACCTTTCGAGGCTGCATTGCAACGAAGTCAAATGAAGTTTGCACAGAGCAAATTATACTCTTTCAACTTGTTAATGACTCCGGCTACACGTGTCTTGCAAATTGAATTTTTTTTCAAAGGATTACTCTCCAAGAGATAGCGTATTTGCATTAAAACAAAAAGAAGAGAGAGAGAGAGAGGGAAGAGCATAAGAGATTCTATATAAAAGGTCTAGAGAATTTTCGATTAATGAATTCGTTCCGTGACAGATTTTTAAAAAGGAAACGAAATAATACGAGGTATTCGCAAAAGAATCGCTTCTAATATCGCGAATATTTCACGAGTCGATTGACATGCGCCCCCGACTTCTTCAGCTATCTCCGAGCTGACTATCGAAATTTCGCCTGGTTCCTGGAGATTGGTCATTAACCTTAGCTACCCCATTGTTCTCGATTGCGAACGAGCTAAGACGTACACAATACGGTCTCAGGTTTTCCATTATCTCCGAGATTATCACTGGTTGTTGCAGCGTATACACCCTTCGAGTTCTTAACATCGCCGGGCTCGATCTTTCTGCGGGAAGAATCTCAAAATTTCAGCCTTATCGCTCCACTAAATCTTGCATATAAAGGGCTGCCTTAATCGCCCTAAATGGGTTGATTTTACTGCGATAACGCTCGTGCTATCGGCTGAAAATCTTAACGTTTATGATCATCGACGCTACTGAAATATAAATAATTTTCTCAAGCAAATTATAAAATAATTACAAACGATTATCGATGATTCTATTCGTGACTGTAGGATATTTATTGTTAAAATTATCAAAAATTCTGAAACATGTTGGATGCAAATTAGATTGACTGACTGGTGAAATTCAAAGCCAGAAAGCAGACCGGTCAGGATAATTCTGGTCACCAATCTTTCTCGCTTTACGAGCAGTATTCAAAGGTCAACCGACCATATGGGAGACAGAATAGATTAGAACAACTTAGTTTAGGAATCTCATGAATTTCCAATTATCAAGTTGGCGGCACGCCGACAACCAGTAGCTATTCTGACTGTCTGCGCTATGAATTTCATCCTCCAACGCTTTTCGCACACGTTTCTGTACTATAAAAACTAATTATCTAGTTGATTATGTCTAGGAAGCTCATTATATCAAGACATATCCTTGTTATCCCCCTGTTAAGTAGCATCGTTAACTGGAAAGATCTTTGTAAAGCTTCGTTAGCTCCTAGATCGGTATTCAAGAACGCAACGTAAATTATTTAATATTAACTGTGATAATAAATAAATACCTACTATCATTTTATGAAATTTCATTGAGAGGAGATCAATTTTAATTTGATTGAGAAGTAGGTAAAAGATTGAAAGTTTGTGGATAACATTAAGACATAAAGATTTAAAAAATTTCTTATTTTATAATACATAACACATATTCGATTAAAAAAATTGTATACTTGAAGATTGAAATAAAAAATTCCTCATATTTCATAATATAATAAAATGTGTATGAATATATCGTTATCTCTCGTGTAGAATCACTTTTATCATCAGCAGAATTTATTAGAACACGGGTCGGATCTTATACAGGACACTCCCAATTTTCCTCGACAAGCAGGGAAAGCAAGAAAAACGAGTGCAAGGGGGAGGAATACGAGAGCGAGCGCAGGTAGTCGAAAGGGTCGCATACATAGAAGCGGGCACGGTCGTGGAAAATAACATAATTGGCTGGCAATACCTCGGTGGGTTTGCTCATTAGGTTTTATTAATCCGATGCGAAATAGGTACAAGCGCAAGGAGAAGTTCGAATACCGAAAAGTCCCTGAGGAAGTGGAAGGTCGTGGAAAACGGGAAATACAAAAGGATAGAGGCTCGGTGCTCGGACTGACCAGAGCCGGTCATTCTTAATTAAATATAATTGCAGGCGGGGATAGATAAAATCTCGGTATGGTTCGATTTCCTATCGAAACGAGTCCTATCCAGGAAGCTTTCGCCAAGTTACGCTCGGCACCGGGCTTTTCCTTTTTCTTTCTAAGCCGATGGCCTTCGATGTTTTCGAGATATCCATCTGCTGACCCCAAAAGTCTCGCCTTTAAGGATCTTCGAAACTTTTTCAATCGGCGACCTTTCTCTGATTCTGTGCCATCGATGGCATTGAACATAATACAAAGTGCTCGCCAACTATCTTTATTATTTTATGGGCTATCTAAAAGTAGCTCGAAGGTCAGAGATTGATATTACCAAGTGTTCTTGATATTTCAAGCTTCATATATTATGTCAGTTTTATTTCCAACTAGCGCATCAAATAATTATGCCGATCGAAATTAACTCTATAGCTTCCACCCTCGAGCCGATGCACGAAACGATTTTCGGATGAGATTGCCTCGAAATTTAAATCCAATATTTCATTTCTTAGTAGGGCGTTCTATTTTTATGAAACCTAGCAACTTTTATTAAAGATAATTAAAGACTTATGCAATTAACATATGCAATTAACAAATATTTTAAAATGTGAAATTTAACTATTATTTATGTTATAAGCATTTGTAATTCTTTGCTTCCAAAATAGGCAAAAGGTTAATGGTTGCCTACCACAAATATACTAAAACTAACCCTTCCAATTCAACGATATAACAAATTTCCTTTGCTTTTTCACTTTTTCGAAAGTTTTGTTACGAAAGTTAAAAGATCAATAAGATAAACTTGAAGAACGTATCTCAGTAGACAGATCAATTAATCCGGTATCGAAAGTAACATTGGGCGAAAGTAATATCTTTCTGGAGACGTTCGAACATTACGCACAAAGCAATTGAATTGAGAAGTTGAAGCAGCTCCGATGGAAATTAGTCTGCTTCGTCGTGTAATCAGATTTCTTGCCCGTGGATTCCCATAAATGAAGTATCGCTGATCCTTCTAGTAGACTAGGGGGAATCAGCTCAGAGATTTCGTGGATGTCGAGGAAATAAGAGGAATAGACGGGGGGGAAAGAGAGGCTCTGTACGAGCAGGTTTTCTCTTCTCTACGACGGTAAACACTCTCGACCGGCCGCTACGGTGGCCACGAAACGAAAGTGTGGGACAAAAAGTAGATAAATGGTGACTGGATAGTAAGGGTGGACCAATCTATCACGCCCCAGGGGAGTGTTATTGACAGTGCAAGAACTGTCTAACCCCTCGACCTCTTTCTTCCTCTCCCCCCTCTACGTTCCCCTTGTGGTTATTTCCTCGCTCTTGCGCCCTTGTCTTCTCTTCCGACATTCTTCTGTTAGAACATCGTCTCTGAACTTCTGTTTCACGATCCACCTTCCTCCTCTATCGATGCGACGATTGTACAAACAATAGAAGATGTTCTTGCCGCGGGGCCACTATGTAAGGTATATTATACTGATAAAAATATATCATTTCACAGTTTTATCCACTTTATTGAACCTCAGAATATCTTATGTTTCTTTCACGATAAGTACATGCCACGATTTAAGAAGGAAATGAATGAAACAATATCTGCCTTGTTAATTATACATAATTAACGTTGCAGGTGAAACTATGACTTTGTGAATAAGCAAAGTGATACGGTAATGGCAGAAAATTTTGTAACAAGTTGTTTAAATGAGTTAACTTTTAGAGTGGTAGTTAAGCTTTAGCTAATTACTAAGTAAAGTAAATTTAATAATTAACAGGCATCAATAATAAAGAAAGGCCCACATTTTGAGATGTGGAAGGACAGAAATATTTATTTAAATTTGAAAAGCATCGTCCTGAGGGAGTGTCAATTTACTTTTAGTGAAAATGTGCTCGTTCAGGGAAGAGGAACACCATCGTGTAACTACTCGAAATTAAACATGTTGGTGGCGCAAGTGCAGCTTTTAAACTCATCCTCATTAGCGTGGACGGCAATTTTCCCGGAAGTTATTTTACTCCCGACCGGATATTGACTTCTCGACGTGTAACTCCCCTTAAATGGCCACAGTAACATTAATAACGTTGACCACTTGGGCGCACGTGCGCCCTTCTACAGGATGTATGGCGTACGTTCGCAAGGACGGGATTTCCTCTTCGAAACCGGAAGCTTAAGAGCAGCTCGCCGGTGGAGTTTAGCTAATGCCTAATGACGGGTCGTTTCAAATATTTACCGCCCGATTCCGCGAACTCCAGCCACGACCGTAAACGCGATTACACCCGACCATAGGGTATACTGCTAGCTTTCCTGCCTTAGAAATCCCTGTAAGAGCTGCCATCGATCCTGTGAATTTTCTGAAATAACATAACCACCGGATCAGCTGGAGCGTCCCGTGTTCCAGTCCGACTTTAATCCAATTAAGTTCTTCTGAAATTTATTCAAAATGTCCCGTGTCAGCAATTAGGACCAGTCATTAGCCGTATTCGTCTTTCTTAATTACGTACATATTAGGATATCGTCCCCATTTCTAAATTTCGTTAAGTTTTTAAATATTGTACAGAAAATTTATTTATACTTAGTAATTCTAGAAATTACTTTAGAAGCATTTGATTCTTTAATTTTCACAAAATCTTCGTGTCTCGAATCAAAAGTCACCTTCAATTAATTTGAAGAACCATCAGACGTTTTCCTTATCCCTGCACATCTTTGTACACCCCGTCAAAGGGGGTAAAGGGACACGTGTTAGAACATGAATATGCCAGATTTCAGCTCAGCCTGTCGCTTTGCGCTACGAACGAGAACGTTCAATGTTAGCTCACGGTTTTTGTCTTCTTCGACGTTATCGCCGTTGATTCTTTCTCATTTAAGCGGCAGTCGTACGTGCTTGCTTTGGGGAAGAATACAGAGGGGGATGATTCGCGCGAAGGGAACCTGGGTGGTGGTAAAGGGTGCGATACTATGACGAGAGAGCACGATCCCAACTAGGGGAAGCCGCGTAGTGGCACGGTGCTTCTCATTGTTTCAACTTGAGTGGCTTTACTCTGCTGTCATCATCATTTTCAATTAGCTAGTAATGACTGGGTGACGCGGTGTTCATTGGAAGGCTGTATGCCCTCCGTCGAGTGACTTATTAATTATTAAGCTGTTGCGTGTATTACGTTAATTAAAAATTCATATAATATCAAACACAGCGCGAGTACTTCATCCATGCTTTTCCTTTCGATCCGTGCAGCTCGGAAAACTCGATCCCCCTTTTCCCTTTCGTCCTTCACGTGACAAATGAAATCCAGATTATTTATCATTCCGAACCATTATGTCTCTCTTAGGGTAGTCGTCCCGACTCGCTTTCCTTGTCTGAAATCTGATTAAAAGAATTGTCTTATCGCTGTTCGGTGGATAGACCGCTGCTGCGCCGTATCCGGAACTTAATTGTTGTATCTTGGAAATTCAGGGGCGGACTTCTTGGGAACGACTGCAATTTTTCAGCTTTAAGAAGTCGACGTGTTGCTTATCACGCGTCTGATAAGCTCGACGTTGAAGGAAGCTCGTTTCTGATCTGGAGAAGTAGTTGGAACGATTTACGTAGATCTTCGGCTTAGCGACGATCGAGCGAATGAATAGATGCGTACAAGGAGGCCTACGATGCAGTTTAGGATTAGCGTGTACAATGCGCCGGGGAAAGCCCGGCCCTAACTATAAATTCATTGGATTACCGGTGTCCCCATCTATTAATACGTTTGCAATTTCCGAACATAGTCACGAAGGGAGTAAGGTGAATTCATGTTCCATTTGAAATTAAAACAGTCAACTAAATTCTTTTGAATTATATTCACACTCTCTAAACACCTTCAATTGATTCAATTGATCCTTAGCCAAATTCGAAAAAATTATCCATAAAGTCCCAAGGAATTATCCTTGAATATCTCGTTCCATTTATCGCCGTTTGATCATCGATTGTTAGGTACTTTACAAAATCCTAGTTTTCGTACTCCTCCTTCTCCCTTTTAACGTCCCTTTGCTGGCTGGCATTCGCCAGCTTGAGCGGAATTAGCATAACCAAAGCAGCTTTGATCAATCGTAACGGCACCTCGTTGTACGGCTATAGCCATTAGTATGCACCATTGACCATGAGTCGGCACCGCGTAATTAGCATAATATAGCAATATCATAACGTGCGTATGGGGAAATGTGTGATGGCTGCGGCAATCGTTGACTAGGTGGACATCATCTGGCTGTGCATTCGAACCGAACAGCACGCCATTCTCCTGCTTGCCCCCCTGGGACGCGACTCTGACTGTGTCAGGCATACAGGCGGTTTCACCGACTGTCATAATGAACTAGGACTTCGTAAACTGTTGGTGAAAACGGTCTGGAACAGTTGCCGTGGATTGTGGGAGAATCGAGGCGAGATTACACTGCCTGGGCGGATGTCGTGTCGCTTATCTTGATGAGTTTCACCTGTTTGCCGCGATTAGAGCGAGGAATGTTTTTTCTTGTGTGAAAAATTATTACGCAAGTTTTAAAATGCTTCTTTAATTATTTTTATGTTAAGTTTTGTTTAGATAAGGATTACTTTGAAATGATTCTTTTGGAAAAAACAAATAAACAAGGATCATAAATTGTTAGTTTGAAATTTATTATTAGAAATATCTATCCTTCTTGTTTTAATTACAAAACTATATTTCATCCAATTAATAAGTACAAGTATTAAGTAAAAATAAATAATCATATATTGTCATGTTTCATAGTATATTGCAGAGTTTAATTAATATAATTAAGGGATCAGTAAACCTCCAGCTGTAATATTTTTACATATTTCACGGATTAATATATTGTTAATCATGCTTAATATTTAGTGTCACAGATATCCAGCCATGAAATCACTAAATGTAAAGCGTCGACTCTAATGACACACCACAATTTATCACAGCGGCGAATCTACGTTATACTCATGTCCGTGATTATCGTGGGATAATAACCGGCGCAGATAACACGATGACAACGATTGTTATTACAAAGAGTGATTAGCATTGTCCGCCTGGTCAGTTGTGCATCGCGTGACGTACTATTGGAAACTTATCCATTCATTGATTACATTTCTAATTACGTGTATCGCGTTGACTAGCGATAGAAAATTACGTATCTCTTTCCTACGTTTCCGCGTCGCTGATCGCGTTCATTTGTTAAAGCAAAAGGATTAAAAAAAAAAAAGAATTATATCGCTAATGGACGTGTCTGGTTTGCTTTGCACATCGATTGCGATGATCAATGGGAAAGCATCAGCATTGCGGTTATTACATTGCAATTAAAATTAACGAATGAATGGTCATTCGTCAAGCGTAATGTCTCGCGAGTGGCGCAAACTTTGTTCACGCTAATTAACGATCGTTCGTTAACTGCTGTTCGATACGTGAACATAATATGCGATGTTTTGATGTATGCTTTATCAGCCTCGCGCTACAACGTGTTTTCTTTGCAATCATCGTAAAAGCTGTAATTTAATTAGTAGTATTCCGACTTGCGTACAGTTATTCAATCACGAACAAATATAGTTCACTATTCATTGAGAATCAATTATCTTATATTAACAATCAAGAATCTTAAAAGTGTATTTAATATTCAAATTAATTCCATAACCGGAGAAAGTAAATCCCAAAGAATTTCAATACGAATACAGAATAACAGTGGCGCGTTCTAAACGGGGCACAAAGTTACGCAAATCATCCTCGTTGAAACGCAATCGAAAAGTTAGAGATGTCCCTCGACAAACTCCGCAATTCGTTACCCAAGCAGCAATTCATAGAGCAAAATTAATTCGTCTCCTCGAGAGTTGAGAATGCTGCTAACGCTAAAACTCGTACAATCGCGAGTCTAAAGGAAAATTATCAGCGCTTCGTATCCCGGCACGCCGGGAACAGCGTTCGGCTGCGGGTAGGATCGAGAACGCGTATAACATCGGCGATGTCATTCCGCCAGTCGATTTATTGATTATCGATTTGCTATCGGTGGCCGGACTATGGCAGGCCGGACTATGTACGAGTCACATCGATTGAACAAACACGATGGTTGCGTTCGTTTGGTCGCGCGCGCGCGCGCGCTCTCTCGCGTACATACATGCATAGGGAAAGGGCAAGGGAGGGAGTGAAATACACTATGGAAGGGAAGATGGGAGGTTAAGATACGATATTTGCAGGGTTATTAGATAGCAGTTGCAATTCCCCCGCGCTATTCCCCGTGATATCGATCGTGCATTTACCTGATGAGCTACCCGTGCGTTATGAACACCCGTAGGGATGGATAGTCAGTCGGATTTCATATGTAAAGAGTGCCGATGATTACGACGGCTCATCATGATTTCCCTGCTTCTCCTTGTTCGCCCCAGTAGCCTATCTCTATCACCGATTCTTTCATCGTTGCACCGCCACTGTCTCGCTCGCTGGAAACGAGGTGAAACACATTGACTCGTCCAGTGAGTCGAAGCGAAGCGCACTTGCAGATTCGTCACTGGTTCCAAGCCAATGAAACTGATGGGCAATTTATTAAACGCAACGACCCGTGAAAGCGATCCCTCGGCCCGGATGCGGCGGACCTGGGCTCTCCGCATCTCGAAGGAACCCAATGCCCTCCCCTCCCCCTCCTGTTGTTGTCGCATCTTCGCGAGAATAATTCGAATTCATTGGATTGCCGCCGGATGTGATTCGCGCTCGGTCCAATAACCCTGTTTGGACGGATACGACGAAACGTGTAGCACGCGTGTTAAGGTGTCGGCGACGATCGTGTCTGAATTTGTAGAACATTGTCGGCTGCTCGTGTGTATCGCGGTCGCTCGCGCATGTAGATGAAAGGGTTGTTTCGCTGAATCGCTAACCCAGATTTGTGCGCAACTGGAAACGGGCTAGATTACACAAGCCCGGAGAATGGAATATTAATGTTGTATGATGGAATACGGTTCCTATTACTATCTAAATATTTCCTAAATAGCACTGGATGGGAATTACTTGCCTCGCGGAGGATATCGCGTGATGATAAAGTCTTCTTAAATACACGGTTAAACTCGGTTCGTCCCGTCGTTCGACGTTGTTACTTTTTGTTGTTGGTTGTTTTGTTTCACTGAATGCACTGAAGTGCAAAATTTACATTTTTAAAACTAACAGATCTACAGATCTCATTAACAAAAATCATGCAAATTAAAATATGAAATATTATCGAACAGTTATCGTTGAGTAAAAGAATCTTTTCTGTTTCCATTCAAATATCACGAATGAAAAAGGCAGAGAAATTCATGAAGGTCGCGAAGCATTAAAATCACCGGCAGTTAATTAAATGGATCAAGGCACAATTTAACCGAGCGGTTCGAAATATTTTCCACGGCAAAACGTTTTCCTATAAACGAAAGAATGTAGACAGAAGGTACAATAATGAATTGGAGAGTAATTTGTGTGGAAAATGTACCATTTTCAGTGGCCATTCGTTGTATAAATAACTGCGCGGCAATTCAGTGAAAGAATGGTTAAAAAATTGCGTCGATTCAATGTTTCAGCGAATAAAAAGCATAGAAAAACAATCAGCAGTTTCGCGAAATCCTGAAAACACTCCCGATGTTTCTAACGAAAAATTCTCCCATTCGTAACGATTTATTTATGAATTAACAATGCGTAGAATTGAATGAACTCAGACGGAAGTTTTAAATTAATAGCGCTATTATCGGTCCGTGGCTAGTCGGAGCCCGATGTTTTGCGTGAAATTCGTTTGTAAACAAAACTCATTAAAACATTGATTGGAATAAGAAAAGTGACTGTGTCCATTACGCTTCATTACAACAGCAATCATCAACTGTACAATCTCGTACAAATTATAAAATTGTTATATATTAATATAACTTATTTTATAACAACGTTTTGTTATGAACTAGTTGTAAACATTGCTTTCTGGGTCAAATCGTGCTCGCTGCTTTAGAAATCAAATACCACGATATTCCAACTATTATTCCAAACTTCATTATAAATCCGTGTTCGCGGTATGCCGTCTAATACCTTTCATTTCCAACACACGGCTCCGAGTTAACCGTGTATTTATTGTCGTTGCGGTTTTTCCGAGGCGATCGTAACTAAGTTCCTCGTGAAATCGCGTTTTCTCCCCGCTCGAATCGTATCGGATTTATCCGTGGAAAAAGATTCTCGGGATGATTCGCGCGATATCACGAGGTCTCGATGGTGATTCGAAATCGCGTTGGCCAAGGAACGACAATAGTTCATTCTCGACTCCGTAAGTGGGTTATTATAGGAAGCTGTCTGCGGCGCCTCCGACACGGAAATTGCTTATGCATTAAGCAAATACCAGCCAGATATTCCGTGGTGGGATGAGCCGATCAGATCGTACGTGGCTGTCGCAGATATCCGCAGAATTCGATTGTGATTATCACGCGTGTTCGTCTCTCACCTCTGACTCTACCCTGTGGTAAATTTTCCCAGCTATTCGTGAATTTATTCCAAGGATTTACATCGGCGAACAGAACTGAACTGACAATCGTGTATTTACACGAAACAGTAGAGGAGTTAATCTAATTATAATTTTACAATTTTGTGAATTTATGAAATAATAAATATCTTTTAACTTCATTTGTCTGAATGTACGTCGGCCTCAAGCTATTCAAACAAATAGTTCAAAGTTATTTATAACTAAAATATTGTATTTACAGCTTTAATAAAGAAATTCAAGAGACGTTCGTATCCAACAGAGACTCCGCATCATAAAGTTAACGAAACAGGCTGTATATCTTCATAAACTCGTCCCATACTTTAACAATGACTTTAACGTTACATCCGTTACACATGCATGGCAATTCATTGGTTTTATTCTTAAACGAATAACCCTCGTGCGGCACCGTTATTCGCCCAGCTTTATCCATAATTCACACCAAGTTGCGTTTTTTGCTCGTGCAGAATGACCGGGCAGAGCTTTCCAAAAATGACGAAGACGAGCAATAAAGTTTTGATGAAGTTCGTGCGATGTCGCTTTATCATCGAAACAGTAATCCATGGTTTTATCGTACCCCGTTACAATGCACAGGATCCTTACTACGCGTATAAAAGTCGCGTAAAATGCTCGTAAAGATTCGCGAGAAACACGTGAGCTCTAAGTATCGCCTATCTGTGCGCGTCTCGCGAGATTACAAGCTTCATTTTTAATCGGGAACTACATTTTTTATTAACATTTTTAAAAGTCATATTCTTGCACCTAAAGATAGGATAAAATTACAATTAGAATATTCAGGCACAAGTAGGGTCCTAACGTCCGAACGTAAGTCTTCTTTTATTTTAAATATGTACTTTTAATAATATTTATAAATTGGGTAACAGGTCTTCTAAATTGATTAAAAACGTATCTTTCATAGATCTTATCATTTTATTATGTCCCAGTGAGTAAATAGTACCTACTACTTCTACTTTATGGATCGTCTGATCAAGCGATATGTTATTAAATTCATGAAAGTTGATGCAACGTTGTTAGCCTGTTATTAATTTAAATTGCTCCAAAATATACCAACTATCCGTTAAATGGAAACATGAATATAAATGATCGTATATTATTATTTTGGTGTATCGTAAATTTTAATGCGCCGCTGAAAGGTCGAATAAATACAAATTAAATACCATCATCATTAACACAGATTTCGTATCATCTGTTTTAATTGCGCAGACAAATCTTTGCACGGTGAACTCGTACTTGCTGTTTCCTCGGATCGTGAAACTCAGCGGGTAAACAAATTCTATCGAAAATTCGTCTATCCACTTTTTCCCCCCTAGAAAAATCACCAAATTCTCGTTGCGTAGCAGCTGTCTCGCGACAGCTCGTATTTACGAGGTCAAGGACCGTTCCCGTCGTGTCTGGGAAAGCCTTTGAAATTTACGCGCGCGTGTGCGGGCACACCGGGAATTATCGTGTTCGTGCATACACACGAGACGCGGAACGCCATGAAAACGAATACGGTGCATGAAGTGCCGTACGCCATTAACGGTTATCGAAATGGCCGTCGAAAAAAAAAAAAAAGAGTTCCATATCCAGCACGGAGTGGGCTCGCCACGGCAGCGCAGCTTTATGAACGAGATTTCATTTCCCGAGAAAACACCGGCAATACGCGGGCTTAGAGAGGCGAACCGATTTATTCCAGCGAGAATTCGAGCCGACCGATTCGTCCGCCGCTGCTTTATGCGAGAATTAGAATCCTCGTGCGGTGTGCTCGATTAAACGGTTTACCTCCGTGCACCCTTTGTGGCGAATTCGGAGAACTGAATTTTTGATGACGCTTGATGCCGTCGGACTGATTTGCTGGCATCCGTTTCCGGGGGAACGATTTGACGGATTATGGAGCCATCTAGGTATCGAGAGTACACGCTGACTTGTTCCTTTTTCGTTTCATTTCTTATTTCAGTTTGAAGACGACTGTTTTCATACAAACTTCGATTATTCTATAAGACTAAAGCCTTAATTATTAAGGTTCCGATCGAGTCATTTTCAAATTCAAGTTCTTCATTTAATACTTTGCATTATTAGCTTAATATTAATGCTATAAAATTGTAGACTAAAAATTCAAAGCTCAGATTTAAAAATATATAAATCAATGTATACCTAAGAAGAAGAAGTGGATTCGAGATGAGATCAATGATGTAGTTTTTTAAACGAAACGCCAATACTGTCTAACAATAGGCATCTCGGTAATTATAAGGTTTCAATAGCCAAGTTAATCGTCGAATAAATAGATGCTGTCGATCGATGTGCGCTCTGAGTATCGGGACCAAGGAGAATGCATATCGTCCGTGAACCTTCGACGCAGGCAGGATGCTTTAATTGGCCGGCGGGGCAGCGAGCACGTGGCAATTTAAACTTCACGACCTTAACTGGGCGGTCGGTGTTGGTGGCGGGCAGAAGGTCGCGGAAGGAGAAACGGGAACGGGAACACGGGAAGCTGACGCGGGAGGGTGGGCCAGAAGAAGAATTTAAAGAAGATGGAATAATGTGGGCAGAAAGAGGGAATACTATTAACGGGACGGCGGGGTCAGAGCGACGCGGGGTAGGGAGAAGTGAATAAATTCGAGTCGCTCAGAGCCAGTCACGCACGCCTCGCATGTTAATCATCCTGACTTATGTGCGGCAGCGCCGGTATCGCCTGGAACAAGCGATGGTGATAAACGTTTGATGCCACGGCGGAGCGCCACCCTGGGTTTGTCGGTCGTGGAAAATAGGGTGTACGAAGCCGGGAATTAATATTTGTAACTGCGAACCAGGCTTAAGCGGGCCTCCACGCCACGGTTGCGAGCCGTTAAAGTCGAAACGTTCGCCGTTAGGTGGGAAATTGCTAGGAAGAATAACCGTGCGCCTACGTACGTTCCTCTCCGTTCCTCTTACGTCTCGCTCCTTCGTTTCGTTTCCTTTTCTCTGGCCACGATGTTGCCCTCTCCGCCCTCTCTCCGCCTCTTACCATCGTTTTTACTCGGCCCTCTCCAACTTTCTCCCCGGGCAGTGATTTAGGGGTTGTAAATCTTGCTACGGCCGCGCGTACAATCAGCCACGGATGGACTACGTTCGATACGAGGATAATTGCCTCCTCCGTTGGCCTACTGGTATCCTTGAAAGCTTTACCAAAGTTCCCCTTATACACCCCCCTCCCCCCTCGCTGGGCTACTCCCGGTTTCCCACCCTTCATTGCCTACGACGGCTACGGGATCGACGATTAATCTACTGCGAGCAACGCTCCACCGCGAAGATCGTTTAGACGAGATGGCGTCGAAAAATAGACGAATCGCCGGCCGGAAATCTGAATCGAACTAACCAAAAGTTTTGGAAGCTTAAAATATTGCCATACTTTGGAACTAGATGGGCTGGCTCCTGACTGCCCCGCCTGCCCCGCCTGCCCCGCCTGTGTCTGCCTGCCCGGCACTTAAACTTTTATTCTTGATTTTTCCTGCAAACCTTCGACTGCCGTTCAGTCGGTCCCTTACGTCTCTAACACGAATAACGTTTAAAATTTAGCACAGCGAAAAGGCGATTTTTTAATTAAATATGTTACCTGAAAATTATGAACGATACGGTCGTATTTTGTTCGTACTCAAAATTAGTATTCTACACGGAGTAGGTATACTGCAAAAAAAGGATGTAAAGAATTTCTTAAATATTATCCGTTTGACAAAAGCAATTTAATAACGCAAACATTTTGAGGTTTCGTTGAGCGCCGCTGCTCTTCAATTTCTTTCCTGTCGAGTGGCCACGTTTGTGCTTGAAATTTGTCAAAAAACGCGAGACGCGCCACAGTATACACAACGGGGAAGAGCAGGAAAATTGGTTGGCAACAACGAATCCATTTTCCAAACCGTTGAAAATGGCTATACCGGTCGGTGGAAGCGAAACTGTTGCAGTATGGCCGATGAACTTTAACGCTCGGCCGGGCAACAATAACGGTGCTTTTATCGGGCAATTTTTGGCGAATAGCTCGGAGACCAAGCGGATCCTCGAGCATTTGCCGGCTAACCATTAAAACATTAACGTCGGTTAATACTTTATAATGTTCGACGTCACAGGAAATTCGCAGAATCGCGGACGTTTTCAATTCGGAGTCGTATCGACATTGGGAACGATCTTTCGCGTAAATTTTATCGCAGTCGCGAAACTGTGCTCGATAAAGATCCTGATGAAATGTTTTAATGCTGGGATAAAGTATATTTTAATTGTTACAAATTAAATAAATTCATTAGATCGACGTATTAATATAACGTATATACGTATTAATTACATACAAAAAATATTTATACTTATTCGAAATAGAAGACGAAGGGACAGGAACAAATTCGAGTAAAATTCAAATTTATTAACATCATTTTTTCTATATTTTAATATATTATACTTTCTACCACTTGAATCCATAGAATCATTATCCTGATTGAAATGCAACGTAAATTGCATCTCTCCAATTTTTATTACATCGAAGAATAACAGAAAGTAATATTCGAATCTCTAAAAGACAAAGATAGAATGGTTGCAGGAGAAAACGTTTGCCAGACGCGAAAGCTTCTTCGAAAGGGCGTGCAAACTTAAATTCGATGAAATGCATCGGGCACTTTGTAAAAACTGAGGACCCGGGGAGATGATAATCCACATTCCTGCTTCATTCCTCGGGAAGCAAAGTTTTCCCTTTGATGTATCCCGCGATTCGTTCTTGCGAAAGTAAGACGGGCACCGTCCGACGAAAAAAGTCACTTTGTTACGCAAATAGCCGCAACCGGAGAACGCGTTGTTTCCAAGATTACGGAGGGAGAGGGGGGGGGGGAGAGTTAAAACTATCGTGATCGAAGAAAGAGACGGAGTTTAATCTTCGCTACGCGACGAGTATATTTCCGTGTTCGCCGCTATTTGCTTGGAAACGTTCACGTCAACGGTAAACAGTTTTAGGAAATCCGTTCCGTTGGAATCTGAAACTTGGACAAAGAACTAGCCTTTCGTTCCATTTTCTTTTCCCTTTGCAGATTCGACGCGAAGTCCCCTGAAAAATTGACGGCCGACCGACAAACATAGAGGAAACGTTTCTCTTAATCAAAACTCGAATCGTCCGAGAGTTTTCAGCCGTGCTTAATAGTTTTTCAAACGAGATTAAATCCATCGATGCGTTTATCATTTCGATGATGAAATAAAAAAAATACTTAAAGATTCTTCGAGGCCAACCTCAGATATGTTTATTCAAGCATATACTATTTCAAAAGAGGCTAGCTGCGCGTTCAAAGAAGATGGCTCGTCTTGAGTATGCAACCTTCTGAAAATATGAATGTAAGTCCGGGAAAACCTCTTTTCCCTGCTGCAGTTATTTGATCTGAGCCTTGAAAATTCTTCGAGTTATCAAAGGCGATTCTTCAAGCTTTACCGAACGAATTTGACGGATCTTCCCTCTTTTCAAATTCTTTTGATTCTTTACTTCTCTTTGTAAAACTTCACTTTTAGTGTCGGGTTCAATCATGCATTTATTCTTCTTGAATTTATCGGGTCCAATCATGGGCAAATAAATGCGCAGGTGTTAAACTGCCAATTATTTAAACGGCTCGATTTCAATAGTGGTCGTCCACGTAATAAAACGATTTTAAACATTAATCAATTTGATCAAAGATGAAATTACTGTCTGTCGAGGTTTTCAAGTACTTCCATTTAGACTTGGTCTTCGCAAAAACCGTTTGTCCGAAAGCATAAATAAAAGATACAGGAACGAGAACAAGATGGAAAGCAAGATCGTTGAGGCGATACTCGGTGGATGTGCGAGCGATGACTTTGCGGCAAGTGACGAGGAGCCGACTTTTAACTGTGCACAGTGCGACGAGCGGAAGTGGATGAAGCTCGAAGGAAAAAGGGTAGACGAAAGGAACCCGAAAGGGACGTGGTGAGATGGGAAAAGAAAATCGCTGAAGAGGACGGGCAGAGGGGTTGAAACGTAGGCGGCGAATTGAGATTACAGCAAGACGGTAAATAACACGTCACCCACTACTGCGTGTACTTTGTGCCGCCATGGGTGACGATGCCGAAGTTTCAGCGGCGCACAGAATCTTGAGACGTTCCTTGTTCTCGGGAGATGAAGATGAAACGCGTCTGTGGGTAAATGGTAGGGACGATCGATTGGATCTTAATTAAAGCCCCGATAGAAAGGGAGTTGCGTGAAAGTGATCGAACCTTGGTCCGACTGCTCGAATTTAGGTGCTTAATTATCGAATAGGGTACGTCAGTTATTATAGCGTTAAATTTTTATATTTTCTTCCTGTTCAGTATCAATTATTTTAGAATAAATTATTTATACAGATTTATAAATCTTAAATCTGTTTTTATAAATTATTGCATCTAGGAAAATTATTCTATTTACGTTTAAAATCCCTCGAAAGTTTTTAGCAAAAATATCGATTACAAGAAAAATATTCAGAGAAAACTCGAAATTTTGAATAGAATGAAAGAAAGAAAAAACCGAGAGTGTATATTTGATAACTCGTTGAAAGCAGCACCTCCCCATACCACGCGTCCCCCAACACGCCTCTTTTCATCACGGAATACGATCATAAAATCCGCTGGCTGGGCATTAAAGTCACTTACCCAGGCCGTTCCACGAGTCCAAGTAAATAAATTAAAACGTCGGGACGCTCTTCCCTTTTAATTGTCACGGCAAGGATTCCGCCAGCGTGAAAACACCTAGCCGTCTACCTTGGATGATAACGGCCCGACACGATGATGTCATCGGTGATCCATGATCGATTCTCGATACCAGGGTGGCCCACCTTCCCTATCTCCGAACAATGAATTCACCTTAAGAGCATCAAATGGGCGTAGCACGGTGAAAGCCACTTCATGGTAATTACATCGACGATCCCCTGATCATCTGGAAGGCGTTAAAGCGCGAATGAAATCAGCCGGGAACACGAGGAGAGAGAGAGAAAAAAAAAGAGAGGCGGCCGAGGGTTTACAGCCCCATCGCCCCATAGTAAGCGAGGATGATGGATCGGTTCGTGCTGAAATAACGGCAGCGTTCCGTCCTAACAGCCATTTCGTAATTACAACGGCAGTGATTCGCTTGCCTTCATCTTAGCTATCGGGACCCATCAATAATCTTTCGCCGTTCTTTCGAGCCTCGGCTGGCGTCAACACACGTCAACACTCCCGAAGACGACGAGGATGACGACGATCGCGTATCTGTTTGTTCGCTGATTTTTAGGCAAGGAAAAAAGGACGTGGCCCCCCCGCGCGATAGAAGGCTTCGCGGAACCCGGGGAAGCGGGCGGAAGGCTTTTAGAGGATATTACATACCTCTTCGAAGGATATTAAATTCTGAGATTTATCTCGCCCTCTCCGAGTCACCTTATCAACCCTAGCGACTTCGGCCCTACGATTACCCAGTCCAGAGTCTATCCGCTACCTTCGCGGCGCCCGTGCCGCCAGGACCGCTGATTGCAACCACGCTTTCGACAGAAATTATACCGCAGAAAGTATAATGCCGTCGTCGGTTTATGAGACCGAATATCCTGCCTCGTCCTTCTTTCGGGCGGTTGCTTGTTTCGCTATTTCTGTGGCTCGTTGTAATTAAAATCGCGGTATTAAAATGCGGTTCCATCGCTGTACTGCGGATTTATCGATTGGTTTCCTGTAATAAGAATTTAAGGTTTTTGGTGGCTGGATTATTTAGAAAAGTTTGGAAAATTTTGTTTCGTATTTCTTAATATACCGTTGCAATGAAATTTTTATATATTTTACATTCTGAGGATATTAAGATAAGGTTTAATTAAGTTTTTTTTTTGGTCTGAAAACACATTGTTAGAACGTTCTATTATTCTTCGAAGTTCTACTAAATTAATAAATTACCGTGTTTAAAAATCGTAGGAGGACTTATTAAATTTTTCGAAAGCACGATTCGTTTCTCTTTCATCCTCTGCAGCTGATCGAATTTAATTCGTGCCGTTCATTCGTACGTCCCAGATTTTTTTTCCGAACATTTTATTTTAACGAAACATAGAAACTGATAGCGTTTGTGCAAAATGCATCGATCTACTATGAATCGCTTTATCGCGGGTTATACGTGGGAACGTGAAACGGAATGCGGACATGCAAAAACTCCGATTGCGTGGATCGATTGCAACGGCGGAATCGAAATATCATTTCGTAGCTTGAATAATGGAGAATTATCCTCGTGGAATTAATTCATGGCCGTGCAGGGACCGTTCGCGATTATTGCATCTCCCCTGGGTCCGCCGGAGCCGATTAGGGTTATATTTCCACCCGTATTTAAACCATAATGACGCGGCGCGAGGAATCTGCGATTTTACTGTTATCGTCGTTTCTATAAACCGTAACGATGCCGTTAAACTCTCCGTTTTAAACCGATATCAAGTTGTACGCCAAGTAAATAATTTCTAATCGAAATGTTTGCACCTCTCGCGAAAAATCGACGGCATAACGGTTTATCAGATCGCCGGTACCATTGTTACATGCACGTAGGAGAAACTACGCATTGCAGGTAACACTAATTTACAATTACAAACACGCATCTCTCGTAAAAAATGTATAACACTATAGAGAATATCAAAGGTAATAGTTGCATAAAATCATAACATAAGGAAGAAATTTCGAGCTCTTGTAACGTTTACTTAAATCTGAATGGTATGAATGGATATGCACTGTAATTTTCTCCAATTATCATTTTTGGTAACATTACAAAGTTTAAGTAAGTTGGGGTTCCGAACACTGTCCCCTTGGCAGCCAGCAAATGTTTCATCAATGAATAGAAAGCACGGTTCTTTGAATCGAAGCATCAAACCATAAATGATGTTGATGTCCCCCGTACAAGCGCAAGATCGGTGAATTATAACCTTTGACCCAGTGTGGTCTCCTATTTCGTGTCACTCGGTTTCCTAGCGAGTACAAGTGACTAGGCAGAGGATAGTCGTATGGAACAAAGGAAACTAATTACTGGGCTACAAAGGATACGCGTCGTCATTCTGATTGTCACCTTATCCGGAAGTGTCACACCCCCGACGGCCTATCTCTTCCTATCCCTCCATCTCTCTCTTTCTGTCTTGTACTCACGGCATACGCACTCAGACTTCTCGCGCGTTTATTATCACGAACTCCGTTGGCGTCCGTATGATTAATTATCCTCCGTTTCTTCAGGATGACTTTGCCCCGAGAGAGGCACGACATCGTTGGATATCGATTTAAGTCGTCGACGTACCCCCTTGCCGGAGTGTATTCGAGCAAAGGGGTGACGTCGGCGTGGAACGAAAACGCTTTTTTTTTCCCTTCTCCACGACACCGACGAAAATTCGTTGCGGATGACGAGGGCATTAGTTATGTTTTTCGATAACGGCCCGCCGTCGGAATAAATTACGCTGCATGAAAGCTGCTGGCTCGGCTTAAGCTCGTCGCTGGTCCCAGCCTTCGTCGAGGAGGTCCATTTTGCAGGAATGACGTAAAGGAGCTGGTAAATGCAACTTAACGACAACGGCTTGCGTGTGACCGGCGGCAACCGAGCGTTCTGTGAGCTATTATCGAAACGTTGAACCGTCACAGCTGTTAATGGATAAATAAATTTACCCTTATAAATGTCGAAAACATACTTCTTTCCTGATTTGGTCATTCTTCGTAAAATATAGATTGTAAGCACAATTTAATCGAACATTAAATCAAATTAAAATTTCTTTTATCATTTTGGTAAATGATCATTTTCAGGATTGGAAATTCTGAGAAAGAAGCTAAGTAATTTGTAATACAATACGTAGTATACTTTTATGTCACCAGAATTTCTATGTTACGAAATTCCTTGCTTGAAACTCGAAGAGTCAGTCAATGGCTGAAGGATTAGCTTTTTAATCCTTCGTGGATCAAAGTTTAGTTCTTTTCTAAATTAGAGGGCAATGCAATTCTCGCTTAATAAAAAATATAAACCCTTGGTACAGTGAAACTACGTTTCGTCAAACATCGTAACGCTGCACACTGTGTTAAAAACTTAATTAACGAACAAACTTCTGTGTTGATTATGCACAAAGTACTTTTTATCCCGATACTTCGCAACTAATGAACGAGAAATTAATTAAGTTCTTATGATTGGAACAACTAATGCGCACAATCCGAGCTTCGAATTACTCATGCGGCAAACATCGTGTTTCTGCATGTTTTATTTCGCGTTTTACCGTTTGTTCCATTGTTTGTCATCGATAAAATAAAACAGGATAGTCGACGTCGGTCTGTACGTATTTGGTACCAGAATTTTCTTTGTTTTTTTTTTATTAGCCGGCAAAGTCACTTCTCGTTACAGAGAACAAAAGACCGTTGCTGTCTCGTCGCTATTCGCTGAGAAACGGGCTAATTATAATTCAATTTCATCCTACGGATATTGTTACCATCAGTCACCGCGTTCTCTGGCCATCACGGGTCTCTAGTGTTCTGTTTCATTATAACGAGAGCATCCTGTCTCGTCCTGTCTTCCTTTTTCCCCTGTCACTACGCACTCGATCGTCACTGTCGTTATTAGTATCGACGTTCTCCGACAGAATAATATTCTGCTTGGGTTCAGAAATTAGACAACGTTGATGCAAGACAATCGACTGATCTTCTTGATACCGTTCGTTGTAAAATGAATTTGTTATCAGGTACCTTAATAAAATATATAAATTGACCAGAAAATAGACAGCAAAGTTTTGACAGCGTATTCTAATTTTTCTAAAAATTTTAATTTTACCCCATTTCAACATTTTTCCATTTACTTCCAAACGTTAAACAGCTGATTCGCAAAATTTTATTTTTCACTCGTTTTCCCAAAAACGTTGTGAGCAGGAAATCGAGTAGTTTCCTGTGTTCAAGCTTTTAAATTTTATCTGGTAGCTCATAAAATCACCAAGTCAAATTTCGTAATCAAAGTTGACGTATTTCAATATGTAACGGATGCTCATAAACCCCAATTTATTGTTTTAATAAATCCAGCTACTTTTATAGCCTTGTTCAGTTCAGCAAACGCTAACCTGCATTTTCCATCCGCAACTTGCTCATTTTGTTCAGTTCAGCAATTCTCACGCGACGCTTGGATAAATTTATACATAATTTATACGTACATGTTTATAATTTAGGGATTAAATCTACATATAGAAATGAGAAAAACGTCTTATGAAAATATATAAATGTTATACCTTAGTATTGTGGAGAATTCGCATTGATTTAGATTTTAAATGTTGACAATATTTTCAAAATATTTACTTTATTATAAGAATTGGGACACACTTTTGCAATCAACTCGCTATTTGTAACGATTAACTATACGATTGTCCATCTCGGGACCAAAGAATCTTGGTTTTATGATCGCTTCTAACAACCATAACGTTTTAACCCGCTTCCCTTGGGATGTTCTTCCATAAAAAGGTAAATTGAACCGATGGTAGCTTTTGTTTTGAGGTGTCCCACGATTTGAACCCTCGGGGCAACTGTCTTTATCGTCGAACACAGTTCTGAACAATTTTATCGTCGCGCGCGGGTGGATATTTTCCAGGGGACAGTCGAGACCGTTCTTGCTCGCAAAGTCGACGAGGCGTTTTAAGCTTTCGGCTATTTGCACCTTTTAACGCCACGTCCCGTAACCACGCCGACCATTTAAGCGTACGGTACGGTTTTTAACCGGATAGTAGCTTGTCTCCGGTTAGAGCCCAGCAACCCTTGTGAATTACCCGGAGCCTGTCCTTTTCCCGTTACCATTCTTCTTTATCTACCTTTTCTTTTTTTTCTCATATCTTTTCCCTTCTTTCTTTGTGTAGTCCTGTTTTCCTCTCCGTCCCCCCCCCCCCCCTTCTCCCCCCTCACCAAAAGGCTGATTCACTCTGAACACGTTTGAACTTTAATGTAACACGCAAGGTCTACCGACGTTAACTTACACAGTGTGTCCGAGGATTACCGCGTCGTTGCTTATCTCCGCTCACCAGCTTCGTGTTGGTATACCAGGACGACGCTTTGCCTCCAGAGATATGCACGTTTCAATTTATTACACACTGCAGACAGACTCGAATTCCCACGTATACCTTTTGCCGTCCTCTGAATATTTCAGATTTCCGTCGCAACGCCGCCGCTGTAAACTAGACTCGAGTTGGTCGCCTTTTGTCACGTAGCCGGGCATAAATCTCTTTCTCTGTCCCCTGTCTCTTTCCCTCCCGCCCTTGTCGGCCATTGGGGAAACGGAAACGCGAGCCCTTCGATATTAATGGAGAATGAGTACGTGGCGAGTTTTAAATTGTCAACGACGTTGTAACGAGGTCGACCCAGCGGCGAAGATACATAGACGTTGCTTTCTTCGCAGGTGGAATGGAGCCTTTTAATTTATGTTTCTCGTTCTGATACCAATACAGGGGATGAAAATGTTAAAATATCGAGTTACCGAAGGAAACGGTCCTTCTTTTTTTTTTCATTCTCCTGTTAAAAATAATTTATAACTCTAATTTACCGCCTTCCATTTATCTTTCGTTTAGCTTCTGAATTACACGTTTCGATTTCTATGTACGCTCTAAAATGCAAGTATTTAGTTTGATTTATTTTTTAAACAAAGTATACTCCTTAATCATTGATTTCTTCCGACTCACTAATTTATACTTCCATGTAATTCAAATTTTATGTAATACATAGTTGGTAACACCAACCCCTGTACTTCGACATGATGCATTAAGCCATGTAAACTGTCAATGGAATACAGGGGTGGTCTAAGTAAATCGATAATCAACGGGGAGGTTCGTTTATTCGGGCTCGCAGGTTGCCGGAAGTCGATAGAATAAGCGGAGACACGAAAGAAAATGGGGTTGACGAAACAGAAAGAGGGCGACGAGATGGATGAACATCGGCCGATAAAAGAAACAGACGACAGAGGGTAGGGATGGAAGGCGATTTCGTCGCTAGGAGTTCGATAACGAAGATGATTGAAAGCGCGATTGGTGGCAACGGTAACTAAGTTAACGGGGTAATAATAACCAATCTCGAGGCGATTTCCTCTCGGCTCGACCAATCAGAAGACGCGCCCTCGTTTCCGTTGCCGGACCCTTCGCGTGCCTTGCCCCGGGTAATCGAATTTTTCGCCAGCTCGTTTTCAAATCTCGAAAGTCGTCCCTATGCTCCCTATCCGAAAGTCCTCGACACATTTCGATTCCTCTTCCCCTATTCCCGTTTCTGAACGTCCATGGCTGTACCTACTTCTTCTTCGTCGGGGCGAAGGATGCTCGAAGGATTCGCAGGATTCACGATGCCACCGACTCCGGCAATAACGATCTTTCTTATCAGATCACGGCAGCTCGCAGTGTGTCGCGCGTACCACCGATACGGTTCCAAATTTCAATCAAACTTGGCCGAATTTCAGAAGTTCCGGAAACAACTGATAGAACGTATCACATCCTCTCGAAACCATCCTCCGTTATCGACGATGGGACAGTTTCGAAACTCGCGCTACTCGTAAAATTCGTTCTATAGTTGCCGGGGCATGTCTTGCGTTTAACCGCCTCATTTTTACATCGGTTTCGATTCGAGGATCGAATACTTTCGTGTACAGTCGTAAATCTCGTCGATCGAAGCATATTTCGTTCATGAACGACCAATTTAAAAGATAAGAAGAGCCAGTAATCAGCTTGAGTCGATACGTTTACAGTTATCCCGGTGCTAAATGAGTTATAGCCAGTCGATAATCTTTTCTATTTTATCATTCGCAACCGTATATCTGTATTCCGCTGCTCTTTGAAAAATACGTATAAATTTATAGATCGCTGACGTTTACGACCACGCGATATTTTTACAATGACTATACCAGGTATGACTAAAAGGTTTCGAAAATTTGAATGTTCCATTCGAACCGATTGCAGTACGGACTTGTAGCAGGTGTTATACGTGTCGCTTCTGAATCACTCCGCTAAGTAGCAACTTTTTGAGTGCATGTGTTTTCGAGTTTAGGTTTACGTTGTGGTTCTGTGGCTCTGCAACCGTCCAAATGTGAACCGTGATGCTCAGCTTTCCAACTCACAACATAGTTAGTTCTGGCCGTTAAAAATTTAATCCAGGTCAAAGTTGCCAACTTGGGTTTAGTTTCACAGTGAGCAAAGGGCAACAACAATGCCGTGAATCTGACTTGAATTTATTAAGTTAAAGAATACATTATTTTCAAAATATTCTATGATAGTTTGCTTTCACTGGAACATACAATTTTCTAAAATTCTAGTAATACGACAGAATCTTAAGTAATTACACCCTATCTATTATTTTTTTAATTATCACAATTTTTGAGTGATACACCATGGACCACTTTGGTTTCAGAATTTAGGGAAATAATTAAATTCATAAAAGTGTTTAATTGAGTGCCTTGGAGCTTTATTTCTGCTCAAAAATGAACACCCTGCATTCAAATAAGCGGTCGCATGATAAATGTTAGCAAAACTTTGGTGATCATCAATGTGTTAACGGTGCAAGCCCGTACCGCGTCAGGGAGGGATGAAATATTCAAATTCGTGAAAGTTTTTGGTAGCACTTCGTATGCACGCCTCGACGATGAAAGTGACCACGTCGACTGGTGGCTGGTTTGGCTTGCATCTCGTCAACGAGTTTATTCGTCGACGCTCTTAACCAACTGTATACCGGCTGCTTGACGTCGCGTCGCGGCGACGAGCAAACAGCTGTAACGACACGCCAGAAAATCACGTTCCCGTTTCTAACAGCACCCCTTTCACGTCGCATCCGTTTCCCCCGTTGCTTTCTTCCTTTTTGCCGTTCTCGACATGCCCGGCTTAGCTGCATCCAATAGCCTTCTCCGGTCGTTTCTTCTTCCGAGCACGCGACATTCTTGGCTACGGAAGGGCGCAGCCGCGATTCCGGTGTCCTTTTGCTTGTCTGGCGCAAGGATACCGTCCTCGATGGACGGTAAATCGCAAAAGGGAGCCGATTGCCTCTAAGGAAAGCGTTTATAGAGCTAAGCCAACTCGTAAAGGAGGCGTGTCTTGGCCCGAAGACAAAGCCACCAGATGTCTTTGACGGCCCCACCACCGCTGGCCATCGATGTCTATTCCGATTATCCTTTTATTCTTGCCCCTGTGCCCCCCCCCCCTCCCTCTCTCTCTACCGCTCGTTCGTTTCTCCTCTTTGTTTCTCGCCTCTTGTTCGCCTCTTTTAATGTATTTTTAATACCATTTAATGACCATTTCTTTTTTCATTGATTGATGACGACGTTTATAAGCAACGAATTATGCTGCTCGCTACCGCGAAACATAAATTATAGAAGCGATACATAATTTGATATTATGCATAAATAGTTTATTTGAATTGCATTGTTTCAAACCGATCGAGATTGTCGCGCGAAACGGTCGCCTGAAAGCGTAATCGGGAACACGAAATCTGTATTCGCGTTGAACGAACGCGGTTGATTAATAACGTCGGTGAACTCCGTTAAAGAAAGGGTGGCGCGTTAGCGAAAGAGGTGGGGGAGGGGAGTAGGTTGGATAGCGTCAGGTAATTTCGTTGGCCAGTCATTCACCCGTCTCGTCGACGTTTCCGTCGTTCGGAGTTTTTGAAAGAAAGTTCCGACGTTCCTAGTCGAAGATTCGTACGAAACGAACGAACCGGAAAGGAGATGGCGGTGGAATTGGCTAAAAGCGGAGGTGGACTGTGGGAATGTAAGGGAGAAAGGAGGGTTGTTGGATTCTCGAACGGAAAAGAGCCGTACCACGTTCCCCTGGCCGAGCTAAGTTAGACTCTTTCCCCGGCAAGTTTGGTATAAGTTCCAGATATAAGCTCCCCGCCTTATTTTGCTCCATTTCCTGACTCTTAATTACTTTGCTAATTCTTAACTAGGAACCTCGGCGTCGTGCCGGAGTCTGAAATAACAACTCGCATCCCTGGCCTCGCCTCGCCTCGCCTCGCTTCGCTTCGCCCTGCCACGCCACGCCTTATCTACTTACCTCGCTTCGGACTGTTTAAACCGAGGCAATTCTTTCTTTTTTTTTTTTCGTCTTCGTTACCCACCCTAATGCCGTTTTCCCGTCGAGCCTACAACCAATTTCGTTCACCGTTAACATAGGATCTTTTATTTGTGAAACGGTTCCCGTTCGAAGGAGGAGGGGATTACTTGCCGCGAAGGCATGCTCAACGGTGGCGAACTTTTTCGCGAAAGTTTGGCCACATCGCGTGTTACGTTTAAAGTACGGAGCCTTTGCTATGATGTATTTATCGTTTCTTTATCGTTCAATATTTGGTTCTATTTTTAATTAAATCTTTATTTCTATACTAAGAAATAAAACATTACTAATCATGACAGATACAAACGCGTTTTTGTTAAAATTATCACTTGTTGGAAGCATAAATCCTTACTACTTGCTTTACGATACGCTTGAAGAAATCATGAAGAAATCTTGAACCACAGAAGGTATTGTAACTTGATTTTGTGGTAACTACAAAAAGAGAATTTTGTATAGTCGGTTTGGAATAATTAGATGTTGACCATGATAAATTATTCAAAATAAAAGCTTCGGACGTATTTGCTACTCGGTACATGAGTGGAAAACACCCTTTACCATATTTACACGATACTTTGCTCTCGTAATTGTTAGAGCGTGTTCGAAAGTTTCGGCGCAACGCATCCGGTTTTGCCCCATGCGTCGAGGGAATTCCGCGAGCTCGAGAAGATAAATATCCGTTTCCCCGCGTCCACGTAAAACGTTTATGATACACTGCGTTGCTCGAAAACGAAGCCCATATATCGGGGCTGAATCAATGATTGCCCCGCTGTAGCGAGTATCTCAGTGGAAGATCGTCGAGTTACTTGGAGATGCAGGGATCCATAGAAGCGCGTCATAAATTTCGCAATCGACAGCCGCCCTCTCACCACACCCCTTTTTCTGAGGTAGACAGGAGTGGTCCGATCGGCCGTTGTTAAACTTGCGGCCAATAAATCAGGAGAACTCGTATAAATTTGTTACCCACGAAAACGTACGTGGATAGCCTCTCGCACCCTATTCTGTTCCACCGTTTCACCCCTTTCCTCTTCATCCTTCCGTTCCTTCTTTTTTCTCTCCCCTCTTCCTCCTACACCCTTCATGCTTGCTTCCTTTCTTACGAAAAGGAAAATTCCACTCTTACTCGACCAGCTTCTTTTTTTTCCCCTCTCTTTCGCCTACCCCGCGGCAATCCGCTTTCGACTCTATTTGCTCGTACGCTAGCCACCCTCTCGACGCGTTTACGACCGTTTTCCACGTGCATTTTTATCCGTTGCGTAAATAACTACCGCAGCCATAAAACCTGATATACCGCCAATACAGATTTATATATCGTTGCCACGATAGATGCATCCTACCTTCATAGATCGCCTAACCGACTGACCGCTGCCGGATTTATAGGTTTTCTATGAAGGTCGGGTTTAGAGGTACAGCCATACGTGCACGCAGACATTGCTTTTATTTCATCGAGTATATTTAGTATATTATTGTCGTATTTTCTATTAAATTTGATATTATCATCGAGTATTTGTTAGTCTTAGAACAGTATAATGTTCTGTACATCAACTTAGTCTAAACTTTGTACAATCATACGAGACCTTTGATGAAACATGTAGTTCTTGACGAACTGAGCCTGAATTAATTATAATTTTGCTATCAGGGGTTTTCTGTGCTTGTAAAATTGAAAATTGCAAAATCATAGTTCCTGGTTCATTAAAATAAAAAACAAATCAAAATTGTCTGAATTGTACTGTATCGTGGTTTTAAGATACCAGTAGTATTAAATAAACAATGTATGGAATCAATATCATACTTCCTTTCTCAGTTGTACTCTGATCCACTGTTTCACCCTACCCTGAAGCAGCAATAACGTGGTTTCCACAAGCTGCATAGCCTATCTGCCAACCGCCAATGCTACCCCCAATGATTTAGGCGTTCAGCTAATTATCCCAAATGGCCGTTCTAGATTCACTTAGCTTCGTTCTTGGCATCCTCTAACTGCAATATAATCGAACCATTAGCACCTGCTTCGATGGTGTCCCTGGTTGTGATTCTTTCCCTTAAATATAAATTAAAATGGAACGACCTAATAATTTTGTATTATTATCAATTGAACAACTTACAAAACGATCATGTAGAGAATTCTTTTCTGTGCAATATTCTTTACTTTATTCAGTCACAAATCTGTTGATCATTAAATTACTCCGTTTCACGTTTGATTCGCTTAACCAAATTATCACCGAAGGCTATCTTCGAATCGTTTAAGTTATCTATGCCCCATTAATTATGCACATCAAATATTCGCGTCTGAACAGACTCTGCATAGCTGGGAACTTGACTAAGGGGACGATACTGCTGCCATAATTGACTAAAGTGTGCCATAACCTCGGGGACAAGTTGATCGGCGTTAGTGGCGGTTCTCCTAATCAACGAATTGTACCCTGGAGGAGCCGGTTTCCTGACAAATGAACCGTCGAGGAAAAAGGCGAACGACGGGGGGAGACTAAACGACCGCGCGTTTCCGTAACGTGCGTGTTTCTTAATTAAATTTCTGCTGACCGAGATTGCTTTGAACGGGACGGTGACTTGAGGGAAGCAATCCTTGTCGCATCGACGACACGAAGATTAGTTGTCAGCTAAATTTCGTTGAAAAAACCATTAAACTTTATTACTAAGTTAATGTAGTTTATCTATTCGTATATATAATGGCATAATCATAGAAGTGTTGAAAAATAGTGGAAACTCGTGAAAAGTATGAGAGTGTTATCACTGAAAATTGAAGCCTGACCTTCTGCAACGAAGCCGGATATTTTACCAGTCACCAGACTTTTATTACTGGCTCTAAAGGTTCCTATCCCACAATATAAAGCAGAATTTTAGCTCGTCATCATGGCAGCCATCGGCAGTCGATAAAGATACCTTAACGATGCTGATACCAGCTGGTGTTTGCTCGTTCTTCGTGAAAAAAGGGAGCCAGTGAAGCTGAATGGGGCATAATACATGTGTCTTAAGATGAAACATCGAACGATTTAGATATCTCTGATTTGTATACATCGCCAGTCGGCCAATTTATTTGTACTGAGTTATAAGTTTGATTCATTCCAATTGTAGATCGAATAATTCGATAAATTGGAGAAACTAAAATTATTTGATTTTGTATTCAGTAAAAATACGAATAATCCCATTTATTAAATTTAATACCACGAAAATTGTCAAGCAACCCTTGTATTGAAAGGAATATCAGTCTAGACGGCAAGTTGCAAACAAATAAAGTCGAAGAATTTGCTTCGAAGGAAAAGGGCTTGGAGAAGTCGCACAGTTGATAATTCTGTTCGTTCTTTTATACAGAACAGGCGGAAATTAATGGCACCTTCCGTAAGGATCAGCAGGACTCGAGGGTTTTTGCTTTCGGCGACCCTGTGGCTATCGACCTCTGCAACTCGAGAGGTCCTTCCACGATCCCCGAGGTCGTCGCAATTAAGCTCCACAACCTTGGAATTGTACAATCGACTGGCACTCGAAACTTGTCACAATCAGATTCCATAACTACAAGATCGCCGCTATCCTCTTGCAAATGAACCTCGAACTTTCAGGATTTCTGTATTTTAACGCTAAATCGTATTCATGTTGGTTCAATGAATCACGTCTGAAAAGGTACTTTCAAAAGTTACTTTATTTTTCAATTAAATTAATTTTAATTTTGTGAAACCTTGATGCTTTGATAAAGTAACTATTTTATCTTGTAGTGTTCATGAAATCTAACATTTCTTTTGGGGAAACTTTATATTTGAAATAAAACTCAGTTTTAAATTTGATTGGCTTATCTTCATCATTTGTTTTAACACCGAAGCGATACATATTTAGCTCTAAACGATAGATTAAGGGGTTAATTCTATCGCCTTCAGAGCCAGATTTCATGGAAGTTTAAATGGCCTGGAACCGAACAATTAGGAGTAATGGAATGATTTTGAATTTATCGCGGACACCGACCTTTTAGAGGTCGCTATTGGCACGGTTTAATCGTCCTCGAGAGAAAGATTTTGACCGGTTAACTCGAATAGAGCACGGAAAATAGAATAGCTAGGAGAGCCTTTCAAAGGATATTCCGTAGCAAGATAAAGGATGGAGGGAAAAGTGAGGCACGCACGCTGTCGCATTTACGCGGATGTAAAACGGAATCAGTTTATGGAGGGAATTAAACTCCCGTAAAGCGAAATCGCCATCGCTGCGAAGTTATCAACCGGAGTTATACTGCTGGAAATACAAACGACCAATGAGACGGCAAAAATTTATCGCGTGTACTAAAGTAAAATACTTTCCGAGAGTAAGAGTTCAACGTGGAAACGACATACTTCAATGACAAATGAAAATAGAGGCATTGCGATGCTGTCCGTTACTTTTTTTGTTTACAGTCATTTTTAACAGCGTACGAAGCGACCCATGCATATTGTATAAATAACTTTAAGGCAAGTTTTATTCATTAATAATGAAAATGGTCGTAACCCGAAACGTGCACGAAACTGTTTCATTTGGTGTTTTATTGTGACCCATTGTTTCTGTTTGTTCTCTTACTTCGAACAACAAATTGTGTCATGTGTATATTAACTACCTAAAAACTTGTAAAATTTTAGAAAAGACCTATCATGAGTAGTGTTTATACATTTTAATCATAATTGGTACTCAGATTTGTATGATAATTTTTAAGTATAATTTTCAGTTTTCAGTTTTTAAAAATATAATATTTCATTTCTTGTTTCTACCCGTAAGAGTTAGAAAAGTATAATTATTCTATCTTTAGATTGTCGATAAATTAATGATAAATTGGCCCGTTCAATATTAATGACAGTTTTCTTAAGCTACGAATATTGCGGTAAAATGTTATATAAAGCGGTTAAATTGAACACCATTATCATACTTTATTCATTTATCTTGCTAGAGATCGCCTAACAGGGGGATGTATTTCATCGATATCATTTTTGCATTTCCATCGTTTCTTTTTTATTAGCACAATTTCAGTGTGAGCACACTGAGCAATCACCATGGACACCACGCTTTTGAGGACCTCTGAATAAAAAATAAGATAGATTTTACGTTTGAACATTCGCCCTGTTAGAAAACAAATCTACTTTTATAGATCGTTCATATTTTTATTTTCGTTGGGTAGAAACCCCAGGCTATTGTTTCGCACATAACCAACGGTGGAGCTTATATTCGTACACCTTATCTTTATTTGTCGTGTTTTAACATAATACATTACAATAAAACTGTTTCAATTAAAATTTAAATAACAACATTTTTAAATACAACTGTTTCATATATTTGCAAATAATGTTTAAATTGAAAATAAAAAATTTGCAAAATGGATATGAAATTACTATCTATGCAATCCATTACCTGAAAGTCAATTATGATTATAAATCTATGATCGCCTATGACAATTTGATTGATTTCACATCAAATTTATCATTCGAACAGTCATTGTATACAAAGGATTAATCGTCCATGAATGCGATGTCTGTTTAAATGAGTCATAAAATGCAATTAATTATTTAGTATACATCCAAATTCGCGTGCACGTAAAATTAAATGATTAAATAATAATATTGCTATTAATGTCGTTAATAACAATAATTTGTATATGAAATATTATCGACAGAATAGTGACGGAATGGGGGGTAGTGCATTTTACGTTAACAGAAATATACATCGATGGGGTGAGCAAGAAACGTTAACACGTAGCACCGACAGACAGGAATAATCCGACGATTTGGCGCATCCCGATTTATTCGTCGCAGAAAGGGAAGAAGAGGGTTATTTAGCTGCGAGTCTTCCCTCTTTCGTCTGCGATCGCCCTGGGCTGATTTACTTTGCCACACCGCGTGAGTCGAAGGGCGCGCACTGGAGACGCCGTTGGTTCTGTTAATAATTCGCAGCGGCTGTTAGCCTACGGGCTTTTCATCCCTCTGCCCCTCCCCTGCCGCCCTCGCACTACCCATTTCACGGCGACGCCAGCAGAAGCAGCAACGCCAGTAACGCAAACACACCGTCGTCTAATTCGGTTAGTCGGCCCGCAAAAATTATATCCAATTACGTTCCGACAGCCCTACCAGCCATCCAGTCAGCCAACCAACACTACCCCCTTGGAGAACTTTCGGCTCTGCCTGTATTTACCGCATTGTGCCCTTCCCGTACCTCCTCCGACACCCCGTTAGTATTTTTCTACGTTTCTTCAACGTTTGACGACTTCTGAACGAGATTCTGCTCCGTAAATGTTTCGAAACGCGATTAGGGTTAAGAGGAAGAAATTATGGCAGTTAAATACATGGAAACATTGATCGTTTTACTAATGATTTGTCTGATTCGTAAAAACATCAGAGATAGAAAAATTGAAGCACATTTGGAGTCGCCGGCAACATTCCTGTTTCCACCAACAAAGTGGTCTCTTAAACTCCACAAGTGTCACTGGATCGTTAGATACTTGACGATGACAGCCTTCGTGTACGAAGCACCCGAACTTAACAGGGTCCAGGTAATTGCTAGATTTAGGATGTGGCCCCAACTATCAACAGGTTTCCCTCGTTCTACCGGCCATGGAAGAATCGACGATTTTAGGAAATTCGATTGACTACTTTCAAAGTAAATCCTTCGATCCTCTTCCCTGCTTAGTACAATGCAAAATATCTCGATAAAAATTGTTCCTTTCTCTATGTATGTTTTATTGAAAAAGTTATGGAGTTCGGTTGCTCGTTCACCAGTTATTTCTGCGCTCTTTTATTACCATGTTACAATTAACTTTGTAAACAAACCAGAAAGTTTCCTTCGAAACAGAAAGAAACATTTAAATCCATTCCGGAACGGGAAACGCTAAAACTTAACGCTCGAACAGAATTTCTGTTTACCAACTTCAGAAAAATTTCTCTTTTTAACACGCTCCACATAAGATCGCTTTACACCGGCGTGCTTCCCTTCCACGAGCGCAACGTTCGGACGTTTATTTCACATTTCTCCCTCGTAATCATCCCCGTGTTGGCACGTTCAAAAAAAAAAAGCGGCCATGCATTTTCCGTCAGAATTACCCGGCCCGCTTTTCGCTGCACCCCTTGGGCGTCCCTTCTATTTTAAATCGCATGCCAGACGAGTGCTCGTATTTTCTTAGAATCGCCCCAGAAGGTAGAAGTTCCCGTGTTTCTTTCTCGACAACGAGCAGTAAATACACTTTTCCCTCCTCCTTTCCCTCGGCGCTGCTTGTACGTAGTGCGTGGTAGGACGGGACGAATGGGTGAAGAAGAGGTTTCACTCGCACTTTCCGGCATGTCCTCGGGAGACTACGTGTCCCAGGACTCAATAAACCTCTCCACTTCCTCGCTTTTCAAAGGTAGAGAAGATTTTCCCTCCTGCAGGTGTCTCGCCGAGTGGTTGGTAAAGATTCGAATCCGCTTTCTTCTCCTTCTTCCTCCTCTTCCTCTTTTACACCTCGTCCGGTTTCTGTTCTCGCTCGGTTCTCTTTACACCTTCTCTTATTCCTTTTTTCCAGCTCGTCTGTTTCGTTACCCCTCCGTCTCCTCCCCTCCCCTGAACACTCCACCGGTACCTCCACCGTTTTTCTACCGGTGACTGCAACGGTTTTCTGTTTCTCTGTATTTTCAACGTCGTCGCTTTTCACCGCTGGCGACGAGTAAACATCCGAGATTTCGGGTGGCGCTGCATCCATTGGAAATTGGCAGATTTAGATAGGAAAAGCGAGGTAAATCCACCAATTTTCGGCGAGCATCGCGCATCAGAGAATTCTATCCGCTTTTTGTTACGCCGAGAGGATGATTTCGGATTGTGCCAGTTACTTTCCTGTTAATTCCTAGTTTTTATCAAACACGTATGACTTCAGCTATGCACCACAGCAACAACAAAAATTATAGTTCAAAGTAAAATAAAAATTCACTAAATTATAATAATAGTAATTAAACGTCCATCTAAATTAATCTAGATGAATTCATTTTCGCCACGAATTATTTTTAATGACTCCAGGAGCCCTGATCCACGGAACGAGTATAAGCTTATAATAGATTTCGGCGTTGGCCTGACACAGGTATTTAACCCAAAAGATCTCAATTCAGAATTTTTCATCGAGATAAAAATTTGTCATACTTGAAGTAAGGAAAGATTAAAGTTCGATCATCTTTCCTTATCCTTACTTCGTTTCCCCGTGACTTTTACCCATCGCCAAACAACCTTTCACCGGCAGCCGAAAGAAGACTTGCGAAACGCGAGGCGATAGACCGTTCAGCCTTCGTTTTCAGTTCCATTGTGCCTGGTAATGCCCGCTTTAAGCGACGCGTAAGTGCCTCTGTGCAGCGCTTAAGGAAGCTTGCTCGTACAACAGGCGGCTCTCCCGCTTCCTACTCCGTACACACACACACACACACACACATATACACGCACGAATTCTCGCGCTCACACACAGAGGCGCAGGGGGGTTCGTAGCCGACAGGGCGAGACCCTTCTTTTGCCGCTTAATTTACTCTGAAAAGAACGTCATTACGCGGACGTCTATATTGTAACATTATCGCGTCCCTTTTTTATGATGACCAATGGGACACGTTTCGCGTGTTCCCCCGGGTCGAAAGCATACACGTCCCGTCATATTGTTGTGACCGACACGCGTGCACCTCTGTACACGCGAGTAATAAACTGTCCGTTGCATCGAGCGGAGAAGGAGAACGTTCTTTCATGCGGTTTTCATCGGGAGGGTCACACGTTTACATGGCCACCCTAAAGTTTTCAGAAGGCGTCTTCGACTCGCAGCCCCACGTCCCCCTCCGGCTTCTATCCGAAAGTTTGCTGAAATATGAAAATCAGCGTTCGCTTATGTAGAACGGCGGCCGAGATCAAAAGACTGCGGCAAGTTTTCTGAACGCGCAAATACGGATTCTTTGCCGTCGAAAGTTAAAGAATGTTCTAATATCGAAGGGTGGCGGAGCACGGGGATTTGTCCCGTTTCGGCTCGAAGAAAAGGGTGATCGCTGGAAACCGTATTAATATCGTGGCGCCACGATTCGGTTGCACTTTGTGTTTTAGATTAATGAGCGAAGGAGGATGAAGGATGAATACGAAAGGTGTGTTAGCGATACATCGTGAATGAATAAAGTAATATCCTATGAATGTTTATGAGAATTTATCAAACATGCAAATACACCATATACATAAATATAACAATTAATGCAAGAAATTTACTGTAAAAAAATATGCATTTGTATGGACGTAAATTTTTTTACACTAGGTTATAACTTCCTCGAACAGGATTCTCGTAAACAGCCAGGATATGTTAGAAAATGATAAAAATTTAAAATAAATAAATTCAATTTTTAGCAAAATGTGATGGAAATTCAACGGGAACAACGGTAATGATATATTTCGCTGTACGCACCGTCTCTTTTCTCTGTTCCCTCGTAAATTCGCGGCCGAAAAGCTCACCGTGAAATTTTTACGCAGTACGTCGCGTAAATGTTACAACATTCGGGACGTTTCGTACAATTACACGTTTAAAAATTTCACCGCTGTTATTACGGTACTCTAGGAAACGTTACCAGCCAAGTAAATACGTAGTATTCCCCTGCCTACGATCCATCGCTCCAGGCAGTTCGTTCTTATTTGCCAAAATTACAACGTAGCTCGCAACATTTACGAGGCAAAGACACGTAGATAGAAGACGTGTCACAACTCGCATTCTGCGGGAACGCTATCTTTCGCGCTGTAACGCGACCGTGCTTCTATGCAGCCGGTATAAACTTATATTAAACAATAAAATGCAAATAGAGTGCTTTATGCCGTGGCTGGTATCGTGGGAACCGTGTCATACTCGTGATTTCTCGTACATCTTCATGTTTCGCTCGCGAATACGCGTTTAATCCAGCTCGGTTGCAAGAAGGAGGAACTGCAGAATCTCGGTGTTTTGTGGTCGTAATTAAAAAATGACTGGAAATATCCGCGGAGAGTTATAACTCGATGTCTTGGAGTTTTTATTCAGCCAATCTTGGTTATGGTTCGCTCGAGAAATGGTGGAGTGTAATCCAGTTATGAGAAAGAAAAAAAAGAAAATAGTAGTTTTGTGTAAAAAGATGACAGTAAGAAACACGAGGAAAAAGTTTGAGACGTTTAAGAATCTTAATTAAAAAGCAACTCAAAACAACCCATCGAGTTTGCGAATGCTTATTAACCCTAATTATTTACAATGATTATGATTCCTTAATAAAGAATCACTGTATGACTTTTTAAAAATTTTCAACTGCAATGAGATTTAATAGCTGCACAACAAGTTTGTAGACAGACGTATATTTGGCAGATTGTCAGAATTAGACAAATAATTATGATTAATACTGAAATAGTTGTGGTATTAGATCCGAAAGTTTCTATATGTTAGTATAGTAGTTATCCGTACGCGCGGCAAGACTGATTAACAACGCGCTATTACTACTTGCCACGCGGCTGACCTACGGCGCACTGTTACTACTTGCCACAAGGCTGATCAGCCACGCACTGTTACTATTTGCCACGCGGCTGACCAACAACGAACTGTTATTACTTGCCTCAAGGCTGATCAACAACGCACTATTAGTGATTGCCGTGAGGCTGATTAGCCACGCACTGTTATTACTTGCCACAAGGCTGATTAACAACGTACTGTTACTACTAGTCGGGAAACTGATTAATAACATATTGTATCTGTCGCGGTGTATTAACGCCTTAATAAATAATTATTATAATCATTATAACAAATACTTATTTTAGATAATATTGTTAATTTAACATAATTTAATTACCAAAGGAACTACTAAAGGAATTACTAATTATTAAAGATTCTGTTTAATTAATTTTCAAATTAAATCATTCAAATTGATACTTCAGAATCCACGGTTTATTTTACTTTTTCTTTAATTAAATATTTCATTGTATAAAATTTCAGGTGCTGGTCACCGGTCACCACCAAAATTGTTTCCAACTATGAAACGAGAGAAAATGGTATTTTGTTTATACCCAAAAATAGGTGGCGATCGAACGCGATGAAAATACACGCGTGTCGGTGACAGTCGTGTCACGTTATTGTCATGTGTCGCACGAATGTTTTCTTCTTAAAAAGATACTGCGTGTACTCTCGGTACTGAGTGCATCCTGGATGCCCGAGGCAGGAAAAGTTTACTTCGATATATGAGCGTGCCGTGGTTCCATTCGATTTTTTACATCATCCATTTCCGATGAAAGTCTGCGGAATATCAAGTTCTACGCTCTCAGCACGTAACCTATTTCTTGTTTCTTCATGATACTTCCTTCCTTTTATTAAATGCATCTTTCTGATATGTTTTTATTAACTTCTGTTGCACGAGACGGGGATGGATAAGTATGTCGCTCTTTGATTTCAAGGTTCATAAGTAAAAGTTATAATATACGGGGTAAAAATAAAATTCTGATACATATCAGTAGATTGAAGGTATATTTTCTTTACAATTTCACACGTGTTGATGATTCGCTTGAAATTATACCTTGGACAACATACTTTGTCTAATTAATCTTTTCTAATGAACTCTCAAGTATCTAAGAAATTGACTTGTATTCAATTAATAAATAACTGGCTATCACAGTGAAAACAAGTAAGACACGCTAAAGTCCTAATTTTCAATATTAATGGAATAAATATTAATAAGTATAATTAGTATAATTTAATTAAGCTCAGATTTCTCAAATGTAATCTCTAAGATGATTTATTTACAAAATCAGCTTTTTTTATCGAGAATCTCAAATGAAAGGTAAAGATCATTCTACCTGCCCTTTATTCGAGTGCAGCATGTTCAAGGGAAGCATCATCGTAAGAGATAGATTAAAGTTTCAGCGTACAACACTATAAGATTTTATACGCTGAAAAATATTATGTTGTCATACAGAACTCAACGCGATATCATGTCATACGGGTTTCGTAGTGCGCATACAAAAGGAATTTTAATAAACTCTGCTCAGCGACGATATCAAAAGACGGAAGCGATATTATTATGTTTATCGTTGCGTATCAACACTCGACACGCGAAATATTCAGATATGCTTCACGGGGAAACGATGTGCGGCGAGATAAGGAAATAACCGGAGTCATCGAGCCAAAAGAAATAACATTAGCTTTTCTTTCCTGCGTGCGGTTCGCTTTATGGCAACCTTTTTTGCACATCGCTACACTGTTATCGCGTTTCCTGAAACGAGGGGCCGGGGTACATGTGCGACCGTTATCCTCAGTTTATGAATATCGTCCACTAGCTGGGTACACGTAGGGGGGGGGGGGGATGAAAACCTCATTCTTCTCAAATCGACCGAAACTTCCGCAGACCCTTATAATACACCAGAGTCTTGTAAACGCGTCTACATTATGACCAGTTTTCTCGTGAAATTACTTTCACGGACTTTTCTATAATCTTTTTTTCCTGTACCATCTTTCTTATTTTTCGTAGAAAATCCGAGACGGTGTCGAAATATTTGAAATCGATACGAAATTGTTGATATTTTTGTACGTTTTAAATCGTTTCGCTCTAATAACAAATAGGGAATGCATTATTGCAGGTGGGTCGCGTTTCACGCATTTATACGCGTTAAAATATGCATAAATGTTTGAATTATACAAGCAGTTATTCAGATTTAACCATAAATATTTAAAGAATCGTATCAATATTAATACTGTTAACACCGTCAAATTTAAATTATTTGTGTAATATTTCATTCGAATTCATTGATACGATCGATATACAAATGAAATAATAGAAACCAATTTAAAATTGCACCTCTGCCCGATGTTTCCTGTAACAAACGTAAAAAAGTAAAAGAACCCTTTGTACTGCAATTAGCAAAGTTTTCGTTAGGTGATCGAATAAAATTAAAATCCCCTGTAAAACTAGGGTAGCGGGGGAAAAAGGTCGTTCGCTTTATTTTAAACAAAATCCCACGCGTAACTGCGGGGGTCAGATAAAACGATGGAAATTGTTGTCGGTATTCATCGTCTTCGGAAAGAAGAAAAGGGGATGGCGTCTCAGAATGCGAGGAAGGAAGTGGGCGCCACGCTTCCAAGTATGCGCTAATGTAGCTCGTAGCTCTCGTGAGAGTTTGCTACGGTTCCGGCGCCTCCCATTTCCGGTGACAGAATGCACGGCCCTTATTCGAATCTATGCGAGAGCATTTATACAAGCGAAACGGACGCGCGGAGCACTTGCGCGCGTTCGAGAATCTGAAAATTGCATTCCTCGCATCTGGACGGGTGAACGGGCGAGGGCCGCCCGGACGATTTTCCACTGTCGCATAAGTACCGGGGAACAGCGGGGCTATCCGAGAGTTAGGCCCGCCCCTGGGGGAATTAGGTTGCCCTCGTTCGTGGACGAGCCTCGTGCCGATGCCTCGTTTCCGAATCGCTTCTGCCACCGGAAACTGGAACGTATTCGGCCGCCGGTGAAAGGGAGCGCCTAAATGTTTCGTGAATTAAGATGGCGGATTGAACGAGAGGAGGGCAGATCCGACTGGTTCGTTGGGTTTTGTGTAGGGTTCGTGATGTGATAGAATTTTGAAGCTGGATATGAGGCGACATCCTATGCAATAACGGGAAAATCAATTGTGGAGATTGGAGCCTGAAATTTCATTTTTAAACGCATTAAGCAAGCAATATTTCTGAACACCTTGTCTTGCATGAACAGAGATACAGCGATGAGTTTTACTGAACCAATATTATTATTAAATATTATTAGTTTGCTTTTAATGATACTAAGAATTTGTATATTACATCTTATTTTTTAAAGTATCTTTCCGAATTGACAGTATTTGTAGTGACAATTACTGGTAACTGAATTTAATATTATTGCAACAGACAAACTAAATATAATGAAGTTAAATAATTAACTACGTGCTATACCACTGAATATCAAAGTAAGAATGCATTCTTTCGACTGCTTCTGATGTTAATTAATTAAGTTTATTATTTGGATAGAAGATCGGTTCTGTTCCGCTGCAAATTTGATTAAAAGTCAAATAAAACAACCAACCATTATGCAACACATAATACGCACAACTTTCAATACGAGTAATTAAAATGTAAACAAAGAAAAGGAGATTTTATTATTTTATTGTTCTCCCGTTCAAATTAAAACAGAAGCAAACACATTTACATCGTATTGTTTCAGAGATATTGAATTACAAAATTGTATAACAGCTAAAGTTCTTGCGAATAAATTAATCGCATCATTCACGGCAATCTAACGTTGAATTCAATCCCGACGATCCTATCGCGCGTACACACAGAGGAGACAGGTTACAAAGAGCAATACGTTACATCCTCGCGTGTACGAAATTGGCATAAGATGAAACGGCAAGGCGGAAGTGTTACGGTATCAAGGACGGGGATGTCGAACAGAAAAGGATGGAGCGGCGGAATGCGAAGTTGGATTGCAAAATGGCAAGCCGCAGCAACGCAGGATTATTGTACGTACAAGAGATTTACCGCCTCTGGCCCTTTTGCTCGGCTAAAGGGCGGCCGAGGTCGCTATGGCAACAGACAGGCGGAAGCCAGAGCCTACCCTTCCATTTCCCCGGATGCAAGCACCCGACGTCTCGCTCTCTTGCGTCAAGTGATTCTCTTGCACCGTCCTGCAACCTCTTCTCCTTTCCCGCCTCCTTCTTTTTTTGTTCTCCTTTCGCCCTGTGTCTCTTACGCGTCTCGTCTTCCTTCCCGCCCTCTTCTTTCGTCCCGAAGTCGCCACGGTTCTTCGCGTTCCCGTTTCGCCCGACTCTCGTTATCAATTCTTTTTACCGGTCGAGAGTTTCGAACAGGATATGGAAGATTGTTCCGAATTATGGATGCGATGGTCCGTTGTAGGAACAGCGAGGGTTAATATTGACCGATATACGGTGGTTAAAATATTTGTGAACCCCCGTTGTTTCCCTGAGGCTACGGAACCGGGGAATCCTTGGTGTGGATGTACAAACCCTAAGGAACTGCTTTGATGATAGATTTATTTAAGATAAAAGTTTCAATTTTAATTCTTGAAAATTTGTCGTTGTCCAAGTTAATTAATTAAGTCTCAAATCTGGGATAATACAATTTCAATGGTTGATATTTCCTTGTAAAATTAGATTTAAATAGCAAATTCAGATCCTTTTTCCCGAGGGTTCAAATACCGCTAATCAGCGCTTGGGAAAACAAGACGAAGAGCAGCAGATGAGACAGATTCGTCACATCGAGGCACGTTTCACACGAGAGGAGTCAGAGATCAAAGTGTTGGCATCAGGAGGGTGACTGAGTTCGAAGCGGGGCGGAATCGAGCGAGTGGCTACTTCGTGTCTGCTCGAGACTTGAAGAGGGCGTCGCAGCCAGAAGAGTCAGAGGGGTAAAGAAAGGCAAGGCAAGAGAACGAACGATCCGTCCACTCGACCATACTCCTGGGGACGTTCTCAATCTTTCGCTTCCACTCGAGCATCCGCGTTCGAGAATCAAATTGCGATTCTCTTCGGCACGGAAGCGAAGGTGATACCAACATTGTCGTCCGACAATCAGAATTCCGTGGAACCACGACTGTTAATCTGCTCGCGCGGCGATTGCTTTTTAACCGCTCCCTTTTTTTTTTCAACAGGACGGTAACTGTAAACCGTTTAACCGGAGCGTACCAAAAATGTACAATAATCACTCGGCAAGACGCACGGCGAATATTCAGGAGCGCATCAACAGGTGGTCATCCACCAGTTTTTTCTCTACCCCCCACCTCTTTACCTATCTCACGATATCCTCGGCGTTCGCCTGGATTCTGGAAATCTTACAATCCCCTGACTACACGATTTGTGAGCTGACTTAGAACATCTTCCTGTTGATTTTGCAAGCAGACAGCAGGTTAAAGCATCATTTCGCTAGCCACTGTGTGATGGTTCTATAATTGCGTCAGGTTGGCAAACAAGGTTGGGTAATCCAAGATTTATAAATTGGCTAATAAGGTTGGGTGATCCAAGATTTATTTAATAAATATTTTGTTGAACATTAGTAAATAATTTTAAGCATAGTGTTATTTCTGAAAAGTATACAATTTCAATAAACAAATCAAAATTCGTAAAAAATGACCTAAAATATCTCAGCTAGTTGTGTCCCTACAAAATGACACAATTGCATTGTCCGGGTGCACAAAGGGAAGAAAATATTGAAGCAAAGACACGAGAAAGATCCGAGTAAGGATCATACGGCTATCGAGTTATTTCAGTGACGAGATAAGCGTTATCCGAGCCGAATATCCCCACAGCTATGAATATTAACGAATGCCAGCGTAACGGGACGGACAAGGCTTGAAAGGGATCGACTGGACTCTGGTTGTGTGTGCGTGACAATCCGGGAATGAAATTAATTTTCTACCCTTATCGCGATGTATTGCCATAATGCTGCACATCATTAATTATTTATCGCGAGTCGTATGGTGAATGGAAAAATCATTTTTCTTGTAATTTATTTCGTTAAATTATGGGTCATCGTTCGAGTACACTATAAATCAATTAAAAATGTAAATATTTCAATTTTCACATTGCTATTAATCTTAATCTTTTATCCAGGTTTGCATAACAAAATAACTTAATTTATTTTATTAGCCAGAGCATACAATATCATTAATTTAAATTATATTCCTATACATTTTCTCTATTTAATGAAACAGATGTTATTCCAAGCAGATGTTAGAAATAATAATTGTAATATTAAAAAGAAGTTTGTGTAAAAATCTGATCATCATTTGTACAACTTTTCATTATTTATTCCGGGAAATTACCTCCCTTTTGTCCACGCGATATTTGATAATAACAAGCGCGTGTCTCGCAACTTTAACAGGCGAGTTTTTCCTAAATCATATTTGAAATTCGCCGGCTCAAGAAGTTTGCCGGCAAATCAGATAGAGAGTGGACCGGATTTCTCCTCGTAGCGTCTCGTTCTGTACTCTGTGTCGGACAGCGGACAATTATTCCGCCACTAATTGAGTTACGTCGCGGCCTAAATGCCCGATGAATATTCATATCCTTCCCTTTGCTATCCTGCGTGCACCCCTCGTCCTGCCGCTGCCAGCAGCAAGAAAAAGTTGTCACGAGTTAAAAATGTAATAAAATTAGAAAATTACGTATGCTCATCATTCCGAACGAATGCTACAAATTTTCGCTTTCGTTTCTTTCCACCCTTTTCATTCTGTAACTTCGTTTCCTACATTTTACTTCGTCGTTCTTCTTTCGGGTGCAAGAGAAAAAACGGACAATTTTTTTGAGTTATATTTTCAAAAATTTCTGTATGTTGTATATTTTACGTTTCGTGTTTAATCAGTAGTATGGTATAAAATTAGATTAATGAATGTTGAAATCTTTTTCAACGTGTTATTCAGTCATCGTGTTATTAAAAATTAGACATCTATTAATATTTTTTTAAATCGATAATATTCATTGTGAAGTGAGAATCCATATATCACTTTTAAATTTAAAGTAATTGCAATTTAATTAACGGTGAAAAGCATCAAATAGTTTAATCGACAGCTTACATAGTAATCAAACCTTGAGCATGTAGTGATTTATCTTACATCAGATTGGTTTTATTAAATATACTATGGTGTCACATTTCAAAGATCAATTTCCATAAACGCTTTTCTACTTACCATTCTCGTTAACAATTTCCGGGCTACAAGAGCTTCCGCTAATTCCGCATAAACCCGTTCAGACTGGTTGCAAATTGAATGTACAAACACGTTCAACGAAAAAGCACTCTAAGTCTAATGAAACAGTCTGGCTAAAATTCTCCTCGTAGAGTTCCGCGTCTGAAACCGCTTCTTGCGAAACTATATACGATACAATCTCTAAGAACACTTTAAACAGTTTCCCAGTAATGTTAAGCACCGGCTCGTTTCGCGCACGTCGAGCAAACCTCTAACAATTCGTCGTAGTTTTAACCGATTCCGGCAAAAAGAAAAAAAAAGGGGGAGGAAGGGTAAAAAGGAACGAAAGATAAAAAAGAAAAGACAGCAACCCAAGTTCCTTGGTTTTCTTCCAGCGGCTAGCTTAATTACGAAGTGGCGAGCGGGAAAATTGGAATCTCGCGAACGCAACTCAATTATGCATGCGGACCATAATTTTGTCGTTAGACCGTCGAAACAGCCACGTAGTCGTAGCCCGGTATCGCAAGCCAACGGAACGGATCATCCAGATTTTCCTCTCGTTTTTCCTCCTCGATCTGGCCGTTCCTTTCTTTCTGTACCCTCCCTACCCTCCCGTCCAACCCCCCATTCCAACTTTCCTCTCGTCGAGCGGGCCGCCTGCAGCGGACGGACGAGGTGACTTAGAGAGATTGCGATTTGCATAATGCAATTCAACGGGATCCCGTTTCAAGGAAAAGTCAAGAAGAACAGGGCAATTACAATGAAACTCCATGGGACGCGGTGGCTTTCACGGCCTTGCTACCGACCACCTAGACGATGTCGACTTTATAAATATTCAGCCGGTCATTAAGGTGAGCTAGACAGAGAGAGAGGGCAAGGAGAACGAGGGGGGAAGAGAATGGTCGGACGGAGGGAGGGAAAACGTAGAAAAGGGTGTATAAAAGCCCGTGCTGCTCGACGCTGAGTCGAGCGTTATTACGCGCTCTCGCGGTTTCTTGTAATTCGATTCAAAATGCCGGCCTGATAATAGCGACTATATTGCCCCTAGCCAGCTCACGTTTTTACGTTCGCCGGTTATCTGTACGCGGGGCTGGCTGGTGTGCGTTTTTATCGTCGTTGTCGAACTGCTATTGTTGATAACGGGTTCAGTGTTAAGTACACCCGGTTCTAAAAAAGGTTTTATTGCCCGCATTCTTTGATTTCAATTCAAGGATTTCAGGCAACGTTTTATTATACGAATGTTGTTCCCCGACCTTAATTTCATTTTCTGTTTTCAAGAAGACAAGAATCCTCATTTCTTTTTCAGGAAAACTTCGCTAAATTACATAGGAACTTTATTCAAATATCTTGCGAATTTTCAATTGTTGTTGCTTGCTTCTGCAGAACAAACCCATACTGCAACTACTTTGTTCTGATCTATTTTTATGGAAATAGAACGAAGTTGTCCTAATAGCCACAATACTCTTCGATAAATAATGCAACAATTTGTTTCTTCGTTGTTCTTGGGAAAATTGAAAACAACAGAATAATTATATTCAGAAAATTTCTGTCGAGAACTCAAAAATGTATACTTAATAAAGTTAACAAGACTCGGTAAACGTTTATAGCACTTGAAGAGTGAAAAACTTCCCGATTCCACTTTAATTTGATAACTACTTCTTTCTCGTTAAATTCTGCCAAAGTTTTTGAATAAAACACAAGAATCGAACCGTGCTTTTTGAAAAATGATATCGACCACCCTGACCAGATAATCGTTAAGAAAGTGTAGGGCCCAAATGTCTACTAGACATCGAAATAAGAAGTTTACAAGACGAGAAAATCCGAGGGAAAATCGAAAAGGCGTAAGGAAGAAACTGTATGGTTGGTACAAGGGATGCTGTGAAACAGAGAGGTTCGACGAGAGACAGAGGATCGAAGGACACGTTGCTCCGTTAGGGTGATTGTTTTCGTCTTGGAGAGAGAGAAAAGCGGATTAAGGCGGTTGGTTAAAGAGCAGTTACCATATAGTTGAGCAACGAAGCAACGGGCCAAGGCGTAACAGGGGTTGGTCGGGTCCTGGTAAGTGGGAAAGGAGATGGTTTCTTGAATTGTACCGGTAGAAGCTACGCGGAGTTACTCCTACCCTTTAGCCAGGTCCATAACTAGCATCAGTTCCAAGGCAAGGAAGGCAGGGCAGCTCTCCTCGACTAGGTATATGGCTGCCACCGTCGTTGTTGCTACCACCGCCATGGTTACTGCAATAGCAGAAACTGTCGAGTTAAGTAACTGCCGGTACTTACAGTAACTTCGCGCGCAATGAGACCGCCTACATAAATACACCTAATACACTCGTCCCCCTTTCTCTTGCTCCGCAGCTAGCGATCCGCTCGTATTCGCTCGCAACTTGCATGATATACCCTATGCCTTTTCGTTGCGGTAAATTCCGATGCCACTGAGACTCTACCATTACCTTTCGCCACGGTAAGACAGTGGGTGATTTCCTTTACACACTGGCCATTTTCAATCTTATTCTATCATTTTAATTATTGGATTTTTTTTGGTCAAAGTCGTACGTAAAGTGAGTGGATTCTAATATGAGTGGGTGAGTGGGTGATTTAATATGTTTAAAATTTGATACTTGGTTTAAAGGTTCTATTTAAAAGAATTTCTTAAGTTGAAAGAAGTAATAAAAATTCGTCGAAATAAACACAGCAAAAAATTTAAAAACAGTTCCTTTCCCAGAGTTTTCTGCAACGTCTGTGTATCATGCAAAAAAATATAAGTAGCTTTAAAATCTAAATACTTTTGATCTTAATTTAAACTTCAAAGTAATTTTGTTATTAGAGACTTCATTTTTTAAAAGCACGTTTTAAAACTTGTTTTCGTAATGAGAAAGTTCTCGTAAATGTAATTTCGTTTACCTGTAAGAGGGTTAGGGAAAAAGTAATAGTAACAGTGTGAGCGGAAAGAGAAACAGGGAAGAAAAGGAACATAACTTTTTGTATTAATAATCTCTGTATCAAACTCAGCAATGAGTACTTAAAGATTAAAAAGTGTCCACGGGACCGTGCCCTCGCAGGGGGCGGAGGTTCTTTTCTATTCATATTTAGTGAACTTAAAGTAAAATTCCTTTCCTTAGCCTATAATTTCTCCTGTCGCTTCAGAGCTCGTTATCTCTGACAAAGACTCCATTCGCCTAAAGGTGATAAAAAATCTCATTATCTCGGCGTAAAGATTACTCTGCAGATTTATTATGACGTTATCCTTCCATCGTAGTACGCTGTACTTATCGTTCATAATTCCTTCGCCGAAGATTAGAAAACTCAGTCGCTTGTCAACTTTAAACCTATCTAATTAAACATTCGATCGATTCTAAAACACTTCTTTTTAATGTTGCGATCATTGATTAGGGGTACAAAAATCCTTCATGACAAAATACGCGTCCCTTTTTCCCCCAATCGAATGCAACATTCAACGACGATGGAAATCTAGTTTCCCGTAGATCATCCTTATGAATCCTATAATAATAGGATCAGCCGATGGATAATCCATAAATCCTTTACAGATTATCTCTATTAAGTCCCGAAGTAACTCCTCGCCGCTTTCCTTGGTTCTGAAACCGCCAAGAACGCTCCGAGCGTAATTCCATCATCGACGATAGCGCGTTTCATTCTGTTCGTCGAATCGTTCGATCATCGTGTCGCGCGACATAACGTTAGGCGTTCAAATAAACGCGGCTTCACCTGATTTCACCGCGGATTCTGTTCCACCCCATCCATCTCGGCTAGCCTTACACGGCGAGAGCTCTTTTCCGCACGGTGGAGAGGGTGTGACAAACAAATGCACCACGTCAGCCCGGCGTGACACTCTTCCCGTGGCTGGCTCGCCTCGGCAAAGAGGGAGGAAGCAAAGCAGAGGAGGGCGGCTAAGGCGAAGAGGCTGGTAGCTAAAGTAGAAGCCGTGCTCAAGTAGACAAGGGACACGTCAGCCGCCATCCTTCTACTCAGCCTTTTTATAGATTATTCACGTACAATGGCCGAGTGACAAGTGGCGGGCCATGCCGCTCGAAACGATGAATCTACGCCCCCCTTCTTTATTCTCGGCACAGGGGGGGAATCTCGACTTTTCGTTGTTCCCAAAAGGTGGATATCTAAGGTGAGAGACAACGAAACGATCGGTTCCTGGAAATGCTTCTCGAATTAATTGTTTTGGACAGACTTGTTGCTGAGAAGTTTAGAAACGAATGATGTCATGTAGATATTTAGAAACAAATTACTTTTGATAATTATTTGAATTGAAACAAGGCATTGCTTGAAATTTTAATAACTGGAGGTTTTAACTATTGAAAGAAATTTTGTAAACTCGACCCATCGCAAAGTATTTCAGATTTTATACATCATAGATTTCATGGAGGAAATTAAGTATCTGAACTGTTAAAATAAAAGTTATTTATAGAAAATTCCCCCTTCGAGAATATTAGGGTGTCAGTTTTACAGGTGTAATAAAACGATTGAGAAACCCCCAGGAAAACTGAGAGGTAATTCGATAGAAGAGTCGGTTTAGGCAGGATGTAAAATCCTGGTATATAATTTTTGTTTCATTTCCTTTACGTTCAGACTTATCCCCATTAAATACATAAATTGTTAAGGACTGTTTTCTTATTTATCATTGGAAAACCTATTTTCATTATATCCTCAACAAGAACAATCCAAAAAGTCTTCAGGTTTGTCGTAATGCATCGAAAGGTATTTCGGTGCATATTGTTACTGCGGGATTCAACGTGAAACATATGTAACACACATGAAATTACGGGATCAATGCATGTTTCGCACAATATCACGAGCCCGTGATTTCATCTCGTGTCGCTGTAAACACTGAATCATAAAATGTACGAGAATAGCTACTAGAAACACATGTAAATACATGGACGTTGACGATGGTCAGTGTTGCTCACGGTATTCGGTATCGCGTTGTTTGGTGTTTTAATGTTGATTGGACGACTGCCAACTCAGCTGACGTTCGTTTGTCGCGATTGTTGTTTCGATGCTGGCCGCGGTCAAGCGAGAATTTTCAAAATTCTGCACGCATGTACAGGAACTAGAGCGATGTAACCATACGCGGATAGATGGTCAGCGAAATCGCGAACGCGGATGGATTTATTCCCTTTCAAACGTTAATATACGGTTTCACGATAATCCGAGTTTCAATTTTGTATCACCAATTAATATTAATTATTTGTTTTCTATTTCACGCTGTAATTTATTTAATCTTGAATACATTTCGACGAATAAATTAAATAAAGTTAATTAAACTTTTAAAAATAAATTACGCTCTCCATCAAAATTTCGCCTACGAAAAATTTAATCGAAAAAAGATTAATTCCGATCGCCTACAGAAAATAACTCTTCCAAATAATCAGTGCGTTATATATGATTATTTTATTACGAATGATGTATGAAACGCACATCCACAATGTACCTACAGGTGTCTAAATATTTATAACGTGTTCAACAGTTACGATATGATTCTGTTTTAATCTGTATTTATATAGTGTAAAGCTGTATTTCCACGAGTTCGTGGTCATCATTCACGTCATTATTCGTGGTTTTGTGTCGTGAAAGTTTGTGATTGTTAACTGATTTAGTTACCTAGTGTAAATTCGTCTGTTCACCTTATCATGAATAATAGATTTATCACTCGAATAGGGACATGTATAGGGACACGTATTGTTATTATAAGGAGGGATAAGCTATGAAACTGTCACGCAGCAGTTTAACAGTATAGATGTATGTGTGCATAGTATGAATATAAGTAAATGCTTGAATATGAGAGCCGGTTCGGTACACACATAGAAATTTTGATGAAGCAACGCTTGTTCAAGCAGTCTCTTTGGTACATCAATAGATTTGTCTCCGCGTTTGAATCTGAAACGAAGATTTCCCAAAATGACAGATGGTATTTGTACTGTGTGAGAAGTAAGTTATAACAGTGAATTCATGCAATAATTTTGTATAATAATTGGAAAGAATTTTGTTTTAATTACATACAATTTAAAACATTTAATTACATACAATTACATTTAACATTCTTTGCACTAAAATTTTGAATAACAAAAGTCAAAACGTTATCGTAAAGTTCTCGGAAGAAATTTCGACCCGAAGCTTCGATACACGTATTTATTTTAAACGTTAAAGCGTTAAATAATTCACAGGATTGGAGTTATGCAAAATCGAAGCCAAGGAATTCAGCTTCGAACGTGAGTCTTTGCCGAGCAGTCCGCGTAAATCAAGTTGTGTGGCCGAACCGCTTGAGCGTAACATTCGATTCCGCAAACAAGCCGGAGAATCTGCCAATTTCGGCAATTCACGATACTGTGTCCTCTGGCTCGTAAATTCCCCGAACGAGGGACAAAAATGGACAAAGTTCACGCGACACCGGTTCCACCGAGCTAACGCTTCCTCCGCTTCTATTCCGGTTACAGCTCGTCCCGTAGATCCTCGGGTCGCGTGCTCGAAACGGACACACGAATGGAAGTCGTGCGATCCGATGCCGGAGAAATGGTTGAGTCGTGGACGAGGGCGAACGGAACCGAGCAACGACGAGCGTCAAATCTATAAAAGATTCAATCCATGCGCTCGAACTCGTTGTCCCGATGCAGGGGCAAAATGAGAGAAAAACAAAGCGTGAATTGTTTAGAAAAATGTTTGAACCGACTACTAATGCGCACGGTATTCTTGAGAAACGCGAACGAAAACTCACGTAAAGGAGGTACAATGAAGAGAGACGCACCGGAGGAATTGGCGCGTTTGGTTTCCTGAAACATGTATGCCCCATAAATAACATGTAAATATTTTCAATAACTGCACAGCCAGCCCCTACATGAAAAATGCAAACCGCTTTGCGTCCGGTCCTCGCCACGCTATCGTACACTGTGCACCCGGAACCACCCCTCCTCTAACCCCCCTTCGAGCTACCCCAGATTGGCCAGCCCACCCTCTTCGATCTCCCGTTCCCTCCTCGCTGCTGCTACTACGCTCTCCTCGGCAAACTATCTTTTAATATATCTGTATGTACACGGTGTCCCGCGTGAAATTTATGACACCGGACGCCGGCCGATATTTGTTTCACTCGAGCACCGACTTTACCCTCCGCTCGCCTTAAACTTCGTCCGGGGTTATATGTTTGCCTCGTGTTTGCCACGATAGTTGGTTCGTGAAAAAAACAGCTACCGCTTGGGACGAAATAATTCCGTGAATGCGATGTCGTGACTTTTGTCCGGCATTCTGCTCGGACTACGACCATGTAGCGCGACATTATTAATCTTAATGGTGGTAAATTTTCTGCCAGAATAAATTCAGCCCCCCCTTTATTGTTTAATTAATGTCAGAAATATGTAACGCTGAAAGTTTTCATCTATTTCAACGCTAAAATTACCAAGCAAATCATTTTGACTTTTCTTTAAATAAAGAATTATTCTGTATGCTAGTGTATGTTACGATTTTTATTAATTTTATTGTTTACTTTATTTTTGATTTTAAGGTAAATGTACATTGAAAGTTCTAGGATCAATGATTGAAAACATGAAATATTATGCTGTTCAAAGTAAATTTCCATTTTTTCAAAAAAATTGATATGAGATTATTGTGTGTTACAGGGGCTTTGGATTCATCACGTTCGCAGATCCTGCAAGTGTAGACAAAGTGCTGGCACAGGGTAATCACGAGTTAGACGGCAAGAAAGTAAGTACTTTAAAGATTCAACGCATTACTTCGTTTATAAATGAGTATTATTGATACTAATACCCCGGAAAATGCTATGGTAAAGATAGAGGAAAGTGTGCAGATTGAAATTGAAAGCTCAAATTTCTACTCGTAGCTTCACCATCGTTTTATCATCCATCACTAATGAGCAATCACATTGTTGTTGCTCGAGTTACTTTTGCACAATACCATAGCACGAGATACTTATCGAGTGCGGGGAGGTTGTTGGAAACGGGTCACGTCTTAGGGGCGGTGTTCTGTTACGCATTAATTAGGGAATCGTTAGTTTGCCGTACGTAACAACCATTTAAGGTCGCCGACATCCGTTCACGGAGCCTTGAGGGACACGGCGAAACAGTGACAGACAGAAAAAAGGTAATGAGACGAGGCACGAGAGAGCTGACAGGCGAGACAGAGTCGAACGAAAGAAGATGTATCGATTGTCTGCTGCACGAAGACAGCTGGATGAGAAAAATCGGTTCGCACGATCCTCGCAATCAAATGTGTGTCGGGGGAGCAATTAACTGTCGCGGAGTTCCTGATCGAGATAATTGATACACTGCGGTCCGGGTTAATTGATCACGTTGGTAGATAAATATTGCCCGTATTTGAATTCCTGCGGTCGATATTTGTCTCGACCCGCTGGCGCAAGAAATTGATTGGTTATTGAGGCTGCGTTCAAGAATAGCGGGATATAACGTGATGTCAAGAAAATCTTGTATGATGCTTCACGAAATATCGTGGATAACAGAAGAATAAAATTTATCCAGGAACATTGGTAACATTGATAATATAGAATATTACTTCGTATCAAAACAACTCTTAAATAAGAGCAGGGATCTTTGTCTCGGAAAAACGTTGAAATGAAACAAAATATTTTCCCCTCTTTCAAAATATTATTTCTAATGGTACTCGAGCGATTCGGATATTATTTCTGTGGATTCCATAACACATTTAGAAGATTAACGAACTTGAGTTACTGCGTCGAAAAAGACAATCGCGTATATTCGGTCATTAAGATATTTTATTAACCTTACAGTTTTTGCAAAATTTTGACCAGTCACAATTTTTTCAAGTTTTCTTTTTAATACATCATCTAATAAAATAATGTTCTTAACTACTTCAAAAGCTTGATTTATTTGATCCACTTTTAAAGAAGCTATTTCAAAGATATACGAACGCTTTCATTTCTCATTGTACGTACAACACGCGAATGGTAATGAAAGAATGAAGAACGATCCTTGTACAGTATAAATATTCGATTCCTTTGTCTTTGGAAAATCCTAACGTCCAGGGAACAGGATTCAAAGGTAACGGTGTAAACAAACATTTTATAGCGCTCGTAATCATGCTACCCTTCCCGAGGAGGAAGCGGTCCCGCGTTACAGCTAAACGGGTGTAAACATTCGTGGCCACGAAAGCAACGACGAAACTTTCAGTTGGTCGTTTCACGCGTGCTTAGACAATTACGAACGCCAACGAGTCCGGCCGACTCGCGTCGTTGCGTCCTAGCATTGACCGGAACGATGCTTTCGCCAGTGATTAATCGTCCGCGCCGCGACGTGTCACGGTTTGGCAAATTCGTTGCTGTCGTGCCTCGCTCTCCAGGAGACAATACGCTGGGAATAATATCGTAAGGCAGCGTCGGATAGTGGCGGATAGGAACCGGCGGACAGAGAGAAATAGTTGCGGACATTAGCTGTCCACGGAACCATAAGTACGACGACTGTGCGGCCGCTTCCGTAAGTACTCTGAATACGTATTAACCGTAGCAACGGCGTTGCCATGGGTATATCCAGACTCACATAAATTTCGCGTAATTCGCTCGCCTAATGCAAATTGCGAGCACGCTATGCCCGGAGTCTAACACCTCCTCGATAGCACACGAGGAAAGAGATAGCGAGGCGCGCGCACGAGCTGCCGCATCCTATTAAGCCCTCTGTTCAACCCCCCCTTATACGTCCTTGCTGTTTATCTCCTTACAGTCGTTTCTTTTTTGCGATTATGTTGCCCTAGATTAAAGTAAATATCATCAGCGTAATAATCAAACAGGCTGAGTTCATATTTTGGATGTTTAAGGGCCAATTATGCTACTTTTGAATCAGTTATTTTATCTAAGAATACTATTAAAATAATTATAGTGGTACTAGATTAAAGAATTACATCAAAGGAATGCAAAAATATTAATAGACGTGAAGATAGGAAAAATAATTGAAAAAACGACCTAATAAATAGACTTGTAGTATACCACTAATCACTATCCACTCGTTCTGTGTTTTCTCTTCAATCATTCGCGTTCGAGTCGCATCTTTTTATCTCTGCCTCTTTCAAGACGAGATAGGAAGTAAAGGAGGAGCACAGCGACAAGCTCTTGCTCGCACGGCCCTCGTCTACTGACAAGCTTCGTCACATTAATTAGCGGATCGTTCGTTCCCGCTCACGTTAATGAACGCTCTCGTATAATTCTGGAGAGGTTCTTCGGTCGCGTTGCGCGCGAGACGAAATAAACGAAACAATACGGGAGGGAAGAAGCGGATCGAGACACGAACCGGAAGTCACAACGTTCCCATTGCGGATCCTTCGCTTCTGAGTCGTGGCACATCGATAAAACAAGCGTCGAACGACGTATGTCGCGGTTTTGCTTAAGAAATAAAAAAAAAAAATGATGTTGAGCAAACACAATTCACGATTACCTACTTCGCTGACTTTTCTCCGTTTTCATATTTTACTCAAAGATGATTCCCCATCCGCTTCTTGTTATCCGCTTTGAATTATGAAGATGAAATGTTCACGTATTCGACGACGATGCAGGGGAATTCACGTCATCGAGAACAAGCTATTCGTTTTTTAAGATGAAGTTTAGAATTGAAATATAGTGCCGCGAGTCTTGCTAAACTGGAAGTAACGAAACTGTGCATTTTTCGAAAGCATATCTTTTTATTTTCCTGAAATTTTTACGATTGTAAGATGCATTATTTAAATTCGAGGATATATTTACACATACTTTTCTAAAGTTTGCACTTATTTGATTTTACATTACATGTGTCAGATTTTTGAAGAGTTGTAACAAAAATTTTTTAAGTGACTTTTAAGTAATTAATTTATTATAGATTTTTTCCATTTTTAATTTTGAGAGTATCTCTAAAAGTCAGCATAATACTGAATATGCACATAGGAGTGTCTTCTTCCATTTGAATCACCTCATAATTAAATTATTATTATTGGTGTATATCTATATACATTTTATCGAGAGATTCTGTAATATTGATTATCATTTGCAATTGTTATGGAAATGAAGCAACTAAAAATTTCGCGACAATTACCCCATGAATTACGATGAGAGTGGTATTTCTGTTAGTTGTACGTGTCGTTGACACACGACAAGAACGTTTAATGTTGTTGAAAATCAGCAGCCATACACGCAACAGCGATTTCGCGAATCGATAGCCACGTTGTTTCTCTCTATTTGTCCGGGACACAATGATTTCGCAACCTGCCGCGTAAGCACCCGTCTATGCCCGATCAGAATGGCCGTCAGATTGCGCTTAATCGGGCCTGGATTCTGATTAAAAAATACACGAATCGCATGTGCCGCGATCATGCAGCCACATTTGCCGTTCGTTGAATTCTGCCACGCGGATCCATTCGCGATGCATGCGAAAAGTTCGAACGAACGTAAAAATAACTCCATAAATAGCCGTTTCTTTCCTCATCATTGGTGATTGTCATATGTTGCAAAAGATAATGTTAGAACTTTATCAATTTCGAATGCCTGAGGTTTACTCTATATTCTTTAAAAATATTAAATAACGCTGTTTTATAACTCTTACTTTTGTTTTATTACTTTCACAAGTGGAATAATTATTTTTGACTTTAATTCTCAAATAGAAATTAGTTCAAATTCTTTTTCTTTTATTATTAAATTATAATTAAAACTGAAACTAAATAAACTTTAAAAAGTTAACAATAATTTTATAGTTTCAAGTATTTAAAATCACGTACAGTTGAAAAACATTTTTCTTACAATAACATACAATACTCATTAAGTGATACGCAATTAGATATGCAACTTTGAAATGACTTTCGAGGAAGGGAAGTTACGCTTGCACACCATTTGTTGTGTGCACGTATGTACATACGTCTGTGTGTGCGGCAACACGTGCCACGGGTGTCACGAATGAACTTGTCCTCTCGTCGTGTCGCGTACAATGTCATGTGTCATGTTCTTTTCGTGTCTCGCGATACTCGGCGCGGAACGCGATTATTGGCTACATTACAATGCACATACCGTGTAAAAAGTGTCGCGCGATGAAGTGTTCTTTGGCACAACCGGCGATAAGTAAACCGAGAGTGAATTATTCCACACGCGTCGGCTAATGAAGGTGAATTTAAATTACTTCCCTTCCGGCTACCCTTTAATGCGTATCCCCGTTAATATTGTTTTCATAATCCCGTAAGCACGGCGCGATGTTATTTCCCGTTGAAACTTAATCTTCGTTCCAAATTCATAACTCATCATCTTGAATTATTAACGGAACCAATAGCATCAATCTGATTAACGTATCGAATATTCTTTTTGATATCACCCGATACCTGTTCGAAATACATATTTCCCCGCGTACGATCAGTTTGTACATTTGGAAATTACGGATAAAGGTTGGATATCGCAAGGAGGATCGATTGAAATAATACGATTCGGGTTCGTTGGAGTTGCGAGAGCGAAAATGGCAGAGGGTGGTCGTAGGTGTGGCGGAAGGCGCGCGAAATTGTCAAAGCTCTTTAGAAATGTCCGCACAGCCCGCATTCCCGAATATTCCGAATCAAGCTCGGTATTTCGGGGGGTTTTCGCTACGACACTATTTATAGGAAGAGCCGTGCTCTTCTTCTATCTCCTCGCTTCCCGTTTTACGGATAAGTGGCTACAACGTGAAAGAGGAGCGAGGGTTTGACCCGTTTGACTCATTTTTCCCTTAGCGAACGTAACAAAAAAAGGTATCGGGAAGAAATGAAGGCAAAAAGCGAGATCGATAGTTGCTCTAACGTGATCGGACGTTTGTTCGTCGAATACGTGTAATTTTTCTGCTTTTCGTGTACTGTTGCATCGACGCTCGCGAAATTACTCGTCCAGTGTTCTCGACAAAAGTCTTACGCCGCGAGTTTCTTCTATTTTAATACTTTCTTAGCACTGGAACTACCAAAATACTTACAAAAAATATTGGCTTTTCAATTTTATTTTTCTGAGTTTACGCCAGTTTTGCGGAATTTCCTCCCCCAGTGTACCGTGTGAATTATCGGCAATCGGCGTTACAAACCTAAAGCGACCATTCAAACAAAAGAAATATTTACGAAGTAGCTTTTACGATAAACACAGCTGTGTCTAGCACGAATACTTTCAGAAGATATCTTTCAAGCACCGCGTGTAAACGTTGTCGAAATTTTCTGTAAAACACCCCATCATTTCGAAATCATGTATAACTCGTGAACATTGATATTTGCCGAGGATACTAAAAAATTGGATGAAGTGAGTGTATCAGACTCCGACAATCATTGACAATCCTCTGTCGAGACCATTCGACCAAAGATCATCGTAAAAGTCGCGGTACGGTTGAATATCAATCGATATCGCCGTGAAATTGATTTCAAAATCGAGTTTACGATTTGGACAAGGTCCAGGATCATTTCGCGATTTTATAGCCGTCGAAGTTCGGACCGTGACTTCGTCCCTCGATAAGCGGGGAACGTCGTTTCACGTTTCTTGTCACCGATGCTTCTTAAACGCTCCGTGTACACTTCGAGCGCCCATTGCTGGGTGGCTTGGAAAATAGTGAAAAATAAGTAGCGTCGCTCATCCGCGGAATAATTTATTTGGAGAGCCCGAAGCCACTAAGCCCTGCAGAAATTGTCTGCAGTCCTTTACAAAACTCCAGCCACCCCTGGATTCTCCTTCCTCTCTCCCTTGAATCTCTCTCTCTCTCTCTCCTCTCCTCCGGTTTCTCTCCTCTCCTCTTCACTTCACTTCTCTCTGCGCCCAGGCGTACACTTCTACGCGTTTCTTTCTTCTTTCCTCTCTCCTTCGTCGAGTGAGTCAACAATACGAGAAGCGTCCATTGTCGAATGCTTTTAAATTTGAAATACAAACCGTCTGCTTTACCACCCCCTCCGCCGCCCGCCACCCCCTTTTTCTCCACAACCTATCAACGTCATCGTGCATGCGCACCTTCCATCCAAAAGGCTTTCTCACTTGCATTTTTTCTTCTTCTCGAATTCAAACTTTTTCCCCGTCTTTTTCTTCGTTCCGTACGGCTCGCGCTACTCTCTCGTTTTTCACCCCGTTTGCAGGTGGTAGTTTCCATTTCTTTCTTCGTCCGCTCTTCATGGCAACAGCCGTGCGTTTTGTTTTCTTGCAAGAGAAAGAAAATTTTTAAAAATGTTGCGCTGGATCCATATATTTGCCTTGCTACCTATTCCTAGAAAGGAATCTGTTATTATATACAATTGAATGCCATTGGATTTGTTGAGTTTCGGGTATTATGCGGTAAATTATTGTCTAAACGCGACGCGATAAAGTTTTCAAAATTTATGAAAATTAAATTTCCAACATTCTGGGCATCCAATATCGTGCGCCACGAGTGCACGTATATCGATATAATGGTATGATCATGCGACAGAATAAATCTCTACGTTTTAATTGGGCAAAAGTGGAGACACGCTATAAAACATCCCTTTAAGACGGGGCAGATTAAAACCCAATAGCTCCCGTTATATCATCGTCGTTGTAATCACCACGAAAACAAGTTAAAACCGCAACGGCTGGTATCTCGCGGTCGCAAAATGAAATTACGGAAAAATTGGCATACACGCTAGCAGCAACGGCAACGAAATCATCACATCCGTGTGATTTACTCAAATTGTTAAGCATCAGTTTGTTCGAAAAGTCTCATTTACATTCAGCTTGAAGCTGGCGCTGTTTGGATGTACACCCCCTCCCAAACCAGCGTCCACCCTCCCTTCTGTACAATGTACGTGGCATTTTTATGGTAGAAACTCGCGGAGATATAACAGGCGAGATATATATATTGCCCTGTAACATTTTCTTTTCCGCGCTCGAGATGCATACCAAGGACTTCCGACTAAATCAAGCAGCGTCGCGTTTTATGACCGTTTATAAGTTTATATATCCAGGGTATCTTTCCCGGGCGTCGTTTTTGACCGAATTTCACGCATGATTTATCCTTTTATTTACAAATATCGAGTTCCAGGCGACTCGAGGAAATTCTTCGTGACATGGTTGTATTCGTATTTGTATATTGAAAATATGAAATATTTTTTTCTCCAACGTTTGCTAAAGATTTTTTATTATGTTCTGGCCCACGTGAAATTCGGCTAATATTTACTGTTCGGAAAATTGATGCTCAGCAAACATGGTTCGTTCGAATTACGACTCGTTCAATTGTTCGGGAGTAAAGGGGAGCTAAGGGAAGACATTTCGTGAGCATAAAGGAACGTCGTGAAAATATTCGAAGGCAACTGATAACTGAGGTAAAATAAAACGGCGAACCCTCCTTGGTAGATCTTAACGCCATTCCCTCTGATTTCCGGCATCGAGGAAACACGATCCCTTTAATAGCGCGCAACATCAACAGCAACTTTTCCGTCCAATTCCTTTCCTCGTCAAGGAGTAAACTGTCACTATCAGTTGAACAGTTGAAATGGGAAACCCGTCGGGAAACTTACTCTTACCTATAAATCACATCGAGACGGGGACTTAAATATTGTACGACGAAACTTTTACTTTCCGCCGTGCATCGCCTTCCATCGGTGAATGCATGTGGCTACGACGGTAATTGAATCATCTGTAAAAATCATCGTAAATAAAATAGCTTATTTCCAAATTTAACTCTGAGGTTCTGGTATTTAGTCAGTGTAAATTATTTGAAGTTTCAATTTCTGGACATATTTTAACAAACTCAGTGTTTAAAAATACAAGAACCACGGATATCCAAATTCATCACCTTTTAAAGTGAGAATCCTTTAAGAAATAAATGAATTAGGACTGAAATTACTTTTTAATCGAATTGATTTAATAAACTAATATTAGAAATTCAACGAATACTGTGATCAAATGCAATAACTTCTAAATGGAAAATGGAGTTCCTTTAAAAGCTCAGAAGCTAGATGCATAAAGCACCGAATCGTTAGATCGTGGAAAATGTCAATACGACTCACGACGTCGAATATAAACGTGGAAATATCGGTCAGTCTTTCATTTTAACGTCGAGCCGTGGCATAAATGAAAGGTAAAGTTGGATAAGCGATAATCTAGCCGGTTAGATAAGCGAACTGGTAAACCGTTATTAATGACCGGGACTTTTGACAGACGCGTTAAAATTTCACCCCCCTCACCGTTGGATAATGGAAATAGTACACTGTTTGATCCGGATGAACGGAAGTTTGACGATATTTTCATGACGCCCATCGCTAGACCATGCGTGGATAGAGTTTGCACACTGTACACGGTATGCGGCGACGTATCGTGAGTGTAAAATACCGCGTATACGTTGTAGGCAGCAGGTACCTGCCCTAGCGGTGCATGAAATATAAATAATTAGCATGATATATAAGCCGCCTGCGGCCGGGTGTGCCGAGCGCAATATATCGACGTGACCCACGGCTTTATTTCAAGAGCCGCCACATTTTATCCGTTATATTAGCTTTTCTGCCCGCGATTTATGTCACCCGCTTTGAGAAAATTGCTGCCAAAATAGATAACTTCACTTCGGTTGAAATGAAAATAATGAACTTGAAGAAACCCGGGAAACATTCAACGTGGACGATTCTTTAAATTCGCTTGAACTTTCGTGTTTTGTAGAGGTTTTAAGCGGAAACGGTAAATAAATCGTGTGAGAAGAAATCAAAACGTGCATGCTGGTCCATTCAAAGTAGACGCCAGGGAAAGTGGTGTCACGTTTCGGTTTCACGCGTGAGTTCTTAAAAGCACTCCGTAGGGTTTTGCCCCTTCTAACAACCCTCGAATTCTGTTTACTTGTCTCTTCTACTCGCGTGCCTAAATTTATATCAAAAATCAAACTTAGTTCTATTATCAAATCTTTTAAATTCTTTAAAGTACTTAATAATTTTAATTAAGTCTGTATACCCTAATTTAATTTGAGATATATCAGGTAAATTTTATTGCAAGATAGGATAATATAATTTGCATTTTCCAGCTTAAATTATTGCTACAGGAATAAAATAAGACATTAATCACGTTCTCGATAAATTCCAATTATTCCGCGTTGTAACTATACTGTGCTTTAAAAAATTGCGTTCGCGTCGAACTGTTATCGAAAACTCGAGCGGAATGTAATTGTATAAACGACGGTATATCGATACGTTCCTATCAAACGAAACAAGTTACATACATGGTTAATCGCGATTCCGTGTCCCTTCGTGTTCGACGACGAACAATTTACGCGGGCATCGTAAAAATAACCAGCGCAATTGTGTCAGAAATGAAATGAAAGGGAACAATTAAATCACTTTGTTCCTTTCAGCGACGCGTATTCAGCGAAAGCATAGCGTAAAAAGTGCTTAGAGGGACCGGGTCTGGTCAGTTTTCACGATACAAGTGGAAAAAAGGATAACGAGGAGACAGATAGCGCACTGCTGACTGGCACATACACTGCTCCCACCCCGAGCCCACCCCCCTTCAACATCCCTTCTTTCGCTAACTCTTGGTCCCTTCAACTCGCCTCATAGAGCCACATTCTCGAGCGATCCATTTCCAGATTAAACACGCGTAAAACTCCACTCTCTGCTGCGGTACATACAGAAAGCTTCGTCTCTGTCTGTGCCACGACGAGCCACTATTTCCCTTTTCTTTCATCCCATCGCGGTCTCGTTCTCTCTCCTGGGAATACGCGCGGGGTCTTATCTATCCCGTTATGCGCATGAGTGCCACGAGCGGGAGGCTGGTTACAAAAAAAGTGGTATGTTTTCGTCTACGGGCTCGTTCAAAAACTCGTTGAGGGAAATCTGTCACTCAAAGAAAGAGGTTTTTCGAATCGTACTCGGACACATGATGGAAGGCTCTTTCTCGCCGGGGTGTCTGAAGAACGAGATCCTGGCTGTATTTTATAATAAATCAAGTATCGCCCCCCTGGCCCTCTGATAAGGGAGTTCTTCAGCTCTTTGTTTCTGTCCTCGATGTGTCCTGCTCTTTCCTTCGGAATGGAAAGGTGGTTGAGAGGAAGGTAGATTTGGATGCGACAAATCTGTTGCCGATTTACATTTATCGATCGAAATTTATAAAATCTGGGTTTTTTATACTAGAACGTTCACGAAAGAGAAGCACTTTGCTTTAATTTTAATTTTGCAGGAAATTTGTTTGAAATTGCACCCTTGTACATTCATGCAAATTATTTCGAATAAATAAAATTTCGACGATAGTTACTAAAATCTTGGAGAGTGTAGGTTGCAGTTCGAGCACCGAAATTCCCGCATCACTTAGGAAGTCAAGAAACAAATCACACAGCAAATGGGCCCCGAGTCGGTTACAAGCGAATCAATTTCGCGGCGGTACACTCTTGAGCAACGTTCCATTACAGGCGGGAGGCGCAATGATCGAAACCAGAATCGAACAGTGTGTACACGTTCCCACGGAGTAAGTAGTTAGGGATTTTGGAATGAGTCGATGGTCCGGTTGGACGCTCTGGGAACTCGAAGGGGTGTTGTCGATTATCGAAATCGAAGCCTTTCAGGTAATTGCATAGTTCGTTTTCCTGTTCCTTGGCCGTGTTCCCCGTGTTATTGGAAACACGAAAGCCGATAAGACGGTGCCGTTTGACGAGGATCCAAGAAGATTTTCATAAATTAAATCCGCGATTTCCTTTCGTGAACGAGAAAAGCGGTCGCGCGACCCTGAATTTTTACGACGAAGGGATCCGAGGCATCCGGTGTGTTTCGAGGAACGTCCGCGTGTAAAATAAAGATACTTACCTTGAGAAAAAGAAATAACAGGAGGAAGTATACGCGGAGGAAGCGAAGGAGGTGGAGAAAGGACATTGTTATTCTGACCGCTTAAATAATTCATAAGCAATATCGCACCGTTGCCGCGGTCACGTCTCGGCTTCCCTCCTGATTGGCTCGAATTTACGAGCCATTGTCGCCTGATTGGCCGCGCTTGTGCGACGGATGGTGGTTTCGTAAAGAAAAGCACTTTATCGCCTGAAAGCATTGACGTGCCAGCCGAGCCACCGGTCCATGCGTGAAAAGGACCAAGGGCGGGAAAGGAAGGGGCGAGAAAAAGAGGGAACAAAACGCTTGTGGTAATTTCTCGAAGGCTCTCTCTTTCGTTTTCCCTTCGCTCGTTGTCCCTTTTCATCCAGCTCGCAGGGCTACCCGCTTCCACTTCGATTTAACTTTGTCAAATTCCTTCGTTCCACTCGTACCCGAGTAAGTTCTTTCCGTGCATCCAACGAGGTACGAAACAAAGTGAAGGCAAATTGAGTCCTGTTTCTTCCTCCAGTTCCCGCTGTTGTTATGCCGTTGCCGCGTTTAGAGACTTGGATGACTCTTTTTCGCTTCGTTTAAACATACGCAGCGTGAATTTAATTTTTCAGAACGGTCCCGTGCACCGCTCTACGTACGTACCGTGAAACAACATTTGAACGGAATTTCTTGAATATTAGTTTATCTAATTAGAATTTGGGTCGTTATGACCTTTGAAATTTGAATAAAAGAAATGAGTACTCTATTGTACACCACTTGTACTGAATTTGCAAAAGTTAATTATTATACAAATTCTATTCTTTTATAAATGGTAATGCTTATTAGTGAAAAGGTTTCAATTTGAATTTTCGACTTGATTTTTGATCGAATTGTTGAATATCGAGATTTTCATTCTCGGTAGCAACCACAGACATGTCAATGAAAATGAAATATGCAAACAGCGTTTGAAAAGTACCTTAATGAAAACTCGCCTTCGAAACTTGAGAAAGTTAGCTCGCCGTAAGCATGACCATTTACTACCCCCCCAATGTTCTGTGGACCTGCGGTGTAAATTTAGCGTCGACCTCTGGCGTGATTTCGAGGGCAGTTCGTGGCAATTCGTCGAAACTATTCGACAAGTTCGGTATTCGACCGGTCTGTTTCTTCCGCGAAGGAAGCCGCGAGTTCGTTGAAGGGATATTATGCCCGGTACACTCTCCCCGTAAGCAGCAATTTCAGTTCGGTCTGCTGGACCTCGTTGTCCGTGACACTTTGACGCAACTCCGGACAGAGAGAACGATGTCCAGAGAGCGGTTGTGCAAGGCAGTTATGAGTTGCTTAATTGTTTTGTCACTGTTCCCGTCCCTCCTCGTCGTCCCGTTTGTTCGCCGTTGCTCGTTCTCCTTGTCCGTCCCGTTGCCACCGTTCCATGTCCTGCCAGTCCTCTCGTTGAGTTCCTCGAATGCTCGGGATCGTTTCCGGAATAGTACTGGCTTACCCCTTGACAAGTTATCTGTGGGATTCTAACGTTAGGAAAATCGATACCGGGAACACCATTGTTTGCCTACGGAGACTCGCAGGTTGGACCGCAAGGAATAACTGTTGCTTAAGTTATTCACACGGTCTGGGGAAATCGATTCGGTGGCCCCCGTCGTCGTTCCTCTTTTTTTTTTTTTTCTTTTCGCCTGCTTGCCGACCGATGCATATTTATGAAGCGTGCCAGAAAGAACGTATAAAAGCGTTTCCAGCGAGCCCGTAATACGTTTCCGCCCGATTCCTCCGGAGAGGACGAAGAAAAAGGACCCCCCGTACGGTTCCTTAAATTTATCGATGTAGTTTACTTAATTCTTAATGCTGTCGCTGTTTGATAAACGTATCTCTGCGGCTTCGTTGCGGACCAGAATTTGCAGCGTAATTAAAGGAAGAATTCATGATTTTAAGATGTACTTTACAGAGTGAAATATTTTGTAGATTTAAAAATGAAAAATCTCGAAATCTTTTAGAATTATATTTGAAATTTGTATTTATTTTCAAAACTGAAAAAGTTGAGCCAGCATTTCCCAAGTATTGGAGTATAAGTATACAATTTGTTTTGCCAAGAAAGATTAACTAATTTTCTAATACAAAAATTTGGCAAAAATCATAAAAAGATAGCTGCTAAAGTTAGAAGTTTCTATATAAAAGTGTAACAACTTTTTAACTAAAAAACTTGCTTTTCACGATTAAAATTTTTTATTTCTTGTATTCACGAATTTTTGTAACTGAATTGTTAAAAATATTGATCCCCGATATGAAAATTTCGAGAAACACTTGTGATATCCGAACCAACTGATGCACGCAAGGTTGCAAGCTCATTCGATTAACCAAATGTGTTTCGTGTATCGACTTCCTCGTAAGATGCATCCGTGCGCTCATTCTCGTGCTTTTTTTATTTTGAGCCAACAACGTTTGCTTTAACGAGAATGTAGCGAACGGGAAAAGAGCGGAAGAAACGCTTGTAAAATAAAACGAGCGTAACATTAATTAGTAATTTGTAGTGGCCGCTTTAGTGCTTGCGCTCCAATGAAGCTAAAATCTAGACGAGAATCGCGTACAGGGGCGGGAGGGAAGAATATTAAGGGTTTCATTAAGTCGACACGAAAGCCAGAATAAAGGGTGGACGAGAAAGTAAGAAACAGGGAAGAAGAATCTGTAGAATTCGAGATTTCGAAATCTCGTAAATGGAAGCCAACTTTATGAATGCCCCGGCAAGGATCGAGGCCTTTCATTGCTCCTTAAGAATGATTGCTTTATTTGTCAAGAAACGGATATCGAGGAATCAATCGCTACTTCCAGGACTTTAATCCGCGCATCCGCCCGGTAATTTCTCAAAGAATCGGAGCGTCTCCATTTTATACCGTAATCATCGAGTAATTTATCGAGCGAGATATATTTGCTTCGAGTTCGGTCTGTTAAATCAAAAGATTGTATACATTAGTATTAGGTTGGTTCGGTAATTCTGTTAAATTAGAAGTCCCAATTACAAATTTATTTTGTACATTCAGTTAATCAAAAAGGTCTCCGTGCATGATTTAAAACAAAATAAAAATTAGATCAAACTACTTGGGTGTTTGAGTGATTTTGAAACAGCTTCATAAAAAGTTTTAAAGAGGGGTTGTTAAATAGTCAAATTAGGCAAAAATCGTGTGAAATCCGGGAATGTTTCAAAACACTCCCTCGTATCATCATCTTTAAAATAAATGCAAAAGTAAAATGTTGACATTATATTCTTCGTATCTAATTATACGTGTTCATCCATATATGAATAATATTAAATATTTATTCGAAAGGGGAAGAATTAATACAAATGAATTGTTAGTTTGATTCGATGTTGATCGTTCTTCTGTCAACTGACATTTTGCTATCGCACGCCTCTGGCTTATTTATGTTTAAAAAATTGCATCGTATCTATGGATTGTTTGAGTTATAACATGCTCGGAGTAAAGCCTCGATAATTCATCATCTGTTTGCGAGTGACCTATTTTCCTCATTTTCCTGTTTTCTTTTCGTGTGTTTCTTTTCCCATCTCGCGCGTTACGTTCCTATTACTTGCGTGCACAAATAAATCCACGTTATTTCATTGCCGTTGTTATTTCAATTTAATTCGTCCATTCCGTAAATTCATCGATCTTTTCCACGTTGAACAACAATGGTCTCGAATACATAACGACGATGGAAGCATCGTGCAAAACCAACGCTCATTACTTTATCTTTTTTTCTTATCATAGACAATCGCTTGCAATACTTCACGCATCGAACGATTTAATTATATTAAAAATTAATTCCATGCGTTCGAGATCGTTAAGTGCACGAGTAATGAGATATTATAATATTCATTTTCGTGATTAAAACCGAGGTTACAAGTGTTTTTCGACGTTGGTTCGTTGCGAAATCAATATCGATAATCGCGTTATTTAAACGAAGGCATTCCTGTGTTTTGTTTAATATATATATTACATTCATATTTTTATGAAATCGCGCTGCCGTTTAATGTAAAATATCCCTGAAAAATGGTTAAGGGAGAGAGGATATATTGCGTCGTAACAGCTCACGCTTGAAATTTATTTAATTGTCCAGTTTAACTCGCATTTTTCATTCGGTGTCGGAAACACATCCGTGCACGAGGATTTTCTTGTTCTTTTTGTACACGGTTAATGGATTCACGGATTTGCTTCCCGGTTTATATTGTTTAAATACATGCATCTAACTCTGCTACAACACAGTGCAGTTTCTTCTTTAGAAAAATTATTACCATGAATTATGAATCACGCAGTTTACAAATCAAGTTGTTGTATACCTGGCATTGTTTCGCGTATGTTTTACAAATTAACTTAATTATTCATATAAACCTATATCCTTGTTTTAAAACATTCACATCTTCATTTAACATTCTTCACGAGAGAAAATTGCGAAACCAAAATCAAATGTAATGAAAAATAATATTCACCCTAAACTATTTTACTTAAAGAAAATTTTTAACACAATTAAAAATGTAATTCAGTACCTAATTTGTTACATATGATACAAATTTTTAGTTGGAATAATACAGGCTGTAGTTGTAATATAAAAAAATGTAACGTTTTAATGAGTGACATTAATGGCTTTCGAATTATATTACATAAATTAATGCATTTATACAAAAAATTAAAGGTTCAGAAAGTTTCAAACACTTGTTTCTTCGATTAAACATATTAAGTAATATGCTTTTGATAAATTAATATGAAAGCTATAATAACGTCGGTATCGTATCTTAAAGTAATAATTATTTCATTCTAAAGAGTCCATTTACGATCACAATATGATCAAAGAGAGTATTTCACGCGTTGCCATTTAAAATCGAAAGGAAAAAGAAAACAGAGGCATTGATAATCCTCAAGCAGATTACACGCGCGGGTAGCATCGGTAAAATAAGAAACGGTAGGTGGCAACGTAAATTCCGCGTTTAATATCTTTTTATTCTGAAAATAGTTAATTAAAATCCACGCGCATTCCTGCGGCCCGGTGAAAAAGCGTTTCCCGGCTTCTCGTAATATCCAGCTAATCTTCGTTGAACTTCGTTGAAATATCATTGGACTAATAAACCTCGTTCCGCCTCTCCAACCCGTTGAAGTTTTCAGGATGTATACATGAGAAAGGGAACAAATACCATTAAACGAATTAAAAAGATATGATTAGTGGGCACGATCGGTCGCCGTTGTCTTTATTTCTTAATAAAGTCGGATTAACAGCCTCCGCGTTTCCGTTTGCCGCACTTATTTCTCTTTCGACCGGTCGTTTAACCTTTGTTCGTTCGTTTCTCCCAACTTGTCTCCGTGTTCCTTCTTCGTAAAAAGAGAGTTCATCGTGTCGACAGATGCCGGCTGCTAAAGCGTTCAGCCAGCGCGGAGCGATATTGGCTGGCGCCGAATGCCGGTGACGTTGTCGAGAAGATTTCTGACAAGCGTTGTTATTAAAAATTCCCTCGCTGCTTGTACTACGCCGGCTGTGCGCGAAAAAATTGAAACAGAATAGCGCGCCTGGCTGCGCCGCGGAATAAATCGTGCCACTCCATCGATATCGTATCACGTTCCCTGTTAACGTGTCCATTTTTTTTTTATTGCTTGTTCCTTTTATTTCTGATTTTTTTCTTGTTTGATTGTACGTTGTTTGTCATCATCGATGAGACCGAATTGATTATCATAATTGTGGTATCTCATTTTATTATCACGATTGAGACGAATTAGATTGAGGGTTCTAAATTGAATTTTAAATTACTATTCGTTTTTATTTAAAAAATTTTAAAGCATTCGTTTGAAGAATTTTTTAATCTTGTATTTAAAAATCTTATTTTCTGGTCTGAGTTATGATTGACCATGCCTGGGTGTCACTTGAAACCCTTAAACCGTGTTATAGTAAGAAGTATGTTAAAATTTTCATAGTTAGTAAACCATTTCCTTAATTAATATCTCACAGTTATTATTATTACAGTTTGACGTGTTATAGGTATCAAGGATTAACTTTCTTTTCGAGTTAATATCACAGATTGATATTTCGAATTATAAATGTGATTTCACTAGGATTCTGTATACCTCGAATATTATTCTTAGGTATAAACTATACCCTTGAGTAATAAGAGCGAAAATTCCGAGATTCTGTTATTAATGACTTCAGCAAGTAATCCCAGAAATTGCCCCGACCTTAAGAAACGAACGGCAAGCAAGGAGAATCAGTAATTCGAAATATTAGCCTTCTGGCAAATAGCTGAGAAAAGTGCTGAACTTTTAAATGCAAAGTAGCGATATTCGATTGCCTTATGAATATATTGTTGCGTTGCAACATGAATAACGGTTTGTTTGCTTATAATTATACACGATGATGGTGATTCACTGTACAGTCGCAGCGGGATGTTTTGTTCTAATCTGGCTGACCCAGTTGCGATTTAATCTGTGTTGATAAAGACAGCATTTGAAAGCGGCTCATATAAATAGCCGCTTGAATAGATAAGTAATCACGATTAATTTCCCAATCGACTTCCCTGCTCGTTCATAATTCGTACACTGTTTCAATCGGAGCTTTAAACGTTTCGTAAAGTGTTGTTTGCGTAAATGCATTTAAATTAAAGTCGAGTCGATAGATTGTCAAGATTAATTAAACGGATCAGACGAATTTGCGAAAGTAAATTAACAGGCTGAAACCTCATTTAAATTAATTTTATGAAAACGATACTACATCCTAAAAGAAATATGAATTTGAAACATTTTTAAAACTGTGCACATTGCCTCATAACTCTGTTAGTCGACAACAATTGCCAGTACGAAATATTTTTTGGCATTGATGGCCATCCGTTTCTGTTCGACTGCCCCTGCTTCACGGACTTCCGGTTTCTTATATACCAATTGCTTGTAGCAAGCGTGGACCAACCAGCGTCGCCGAAACTCATTCACACGTTCGATCATTTTATCCTGCTATACCCTTTTACTTGTGCAGCCCTTTTATCACACCGAGGTATTGCCGTTGTTAAAATTTCCGATTCAAAAGTAATTCTCGTAAAGATACCGCGTTCAGGCTTTTTTTCAACTAAATCCTTCTACAGTATTAATCACGGTGAAAAATACTCGCGTCAGAACACAGCTTCGGTTGGCCTACATTCGTTCGATTCACATATTCGTTCTTCGAGGCAGTGAAATTTCATCGTTTCCATTTTGTCTGTTCCACGCAACGGATCTGGTAGCGAGGGGGAAAAAAGCCTCGTCTCATGGCACGTTTTATCCCTACAATGTAACTGAACGTCGAGTTCCATGGAAATTCTGGTTGCTGGGCGCTGCTAAATGACGAAACCGGATTACGCGACGCTTTTCCTTCCCCATTTCTCGTACACGGGAGCTTTTCAATCGCGAAAAATTACGAGGTTCCTCTTTCTCGACCGCGAAACCTCGCCCGGTCCTGACGGACGACTATTCGTATTCCCGTGAAAGTTACGGATATGCGATTATTACCTGGCGAACTGGCTGAAATAACGCGAAATGAATCGAAATTGAACCGAGTTCATTTTTATACGCCACGCATCTTGTCGATGAGAAAAGTAGATGACGAGGCTTGACATTTTATAGTTGCATATTTCGAATAGCCTCCAATATTGGATTCTTTTTTAATTCTTTATTATTGTGGAAATATACCTTAATCACACTTATTAGTAATTAAAATGTAAAGACATACACCGTACATAATTTCAAACCTTCCAATCCCCACATTAATATGAATGCAATGATATTTAATAATACAAGAGGAATAGATCAATGTCAAGAATTAATCAAAGTGGAGGAAGTTGTTTCCGGAGTTTAGGAACATTGTTTGTTGATCTTAATGTTCGGTCATTTCTTCATCGAGCTCGGTGAAGTAAACTTCCCTGGAGGATCTGTTTTTGCTTCGTCCGATCATAATCCATTTCAGAGCAAATAACTTACATTACATTAGTTTCACTATATACCGGTGACATCTCGAAGTACCGAGGAATGACAGTTGCTACGACCATTACGGCCAGTTTCGAGGCTACCGCAAAAGTTTATGACCCGGCAAGAACATCCAAGTTGCGTGTACTTTCGAGGACGGTTAAGAGAAATCCGTATTTTCGCGGCGTCCACGTTCCCGCGAGTTGTAATCATTGAAACTGTCGGAAGAGTCCTTGTGTGTCCGTCGGATCGCAACTCGGACCTCGCAATGGCGGTATCCTAAAAAATTCGTAGAACCTTCTTTACTGCCCTCGCAGGAAAACTTTGAGCATTTTCAATTTCACGTACTTAAGTTCAGAATTCACAGATACGATGTTTCTCGGGGGTAATATAACCTGTAGTGCCTTTGGCTTGAGTATAATTTAACGCTTCTTCTTGATGATTGCTTCGATTAAAATTTCCATCAAATTAAAAAAACAGGAAAATTATTACGGGTATCAATATATAACATTTTTATGATTTTATGATCTCACGTTCATAAATTATAATTTTACCCCAGTAAGAGAATTTTCAATATATCGCTTTCTATTAAAAATGAAAGTATTTATATAAAAAAAGAAGTACCGAAGAATAAAAATCTAACATTAGTGGATTAAAAGTCGCCTTGGTGTCAAATATTGTAAATAGGCAATCAAAGTTTAAGAGCATCTGACAAGTCGCTTTTATTACACACTCTATCTGGAATGCTCTTTTTTCTTTATAATTCCTATTTTTCTTTTTCATTTTACTTAGCTGTAGCGCAATTTTCGGTGTAACAGAACAGTCCAAGGCCAATATATTTATCATCAGCGTTGAATAGTTAATAGTGCAGTTCAATTTTCACTAAAGAAGGGGATAACGAAAAGAAAAAGGGGCTGCTGCATTACCGAGTCCCGGTTTATTGTTCCTGGCCTAGTTTTCAAGCAATGACTGTATTGTCCGGCTACACATTCCCGTTCCTTCCCCCTCTCTCCCCTTCCTCTGTCTTTTTGTATCATGCTTTTTTTTCCCCCTTTGTACACATTTTCGATGTCCGATTCCCTTTTAGACGCTTCGTTTGCCTAGTTCGCGCTCCGTTTCTTTAGTCCCCGTGTATAAAATCTTCCATTCTCTGTTTCAACCCTCTGCCCTCTGTCCCCCACCTGCCCTCCCCCCTTCTCCCTCTCTCTCTCTCTTCCAGCACCCTCTGATTCTGCTTCTCTGGTAGTTTCGTTTTGCGCGTTCTGTAGCGGATTTTCGTGAAATCGGAGCGCAACATCTGTGAAACGAGCGAACAACGCGGCCGCGTCGTGACGTGAACGCGAACAACGAAGAAAAGCTCGCGGAAAACAAGGAAAAAGCGAACGAATAAAGCGGCGTAAAAGAGGGCGACAAAAGAGGTGACGTTCAAAATAAGCGACAAAGACGAATTCGATCAAAGAGAACGTTTCCGTGTCGGGCAACAACGAGAAATGGAGAGACAAAGTCCATCGTGCTGATGGTTGGTTGCAAAATGTGACACAATTTATTTGTAATTTTTAACGTGAACGCTTCTGTGTGTATTATTTTTATTTAGACAGTCGATTGAATGGTAATAATTTATAAGAGTGGAAACAGGCAAATTAGTAGAAATTTTACAGTATTGTATGATTTTCACGCTATGTAAAGCACGTAGTGTCTGTTTTAATATCGGACGAAGGGGAATAATCGTAGGTTGCGATAGCACAGACGGGATTTTAATCTTATCGCAATTTTGGACCGCTCCGAATCGTTCTGTTCTGACCCGCAATTTCTGTAATAGCGGTATTTCCATTAGCATGTTTGAAATCATTGTTGTATGCTAAACCTTCGTTTAATTCACTCCTTTATTAATTTTCTGAAATGCTCGTTCGTAATTGATTTCGGGCAGAGATTAAAGCCGGGTTACTTTTTTGAAATAGAAGATATTAGCTCAATTAGAATATGAAGGTAAATAGATGCAAATATAAAAAGACATTACTAAATTTAATTTCCAAATGAAAGGCGCATTACTTTCCTCGAGAAACTATTTTTTGCTCGTTAAAATATGGTTGGTACTTCCATTTCCTATTGCCCTAATTACCATCGCCAAATGTGTATGCAGGGTGTGTCAAGAGATACGGAAATACCTAAGTTTCTCTATTATTTGGAGAGATATGGACAAACTTTTGTTTACTTAAATTGCATGGTACTGCGGTAGTTACAACACAGTAGTTATAATTTTTTTTTATAGCTGGAGGGTTCTGAATAATTTCCAAATCAATTCTAATTTATTTTAGATTATATTTGTTATTTATACTTACTTTATAACAAAATTCAAGGCAGTTAACGAAACGATAGAAAGTGAAAATGGAATAGACGCCCGGTATCAGTAGAATTGGTCTATCTATGGTCAGACATACATTGTAGCTCCTCTCTGGCTTAATACTTTACTCTATTTTTGCTATTTACGATATTCTCTAAACAATTTAAAGAAAATCACAGTAATTTCAATTAAACAATATAACTTTTGAACGAATCCAGTAAATCACTCTTACGATATTCAATCCGTTAACCATTGTAAAATGGTTCCGTTAAAACAAATGATAAATCACTCGACGTGTTAATTATTTGCTTAAATTAAATTTGTAGTGCCTTTAATAAAGCATATTATCGTGTTCCATGATAATAGGCGCGGAAATTTCTGCTGTATCGGTTAATAAGCTAAATTGCAATCAAGAGATCAACAATCAGATGCATATTAATTAGTTTTCAATTCGCGTTCATCCGGCGTTAAAATAAAATGGTCCCGTCATTTTCCGGGAACGTTTTACAAGAGTGTTCGCACCCCCTAACAAGCGAAAATGAAATAATAACACGATTCGTTTAACGATCCGAGATTAATGTATGAAATATCACACGGTGAATTAGGGGTAGAGGGTAGCAGCTCGTTCTCAAGTGATATCGCCTGGCTAGGCTAGCCGGGTCCCGGGCATAAAAATTATAACATTCTCCGCGAAAGCGTGGGTCGCGTTTCTTTATGGATACGCCGTGCTGCGGGTGAAACTCATTACTTTGGCATTCCACCCAATAAGAGAAGGTCTTCCCTGCTCGATTAAAATTCAGCGTGCGTGCGGAGACGGGCTCGAGTGAGTCTGCAGCAGCCGAGAAACGCGCGTCATTGACATAAACCGGGGAAAATGGGGGAACGACGTGAACAAACGGATTAAGTTATACGTGAGGAATCTTTGACTGTGCCAGGACGTTTTATATTCGTGTCATCTGCTGCTTTGAAAAAGATTGCACTCTTGGTCACACGGGTAACTAGGTACCGTGAAGCGGTACTTTGCCCATGAAACGGAATGAAGGCTAAATGCAACTTCAATTTCCATAGATTATTACAAAGGTAAGAAATTTTCTTGTGAGCCGATTCTGTTGAAATGAAGCGAGGAGAAGTGTCTCGTTTTTCTTCTGCTACCTTGTATGAAACGAAACGAAGGGCACAACTTTTTGCAACGAATGTTAAATCTTTTGGGCATTCAATTTTCTACAAAGATTCAATTTAATCTTCTGCGAAATAAGTAAAAAATATAGTATTTTTTTAAATACCTATATAAATGTAGTGACAGTTGGAATTTTTAATAGCATTACGATTACGAGTAAGATTCTTCGATTTATGGGTTAATAAAAAAATCCTTAAAATCAGGTGAGCTAATGGAAGTGCTACGAGCAGCAGAAAACGGATTATTATTACATTCACGATGTCTGAGAGCTTGAATTTGAAAATTAAACTTAATAATTGTTATAATATATTTCGCAGTACGTATTCGTTTTCACTGTGACGAAGGTTTTAATAATTAAATTATATAAAATTACCGTTCTGTTTGTGTGTCGCAAAAATGAAGAATTAATTACATATTTGAATAAACCTTTGCACGTTGAATTGGCATTTTGCAATTTGATCATAAGGATTACAATTTGCAGTTGCTTTTTGTGCAATGAAATATAATATGTGTCCTGTGCGAATCTTACCACTGGTAAAATTGATTGAAATCAAAGATTAATTGGAAACATAAATGTTTATATGATGCTTCTGTAATTTCATACGTTTAAACATTCACTAACAAATTATCCCCTTTGATAATGCAGAGTAATAAGTAATTCGAAAAACGTCTGTTACAACCTATATTCACGACTTTAAATAAATACAAGTTGAACAAGAGGTTGAGTTAAATAAAAAATAATTATAATTATGAGATAGACGAGGCTATAATCGAACTATAGAATTATTCTTTACTTTTTGAGTTAGTAAACTGTGTTGTCGGAAGAGCTAGAATTAGAAAGGGTGGTAGAAAGATTGGAGGGGGTGAAAAAACGTGAAGGAAGACAAGCATCGTCAAGGGTTAGAGAATTGCTCGAGTGTGGGAAAATCTCCCACTTGTAGCTCGCAGATATTTACTTCGATCTTACTGAAACTGGAGCTGAATCTTGAATGACACTTGAACCCGTTTTCTCTTTCTACCCATTTGTTTGAGCCCCCTTTGTCGAACGCGGAGCTTCAACCCCGGGGGATGATTGCTACAAAATAAATTTCGAATAACATAATATCCTTTTGCGTACGATATAACGATTCGAGCGTGACTAGAATTTCGTGGCATCGATGTACAAAGAGTAATTAGCAACTGTGTTACACGTACTAGCAGTATCGGGCAGTAACGCGACGGTACAATCTAGTTTCCGAAATCCATTTGCATTCAGATCAGCCATAAAGTGCGCGAGAACGTCGGGAATTTATCGTCAAAGTTCGCGAGGTTCGTTTGCCATTCGCGCCCCCTTTACGATACACCGTTTATAGAAATCCCCGTTTGATAACGGCCGTATCAACAATAGCCATAATTCTTAATTACTACTTTCGGGATAGCGCTAGCGATGCGACGCAATTTTTAATCGTCCCCCTCGTCCCGTTCGTAATTTAAAGTTTAATAATATTCGTATCGCCGGCGTAGCCCCGTTTCCCCTCCGTCGCGTCGAGAAACTTACACGGCTCGTGCAACAATTTAACCAGCGAGGCGGTCGGTGGCGTTTGAATTCCGCCGGAATTACCACGAATTCGCGTGTGAAATTTCTCGTTCGTATTATTCTGCGGTCGCCGTTCGCCCGACTCGGCTTCTCCAGGCAACGAGACCGCTTCCACTCGTCTACGGAGCGGGGGCGCGTAGAACGGCAGCGCCGAATAGAACGGTGTCACGGATTACTTTTCCAAATGTGGCCGCCACCAGCTCGAGCTTTCTCAAGTATCCCGGAATCATCCGGCCGTCGGGGATAGCTGGCTCTTTCAATTTCCACTCGTGCCAACCAGATTGAATTTCTATCGTCTACGCCGCACTTTCCTCCCGCCGCCCTCGCGGCCGCCTCGATGTTTGGCGGCGGCCGATCATTTCTCGCGATATCGGGTAACTGGGTTATGTTTGCGAGAATGGCTCCGAGCCTCTCGATTTTTCTCCGTAATGCCAGCCACCGGTCTCCCGGCGTCTATCCCACAGGATCCCCAGGACTTTGTCCCGTGTGTTGCGATACTCCCGACCCGGAACCGTACCGGGAACGAATCGAATAACCCCGAACGTCGAAGGTAATCTCGTTGATCGACTGGTCGAGCACGATTCACTGTCCAACTGACAAATTTCAATTGCGACGACGTATCCACCGGGGTTATTGCACGTTACGACAACGCTTGATTGTGTTTTGTATGACCGGCAGGGAAACGGAAGTGTTCCTGACGTCGATTCATCGGCATTCGGTGATATTTGATACGATACCTAAGGTATCATCAACTTATACAGGTGTGAAGTTTTTTGATTTATTAATCTGTGAATAGTAGACACCGGGGCAATCTAATAAATATTTACAAGGATATTTCGATTAAAATTAAGCGTTCAAACGTTTTAGTAAAAGATTGAAAGTTGAAGGTTCAAGGGTTATTTACTACTGCAGTGAAAACTGCATAGTATAACTACATAGCGTGCCATTCTTTAATAATGATTAATAAGAGTATGATTATTTAATTATATGATTTATTTCTACTGTGGAATATCGGTGGTATTTAGAATCATATTTCTGTTCCCGTATTGCAATTATTTTAATTAAATAAAATTTACTGTTCTGATCTTTGATATCCATCAAAGTTAAATTTTTGTAAATACTTTATTTTCGTGTCATTTGCTAGTTATGAATATCAAACAAATTATCAATTAAACAAGAATTTAATAATAGTGTAACATACCAAGTAACATTAATAAAAAGAATAAAGGAGTAAATTCAATTAAAGTAATAAACAATCAATAAACAACTAACATTGACATTGAGAATCATCAATCTGACTACGAATCAGATATTATTGCATTTGATCGTCGAGGAATCTCCACCCTCTAATTAACGATGTTCTTTGGAAAACTGGTAATTTTATCCAAAGCTCGCCCATCCGCGTGAACTTGTCGTCGTAACTTGTTCCAGAGGGTCCAATGGCGAAGTTCGCCCTCGGAACTTGGGACTTCCTCTTTCCCGTTTTCCTTCAACCTCTTGTTCCTCCCTCTCGTTCCTTGTTCTTCCACGTGTCGCAGGGAGAAGAAGCACGACACGATGAAAACCGAAAGACTTTCTCTCCGCTCTCGTCGCGTCGTTGTAGCTGTCGACGTCGGGCCGCTTGACGGCTCCAGGGCGTCCGGGGGCGTGCGAGCGACCGGTGTGAACTTCGCCGTAGGGGATTATGCAAACGGGGGTGGTTCGCGGGAGCAGAGAACAGGAAAGGGAGAAAACACGGGAGAGAAGCTGCGCCGTCGGCGTGGATGGTGGCGGGGTTTTCTTGCCTCTCATTACCACGTTCGTGGCTTCCTCTCGCGTTTCGTTTCCTCCCGACTCTGCCGTAAGAAGAGGCTGAAGTTCGGGGTATCGCGGGATCTTTTTAAGGGAATCGTTCTATGCAAAGGGTGACTGATCTCGAGAGAAACGACGAGAAAGATATTTCTTGAAACGAAAAGGACTTCAAAAATTTGGTACATTTTGGCTTCGAATTGGTATAAAATGTTCTCGTTGTCATAGCTTCACGTTTAGGGTTCGATATAGGTTATTAAATAAAGGTAAATTATATATTAGATTGATGCAAACAATGATTAAGAATCTGTTCTCTGTCAATTGTAGCCTGAAAACCATGAAACACTTCGATTTGTACCATGCTAGCCAAGTTAGAACCCGTTGTCTGACCATATATTGGGCAATACTACTTAGAACTGTAGAATCGCGTAGAGAGTAATTTCAAGCTTTCGATGCAATTGTATTGTATTGAATTACAATGTATGGTACTTTTTACTTGTTTTAGTATATACAATAAGTATAAAATAATTTTGCCAGCTTAGAAACTTCAAGGTAGGCTTATTTGCCTATATCTAAACATCTATCAGCAGTCGATGCTAATTTTTACTCGCGCTACAAACTCTATGCTGTTGCAAATCACACACGGAACATCCTCGTCCGTAGCTGTGTCTGCACATTTCATTTATCATGGCACAGTGTGAAAGATGAAGCGTCTTTTAACGCTTCGGATTATCTGGAAGACATTCATCTTAATTACGGCATCGCGTCGTTACGTCGAAAGGATTTGTAATGAAAACCGCTGATTATTCGATACAGAGACGGCCACCATTGCAGCCGGCTGAATAGATTTCACGAATAACGTGTACAGAATGGCCGGATTTCGTGGCAATTGATCCTGATCAGTGGTCATGAAAAATTGAAACCGACGCGATCCACCGTGGAAGCAAGATTATCATAAATCATCCTTCGTTGGCAGAGGATTAACAGCGCATTTGTATTTCTATAAAGTGTCCGTGAGGTAGAAAACTTGAAATAGCAACAGCGAGGTTGTTGAAAGCGCCTCGGATTATAGAAAAAAATTTCAGCGATTGATCGTCCTTTGCATCCTTGAATATTGCAATATTTAAAGGGAAAGACGTGGAAATTTATAACGTTGTGATATTTTGTGAAAAAGTAATAAAAGAAATTATTTGAGTATCTAAAAATAATTAAACAAGCGAATCAATGTTTTAAAGTTATTTATCACGTAACGGAAGATTCTATTTATAGACGAATCCTTGGAACGTGAACAAATAAACCCAGTTATTTTCGATGTCAGAAGCGACCTAGGAATTATCGCGATGAAAAAAAAAAGTGAAGCGATAAAGACAAAAAAGCTAACCCACTTTCGAAAATGCGACGAGAAACTCAATTCTGATAAAAAGTCGCCGAATCAGCGTCCTTGACAGTCGGTCGGAAATTAAATGCTTAATGTATGCCTCAAACTGCTATTGGCGGTATATTTAAGCGACAATATCTTCGAAGGCATCTAAGTGGAAAATGCATTTCAATTTAAACGAGTGGCGAAGAAAATATATTATACAACTTGAAATACCTACATTTTAATAGTTTTGTAGCATTTTCTATAAATGTGAAAAATTCATGTTAAAATTATTTTACTTTCATTTCCGATAACGTAACGAGAGCTGTTAAAATACTTCCTTAAAACTGTATTCACGCATTAATGGAATCAATAAAATAAAATATTGGTATTCAATATTCGCCGGAATACCTACTTTTTATTTATTTTTAAATAGTCAGTATAATCAAAGCAATAAATTTTCCAATATTTCTCTAACTAGAGCATTTTTTAAATAAATTGTGAAAAGATCTGGATCGAACTTTTTCCCCCCAATAAATACGAAGGGATGATTAATACATATTTTTAATTTTATTTATTTATTTGAATATACGCGTCCCTTTGAAGCACGAAGTGAAAATGAACAAAAGAAATTTTGAGAACAATCGGATAATCGAAATGTATATTACATAGAAACGTACAATACACAAATAATTCTATATAAATAAATAATCCATCAATTATATAGAATAAATTAATCAGTTTATGTATAAAAAGCTACATTTATTGTACACTAAACTAAAAAGTCTACTTTAGGGTTGAAATGTAATTGTATTTAAAGTGAAACACGATTATGTTTTCCAAAAAGCATAGTATGCTTTCTTAATTGTATTAATAATGAACATAAGAATCTAAATTATACAAAATATCGAGGTAGGAAATCAGTCTACCGATACACTGACGTATAAATAAAAGATGGATTGCAATTCGTGAATAAATCATTACCCGATTTTATTGAATCGTAACAATGATAATACATATAGGTATTCCAGCATGATTAAAAATTAATCTACTACCATGGATAATTTTATGAAATCCTATAATACGGTTAAACTTCGCAATAATTAAAAAAGTTATTGAAAATTTGATTTGTGCACCAAACACGTCTCGAATTTATTCAATAGCATACAGAAACATTTACCTACCCTCGGCACAATCTTGCAAACTTTACGTTCTCGGTTTCGTCTCTTTTCCATACTTCCTAACTAAACCTGCAAATTCTCTTGAATCGTATTATTATTCGAAGCGGCCTGGAACTATCGCGTTCACGGTGTGGTACGCATAGAAAATATGCAAGTCGTTCTGACAGAGGGGTTTGAGCTGTTCGAGTTCCCGAAGATTCGGCTGCTTTACCCGACCGAAGCCCGAACTTCTCAAATGGCTGCTCGACCAAACGACACTTTCTACGATCACGTACGTTTTCGCGTAGCTTTACGCACGTAAGTTCGAGGGAAGGCCACGAGGGAAGCCGGGACGTGCATTCGAGCGGCTCGATTTCGCGGCGAAAATTTACTTCGTGGCTGCACAGGGAATTCCATGGCTTCGCAGCGCCGTTGCCCCTTCGTCTACGGGATGGGGTTTTGCTTTTTAGCCACGCCGAGCGTAAGGTGCGGTTACATTCGACCTGGTTGCTCGTCCCTTTGGGCGAACCTAGGAAACGGGGAATACGGGGGGGCAGGGGAGCCGAGAGTTCGGCTCGGTCGACCGGTATCTGTAGCAGCTAGATCCCTTTTACAACCCCTTCATGGCTCTATTCACTGTATTCAAGCGTCTACTTTTTATTAGTCGGTAATTAATTGTAATGGGAGTTCCAACCAAGGAAACGAATGGTTCCTACGTTTCTGCTCGCTGCTGCTTTTCGTGTTTCTCTCCTCCCCTACCGTATTTCGTCTTATGGTGTCCATTTTCGTGTACATGGATTCAGATAGCTCCACTAATGTTTGCTCGTTTGAAAAATTAACTGAAGTAATTAAATATTGTAGGCAAACTACGAAAAAATCATTTTCTCGGTAATAAAGTTTAAATTAAATTATATTTATTAATTATATTGTTGAAATCGATGAGATCACCAAACTTAACCAATAATGTTAAATATTGAAATTTTAAATTTCCTGATGCGATGATATTAACAAAAATTTGTTTTTCTGTTCCAGATTGACCCGAAGGTAGCGTTTCCCAGGAGAACACATCCAAAGGTAAGAGATACACTTCTTAGATACCGAGAGAATACGCGAGAGACGACAATCGTCACGCTCGAATCATCCCCATGATTTGCCCCGTTCCTTTCACGCATGAGAAAGTCCTTTCGCCGAAAAGTCAGGTGCTAAAAGATAAGCCAGACTACGGACAGGAAGTAGCTAAGGGGCAGACACGAGCTTTGAAAGTCGACTAACGAAAGAAGGGGATAGGATGGGGGGAGGTTTGTACAACGAGGAGGAGGTAGGGAACGGGGAAAACGAGAAGGATCGCATCTGAAGAGGGAATAATAAAGAGCCTTCTCTGGTTCTCGTAATAAGAGCAATTAGATGTAATTCATTTCGAAACCCGGAATTATTTTCTTCCCGGTGTAACGGGCCGTTAGTCACGGCCGAAACTGCTCGCCGCGGAGACTCTGAAGCGTACACGCTCCCATTCGAACGAGGACAGAACGATATCAAAAGGGAAAGAGGCAGAGTGCAACGTACACACACGCACACTGGCGCATAGAGGGTAGGTCGACCGCGTCGATGCTCGCGTGTACGCGTGTGTATTCGCGCGAAACTAGGAAAAGGGTGAGAGGAGAGACGAGAGAAATTTGCGCGGCTTAATAATATAAATGCCAGGCACACGAATTACTGGCGAGTGACTGAATTGCGCTAATTTTAATTGTACCCTTTCCCTTTTTCCCCTCTTCCGTGGCCCCCAAACCACAATCGTCTCCCCTCTCATCCACGCTCGATCTCTCTCGTCTGTCGAACTCGTGCTATCGGTTCTTTCTCTTTCTATTTATTTTTTTTTCACCGAACTGTTTTCAACGCTTTCGTCTGCGCTCATCTTGTCGCGACGACGTTTCTGCGTTTTTCTTTTTTTTTTTCCTTTCTTCTCTCCTTTTTTTTTGTAACGCAAAAGCACGACCTCGCAACCATCGTCGACTCCAATTTTATTTCATTTCGTCGCCGAAAGCTGGAAACGCATAAATTATCAGTTGAACGGGAAATCACGATTCAGCACCGCTGCCGGTAATCACGTATCCGGCGTATTAACGAGCCGCACGTTCGATCGAGCGGACTGCATCGATGAAAATTTTGTTATTTCTGTTGCAAAGGCTCGTCTATCCAGGGCCGTATTTCAATTTGCGCTATTATACGATTCGGAATGGGGGAGTTGGAAATTTGGTCGCGTTTCACGGCATTGAGATCTTTGAAGGGTGGTTGTTTACGTGAAATGGGTTTATAGGCGAAGTAATATTAGTTGGATTTGTCATCAGTTGATTACTTCATTCACGATGCGCTACAATTTATTGCGATTTTCAGATTTAACGCTTTAATCTTTCGTATTTTGTTGGAATAATTCCACTATCCAATCGAAAAGAATTTCGATATGCCAGCTCGATAGAACAACAATCAGGATTGCTCAAGTAAATTAAATCAAATTATTTAAGAAATGTTTGTTGTATTACTCGAAATGCTAAAAGATTTTGAGCTTCTTGAATCATATGAATCCATAATAAGTTATTGAATGCTAACAGTAGTGTAATTTACGGGTGACAGTCTTTATTGCAAGGACAAAATTAAAATTTCCGTTTTATTCATTATCTTTTCGATTAAACACATTATTTAAAGACCCGTAAATAATTCACCCCAGTTTTTTCCACCATAAATAGTACCCTAGAGATTAATTTCATTTTCAATCATAATTTCGAGGGTTGCTTCTACCCCTTCTGTAATGTCGTGAATTTTTCATGCGCAGGTGATCGTATGTCATCTGCGTGGCTAACAATAAAATTGTTTAGAAATCGATATAAACTGAAACTGCAGTAATATTTTGTAAAATATATTTTATAAAAATGTAATTATTATTTACACTCGATCCTACGTACATCAGCTGGTAAACGCATTAAAATCCTTCGTTTCGAATTTTGTCCTGCAAGATTGACGATTCATCAGACTGAGCGACAGTACGGAAAGGTTTCCATGACCGGCTACGAATAAAAAGTTTGACGTATTCGAAATAAAATAACAAGCATTAATCGTGAAATGGGGACAACATATTTCGCTTGAACGCTTGGGGCAGCTGGAACGGGCGGTGCAATTTTCATAAAATCGTGGCCGGCCTCAACCCAGCTCCGCTTTTGCTCGCCTCTCCTCGTTCGCCGCGGAGCTCGTTCGAAAAAGTAATACGGATGCACGCGTTCCGTTTCGGGGTTTGGGAGCGCTGCCAGCGAGCTCGCTCTCAGCCACGCGTACGCGATACGATACTGGCACGTCTGACGTGATAACTCGACGCTATAATAGATGCCATCGTATAGTCGTTCTTAAGGATAGTGCTTTTATTTTCGCATGAAATCATGAGTGGCCGCTCGAAATATATGTGAAACCGAGAGCAGATCTTACGCTTCTAATCTTTGCCACACAAACAGTAAGCGTAGGATTACGTTATTTCATTATAGGACATTGAAGAAGATTACTGACAGTGACTGTTCAATTTTTCCTCATAATTGGCCTCTTATATTTAATGATTATGATAGAGGTATTGTTTGGATGTGATCACAAGGGTGTATTATTAGAGATTTTTAATATTCTTCGATATTAAAAGAGTATAGAATTTCTTATTCTGTATTATCAGGATACTTTATTTCAGTGAAAAACTTCTGGACTTCTAAATTTCTGGAGTCGTTATTTGTGCAAACGTGAAGTCTGTTTATTAAATATTAACACGTATTCGAGATACTGTTCTAATTCTCATTTCGCTGCCCCTGTCATGATATTACTCGCCCCTAATGCCTCGACGAAGTCAGAAATTTCGCATCAAAAGTTCGTCAACCCCCAAAACACATGTTAAGCCTGATGAACTTTACGGAGAAAATGGCTGCGCCGCAAAGTTCATTGAAATGTCACCGAGTGTCCCTACGCTACAGCCCCGTCGTAACAACCTCCTCGAGACCGCGTGCCGGAAGCGCTTTGTTACCGCACTTCCGGGCTAGCGGAAATGGCGCAATGCGCTTCCGACATAGCGGAAAAGTAGCGACAGTCATTACCGAGTCCTCCAGGAACGCCTTAACGTCCTCTTTCTCATCGGTTAGCTTTCTTTTGTATTTCTCCTTTGGCCTATTGTCTGTACCGTTGAATGTACGCTGTTGGCACGTGAGCAAGAGAGACTCGTACAAGTAACCAGAGAAATGAGAATTGTATGAGGAACAATGAAATATTATGTCTGTAATTAACCTTCAAGTTACCCACGTTGTACTTCCGAAGTCAGTCGGCTCAAGTAATAGGTCAGTTATACTTTTAAGTAGTAGCGGTATGTTAATGGTCAGACATGCAGAATCGAAGTGAAATTTCTCCTCCGTCAATAGAGCTATTGTGTATTGTCATTGAAGAGCAAGTTGCGTATACTTATAATATTCTTTTAAATTAAAATAGAAATTATTCTTAAAGAAATAATTGCTGGAATGTCAAAATTAACAAAAATGGTACTAAGCGTACAAAAAAGTTTTGTAGACAACAAGGAGCCTCAATTTTAAAAATTATTGCATAGATTAATGGTTCATCTTTCAAATAATTTATTTAGATTATGATTTCGTACTTCATATCTCATACACTATCATCACCACCAGATATTTTTTCGTGAAGTTAAAAGAAAAAATTAAACATTAAGGCCTATAACATAAACGGTGATAATACACACCTAGTGCTTGAAGCATGTTCGCCGCCGATGTTATATCCCCTTTTCCAAGGCCAACGTTGGTCCATGATGGTATCAGCAGCGCCGGAATAATATCCACTTGTTACTGAGTAGCGTATACCCGCGTATAGAGAGACAAGCGTATACGTGGGACATTATTCAGAGCGGCGCTACTTCGAAAACGTGGGGGAGTCGAGAGTAGCGGAGAGAGGAGAGAGCAGGATAGAGATAGATGTGTAAAAGGATCAAGACTCGAATCACGGGACGTGGAAGAGAGAGGGATCGTGGTGCAGGAGGGAAAGGGAGAGAATGGGTAAGTGAAGGAAAGGCCAGGAAGAGAGAATAGAAAGGAGAAAGAGAGCTGTAGCACGTCTCGCGTAACGAGCTGCCGGCTCCCCAGGGTGTTCAGCTCCTTCACGTTCACCCCTCCCTATTCGTCTCCTCGTCTAGTATCATCTCCACCTCCGTGCCCTTGCAACCATCCACGTACCTTCTTTCAGCAGAGTCGTTTTGTTTCCTTCGCCGAGTGAGAGATACCCAACTAGTCGGCTGGTCGTTGCCGCTCGTGGTGTATCGACGCTGCTCCCTCGCGGATCCACAGTTTACCGTTTTTTTTTTTTTTTTTGTGGAGGGCGAGGAAGGGTTCATCGGTTCGTTCGTTTCCCTTTACGTTAGTTTTATGTCCTTACTCTTATAGATGGTACACAGCGACATACGTTGGATCAAATATTGTACAAGGTCTCGTTCCTTTTCTTCTCTTTTCTTTTTTTAATTCTTCTAACGTCAGAAGTCGAGCCTTTTGTTGGAGACTCTGCATTTATAAACAACTGACCGTTTCTCGAGTTTCACTCGAGGCCAGATTTCGAGGTCACAGCGTAAAAGGTTTGTAAGGATCGCCGAGGACCACGTGACAGCGGCAAGCTGTCCCGAAAGACCAATTTGTGATTCCGAGTAGAGCAAGGACCACGACTACACGTATATCCTTTGGGTACTTTTGGCTCCCATTACCTTTCTTGGTGGGCGGGTCAAAAGAGACCTGTTACATTCATCTTTCGGGACTAAATACGCTCCCTGGCAAACTCCCTGGCCGGCATTAGAGTGAAATCCCATGCATTTTATACGCGGCCAGGTCATTCAAAGCGACGGCTCGTTACTTATACCGGGTGTGTACTCTGGAACACCCCCTTACCTTAACGGTTCACCCGTGGCACCCTTGTGGACACAGTCCAACCCCGAGGACCTTCGCAACCTTCCTATGAAACACCGGAGCTCTCTCTTCTTCCGTTCTGCTGTCTAACGTGTACACTTTCTCTTCAGCAGCTACCAGCCTTCCGGTTATATGTAGCAAGAGCTCGGAAAAGGGGTCGGATCAGGCGGGGCAGGGGGGAGGGGGGTATGTTTGCGCGTCGTAAGTGGCGTCCAGTGTCTGTACAACGTTCCACGTCCCTGAAGGTTTCTGCAGGCCAGAGTCAGGGATCATACACGCCATTTGGTGACAGATACCGCAGGATCCGAGTGCATTTATGGCTGCCAACTTACGGGACAGGGGCGAAGGTAACGGAGAGCCGGAGGTGTAATGTTATCGTTTGCTAGAAAAATACCGCGTTCCGTGAAGCGAGAAAGGGTGTAAAAGTGACAGTAAAGGTGATGCCTCTTATCGTTACACGCCGTGAGTGGTATCGTTAAAGCTCAAACCGGAAGCTGGCAAGGTTCAGATCTGACAAACGTTGTCAAAATTTTTTATCCAATTTTCTTATCGTTCGTTAATATCGAACGTTACTTTCGATGAAGAAAATGTTTTCGTTTACGAACGTAAACGTGTTTCTGAATTTCATTAAGGATATTTAACGTCACCAGTCCCAGTTATGAAAAATTCAGTCTTTCCAGTTTCCAAAAGGTACGAACCGATAATCTCTCCTTTATCCCAGACAATTCTGACTGAGGGGTCGATGGTTTCAAGACCCCAGATTGAAATTCGTAGCTCGACCGAGCGCAAAGCACTTTAATGCACCCCCATCCTTCCCTGCCCCTTTTCTCTGCCTTTCCTCCTATCATGCGGATTTCGAGATGATCAGTTTTATTGCCCTACTCAATCCCCACTGTCCTTTTTGCTCATCTTATACAGTCATTTCTGAAAAACCTCTATCGGATGTAGCTCCGATGTCGCAGTTTCAATAACCCACCGACCCCAAATGAGACTACGAAATACCTTGCATTCTTCGCGTAAAATGTTTTCTCCAAAGTATCAAAATTTATTTGTCATCCCAGTTATGCGCCCGCCAATGTTATTCACCGCCGATGATAATAATCAGCGTCGTGTTAAACGCAACCTCGTCGAATTTTCGGAATTCCTCGCACCTTCGACTCATTGGTACCGAAACTGTGGAAAGACGAATGAAACCGTGGCGTGGAGTTATCTGAGTATCGCTCGATTAACTGTTGTCCAAACGTTTCTGGACGAATCTCTGCATGCACTGCCCTTGGACCAGCGAATAAATCGCTGTACTAATCTTCGACGGTACTTTTCAAGGCATCGACTCGGTGGGGTATCGTTTGACCCTGAACCGCGCCATGGCTGCCACCTGTCGCTACCGACAGTAGTTTCTCAGCCGACGGGAGACGGAAGCCTCAGATATGTTGTGTCGCATTGAGATAAGCTAAGCTCTCGCGTGATGGAGCAGCCCGTAAACTCGGGGAGCCACGCCATGATGCCACCGAAATGGCTGCTGGATAATGTATAGGTGTACGTGATGCTCGCCAACCCCTTGCTCCACGTCCTCGTGGCTTCAGAGACTCACACACACACGCGCGCGTATTCCATCGTACACGCGCACGGATAGGCAAACGTTTACATCACTTTTACGCTTCCCTCGTCGCCTCCGTGTACTCGTTTCTGCTCTATCACAAGTTCTCGCGAGTACACGTAAGCCCCCGTCCCCGTCGTTTCATCGTTTCCCTCCGCTGAAGAGCGCCAGCTATTTTCGTAGCGATACTTCACTTCGCGGATACACCTGCCTGTAGTTTGGAGAAACGAGCCCCCGTCGCGCTTCCGTCATGTAACGTGCGCGCCAGATTTTTCGGTGTCGCTCGCGCGTCTCGCCTTTGTTTCGGGAACGTCATTAAAAGCGTTATTTTACGCTCGACTCGAGCCGTGCCGCGGCTCGTTCGACGCTACGCTGTAACTTACAAGTATCTGCTTTCGTGCCCTGCGCGAGGTGCTGGAAATAGGTTTAACGTTTAGGATTGAATAACGTGGGGAGGAAAATTCGTTTGATAAGTAACTAATTCTTCAGCCGTTAATTGCTTTATTTCACTTTTGTTTTTTTAAAAAATTAGGCCCGAGATACTTCACGGAAGCACAACTTCTGCTGGAATTTTAAGAAATCTAACTTCGAGAATCTGTGACATTTACAGAACCCTTCATGAAAATTGAACAGCCATTCTAATCCGAAATACATATTTATTTCCGTTCCTGCCAAGAGAAAAAACACAGTAATTACTGTGCATGAAAGATTCATTATTCCTGAATATTCTTCGGATCATTCTTCATTTTTTTCGTAACCTTCAAACGTAACTTTCCGTATTTTCGCACAACGCGGCTATATGGATTGAAGTTCAAAGTTTACCGGGAAGGGGGAAGTAGCTCGTAAAAACATCGTTCCATTTCAACCGCTCCATTAGCATCGACGTCAGAAATCCGTTTACGTCTAGCCCAAAAAATACAGCCTACAATCGTGAAATCATTTTTCATCCGGGGGGTAATTGCAATTTTATCGAAACGCTCGATTTCGTGCGTGTACCTTCTCGAGCGTTGACGTTTCGGATCCGATGATTTATGATCCGTCGCGACACAAGTTTTCGAAACGTTCCGTGCGAAGTTCCGCGAAAAAAAAAAGGAAATGGGAATCTTTAAAAAATGTAAATAATAGAAAAACACAAATTGAACATCCAGAAAGTTAGTCAGTTTCTTCAGATCCTTGAGCTTCGTCTGGAATTTTAAAAATCGAGCATTCGATATAGATCATGTTCTCGTGCACAGGCTGCATTCTGCGAAGAAAACAAATTACCCCGCGTTTAATGGACACCTCATGAATATTCAAAAACTACGCCGCTGTACCTGTTGAACGCCCCGGCCTTATTTATTCCCTTATTCTTTTAATCCTTCCGCTCGCTCTCCTGGAACCTCCTCGTTCCCCGTGGCCTGGCGTGTTGATCGAGCGCAATAAATAACGCGTCGTGGAAAAACGAGCGCGTTCCGACGCCGGCGTCCGGGGGTCTAATATACTTAATAGCTCGAGTTTTAATGACGACTCGGCGATGGCAGGGCGGCGTGGACGCGGACAGGCAGGGCGCGCGGCGTTGCATCGCGAACGAGGCTGGGAAACAATGTGACACCGGCACACAGATCCGCGTTACGGCTCGGTCGCGCGCGCCTCATCCAAGCGAGCCTGGCGGACTCAAAAAGCTTTTCATTTTTTGCCTAGCGCGCTTTTTATCATCGCATTGAATCGACGTGTAGAGAAAAAGGGGGTGGAGGTAGTGAAACGGAGCGAAGTGTGTGCGTGTACCTTCTCTGTCCTTTCGTCGACTTCCAACCGGTGCCCGTGTGCTGCCTCGTCCCCCCTTTTCGTCCCTTCGTCCCCATCCCCCCTCTTTCCTCTCCTTCTCTTTCGCTCTGTGCGTTACCGACGCGTGTCTCGGCGTTGCATCACGGTGAATGGGTCTGGTAATTGCACGCTTAATATTTCAGGGCTTTCTCCGTGTAAGCATGTGAAAAAAAAAGTCCGCGATTTAGCCCTGTGAAGCGAGTCCGGCCCCTTCCACCCCCATCCCCTTCCGCCCGCCCGCCCGCCTTGCCGTTCCGCCTTTTCACCGCGATATCTTTCTTTCTTCGCCGGTGTTTGCGATGCACTGACGAAAGTAGCAAAGCGGAAACTCGTTCCTCTTGCGCGCATGCCGGCTTTATCCTGTCGTTCTCTTCAGTCTTACTTTTCCTTTGCCGCCTTCCTCCGCGCCGTTCCTCCCTACCCCTTCAGAAAAAGCTAAACTTCGGATACTCTGTCCGGACGATTTTTTTTTTTTTTTTCGTAAACCTTGGTATCTCGTCGTCGAAACACGGAAGGATGAAGGACCGGGGGGAAGGAAATGAAGGAGTATACGTTTGGCTGGGTACGTCTGATTTCTTTTGAAAAATCAAACTAAAATTTACGAAATTGACGAAAAATGGCAATTTGAATCGAACTATTAATCACTGTTAACTGTAAAAATCTTTAAAAAGAACTAAACTGCAATTTAAATCTTCCCCGGTTACAATCTTCAGTGGCAATATGCAGGTCTGGCAAGGTGGCACTAAAACAGCGCGTAACGTAACTGCAATCGAAGGGAAACGACCGTGGCAAGATAGAAACCGTACGGCTTTCCTGTCGTCCTGATAAGGGACAAAGGGTGTCCTAATGCGAGTCTGCCGACAAAGAGCCATTTCGGGCCCTCTCGTTCGGATCGGATCGCGCGACAAAGGCGACCGTGATCTCAATCACAAATTGACAATAAAAAATGTCCAATTAACCCGAGGAGCTCGCCGGATAGAATCGACTCGAATTGACTCGACCCGTTCCCCCTCCCCTTCCACCGTGAGACGTCTTTTCACCGCAATGAGAGATCCAGAGAGAAGGAGAGAACCAAGGGGTGGCGACGGGGGTGGGAGTGTGTCTGCGAGAAAGAAAGGGAGGACGAGAGAGCTCGCGTGAAGTTGGAAGCAATCGAGAAGGTTTAATCCCACTCGATTGCGTTCCCTGCCCGGCAACTTTGGTTCTTCGCCGCTCTCTTCACCCTCGCGTTTCATCCCCCTGCCTTCAGCAAGCAGCCACTTTTCCCTTTTGCCACAGCCAACGACGGACCGGCATGAAGCTGTGTGCGCCAGGCGCGCACGCACGAGCTCGCGTCTCCTCCGTCTACGTATGCGTAAACTCCGCGACCGTATACGATGCGTGGATGTGTAAAGGAGAGAGGAGTTCTTCTTTTATTCACCGCTATCTTCGTGCATTCCCGTAGTGGTCGTATAGAATCTCGAATCTGAGAGCGCGAGCCATGCTCGCGTACACTTTGAATTGTCTGTCGACGGTCACAAAAGGTGCCGTCTAGGTTTGCCGGTAGTCGGGGGCTGTATCGGTATTGGTGGCGGCGGTGTTCAAGAGGGGGTGAGACCGCCTCGTAAATATTCTACGGCCAATTTCCCGTTGTACGCGAATACAACGGTTCCCTGGCCGAACGAATCGCAAGCAGGGGCCAGGAAAGTCAAGACACCGTCGAAGATATTTTTCACCTCGCCCCGACCGAGGTCGGGGATTTCCGTCTATCCATTGTCGATGAATTCCTGTGGGTTCGAGGAGATGTTCCTTCTTTTTTTTTCTTTCTATTTTTGTTTTACTCCTTCTTTTTCTCCTTTGCCCTCGACTGCTTGAAATCGAATTCGCGCGTCGCAAATCGACGCCTCGACCCCGAAAGAAGTTGCGAAGAAGCGAAATCGTGGTCGCGTCTCGTCGGTGAACAATAATTTCCTTTGCACGGAATTTCTTAACGCTTAGCGCATTGATTTTTTAGACACGGTCTGCTGCAAGTTGCAGCATGCTCTTCCAATGGTTCCAGGTCGAATCCGCTTCATTGCACGTGCTGCTACCGTGCAATTTATTCGATTCGGTTACGAACCTGTGCGGTTCAATTAAAATTTCATAATCGTTCATGCTACCCCTTCGCTTAGAAATCATACAGCAGTGATTTTATTTTATACTGTTAGATGTTTAATACATTTATTTGTAATTGAAAATTCTAAGAAATCATTGTCGTTACAAAAATAATTGCCGGTTGGTAGTTGTTGTAACATTAACTGTATAGTTTCGATGCAATTAAACCGGTCGATTGTTCCATCGTTACCGAACACACGAGCAACCAGACACGTTGTTCGCTCGCCGACCAAGGAAATTCCTGTCGTCGGCCGCGCAGGCGAATTAATCGCAAACGAATTTATCTTTGACGCTCCGGGTTAAACTAAAACGCCCAGATATTACGGGGAAGTAAGCTCGTTAGAGGGTTTACAGCATCACCGGTGCCTCGACCGACTACCCCTTTCCCCTGCTGTATTTCTCGCGTAGGTGGTAGTAGCTTGCGGTCTGGTAACCGCAGTCTCTACTGCGCTGTCGGTTGCGGATACCTCGGCTTCGTGTGCAACCTCGCGTCTGTTTTGTGCAAAGGGCTTTCAAAAACCGCGACTGCCGAACCGTACCGACTCCCCAAGAACAGACGCCAGCGGTACAGCGTGCCAGAGGCTTCTCTAAAGCACCGTCGAATACACTTTGCCGGGCCCGTTTTCGATGAAGCTTGAAATCTACTCTTCAACCATCTGGCTACGCTAATCTCGCACGCGACGTCGGGATCGCTGGCTGAAATTTAAGATCGTTCGTTGTTGCTCAGTTCTTGACGTGTAACACCCTACTGCTCTGTTACGAGCACCCAACATTTAATTATTTATTTATTTCGTATACAACATGTTCTACGTAACTTCAGCTCCTTTGATTAGTTTGGTATTTATAAAGATACGAGGAAGTACTGCTTCAGGAACAAAGTTAGGTTTCAGGGAAGAAATTAGAATATTTAGAGTAGAAGGATAAAAATTCTACACCAAATTGTACATCATGTGATTCTAAGGCACGTGACCAGTCGAAGATTAAATTATTGTTTAAACTGATTCTGAGAGTTTAAACACTTTAAATTTAACATTTTTCTTAGAATTTCTATCCAAATGTGTCATAGATTGATTAGAAATTCGATTCAACGATAACAAGATTTTGGAAACTTTCAGAATGGGATTAAGGAAATAGGATATCAATTTAGTTATTGGGAAGTGCGTGCGTTTGTGCACCTTCGCCACCAGCCCCTTTTCAGTTGCCCTGGCTGATCAGTAATTAGAATCTGTGGATATACGTGCGTCTATCCCTTCGTGGCAGTCCTTCCGCGCCGCGTGCAACACGCCTCCCCGTAGACCCTCTTCTAGACTGCTGATTAATATTAACCACGTTAGTTGCGCAGTTGTGATTAATATGACGTATCGATCGACGTTATCTAAGTGAATAATTAATTCGAGATTGTACGTGCAGTCAGTACGCGTATATAGTCGTTACGCAACCGGCACGTTTCTGTATCGTCTTGAATACACGTGTGTCCGCCTGACACAGAGTAATTCGGATTTAGCGTCCCTGCAATTTCGCTGTAATTATTAGTGTAACGCAGCGGCGCGCTGTCGAGTTTCGTTATTGTTATCGTGAACGGAATAATCTTCGGTACCGTAAATTCTCGTCAGCTGTTGTTCTTTCGATAAAAATAAAGCGGCTGCTTCAAACAGAGAAAATAGAAATAAAAAGCGATAAAGCGACATAAATTTAATTACACGTTTTCCGTGACGTTATAACTTTGAGCTCTTATTAAAAAGTTATATTATTTCATGCGTTTAAAAATCCACAGAGCTACAAGTCTAATTTTTGTTCGTGACATTTATTTTCATCAGATTGAGAGTACAGGACAGTGTTAGGACGTGTACTTTGGATATATTCTCGAAAATTGTACTAACAAGACGATACGTATGCGACTTATGCTTATCCCGCATTTCAGGGTCTTTATATTTCATTCATAAGTAAGCACTTTGCATGTGTGAACGTCCTGCCCGTTTCTAACGGTGAATATAACGATGCCTCGGTTATACTCAGTGAGTGACATGCAAATATCGCACCGCAGAATACTAATAGCTTTTTGTTAGAGTGCTCCATAGTCAAAGAGTTAATTTGCTTTTCAACCGTTTCATCTGGTATAGCAATTGAATCACCTTTTATCTTATGAACCTCTAAAAGTAGAAACTAAATGACTTTCGGATCCAACAATAAGAAAAACTTTATCGTCAATCAAGACCAACCCGTAGACCCTTTTTTACGAATTCCATTATAACTGTAATGAATAATAATTCTGTACGAAAAGGTTTCAATTTCACTCTTCAATTTGAATGTAAAACAAATTCCTCCACCGAGATCGCTAAATCTATCAAAGGGACTAAGGCACAAACTGTCATCGTTAAGTATTGCTTGCGGATGTTTAACACCCTCCATGTAACTTCTGCAAACGAGACTAGAAAATATTCGGTGTGGCATTCCCAAGTGACCGATTCATCGTGCGCGATGATTGTCGGTAGGGTGTAAAATAGGGTAGCGGATTCTACAGGGGTGGTAGTTCGCAAGGCTCCCAAGGAATGACCATTATGTCCGAGGAGCGTGGCGGCAGCTCGTTCGGCTTCGCACGGACGGCCGCCTAACCTGGCCAGCCAGTTAAAACACGTGTTCGCTCGCTGGCATAATGGCGGCAATAATTTCTCGGCTGTGAAATAAATTCTCCAATAATAATTCTCTCCTTGCGCCGCCGTATGTAGCTAACGTACCTAACCGGCCACGATTTATCATTCCCGTGTTCACGCTTCGCCCACCGAATGCCACCCCCCAGCGCCTTCCGCTTCCGACTTTCCTCTACCGGCTACCGATGTGGTCTCCTGCGGTGATGTGTGACTCAAGACTGAATTTCTTCCATTTTTTTCTTTTTCGTGCTCTGAAGATTTAATCTGCAGTTTTTGTCACTGGCTTAAGGTTATAACTTCATTGTCGTGGTAATGGTGTTTGAAAAAAGTATAAGACGGTAATAAATATCTTGGATAAGTACTTTTTATTACAAATCTACTTTAATTAAAGTGTTGGTATTTTCAGCTGTTATTGAGATTAGAAATGACTTTCTTTTGCTTTGATACATTTTGAAACCATTGAATGTATATTTAACATTAATATTACTACAAGTAGAAAGAAAGTTCTACATCTAGTATACATTCTTTTAAAATTATACTAGTGCATAGAGAATGAAACTAACATAGACGTAATTTAACGTTCGCCGCAATGATCACCTAGATAAAAGAAGTCGCAGGGCTAAGGGGGGAAAAGGGATCGTCAGATAAGACGGAATCGTTGATTTATGGGCAGCAAATCCATAATTTGCAAGTCAAATGGATGAATAAAACAACGTGGAACGGTATCGGCGAAACGCGAACGTCCGAATATGAAAAAATGATCGATGGCTCGTCAAAATTTCGCCGAGCTACGCGCTACATAGATTCCTGGGCTCTCTCTCTCTCTCTCTTCCCCCTTCGTGCCCCGGAATTGCCATCCCATTCTATTTCGTTTCGTTCGCAGCGGCTCCCGTTTCCGTTTCGCTCGCTACCTCCGCAACACCATCTCGCCTGGCAGCGAATTAAGCTGCTTTATAAAAATGTAAAAAGATTCACAGACGAGCCGTTTTCGAGGCAGCGACGGTAGGCGTGGGTTGAAACGGGCCAAGAGCAAGGAAGAGGGAGGAAAACTGGGAGATAGAAAGAGCGAAACGGGGTCTCGGCTGGTACGGCGAAGCTGGGGAATCGCAAATGCGATTGGGAGTTTCATTGTTTCCAAGAGAAGGAAGAAAGCCGTGAGACTTCGGCACGGGGAGAGAGTTTAAGTCGGTAAATGCTAGAGAAACGAGGACACGGAGAAAAGTAGAGTTTCTTTAAGCATAAATCGACATTTTTCTTCATATTATTTCAGAATTACGAAAGGACGATTATGTTTTCGTGTGAATACCAAGACAGTTTTATCGTTCTTACCTGACGAATATTAGCCCGTAATTGATTGTATATCGACCAGATGTGTATCATGATGTATGGGTGCGATTAGAAGCGCAATTAGGTTCGTCCTTCGAGATGGTGATCTATCATCTGATAATCGAATACTTTTTGTAGAGGGACAGGGTAAATTAAGCCGTGGCTTGAGACATAGGAAACCGTGTATTTATTTATGACAGATATGCCTGTATATTTCGTATATTATTCCCCTTATAATACACTTAAATAGCAGTTCTGAAATTTTCTTTTGTTAACTCATCGTTCTATCGATTACCATCGCCCTCATCTATCTTTGCCCTCAAATCTATCAATATAAATACTTTTATTAAGAAGAAGATTTTCTTGATTTTTATACTAAGGAAACAAATTGTACACTAACTAATCTGGAATCTAATCAGTAACCAAATAAAAGAACCGAACCCCAAAGGTTTAGTTTGTTTGTAATTCCCTATCGAGTCGTGGTACGGTGCGAAAGTCATTATTTTTCTATACATTAGAAACACGTCCGAGGTAAAAGACAACCATCCTGACCCATCGATCGAATCGCATTACGTATTCATTCGTGATTTCCTTCGGTCCAGAACTGTGGGCTAAAAGAGTCGTGGCACGCATGCAACAAAGTAAGATTCCGATCTCGAGGCATTAATTGAGGGAATACCCTGTATTTCCCAGCGGACTAAGCAGGAAGAGCTACCAATCTCCAGAAGTTTCGGTTTCAGGTCGATAGAAATGGAAAGAGAGTAACGGATGCTCGGGTGGAAGGACGGAGGGGGGTTGAACTTGCATGTACGATGTAATATGGTGTAGGCACGGTCGACGTGGGGGGTTGGGTCATGAATAGAATGATTGGGGGGTGGGGGTAATAGAATGTGCATGTAATCACCAAAGGAAATATACACTTGCAACCTCCGAAAGGAGGAAGGAACCGAGAAATAACGAAAGGCGTGCAGAAAACTGCAGGAAAAGAAAATTTTTCCCTTCCGTGGAAGAAGTTTCGCCACTCTACGTGGGCATGATTGCTCGCTCGCGCGGATTTCCTGGGTTTGTTTGCCGAGACACGCTTGTTTTTACTTTATTTCCAGCCAGGCACGCGTCTGACGAATTGTAACGAGATTCTTTGTAGCGTGAAAAACACACCCGATGCGAATGTAATATTTGAAAACAGAATCGATGGGAAAAGTTGAACATTTCTTCGCGAACGTTAATCCTCTGGTTGTTTATTGTGGTACACGTGTTTGGTTTTTTAAGATATTGCGGATAATATTTGCTATACTCTATTCGATACTTCCTGTTGAGGTTTTCGAGCGTGGAGTGTATTTAGTGGAAATTTGTTCCACGTGTTTTACCAATATTGCAACTAGCTTCATCGGAGGTGTAAAAATGTATTGATATTTACATACCTATAAGTTATAGATATCTGTGCAAACGCGTGTTTTTATTTAGTAGTTTCCCTCTCAATGCGATTTAAAGTATTATTTCATTCGAGTTTTTCATTATTTATCATTTCTTTGTATTCGAGGGAAAAATAACTTGTCCACTTTGCCAAAGAAAAGTTCTGTTATCATATCTCGTCACTTTTCAATAAATCCAGCAGAGTAATAATTTCAGTTATTTCTCAAACTTTTAAGCTTTGAAATTAATTGCTAAATAAAGAGGCGTGCTCGCTCGCTCCAATTTCAAAGCGACAGAAAGAAACGTACGACGAGGAGCAACACTTCGAAGAAGGCTACCGTCTAATTGAATCGGAAATGTTTGACCGGTTAATGCTGAGCAACGTCCAAATCCGTTCGCTTCACGGTGTCGACTACAGAAACTGCGGCGCATTTTGTCTGCGGGACACCGCAATTAACTGTCTGGGATTTCACGCGAGCTCGTACGACGAGGACAGCTCGTGTGAAACGTCAGCTGCATCTCCGGACACCTCTGTTGTCGCGTCACACAGGTCAAAATCTGCGATAGGCGAGACGAACGTTGGCCGATTTCTTAAAAGATCGGCGTTTAAAATGAATCAACGACACGCGATAATTCAACAAACGGGCTGGATTTACCGCCCGGAGGGAAATAAAACTGACGAAAGTGGCGAATTGTCGCGCGGCTGAAACTTTTCGATAGCAAAGAGCCTGTAAGAAGGTGACGCGTAAACGATTCCGGGGATAAAACCGACCGATAAAATCTGGATTTCTACGGGCAACCAGTCAGTCATCGTGGCTCGGGTTATATTATATTAAAGTAGTAAACCTAGGATAATAAAGAGAGCTGAGTCCCTTGGTGTCCGTCAGTTTTACGACTGGCCGTACGTTATCTTATACCGCGCACTTACAGTCACCCTCTGCCAATCATAACCGAGCACGCCGGTCACACGTACGTTCGCGAATGGTTATCTTTCTCATTCGATCGTGGCCAGAACATATTATCATCCGGAATCATCGCCAGAGGTCGAAGCTCTTTCTCGATAACATTTCAACCATGAAAGTCGTCAGATAATAATCTGACCAGAGAATTTGTTCTATTCGGGTGATAATTAAATTTGTAACCCTTTCGCTGATTTTTCTTTAAAATCGAGATGTTTCAAGTTGTGAATTAAAATTCTGTAGTATAGTTTAGAATATAGAGCGGTGGGTATTTCCAAAGACTGGAAAAGGGCCATAAAAGGGTAGGGACCTGTGCACTGCAAGCTTTAGTTTTTATTCCTTAAAATAAACCGTATCCATTTATATTAACACCACAATTCCAATTAAGATCGTTTTTTCTTGTAAGGGGAAAATCTGTCGGCGGAAAAATTGATTATCGTTCTAAAATCAAAGGCTCCGTGTATGAAGCGTAACCCGTGTTTGTCTATCTCGATGACAAGTTAGCGTTTCATCGTTCAAAAGGAAGCGGTACGTATAAGGACAGCATCGTCGATGTATCAGTACGAAAGGGCTCTCTAGTCAAATGCACAGATTGGTTCCGATGTTGATTGAAGTGTAACGCAGATAACTCGAATCGTGGCCAGCGGAGCGCTGAATGCACTTGCACGGATAGAGAGATTAGCAAAGGGCGTAATGGAGTTCCGGGGACTCAAAAACGATCACGCTTCGTTGAAACATCCGTCACCAGACCAACCCGAGCCATTCTCTTGGTCACGTGCTTGTGTAATTCCTGATATAACGTCGTACGTGATTCATATCTGGACGGTAGTCTCGTCTTTGTTTACATAATGTGACCATTCCTGGAGTCCAGCCAACTGTGTCTGTCCATGATAATCGTCACAGTGAATGTAGTCAAAGCGGTGTTGCTTGATAAGAACCGGGAGATGAATCGATGTCAGGACGAAGTAATAGCCTCTCTTGTTCTTACACATCGCTGGTAGGGCAAGAATGCCTTCGGTGGGACCTTTATAAGCGTTTTTATTTATACCGGTGTTGTTCGCGGTTGGCATCTCATTTGTCAAATTGAAATATTAGGATTCTTAATACGTTAATGGAACGTGATCCCACAGTTCTGCTTGTACGATATAGAAATAGTAATTTAGTGTTTTAATTCATGATTCATAAATTAATGATACATAAAATATTATATCCTTTAAATGGTGTTGATAATTAAGATATTTCTTAAATTTCTTAAAGACATTATTTTTATTTCTATTAAAAACCTAAAACTAAGCATTTTATTAAAAAATTTATATCGTTCTTGCGGTTTATTTTTATATATAAAAAATCACCATGTGTTCCGCTGCATCGTGCACGAATTCAATTCATTATAAATGGAGCTCCTGTATCCCTTATGGACTTCGGTACTGTGTTGTTCAGCAAGTAACAAACGTAGGAAATCCACCTTGTATGATTAGATTTCACTGGCCAGCAACTTTGTTTAGCAGGGTGAAATTTGTTGCTTTATTAGATTTTGGGAAATCAATACCGTTGAGAGACTAGCTTAGATAAAATTGACCCAGCTTCGCCGATCAAGGGTTAACAATGTTGTTTACCGATATGATCGCTTAAAAATGATTTCCTCGCGTACGTTCGCAACGATTTGGCTAGAAAATGCAGTAATTAAATACGACACGATTTTGAGGTGGCCAGGATGGATGACGAGATGAAACCGGGTTTTCGCAAATGTCGAGGCAAAGTAGAAGATTCCGACGACGTATACATCGCGCAGTGTTATGGCAATCTAAGTTGGCATGTTTAGTCAGCTCGAATAAGGCGCACCCGTAGCGAGTCTGATAGCTGGCTGAGTCAACATTCACGTATTTGCTGTGGCATCGCTGCGAAGCTATCCAGGCGAAGCCCAGTTGGCGAACCAGGGGCGAGGAAGAGGTGCCTCGTGCCTCGCACAATTTGGTGCAAGATATTGCTTTGAAATGCAACCACCTTACCCTTTACCACCATAACTGTTACCGGTGTTTACCGTACCTGCCTGATGATATGCACACACTTGCACACGCATCTTCAACAAAACAGGATCGCTTCGATCCGTCCTTTCTTTTTCAAATTGTCGCGCCGCAATTGTCCGTGATAACTGTTTGCTTCTCTGCAGGGTGTCCACCTGGACAGCCCTGTACCCTCTGACATGTCGGAAATACAACAAATTGTTTGATTTTTACAACAGCTGTTTGATAATATTTCAAAATTGTCGATTAATAATAGTATGTACAGTAGAGGAACATTTGTCAGTGATATAAGTACATAGATAGAGCTTTTTAAGTAGTAGAGAGCATGATAAGTCAGACGCTCTCTGTAAATCTTTTATTTCTGTGAATCTTTTAAAAGTAGTTCCTTTATCGTAACCTAAATGATTAAAATAATAGAAAATTCAGCTGTTTTGCAAGTTAAAATTAATTTAAACTCGTTGTACCTTATTTCTTACAACTTTTAACAGATTTTTAAAAAAGTGATTCGACGATCGAATCGGTACCGGCTAATACAAACTAACGAAACGTTCAGGAGCGAGTGTTGTTTCCGCGAGTGTAATTGAATTTCTACCTCGTTTAAAGTATCAGATATCGAAAAGTTGGCGCGGTCTTACAAGGCACTTTCGCAAAGCGGATTTTCGGATACGCGAGTCTCGAATAATTTCAACGAAAGTACGGGGAACGCAACGTCTGCCACGGAATCAGAATTGTAAGTGAAGATGTTAAACAGTTGTCAAGTCCGTCCCCCGTCCCGGCGTTTTCCTCTCTTGCCCCTTGGATTTTCGGTCGATAGGGGGGTTTCCAGCACCGGTCTGACGAAAATTATACAGAGGCGAGCGAATAAGAGAGTCGACTGGAACAGTGGGTCGAAGAGGGATGAATGTTGGCCAGAGGAGGAGAGAGACATAAGCAGACAGAGGAACAAGCAGACGCCCCGTGAAATTGAATTACAATAAGCAAAGTAAAGTTGGATGATCCAACCATTGTACCCTCCCGTTCGTTGCTACCTCACTGCCAGTTATCTCCTTTCTTCTTTCCGTGGTTCTCTTCACTTCTATCCACGACTTCGTCGAGTCCTCCCCCCCCCCGGTTGAAGAAGAATTTCTCTCGAGTACCACGACAACCGACGGTATTCTTACGCCTTTGTTCCCCGCGGGGCTGAATTAATTGCTGCGTTTTTGACATCCATTCATTGTCGGGTCCCGGCAGACGACGTCGGGATGAGCGGATAAAGGGAAAAGTTACCGAACGGCTCGTCTTCGACTATGTTGCCTCTCTCGCGCCCAGGACTCTTGGCTCGACTCCGCGAGCATCGCGAAGAATATTATTCCGGCGAAGTCGATAACGTTCTGAAACGGCGAAAGGATGTTTCTCTTTCGCCGTTGCTTTCATCTTCATTCAGCCGGTTATTGAAATTATTTCATGGCCGACTTTATTATTATGCGAACAACCGAAACGAAACGATGATTCCGATGAACGTTCAGGCGTGAAGTTTGTGAGTCAGCCGACTAAATAAGTGAAAGATTCATACTATACTTCATTCTACATCGATAGTGTTAAATAATAACATTCTCTGTGAATCCACAGTTCCATAAATTGAAATTTTTATAAATTCTTATACTGCAGTGTTAAACAGTATTAATTGTGACATTGTATTATAAGACATTCGTATAACACCTTAACATAGCACAACAAAATCCAAAAAGTATTATTAATTATTTAGAATTACAATTATTCACGAATCGGCATTACTTGCTAAACTTGAATACCGCAATGATTACACGAATGCATGATTTTAATTGTGCTGTGCGTAGCTCGATAGCTTAAGCCTGTTAACTGGAACCGGAAGTCCGCGTAGCGATCGGTCGCGGTAAATCGTGGCACAATCGTCAAGTACAACGCGTCTTGCTGGAAACTTAGTTCACTCGAGAACTTTCTGTGGAACCGAAGGAAATTGCCGAACAGGGCCAGCTTTTGTCCTTCCGGTGCATCTCAAGCTAGCCAAGCCGGAGTGCATAACCCCTTCCGGTTCCGGCGACACCGCTGGGAAACTATTGAATATGCATAAGTTATATTAAATTGGGCCACCGGGTGCACGGTGCCACGTGGGGGTGGAAAGTACCTACCAATTACAAGTACTTGGATGAAGTTCGGCTTCTTCCTTTTCAGCCGGAAAACTGGAACGATAGGAGATATACGAAGCATACGATAATATGGATCTCAACTGTTTTCAAACATCCCTATACATTTGATAAAAAAGGGATGATTTTTTTAATACCTCTTTGGAGCTTCTTAACTATAACTCAGTATTTTAAAATCACAAAATCTACACAATCCCTGTAATCATAAAACATAAAACGTAATACGCTAAATGGAAATTTCAAATTCTTATATTCCTAATCTTGATCCATATTCCCAATCTTCTGGCAAGCGTTGCTTAACATTTTTTGCTCCTGTTATCGTATTCCGTGGTCATAGTATAACAAGCAATTATAAAGTTGACGCCAAGAGAGCACGCAAACCGCGCTAATTAGTGTCAGCGTACGAAAATTATTTATATTCCGCGGAATAACTTAGGTGGTTAATCGTTAACAATGTTGGAAGGCGGTTTTCTGAATACGTACGCCTTTTCGCGTTGCGGTCGCAACAGATCGCTCGTACCGACAAAACGAGCCGCTAATAAAAATTTGCGTAACACCACGGCGCGCTAATAAAGCACGATACAAGAAAGCTCTAAGTAGCCGAGCCTGTTATCGTGCCGCCGCCAGATAACGTTCGCCCGCTGATTAAACGGCGCGAGAATACGTTACCGGTATTATCGCTGTGAAACGTGAACGTGTCACGAAGATTTTACAAATTTATGGTATACGCCACAGTGCATTCGCGTTCTTTGCTTTATCGTTCCGTTCCTTATACTCGAAATACCGTCGGAGTTTTAACGAACCCCCGGAACCTTTTAAACGCGCTTATCTTCGATGCTCCTCCATGCATGAAACAGAAGTAGTCGCGAGCGCGAGGATAATACGATTCACCTGTTTCAAAATATTTATCGAACGAATCAGCACTTCGCATGAAGTAGTTTTAGGTCACTGCGTTAATAGTATCTTCCTCGAGCATCGGCGAAAGGGTTCGAGGGAGGCCGCGAGTTGAATGGAACAGAAGGAAAAGCTTCGGATATTGAAGAAAACAACAAGACGGGGGCAAGAGAAACAAAGACGAGGGAAACGGTCCAAAGGGTAGTTGCGACAAAGGCGTAGACCGGATTAGTCTTTATCTACAGGGTTGCGTCTGGTTCCGTAAATTGAAAATCGAAAAGCAGGGAAAGTCGAATTGGATGAGAAAGCGAAGATGTGCCAAGGGTAATTTTCATCCGTGACTCGATTGAAAAGCATCAAAACAAACGGATTTTCGGTAAATGAGACGGGAAACTTCTCTAATGATTCGAATAATACATCTCGGTGATTGGTTTGAATCGATATAAGTTAAGATATATGGCAGACATGAAAAATAACATTCAAATGAGCACTTTAATAGAAGGAAAATAGAATATATAAAGGGTGACCCAGAAATAGTGCAAAAACCAGAAATGGGGGCTGGCTGAGACGATTTTGAACAATTTCCTTTGCGAAAATGTTAAGGACTTCGTTTTTTAATTATTAAGAAAAAGCACTGACCAATCATATTTTATCACTCTAATGTTAGTGATTCGCATGATTTGAACAATATTAGAATAAAATCAAATATTATTTTCTATCCTTTCCCAAAGAATAACGTTGCCGCTTAAATAAATTATTTTATAAATTGCTGCCATCCCAAATGTTTTAGTTACTTTGCATGTTCTTTCTCGTCCTATTTAAAAACAAAGTCAAACTGAATAATATACCTGATCCGTAATAAGCAACTTAGCCGGACTGGAGTTTGTTGCTTATTTCGGGACAAAACTGTAAATACGTGTATCAAATATCAAACAGTTTCAAGCAGTCTTTCAGATCTGGGCTCAAATATATATCCAGTTGCTGTTCAGCAAGGGTTAATGCGCGAAAAGTCGTTTGACGTTTATTCGTTTACTTTACCCAGTTTGCCCACCACTCCACTTATCCGTTAACGAGCTTATCTTCCCCTAACCACGCGAGCCAGTCGGTGGTTTGGGATTCGAGAGGTAGGTCCTCCAGGTGTTCCCCGACCGCTTTTGACCGCTTCACGCTCGTTGACTTGGATAATAACATAATACGCCGTACAGACATGTCCAACGTGCAGAATCTGTGCTCGCGGAATGCTAGCCGCCGCGATATATTAGCGGCCTTTGATAGTTTCTCCCGCTAATGCAAAGCATTTACGATGAAATTAGCTTCCTCGTTTGTCGCTTGTTCTCGCTTTTTCCCCTTTTGCGTCCCACCATTTCTCTCTCTCTCTCTTTCTCTCTTCTTCCTCTTTCGTTCTGTGTCGTTCTTTCGTTCTCCTCGTTTCTTTATTCCCATGAGTCGCGCGGAAAAGCCGAAGCGACACAGCGTGTTGCAGTCGGAAATTTCTGGTCAGAGAGGACTGAGCCCGGTGCACGAGGAAAAGCGCGCAAAGCTACAACCCCCGGCTTTGCGAGACAAAAGGGACGTTATGCTTACGATAGGGGGAATTATCATACGGAGGAACGTTCCGTACCAGAAATAAATTTATGGATCGTTATGCGATAAATTAACTAGAGTAGACCGTCCTGAAATTCAATTAATTTTCTTAATTAGAAACATATAGCCTTAATCTTGATTTCTGTATTAAATGTCGCCAAATTTAATAATAACGAATCGATGGGTATTATATTTGATACAATTTAATGGCACAAAGGTACCTTACAATAAAACAGTTATAATGCAGAAGGAATCCATCTGAACTAGATTAATTGTAAATAATAGTATCGATCGTATCCCTTCGGCTTTACGTTTGCAACGGATCAATCGGAGCAAATAACCGTCGAATTCAGTAAGGCACGGTTTAATTATTTCTGTTGGTCGGCGCGTAGAGCGTTTATAAGGCCAAATTCTGTAACCGAACGGGCTATTTTGCCATTGATCGAAGCCCGTATAGACCGTTGTATCGATCTAATGAACGATATTGATTAATCGTGTCGCCGGTGTGAATAGGCTGCATCGGCTGGTATAAATTAGTAGGGCGATTCTCGTTGGCGGTGCGCACATTAAGCAACGTAGCTTGCTAACACGGCTCCGGACCCGGTTTACGCGGCCAGCCCGCTAACTCGAGTTAAACGAGATGAATGTCGGTTCGCTAATAGTTGTTACGAATTGCCACTGTAGCTTGCTTAGTCCGCTTACAGAGAGATTTAGTCGAGCAACTAAGATGAGCTCGCCACCGTTAACGTTTCTCTCCCCTCTGTCGCCTGTTACAGAGACCCCCTTTTCTTCTCCCTCGCTCGCGTCTCTCTTTCCGTCGCCTCGTCCCTCTGTTTCAAGCAAGATTAGAAGGCTCGCTCGTCCAACGGCTGTGTCTTTCGGGATCAAAGTTCGACCGCGGACGAACTTTCCTCGTGACTTTAACGGACTCGAGCGTTCTCGCGAATCTTCTTCCAAGATTCGCTCCGTTTTCGCCTCGAAAATATAGAGAAGGCGTGTTTCGTCCTTTCGATTCGCTCGGTTAACCGGCAAAAAAGACTGACGGATCCTGGGCGATTCCCTCGTTCGTTTCGCAGATCGATCGATCGCGTTGTTCGAACCAACAGCAATTCCCGTATCCCCGGAAGACGTAGCCTGACCGGAAGTCGATTCGGGATACCGACACCACGGTGGATTCGCTAAGTAGCAATATAAGATAAATTAACTCTGTCAGAGCGCACGCGGGCTTGTTGTTCCATCGACGATTCTCTTTCTCTATCGTTCCTCATCCAAACACTCGCCCTCCCAGGAGATGCACCTGATTCGCGGTGCAACGATACTCTTGCCACCCGTCTTTCTCACTGCCACTGACTGGCTTGATGTACAACATGTGCTCGGACGAATGCATAAATTTAGACTGTCACTTAATTCTATGGAATTAAAATACTCTTAAGAGTATTTTCATTTTTATTTAGAAAATTAAAAGACTTATAGAACTTCGTGAATACATTAACACTTTGACCGCCACACTGCAGCCACTAAAATTTGGTAATAATTTTATTTTTAACAAATTTTGTATTCTGGTATTTCTATTACCATTATATGACATAATTTTTATTAATTATCGAATAAGCTAGCAAACTTATTAAAGTATTTTATCCAAAAATAATTGCACATTTATTTGAACAATACGAGTATTTACACGTTTTATTTCAGTGTAACAAAATACCTGTGTTTTAGCTATTTGATTTCAATAACGTGGCAGTTTCAAGCAAAAACACAGTTAAGCAGCTTTGACAAGGTATTAAAATTAAATAATCTGTATACTGGAGATTATAATTTCGCTACATGAAAAAATTGGTAGATTAAATTTCAAAAAGCGGTCGTTGTACACTTTTGTTGCTAAAGACATGTTATTATTGAAACATCGCTGCTATTTAATTTTAATTTCAATTATTTTTCAGCCTATGTTGCATAAATTTTAAATAGCCTATACAATTTCATGAATATAATAATATATTTTTTGACAAGTAGAGAAATATTTATTAAAAGCAATTTGAGCCGACTTTAATATATCGTGTATTTATTTCTATAAGAAACTTGACGAGCTCACGAATTGTAATACATACGTCGTGTAATACACGTCTCGTATTTTCAACGATCCCGAATGCATTTCCGCGCACATGAACAATGCAATTCGTCGACGTTACACGCATAAATACGTGTTCCGAAAACCACGTAATGGACAACTACACCGAGGGTAGACGAATACCGAACCTTGGCCATGCTCGAAGATAGAATCCGGAGCTCATCAAGGTAATGCAGCTGGGATTATCCTGAAACCGAGCACGTTCCCAATGCTGAGAGTCGGGAATAGCGGCTCGGCTCTCGGGAAAGGTAAAGCCTCGGCAGGTTATTAGTTGATCGTTTGATCGAAATCCCGCGGCGACTGGTAGACATTTCTGACACATGCTGCCTGTGTGTCTATCTTTCCATAGTCTGTACCTTCCAGTGGTCGAGGTTGTCTTACTTTTGGAAATACTTCGGTTTTGAAATGTACGCATAACGAAACTCTCCATTCGTCTTTTTTTTATGCGTAATAAATACAAATTAATTATTTGGAATAATACGATAACAGAAAAATATTCTTAATTTTATGGGAAAAAAATGTTGGGAAGACTTTCTATAAATTATATTAAATTTTTATTTGAAACATGTTTTTAATCCTTTTGACTCCTAAAGATGTACGTTCAATAAATTTGAAGTTTTCAAGTAACTTTAATTTTAATAAAAAATTTATCTCGTCACAGTCAAAGGGTCAAAAAATGATTAGATACGAATTAAGTATTTCTGTCATGGATCACTATAAATCTATAAAGTTTTATCGAAATCGGTAGGTAAGAATTCACGGTGTTCCCTTGTAAAAGTTAGGCTGAAAGGGAACGTTTTTAAAGAATTTCTTATTACCTTTCCTGCCAGTCTGCAAGCTAACATCATACGCCGAAACTAATAAAACTTTTGCCGAAAAATTTCTTTCAAAACTTTAAGAAGGGACTTTAAACTTCAATTTATGCCGATGAAAAAAGTACCCGTGCTTTAATTTCACCTGCTGTGCAAGCTAATCGTTTCATGCAAAAAACGAGTACTTCGTATGATTTTTGAATTTCAGTGAGGGCAATTTTTCGATTCTTTGAATAAAACTTTTTAAATTTCCTATTTCTTTACGCCACTAACTAAACCAAAACTGTTACTTACAAGTGCCACAGAAAATTGGAGGATTAATTAAGCAAATAACAAGACCCTAGCGTCTTCTATAAAAAACCTGATTATTTGGAGTCCCACATTTAGCAATTACCGCGAGACGATATAATCCACGCCATTGTCCCGTCGCCAAAGAAATAGGTGCAGGTCGCAGGAATAATAGCAGGAGGGCCGTTCGAGTTGAACGACGTGTCTTGTTGCAATCGGTTTCCGGTCGAGCAGCGTCAATTCGGTGGATCAGATTAACCAGACACTGGCAAATTTATCTTGGAGCGTAACGAGTGAGAGCACGTCGCGCGGACGACGGGCGCGGATAAATACGTGCGTTTAGCGGATTGATTGGCTACAGCACACTTTGGCGAGGCTCGCTTCGGCCCGATGCACTTTTGCCGTCGTCGGACCGAATATAGATGCGCTCTTGAGTCACGCGCAACTTGCTTGGACCGTTCCTTACCATTCCTGGCAAGGTTAAATTCTGCTCCGCTCGGGGATCCTTGGTAAACCGCTATAAACGTACGACGTCTCCGCGAGCACCGACTCCCTGGTGAACTATGACGCTACGTATTGTTAGGTAATCGGTTTATGCGTCCGTCTGCTATACCTGGTGTTCTTTGCACAGCGTACTTCACGATTCGACGATTCGTAGGCGCACGTGATGCCGGTAGTATCCTCGAAGAATTTAATTAAATAAAGCGAAGAGCTTCCTTATCGCCAGCGTTTGCTACGAGATTAGACGCTAACTCTTACTAATCCTCTCGCAAGAATAATTAAAATAAATTATAATTTCTGTTTTTTATGTGACCCCTGTTAGATGACGCTTTTCAACAGCCCCATACATTTGCTATTATTAGATAGTTCTAATAATATAGCAAAAATTTTGTTTCTTTAATAAAAAATCAAAGCCGGCGATTTTTGTATATAAATTTTGTTATAAAAATAAAGAACATATTATGAAAGGTGGTAGACACACAAAGAGATATAAAGGTATATTCAATATGAAATATCCATTGTACTGAGAAAGAAGTGAATAATGAGAACTGTGAATACGTATTTCCATGTTTCAAGAAAGGGTTAATTATGATGCATAAGTGCCTTTTTCTTGAAAGCTCTTTACGAAGTATAAAGGCTAGATATAATAAACTCCTGTAATATTCGCCGTTACTGCAATTTATACCGACGTATAATACGAAGAATAAGTCTACCTTACCATTCGTAAGAACAAAGACTGAAAAGGTGCTTTTCCGCCACATAAATTTTACAACTTTGCTTAAGATAAATGTACTTTCTTGTTTATTCAAAGTTTTTTTCCATAGAAAATTGCATGTCTCCGTGCATCGGTTTAACCCAAAGATGTCATTGCACTTTCATAATAATTTGACTTGGGAGTCATTTTTTAATCCTACAGTGCTGTTTATCAACACTTATTGTACCCGCAGCTTTTTGACTGAAAACTGATTAAATTATCAAGAATTAATTAAATTATTTTACATAAAAATTCGTTTTGGGAAGAATTGAAATGTAAAGGCTATTGTAAACGTGATAGAATTATAATTTCGCAGCACTTGCTTCTGACAGAGCTAACTGTTCATTATTGCAATGTTAAGGCGAATAAGGAAAATCGAAATGCATACTTTCCATTAAACCATTCTCGACTATGCAAATTAGAGTCGAAGATAAATTTAAATGTCAACTCTACTACGGACACGATCCAGCTTTGTCAAATTTCAACCGTAAGTAGCGTCACTAAAGTGGCTCGGTATTGCAAGGCAAGGAGTTAAATGCAAATATTGTCAATTGTAGTGCCATGCCATTTAATGTAGTGCCAGGTATATTAGAAACTATCCGAGTTCACGCTTCAAGTAGGTGGGTGGCTATACGTAGCGGAGAAATTGTTTATTAAGATTCAACAAACCGTACCTTTCAATTAAAATAAGTGCCATTCGAATCGATGATGCCATCCCACATTTCTCGTATTTTTTTCATGTTTTCTGTGAATGTATTTGCAGTTTTTGAAGCAAAATACGCTAAAAGGTCACGAATTTAGTTGTCAACCTAATACCTTGAACTTTGATATTTTCAACAACGAGATTTTGTATAGAAGGTCGAGCTTTATGTGCATTGTAAAAATATTTTCGCTTGCCGCTTGACTGTACAACGTTTTTCTTGTCCGACGTTCTATACGACTTGTTTCGTTGAGGAAAGTTAATATGTTCTTCGAAGAATGATAATACGGTCAATTATAGCAAATAAAGTTCATGCGTTGAATAAGTTTATTCATTCTGACACCTCTTAATTTATAACCAACAGGCTACGTTTCTGCCATATTTCTGTAAACAGCACAATATAATATTGTTACCGTAATATCAACTATGGATTTATTCTTCTCGAAAAGCTTCGATCGAAGGAAACAGTTATATCGAAACTGTTAAAGCAGCGCGGTTGCGAGTGCAATTCTAGCTCGCCAAGTTCGTTAATGCAGTCAAGAAAAGCCGGAAACTCTAAGAAAGATTCCTATTTCTGCTCGCGGAATTGCCCAATTGGAAAGTTTCAAAGACGCGTTATTGAAATAGTCAACTGTAAAACTAGGAATTCGAGTGCCCGGTTAAATTGGCTGAAACGGTTGGAGAGCAATCGACAAGTCCCGACAAAAAGATACTTTCCTGGCAAACGTCGGCTCGTAAATCATTTATTTCATCCCTGTTTCTCCTCTGCTTGCCTGCCGTTTTAATTAAAATGTCTGTTACCGTTGCTTGTTGCAGGTAAGAATCGAACGTCGTTCGTCGTCAGATAATATCCTTATCGCTCGTCGGATGGGTGAGTGAGCCTAACGATGTTTTTAAATTGAACCTTGTACCTTTTTTTTTCTCTCTCTCTCGTTCGCGGTCACCTAAGGAGAGCGACAAGGTCTTAATCACAGATTTCTTCTCCTCGATCGAGATCTTGTCGCGGCACGATTGTATTTCCGTTGGAAAATGATCGATAAGGCGGGCAGACGGTTATAGGGAAAGTGTTCGGATGGATCTTTTTGCTATCAACGTCGAGAGTGGCTGGTGGCGGACTCACCTCGACCCCCCAATGGGGGCTGATACGAGCTGCCAAATGTCACTGGGCCAGACATTTCTATATTTGAATTCGAGTTTCGCATGATGGCACTTTGACGCAGAGAAACGGAAGGACCGACGTCTCTATCTATCGATCTAACTGCCGGCCGGGCTGCGTGACGTTCAGGCTGGAAATAATGTTTCGGGAGTTTCGTTGGGGGTAGTTTGTCTGTTCTTCTTTTTCCCCCTTGGCAACCATCTATCTCTCTCTCTCCCTCCTTTCATCTATCCTCGCTGCCCTTTAACCCCCTTTTGCTTCGCGGATGGGTCTCTTTTTCTCCGACGGTGGCCACCGATAACCGAGGATGCCACGACGAAAATACAACGTCAGTCAAATCCTTAATCCTGGAAATAGAGGCGCTTATCTGTGCTGACGTAAGTGGTGCAGCAGGATGAGAACGTCGTCCACGCCGTCTCTCCTCGCTCAGTAAAACGTTGCTGTCTTGACTATCGGTACAAATTCGACGATAGAAAGAGATGGGGAGCGAGACAACGACAGATAAAATCAAAGTTTTCGAATTACTTGCTACGGACGACGGGAATTCTAGAACGGAATCGAAAAAGAATCGAAGAAAAATGAAATTTTCTACAAACATTGACAATACGATTTTCCTTCGATCTTTATTTGCTGTTTTCCATTACTCTTCGAAATAAAATATGTACTCCGTGATAAGCATCGTTAATGATGTGAATATAAGGTGTAAAATTTGCATCTCTGCTTGAAATGAAATTTATTCTGAAGTTTTCGTTACTTGAGTATTACATTATATAATTTTATTTGTTAATTTATATTTGCAACGTAATACTTTTGTAGTACCTTTTTAGGGGTGATTATTAATTAAAATTGCAGATACAATGGTTAACCTTACAGTTGTTCTCGATAATGAAAGAATCGACGTACTAAAATCATACGAATCTTCCAAAATTGTCGTCGCGAATTCCGGGCAGGTACGAGAATCGCTACAGAAATATTCTACGATGTTTGAACGATAATTATAGCGCAGAAAATCGACGAACTCGTAACATCAGAATTCCTTCACGCGTTTAAAGACACAGTCTCGTCGTTCTTGCAACGATGCGGTCGACCTTAAGGTGAGACACGAAATTCGTGCCGAGACTCGAGGCAGAGGCTGCAGCTAGCGTGGTAATATCCGAAACGGTAAGTTGTGCACGTCGCCGGTGTGCATCCGAATCCTACCGTCTACTACCAGCAGGAATATCCATTTCAAGACATTTAACCCGGCTGACTGCCGCGACGAGGTGAGACGGGATGTACACAGCTTCTAAGATTACTAGGCAGTTTCATTACGCTTACGAAAAGACTCCCCTACTTCCTCTGGCTCCGTCTCGGTCTCCCGTTCTCCCCCCCCCCCCCCCCTGTCCCTGACCCCGCTCCCCGTTGCTGTTCTCTTTGTGTCGCGTAGAAAGGTTTTCGAGAGGTTCAGACCATAGCACGTCAAAACCGGAGACGAGAGCAGCCACGAAGAACCGAGACGAGACTTCCTCTTCCTCTTTTAAAGTTTTCTGGAAAGTAGCGCGGCCGAGGAACCGTGAAAATAACACCGATATTCTGTATTAAATAAGCTAACTAACTGCATTTCCGCCGGTACCCTGAATGACAATAATAATATTGATAAATTATAATTATATAAACTCATTATTAATGATTAGTGCTCGTAAGATGCTTATAAAATATTATAAATTACGCGCAATATAAGGTACAAAATATCGTTGCTGATTTATGTATAATATTTTCCAAATTAGCTTAATTCGGACATTCAATTTTATTACAAATGAATTTCTAAAGTCGAAACGATATAAATTTGATACGCACGAAATTTTGTAGCCGGTTATCGAATAATCGAATTAGTGGAATTTCAATTCGTACCATGGACGCGGGTGAAGTTAACAATAATTGAATTACTGTTAAAATAACATCGGAAATAATACTTTTATTTATCGAAATATTCAACATCGCCAGCCTTATGGGAGTTAATAATTTCGCCGGCTAATGCTGCCGGCCTCGCATAATGATTTTATGAGTGTATTAAGCGCGTTACTTTACACGAGAGATGCTTGCCAATAATATGTACCGTCGCGAAATATTTAACGACCGTGTAGCTGAACTTTCGGCTTCAATTTGTACGATTTTGCCGGGTTTTACGGCCACGCTCGCTGGAAAAGCAAAGCTGCCATTGAGCGAAAAATTTCGCCGGCCGGAGCTCGCGCTCGGCTCGGGTTAAAAAATTTCGCAACATGTAATTTCCATCGTTACCGGTTAGTCTGCAGTTAATTATCGAGGCGAGAACATTATATACACGAGGAGGGGAATTTCTAGCGCATTTTCAAACGGCACGTTCTTTTAATTACGTTTCGCTAATTACTTTTGCGAATCGCGTAATCCCCGTTGATTAACGCCGGAACGCGGCCGTATCGATGATCGTTCGAACAAAAGGGCTAGGAATATGGCGCAACTATGAAGGAACTGAATACGTGCTTTCTACGTAATTGACATTCGAATTAAACGGTGGCCCGGTCAAGATCATCGTTCCAGAATATTCCTTCAATTCCAGATATCGAACATTTCCGATTTGATGAAAGAGTATAGAAAGGCTCAAATTATTATTTGGAATTTGCGGATGATTAATTTTATCGAGTGTTATATGACTTTTTAATGAGAGCCTATATATTTATATTTGCAATTTCGAGTAATAAATTATTCATTAACACATCATTTAAAAATAAATACTACAATTTTGCTTCTGTATTTATTTCTGGTAACAAAAAGCACTTGTTCAGACTAATACGAGTCATTAACACCATGACTGTGGGAATAGAATATAAAATTGTTATTACTATACCGTTGGGTGATTAAATCACAGAAAAATTTAATTCGCCTGATTTCGAGTGAGTCGATTAATTTAAGTACCGTAACATTCCTTAATTCTCTTTCTTTAAACGGAGATATACGTGTCCAGCGATTACGAGTTCCTCTATAAATTTCAATTAAGCTCGTCCCTGAGTTCATTCGTGAACGTTGAGAAAATCAGCTAGAACCATTGCCACGGAATCCGCTCATAATTCCATAAGTAATATGGAGTGGTCGCGTGCTAATCGTATACACGCCATTACATTCTCAAACGCATTACATGTAAACCAATCTAAACGAGCGACAGTGATTACGGAGTTTCGTGGCGCCACGGCCACACACCTGCGTGTACGCTCTCGCGCGCAGTTTACTCCTCTGCTTGCCGCTTCTCAGGGCAAACACAAATGACGCGACTACGCTGTTAAATTGCGTTATGTATCAGTTGCCGCGGCGGTTCTCATTAATCTTTCGCTCGAGATTGTGGCGAGTGTGCGGCGTAAGAAAGATTGAAGAGAGGGAAAAAAGGTGTTTTGTTCGGGGCCTGTTAGCCGATTAGTCAGTAATAGGGGCGTATCTGACATAAATCGTGTTCTCAGATATTCAAAGTTGAAATTTCCTTTCATTTATAATCCTGGGATATTAATGAAAAGATTATGAAATCGGTTCGAAATAAAGTTATTGTATGAAATGAAGCGACAACCAAAACAGATTATTTTGCTTTCATTAGAAAATGATAAAAGATTAAATTTTATCAGCTTTATGATATAACTCGTTTAAAGGGCTGAGTCATTTATTTTTTCAAATATATTTCGAACAGAATTTATTCCATTTCGAATGGACGTTGGTTTTTATTAATAAAATTATATTAACATTTTATATTTACAATATCAAATTCTTACTAGTACAGGCAGGACGAAATAATCAATTATTATTTTAAAAATAAATTTATTTTATCTTATTAATCTATAGAACCCAATTCCGAAAAGATTAAAGAACGGGTATTGAAATCGACGCGTTTCCCAGAAATTTAAGAGCGTGGCAATAAAGTTAACCCTCTTATTAATACCATTAATCACCTGGTAAGGATTCAACGGAAAGGATAAAAGAGTAAAAACGAGGGTACAGCAAGAACGAGCCGAGGGAAAGGTCCGAGAAATCCAGCGAACCCGACTGTTCCTCTCGGAGATAGTTTTTAAGGGCATAAACGAGAAAAAGGGACCGACTCGAAGCGTATTGTTTCTCACGCAACTTTTCACGGATTTCACTTAGCTACGCGAAGTAGAAGCCGGCTCAGGCTCTGAGCAGCGCACAGCTCTTTTCTTCGATCAAAATTCATTTCCCTCCTTTGATTTACTTCAACCCCCCCGAGCCAATTCGTTCTCTGCTTCTTACCACCGTCCTTGCGTCCCTTTTATTTCTCTTTCTCCGTTTGCGCCTTCGTTGTTGAACGGACTAAAGAAATTCTCTGAAAATGCTTGGTCTTCCACGTGACCAGATATAAATTCTTTCGCGCCAGCTGAAACGTAACCGGGCATCTTGATTGAGAGCGATTCACGTAACAAATCTTGCCTATGTTTCGTTGGTCTTCATAGATAAATGACTATTGAAGCTTATAGCGAAATATGTACGTGTTGGTCTGATCACTGTCCTATACTACTTGCGGACCTATTTTGACTTCTTTCTACTTTAATCCTTCTTCACGTTCACAATGCAGATTTCCATGAGTATTAGAGCTATTGTAAGCAACTTTGAATCTCTATGAAATTCATTTCACGATTTTCCAATGCAGAAGTTTTTCGTCAACAATCCAAATCGAACGTCAACTCATTTGCATCTCAATACGGAGCAGCTCGAAATTCGGTTATTCCTACAAATAAACATCGATGCTAATAAGTAGATTGCAGATGTTTATACATTTGAAACTTGCCAGAATGTGATAATTAATATCATCAAAATATGTAGGTGTAAGACTAGGTGTAAAGTAGGATAATATTTTAAATCGCCTGGGAAGAGAAAATATTTTAGGAAAATATATATTTGCATATCTGCGGTTTATTAATAAACATTCTTTCGAAATCTTCTATTCTAACAATCTGATTAAGATTATTTGGAACAGCTGATAGCCCCAGGTCTTGTTTTGAGCACCCTATTAATTACAAGGTAATATCTCGCGTGATTCAAGCTATTTGCCCGTCCAACCCCGGGTTCCTTTAATACAGAGGCGATTAAGAAAGAAAGACTTCCTTTACCCTGGCCGATCTCTTTGTCATCAGACAAATAAATCCAAACCCACCAGGACCAAGAACTAAACCGGAAGCATGGTCGTATACCTATCTGAAAAAGCGAACACGTCCTCAGACCATTGGAATCCATCGAAATAGGTTGCATCAATGTTTTCAAAGGGTTTCCTCGAAAGTCGGGTTTTGTGGGATGGATCGGTAAGAGAAACGTTCGTGTGCATACACGAACAAAAAAAACCGAGGGGAGAGCAGAGGACACAGCGCTAAGGGGTGGCTTCGTGGAAGGTAAACGTATACCTAGGGAAGTGGTGAGTCGATCAGGATGAGCCGTATCTTGGGGGATAAGTATCGAACCTGAAAATCGCGACCAAAAACTCGACTGGCGCAGCAACGTCATGCGGAAAACGACGAACTGGGTCGACATCGAAGAGTTTCGCTGCAGTTGGCTGGTCCAATCGAGTATCCATCCTCTCTTCCTTCCATCGGTATCCTTCTTCCTTCTACTTCGAGCCTGGCCTTCCCTCTCGACCCTTTCTATTCGTTCATCCCGTATGCGGGGGGATCCGAAACTCCCAGCGACTGTTTTCCTCATCGCCGACGAAAACATGCTGCCCTTGTACTGTCGTCGAGACAAATACCGAGCACGGAGCCAGGGAGAGGGTGAGGGTGGGAATCAAGGAGGATGGAAACTTTTCCACTGTTCTTTTCGTTTATAATTTATGTTTCTCCAAGTACGCGGCCGAGACGGCGTTATCGATTCCGTTACGTAAACAGGAGGCACAGCACCGGTTTTTGTGACGCTTTGTAATGCACTTAGCTGTTTAAACTACTTGGCTTTCGTTCGGTCGTGAAACCGTGGCCGGGAAGAGGGTGCCCTTTTGATCGATGAACGCACCGTTTGTTTCCCGTGGACGTTGTTTTTGGTTGTCGCTGCTTTGCTCGAAGGAGACGAATTCGAAGAATCTGTTAACTTGGACACGCTTGTTATGAACCGAGTCGTTTCTGGATTTTGCCCGAAGATAGTAACTTACTCAAGTGCTTTCTTGTAACAATTTAAGAAAAGTACTTGAGTTATCTGTTTACAGTGGAACCTTCCTAATTTGTCAATAAAGTTCCGTTAAATTATGACTTATGAGAGCAGAAATAAATTAAATACGAAGTAGAAGTAGAAGTAGCCATTTGTTACAAATATTAGAAATTAACTTCCTTCCTTATCTCTTTCTTTTTATTATACATTGATCTTGAAATAATTCAAAAAATTTTATTTATTCATCTTCATTTTTAACTTATGGTTCTATGTTATTTTTGAAGCTCCACCGTGGCCATAAAGAGAACAAATTGTGGCAATTGTTGAAATAATGACAATTGTCAGAGTATTGAAACGATTTCAGAATCACGTTCGCTCGTTTAACTTCTTAACTCGCGGAGAATGTACTCTGACGTTTGTTCCTTAATTTTCACGGCCGTGGATTCATACCGCTGCACGTTCCTACGTTTTTAATTTCATGACGTGCCTTAGTTCGCGAAAGAATTCGTGTTTTTGCATGCAAGCATCCGTCGAGGAGCTTTTCCTCGTTTGCTGCACTCGGGTCTAAGAATTTCGTACGACTCGAAATGTAAGAATCGTCGGCGTGGAATTTCATCTTCTTTTATGGGAGTTGTTTGTAGTATCGACTCGCGTCCACTTGCTTGCACCATAAAATCTTGTATATGAAACAGACAGCGAAGGTCTATTCGGAGAAGGAAAGGGATAGATCAGGGCGGATTAAATTGAGTTTTAGATGAATTAAGTTTCTGCAAGTTGATCTTTCGGGTACTTAATCTTGGTGGTCAAACTTTGAAACGAGGCTAAGCGATACTTAACTGTTTAAAAATTAAAAATAGAACGTTGAACCCTTTTAAAATTTTTATATTTTATTTTTGTGTTTTAGATTTTTGGAGAAATATCTTTCATAAAATACTAACTAATGAATAATATAGCAACAAGAAATTACAACAGTTCAGAATTTTATATCCAGTGGATAATATTATTAGTAGATTAAGGAGTAGTAGAAATTAGACTAGCAGGAAGAATCAACACGTGTTCTTAACCTTCCCTCCGGTTCTTTGTAAACGAAATTACTCCGCGAGGAATAATTATTGTGTACTAATACTATCTCCGAAAGTCTTAAAAAATCCGGCTCCGCTCGTTTTCAGAATTCCCCGGAAATTGCCCACTCAGCGAGACCGTGACTGGAACAGTTTATAAAAGTTTCCAACAATGATACGCGCATAACAACATTCTTGATCGAGCAATTACAAAGTCCTCAGACCTTAAACGACACTCCTTTGTGACGGTGGTATTCAACGTCGTCTCTACTAGTCGTAGTTGCGCCTTTCGCACGACAGAAGGAAGCACACACCGGCGGTGATTTTCCCGCCAAGTTCATTCAGCATTTCCCGTTGGATGTAAGCCAAATACTGAATACAACAGCGCCGTCTTTCACCTCAATCCTCCTCGTTGCCTCGCCGTTATCATCCCCGAATGGCAAGTTGATGTTGCCGTTGTTCCTAACACCGCTGACTTTGCTCGGTTATACAACGAGCAACACGGAGCTCTAATAAGGTCGGGTCACGGCCTTATTCCACAATATTTCGCGACCAATTGTGCTCGACGAGGGCGGTTGTAATTATGACAGCCAAATCCGGAACGAGTTATTGGTTCCATTGTTTACTGATGAGTTCCTCCTCCGGTTACAATCGTTGACAGCGACCAGATTAAAGACAACGAAAGGAATTCCTTCTGATTAACACGTTGAAGAACAACGAAAGCAAGAAGAAGAATATTTGTAAATTTTCAAGTTGTCAAACTTTTACAAATGACGAAGTTCGATTTTCTAAATTCTTCGCTGATCAATACTGTATTGCAATAGCGATTGCACAGCGAATTATGTTTTGATTGAATCGTTCGATTGTCTGATTAATCCCGGTGTCGGAAGCGAAAGAAAACAACGAGGTGTGACGGGAATCGTGCGACACACTGATTTTCTCGAAGCCTGTTTTTTCACGAGTTCGCGTGCCTTGGGAACGAGTGGGGATCAACGTGTGCGGGTGTGCGTAGCGTTCATAGTATTGGCAGCGGGCCAAGTCACGTTGCGGCTCAATGAAATCTTTCTAGGTTAGGTTAGCCCCTTCCTTTCGCGTTAAACGTAGGATACGTTTACGCCGGCTTGCTAGACGCGCGCGAGAAGAGACTGGCCATCGGCCAGAGGGAGAGCTCATCGAAGTGACTAGCTCCGAGACTCGAGGAAAGTGGTGGTGGTCAATATTGGTCAGACCAAAGGCTCCTTAAGCACGGGACCATACCACTTCGGGACCGGCGGCGGTGTAGCTGTTCCGTAGCGCGCGTCAATGAGGCTTCGGTTCGGAGAAACGGTCGGTGCTTGTTTGGTTCGGTGGCCTGGATATTGAGTGGCTGAAAGAAATCGTCGTTACCCGCGTGTTGCGAGTTACCGTGTTCCTCGAGGGCGGCGCGAATAACGTTTCGTTCGAAAGTTTCGCGAAATTGGATTTTTCGAGAGCTCACCTGTGCCTTTGGTTCTTCATTGGCAAACGCTTCGCGCGCGATATCGTATACGCAGGTACGGCTAACAGTCGATCCGGGGATTCACGGAAAGAAACACTCGATTCGATATCTCGCATCGCGGCAGTAGTTTAGCTCGCGGACGCGTAACAAGTAGTCATGCACCGAAAATGCACCGTTTCGGCATCGGTGCAACACGACTTGCGAGAGCACAATCCGACACCCCCCTGACGTTCATCGCTCGAGCATTCTCCCTTCTCCCGCGTTTCCATCCCGCCGTCAAGCGAGCGTGGCGTGGCGAGGAGGAGCAGTCAGGCAGTCAGGTTCTCCGCTGGCATTAAGTATTCCCGTTGGGTCGGCGTGGCGAGGAGGAGCACGGAATGGCACGACGCGACGCGACGCGACGCGACGTGGCGTGCGGCGCGTCGGTCGATGCTGGGGTGCTCGCGAAGGAAGGAAGGAAACAAGCGAGAAGGAGAAACAGACCTCTGTTTTATCTCTCTCACCCTTCGGTTCTGTCTCCCTTTTTCTCTTCCATCATCTATCCGTCTCTGTTCATTCTCGTGTACGTCTCGGTCGCACTCGCGAGCTTTCTCTGGCTAGAATCGAGAGGCGCTATCCCCCTCGAGCGACGCTAGCGCCCCGGGGGCGCCTGCGCGCCTTGGAGGGGTAGCAATTACCTGATAGTGGCGAAACCCAGGACGAGGGGATAGGGGCCCCTCCCTGTTCTATCCCTCGCTCCTTCAATGTGCACCCCACCATCGGGAACCGCGCGGCTCCTCTACCTCCCCTCGCTACGGCTCCACTGCCCGGGCCTCCACGGTCGCCCCATTCCGTTCTCGGCATCACAGCGTACAGCATTGAACTCGACGCACGACGACAAGGAGCGCGACAACGACCACCTGCCTCTCTGCTGTACGGATTACTCGTATCTGTCTCTCTCTCTTTTCACCTTTTTCGCCGTACCTGTTCGCTCTCGTATCCGCGCACGTCGTTCCTTCGTGAAGAGGACACCGCGAGAGGATAACCAGGATAATATCGTCGAACGGCTGCGATCACGCACGAACGACCCGTCGCGAAGACACGCATAAACATCGTGGCGAGATTTCCGCGCGAAACGAACGTCCAGGAAAAATATACGCTCCGAAGTGACCAGCATCCACGGCGGTTCCCGCAAGTGTGTCACTCGAGGCTAGCCGTTTGTTGGCCGTTTGCAAAAGATCAGGAGGTAGGATCCAGTGTCCGCGAGTAAACGACCACGGTTACGGTGACAAGTGTGTATCCGCGCGCGAATGCGAGCCTATCGTCGGGCAACCGTTGATCAAGAGGATCGCGCGTTGTTTCGTTGACCACCTGTGATCCGGACGTGGTTGTCATCGTCTTCGACGGAAGTGTGCCAATCTGCGAAGCTCGACGCGCGCGATCGTCCAACCGAATCGAGATCCGTCACGAAGCATAATCGTGACGTCCACGCTCCTACGAGGCCGTGGGGAGCTACATACACGCGTGTGTGCTGAGAAAGCGCGAGCGTGCGACACGAGACACCGTCGGTCTCTCGGTCGTCCTTTTCTCCTGTCGCGGAGAAAGGCCATAGCGTTGATCGCACGGCACTCGGTACTCGCGGCAGTACTGAGTGACCTGCAGCACCCAGCAGTCATCGAAAAGTGTACACAACGGCGGTCACCACGTACATCACGCCGCTCATCACCCCAGAGAAGGTACGATGGTTCATTAAAAAAAAAAAAAAAAATATCTTTGTCCGATAATTCCATTCTATGTATCACGCGGGGCAAGGACGAGGCTCCTATCATCCTGGAAGAAGTTGTGCATCTCGAGGTGAATGTGTGGGTGTACCGACGCGTTTGCACGCTTCCATTTATCGTCCTATGTATATGTACGCGTGTACGTGTGTGGGAGTCAGTGTGTGCGAAAATACCGTTGTGCGCTAACCGAAGGCATGTGTGTGTGGGTGGAGCTTGATCCTGGACGTCATCCGTCGGACAAAGACGAACTCTAAAACCCAGCTCGCGGTGGATCTTCGTTCTCGTTCGCTCTTTTTATCTCGTCCCCTTATCTCTTGCACCGTTTATTTCACCGGACAGTGTGCAGTGACCGAAAAGTTTCGCGTAGATGACGTTCGAGCGACGCCTAGCTTCCCCCAAGTTTTCCCGGAAGTTCTAGAATCCATCATTCGATGGCCAACCAACCCCCCTCTGGTTTCTGATGCGTCGGACATTTCGTTCCGTTCTTTAGAACGGATTGTTCGATCCTTTCTTTCTCGTCGAGTTACCAGTTTTTCGTTCTCCTCGAGTTTCACCGGCAAGTTTCTCTCCACCCTCTTTTGAGCTTTACGAGGGAATCGACGGAAAAAAGATCGGCGGAGAGGGAGAGGGGGGGGGGGGGCGGTTCCTTCCGTTGAATCGCAAACGCAAAATTTCTATCGGCGGTTGGGTTTTTTTTCCTCCCATCGTGAACGCGGGGGGAGGGGGGCTCTTTAAGAATCGCGGTGCCGTGTTAGTGCGTCAAATCGGATGAAGGAATTATTAATGGAATTAATAAGTTGAGTGGTCCAGCGGACGGCAGAGGATGGGGGTAGGGGAAGTACTATTTCCTTTTCGTCGGGGAGAGCGCACTCTAGTTCCTTATTACGTTCTCCACCCTTCCAAGCAAACTTATTATCTTAAGTCCTTCGGTTCTCCAAGCGAAACGATAACGAGATCGTTACTTTCGAAGTTCCCGCTTCGCGACCGCCGCTCGATAATTATTATTTTCCCCTTTCAACGGCTCGGTCGAGCGGATCCGAGTGCAATTTCAAGATTTCTCCTCGAGCGACTCGCCCGTTTCAACGATCCCGCGTTTTCAAGCCGTCCGCGAGACTCGACTTTCATTTTCTTTTTTATCTGGGCCATATCTATCCCCGACACTTTGTATCGAAGATTTTAAATACGTTAACCTACTTCCTTTATCTCCGCTCCGCCCACTCCATATTCCCTGTGATCACGGACAGACGCTTCTGTCTGTCGTTAAACAAGCGGCAAGTCCGTTCATCGGAGTCGGCTCCAATTTATTCCCGATGAAAATCGTTTTCTCGATTAAAGTACACACAGTCCCGTCGATGAGATTTTTAATTAATTCTAGTCGGCACGGTATGTCCGCAGTTGAGAAAGAAGTAACGTTTTTCAGGGGCGTATTCAGCCGCATCTCGCATACATTAAAACGATCATTAATGAGCTGCTCGCTGATGCGTCGAACGATAGGCGCTGTAACGCGAGCCGAGATTTAGGTCGCGACCGATTTTTCCCATTCCACTTTATTACACCGAGGGAATCGCGTTGTCGAGAGTATCGCCGCCGATGATTACTGCTGGATGATTTTCTGCTTGAAACCTGTCTGTGTGCGGTTCACTTCGTTGCATACTCGTACGAAGACTCTCGTTTTTTCGAGGAAAATTCTTGTTTTTCATCCCCTATTTTCTCGAGGTTCAATTCAAACCCGACAAACTTAGCAGCGATTGCGTGTCGCGAGGAGCACGTATCGTTCTCGAGCGGATACGTGTCGACGTACGTATATCTCCGTGTGTCGCTGGAAACGGCAGATTCGCTCGTATATCACGCGTAAACAAAAAGCAAGACGTCCGGCTGTCCCGGCGTACACGTTACAATTTATGACACAATCTTTCCTGGTGCCTTAGGAAGTGATAACGTTCGAATATCTGCTTTACGCTTTTCTCGATCCCTATCGCTCGTGGAAGTGAAAACATCGTGGAAACGCAACGTGTCGTATTTGTTCCGTGAATCCTCTCGGATCTGTCTCGGGATTCGCGTTGAATTCAAAAGATAGGAAGAGGAATCGAGTCTCCTTCGAAGGATACACGTATAGGAATCGATTATACAACGCTGGTGTAGACTTCCGCGAAGATATCGTTATGGAAAGTGTTGCAAGCCAGGAATAAGTAGAAACGTCCTATCGTTGTCAGACGAACGGGGTAACAGCTGAACAGAATTCTCACGCAGTGATTGCTTTTCAACGCTTTTCATCGATTCGTTGTCAATATCGTTTTTGAAAAAGAATTCGCTATAAATGTACAATCCTTGGCCATCGAATTAGGACAACGTATGAAAATTTCACTTTCATAGCTATTACGTACAGTAGTATTTTAATTTTACGAAAAACATGAAAATCCTAATTCGATGGCCAAGGACTGTATATCATCCTCGAGAAAAGTTATTCAAAGGTGGTCGATTAAACGTCGCGTCAAAGAAACGTATTGTTACTCGAGGAACGACCCTTTTAAAGTGCAAACTCTCTCTAAACTCGTTCGAGGAAAACGACTCGCTCCGAGCGGTTGACGATTATTGTTCGTTTTTCCTAGCAATCAGTTCTCGGAACCTTTGTACGAAGGAAAAAAAAAAGAGACGCGAAAGTTTAAAGCGTGATGAGCACGCCATGCTCTCCTGTTGCACACGCGAGCCGGATTTCGGTCCGTGACGACGAAAGAAGCTCGGCTCGCTCGTTCCGTTGCCGCTTTACGCGAGCAAAAGGGAGCTAAGCGGATTTGGGGGTGGTCGCTGGTCATTCGCAAACTGGGAACGCGAGGCAAGGTAAGGTTGTTATTGGGTTAGAGCGAATTAAAACAACGCGACGCGATCCTGTGGACCGTAGGCCCTTCGGGCCACGTAGGAATCGGGAGATCAGAGTCTCGCCACCGAGTTCAAGCTACTTAGGATATGTCGTAAGCAGATGAAGCGGAAGAGAAGTTAATCGGCTTTGCGAATAATTATTCACGACGAACGTTTTCGCGAATAGTCGTCATCCCGTTATTTTGCCCGAGAGTAGATTCGGTAAGAACCTTGATATCGATGATAATCGGATAAGGAAAAACAACGTTGAGGTGGAAACTCTGCTGAAAGTTGTTCCTCGATTCTTCTTCGGTTCTGAAGCTTTGTGACAGGCATCTTTGTCGAATAATCATTCCAATAGAATTTTTATCTTATTTGCTATTTAATTCTGTCTTCGTTTTAGTTAGTATTATTTGCGTGCTTGCTTCATTATTTGGGATTAAAGTATTTGTTACTGGGTCATCTGTGGAAATAATTTTGACAAAATAAATTTTAGTCAACGTATCGAATTTATAAATTTCAGGAAAGTGAAAGATAGAGAGAGGGAGAATTCCTATTTCAATGTTCATTTATTGTTTTATTAAATCCACTGTGAAAGGATTAAAAAGAACAGATTACGCTTTCTCTGATCAATGACTGTGGTGGAAATGCATTGAAATGAGAAAAGACTGAAACTACCACGAGCCACTGTTTTTGTTTATCATTGTTTAGAACAGATAGGAATGCTTGTTAAAACGAGAAGTCAAATGCCTCGTAAAAACCGGTAGGTGATTATTTATTAATGGAAGAAGAAAGCTGTTGTGGTAGATGAAACGTTAACCTGCGGTTTTAGATTTCACCTCGTGGTAAATTCTGCTAGTAAAGTTTAGAGATTCCAGGTTTTTGCAGTTGGGTATCATTAAGTAATTTTTATAGTCATTTTTATAATCATTGACGCATTCCATACAATGTGGGTCATCGATGATCGTCACTATTTTTTACAAGCACTTGTTAGAAAGTGACACAAAAATGTAGTGAATATATTAAGAGTTCTATGTGTTTATTATAGTTTTAAATTCCTTAAAACTATTGTTGAAATTATGATGATTCTATTTTATTTAATTATGTTCCAATTAAGTACATATTATCCAACATCAAAATCAAGCTTTCATTATAGTAATTAAAAGTAGCGTATAATCGAACAAAATCGAATGTCGTTATCAGAAACCACAACCTTACACAGTAAAAAGGGTACGATCTAATTCTTCGGCATGTATCTTTGATTACTTGTGCTAGAGTAACATCGAATTTCTAATGAACGAAACGTAAAAAATTGCATGTAACCAGGCGAAAGAAAGGGAGAGACGATCAAGCGTCACCGTTCGAAAGGAATTAAGTGGACGAATTCGCTGGTAACAGGACTGTTTACATCGAAACGCTTTTAAATCCTGGCCTGCGAGTCCGATGAACGAACCACCCCCCATTCTGAAGATCCCTGCGACGCGTCACACCCTCTGGTGCCGTTGACAAACGAGCGAGATGCAAAACTAGGTGACTCGGACCGACTGTTTCCATCCCTTCGACAAAATGTGTACGCTCCCTTCTCTCATCCCCCTCGTGACGCAACAAATAGAGGGTGAGAGAGAGAGAGGGAGGAAGGGACAGTGTCTCTGAGTTTTCCTGTGTTTTCCAGACGCTGCCGTTCGATATTTGTCGCGACTTTTCCTCCACGATAGACTGACACTTTTTGCGAACGATTTTCTTGTTTGGAAATGCGAAATGTAATTCCGCGAGGCGCCGCGTGTTTACCGAACACGTTGAAAACGTCGACAAAGTTGTTTCCAAGGTGCGAGATTGCAGCTCGATCGAAAGTTTCCTCGGTTCCGGGACAGTGGAGTCTGTTAAAACACCGGATACGAACGTACGATTGACGGTGAATTAAACAATTTTTAGGATACTCGAAATATTCGAACGCTATTAAAACTATATTAATTTAAAATACCAAAATTGGTTGTTAGTTTCTTTGACACGTTAGATTGCCTTGCAAGCTATTGAGAATTTTGTATACCCCTAATATTTAGTGTCAGATAATTGTAATTTTGTATCGCATTCATGGTATTTTTCTGATCCTTAAACAGTAGAATTCGAGCAAGTTTCGTGCCATCAATATTTATATCAACCTTCCTGCTTCTTTCTGATCAAACATTCTTCAATAGATAATTCAACGATCAAATATTTAACGTACAGAAAAATCCATCAATCCTCGAACGTATCAACTCAATGGCACCACAATACTACCACATAATTATCGCGTTAATCTACCAATCAATTATAAATATGGTTTACCACATTCCCGATTTCACAGAACATTACTATTCATACTGAACCGTGCCGCGTCACCGCACGAACACCCCTAATTTCCCGTAAAATACAGAAACGTCGACGTCCGCTTGTTGGATTATTAATCAAACGATTACCTATTGCATTATTCAAGCGGCCTGCTTCGGGGGTAATCGATATCGTGGTCGCGAACTGTTTTCCAAGACGACGTTCTGTCCGCCATCTTAATATTTGAACGAGTTACTTCGATCATTCAGAAAAAAAGAAAACGGTAACGAAGCGAAGCTATGGTTGATCTCTGGTACCCGACCAGCGGGAATCGTTTCGCTGTTAATTAACGGGGGACGATGGCCAACGATGTTGCGAGATGCGCGACAATTATAAGCAACGTTCTTTTTTTTCTTCTTTTTTTTTCTCGTTGTTTTGGGAACGATTGTGGCGATCGGGGAACGATAACGGGAAGAGAAACGAAAATATAGTAGAAACGTGATCGCGGGGTTATTTTATCGTAAAGCGAAACGGGAAACATTTCCCCAATATTCGATACTCGTACTTTTTCCAAAGCTCGTGTTCGATCAGTTATCCCGCTGGCTTCGTTCTCTTTCTTTTCCGCGCTGAACGAATCGGATGCACGCAATTCCAACGTTAGAGAACCCGCGTATAACGCGTGATCAACAGCATCGATGTTATTAATTAACTCTTTCCTTGCACCTTTCTCTGCACTTTTTTAAACGCGAACCCCGAATCGGTGGGAAGATAAATGATTCGATCGTAAAATTGCTCGTAGCATTATTATCGCTATTAATTGGGGGATGATCGGAAATTCGACAATCGGATAAAAATTAAACCCGTGTTTAATTTGTTCAACTATACACCAAAGAATTAATTTTATTATTTGTCAGATTTTTATTTCAATGTTTTATCTAAATTGTTAATCAGTCAGCATAAAAAATCTGTACACCATCACGTTATAAAACTAATTGAAATCGAACTTAATTTCTTCATAGTTGATTGAAATTTTTCCAAAGGTTTAATATTTTTCTAGTACAGGAAACATTATGATTAGATTTTCCATTTTACCTTTGAGATTGTAAATTACATCAGAGCCATCCATTGACAAATTTTGTCCTATCTGGAGATTAACACGGTTTGATGATAACTGATATATTCTGAAAATCCACTGCTTCGAGAAGCGGGTTGATTTAGAAGCTTATAATGCAGCGCAACTTTTTGATCTTCAGGGAGGAAGTTACGCGTCAAAGAGAAACTTATTAGGTAAAGTGTTATGAAAATTTTGACATAATCACGTTACCCTCGCAATTATAAATTCTTTGAAAGACAATTTTCATATTCATCGCGTCCTTAATTAAATCTTTATGTTTCCTAATGCGCCAATTTAATTATCTTAATTGTATGAATCTTTCCCCAAATGAATAAAATTTAATTTTCACATTAATACGCATGCTTAACACTTTCATGATTGTGAATGTACAAATTACGTTAATTTGCAATATATTTATCCCCGGAGATACGACGTATTCGGTGCGTTATCAGCTTCGCCAACAAGTACCTGTTGGAATACCTTTCAGAACGATTATCAGAATATTCACCGTGGCTGTTGCAGTATGCACAACTGCAAAAAGTCACGAAAAGGACGCGTATTTAAACGCGATTTAACGGTCAAACCTCTGGTTACCTCTGTTAACGCAGATCTTGAGTGTAGCATGCACACGGTAACGAGGGATTAATTAACGACTCGTGTACCGTATGCCGTATGGGAGCCCAATGCGTGTCGATGAACGTGTCCGTGTTCAACCAGGTAGAAACCCCAATGTTGTGTTCAACACGTACCCAGTGTGTTTCTGCAATTTTCCTCAAGAAACGACGTCAGCATTGCATTAACTGCAATTTTTCAATGCTGTCATTAGACTGCTAACATCTATCAAAAGTCACAGAATACCCGTTCTAATTTCATTCAAATTATACAAAATTATTGAAATTGGCAACTTTATTATCCTTATCAAAGTTATCAATAATGATTAAAGTTTCCTTGCTTTACATATCTTTTACGAATTTTGACATTCTAATAATTTCTATCCTATTTTTCTCGAAGCGTGAATAATTTTCCCGTTATTTTTCTTTCGAGGAACGTGGTTAATTTTTTGTTTGTTTGTTATCGAATAAAGTTCTTCGTTAATGGATTTCAATTTTCAATAGGGTGGTAACAGCCTTGGATTGTTGATTTTACATATATAATTACAAAGCGGGCGCGTACAACGGAAACATTTGCTTTCGATCTTTGTTTCTGTTAAATGGCTGAATATGATTAACGCAACGATCGGTGACATGACGCATTGTGCTGAGATTTATACCCGCAACACACACCCCTGCGGACCGTACGTTATCATTGGCTGCCAGTTCTCTGTGTTTGGCCGGCCGATCGATGGAAAATGTGTGGAAATGCATATTGCATCAAACCCCAACGTGCCTCATTTAAGGTAGACGCGTACCATTCCGATGTGACGTGTTAATACGCGATAACATCGCGGCATAACAATGTGTCGGCGATGGCGTTCCTCCGCTAACGTATCGGACAAATGTTTTTCATAGCGCGCGTCGTTAACGAATGCGACGTTACGTTCAAGGGACGAGAGTGTAAAAAACGTCAAATTGATTGTTTATTTTAGCTGATGACAGGGCATTCTTATATGTTTAACATTTGTTAGATGAATCTCGCTATTTCGGTACGTTTCGTTTGAAAATTATTATTAATTGGTTTGAAATCTTTTATTCTTATTAACATATTTTATTTTCATTGTGTTAGTCGTTTCAGCAAAGTATCTTACAAAATTTAAATCCTTCAGTTTTTCCATTACAATCTTTAGGACAGTGATTTTATTCAAACTTTGCGGGATTATAAAGTAATAATTAACCAAGTATATTTTTACAATGTCCACTTAAAGCTGAACTTACAATTGAATAATCTGTCGACAAATACGTCAGAACAATTACATAAATAAATTCAACGAATTAATTTCGGTCATTTCGGTGTAGACGTATAATCTATGACAATCAAAGGCAGCTAATTGCACCGATGCTATGTCGAATCGATGCCGTCTCAGACGTTGGTTTACGTTTTAATTGAAACGGTGCAAACTGGTCTTAATGGTGTTTCTGTTGTGCACGATTGAATGGGACATCACAATGGTATCCTTACGTTCAATTCACCCGGTTTCGTGACGTGGCAAGCGGCTCTTGAATGTACCCCCTTTTGGTCGTCGTGATCGAGTTTACGTTGTTATTGAATTTCTACGTGCTCGAGGGATGTGGACTCGTGATTAGAGATCTCCTTTCACGTTCCTTTTTCTTCTCGTTAAATAACAACCTCGCCGAGCTGAACGACCCGACTCATTGAATCGTATGACAAACAGAAGGATATTAAATCGTTTCCGTCGACACTGTACAGTAACTATTCATTCGAAGTATAATTCTGCGATTATAATTCGAAAATTCTGCCCTTCAGACATACAATAATTCAGTTGAGGTGTTATTTAAATAAAAATTTTGGAATGATTTATTTAAGATTCTAGATTTATAATTTTTGGTACCATACCTCAATCTTTAATTACAGATAGTATTAACGTGACATTATTTGTAACATTGTTCAGAATTATTCTGCTGCTTCTATTGTTTAATTATTTGACTAAATTAAATTTTCGAAACGGGTAATGAATTCGTAAGTTTCTTTTTCATTCCTTTCAACTACAAATCTTACCCCTAAGAGCAATAAACTTTACAAACATTCGCATTATAAAAGATTTCACTTCCGCTATTCTGTTTGACACATTCAAGATTCTTATAGCTAATTCTATCAAAGATTCGAAAACGTGTTTATTGTTAGATTTTTATTCATAATCATTCACTAAACACACAGTTATTTCGAATTTTATTTTCGCCATTTACAAAAGTATTTCTTTCTAAACATTTAAAATCCAGTCAAAGCACCGTTACATGCGTTGAATAACTCGATTTTACCATGCGGTAGTTAAAATGTACCTACTTATCGCCCAAGCAATTTCATGGAATAATAATCTTCCCGTTACGAGCGATTCACGTATACCCGATAGGATCGTTGCAAATATTTTCCACCTGCACGCGATTTACATCTGAAAGCCCCGGATGGTATTAACTCGTCAAGGGTTTCAGATGCTCGTCTCCTCGGGACGTAAAACTGTTCCCGCAAATTCGTAAAATCCACTTACCGAACCTGATCGTGTACGGGAGGCTGTGAAAGGGATCGGTTCTCCCATAAGTGGCATCGCAAACCGGTGATTCGCAGTTCGTTGAAATTTTAGCCGGTGCCCGTCGTACGGAATCTTACGAGCGCCCGACGAGACAACTTTCCCGGGGACACACTCGAGGACACATCCTCGGCTCCTCCGAAGAGGGGCTAAGATTTTAGGGCGGAGTTTTACGAGTCGCCAAAATCTCGAGCATGCAGCTCGATAAAAAAAATCGCTCCGCAGGAGCACCGTTTTCCCTATTTTATTACCTAATCCTCGTGAGACTCGGTCAGCAGGATATTTGAATTCTATTTTCTTCGTCTGACGATTCTTGCGCTCATCCTGGCCGATTTAATCAACGCTCGCGGGTGGATTGATCGAGCTTGTATATGTCGATGCGTAAGTGACGGCGACGACGAGCTGTAAAATAGCCGAGGAGAATTTCCTCAGCGTACACTCGATTTCCACATATCAGTTTCACAATCGGTCTTGAAGATCGGCACCCTTCGGTCGGGTCGCTGGAATCGTAAGCGTTTCCACTTCGTTCCGTTGTGCAATCGCTTTATATTTATCACTGAATGTCTTACTGGAAATGGTTGAAACTTTCAGCACAGATTGCAAATAAATGGTATTTTTTATCCTTGTCAATCTTGGGCTGGGTTGATAAAAGAACATCCTAAAGTGTCCGATTCGACGCTGAAATGAAGTTTTGTCGTTTGTTTTTCGGAAAGATTTGAAACAGTTGTCGAAGAATGGCTACAGGTACGCTAGGAGGAAAATATAAGCGTAGAACCGAGGCATGACATCCGCGCAGTGTGCCGGTCGGATTTAAAAGAGCGCCGAACATTTCGGGCGTCTGAATAAAAGGCGAGTCCTGATAATGTGCATCAAAGGCGAGTAAAAATAGAGAAGCGTGCTTAAGCCACGCGTGCACTTGTCGGGCGTCGATGCTTTCATCTTCCCGTTCAAAGAGCGACTCGTAAACGTTTGATGCCACAGGATCAATAAATGTATCGTGTGCCCACCGAAAGCCAACACATCAGCATCGAATTTTCGCCAAAAGAACGGAATTCCTACGTGCAGAGATTTTTCCTTTTTTTTTTTCTTTATTTCTTTCCCGCACTTTTCCCTTTTTTAATTCGGCCGTTTGAGGAAGCAAACAACAGAGAATGTTTCATCGTGTTACGTTGCGGAAGAGCGCACAAAATATCTCTTTGAAAATAATTTTATGAGCACCAAAAATTGTGCCTTCCTCTTGGCGCTTGATATATACGCCTATAATTTGGTTCAAAGCAGTGCTGACTGATAGAAAAATATTTTCTCTCGTAGGTATATTCTTGTATATTCGTATATTCTTGCCTACACTCTAATTACAGAGTGTTAGTACAAATAATTTTCCATCTTCTGATGGTACAATACAGTACTTGTTAATTACCGTATGTTCTAACTTTCCTCGTAGCACTTTTGACGTTAATCCTAATGTTTTCGAAAGCCTGATAAAACGTGATAGTCGTTTAAATCTCCTCGCGATCGAGAGTGTAATCGACGACGTAAAGCGAAGACGAATACGATGGAGAGAGAGAGATAAGGAGCTTTAAGGCTTTCGTTCGATTTAATTGAGTTCGTTTAAAGAAGCCTATCTAAATAACGCAATTTTCTTCGGGGAGCTGTAACACGGGACGCGTAAAGATAATTCGGAAATAATCGGGACGGAGTTTAAACGTTGAGAGTTCTCTCGAGCCCGGGAGTTCGGTAAATTCTCTGGTAATCCCCTAAAGTCGCAAGTCCAACAGTTTAAGTCGGTGAAGTAGCTAGGAAGGAGGTAAATCGCGACCGCTCCGGCGAATGTAATGGCTTGGATTTAGAGCGATAGCGAAAGGTGTATCGAACTTTTGGTTATTAAATTGAACAGTACGCTTCATGAGCCCGCTGAAACCGGGAATCTCTAGCGTGGGAATAATTTTGATCCCGTCAAAGCGTCCTTTGATGTGACCGGATTACAATTAGTTTCGCAGTGTGTGCACGCAAATCGGTTAGAATGTCTATTCAATTAGCGAATAGCCTTTCGCTTATAGACGTTCAAACAACTCTGTTTTGTAATCAAAAACATTGTTCGATACCTTTGATTCTTCATGTTTCTGCTAACAATCCGAATCTACCTCTGTCTCTCAAATCCATTATGAAAGTTTGATAAGTAACACTTGGCAATACACCTATGGAATTTTTGTACATTAGAAATTGTTAGTTAAAAGTTTTCTGTTGATAAGTTGATAATTTTTAAATATTTTATCGTACCAGGTGAAATCTTGACGCTAATTCGGTGTATAATCGTATATATGCGTGATTTAAAATTAAAGGGTTAAAACCTGTGTAATGGCTTTTGTGCAAGTTGAACAGAAGTTTTGGTAAATTTTCCCGTGGAGAATACCAACTTCGATCTAGTTAGCCTTGAACCCGGCACCATTGAAAATACTTATTCTTCGCCTTGCGAGCCGCCTTTTCTTTCGGGCTATTCACGTCCCGCCGCGCGAGCAGATGTACGATGATTACAATTCAAAGGGAGTACAATGCGAGGGATGAGTTCTCCATTCAAGCCGGCGAGGCTTCATTGTTTTGGACCGAGAACGAGGCGACTAACGAGGAAAAGAGATCACTGACCGTTTAATATAAGGCAACGACAACTATTACATCAGCGTCATTGATGAAAAGTATTTCGCTGAATCTGGGGGATTCGTTTTCGCGTGATCGAAAGATCCGCTTTTCCGTCGCCCCCTTGCAATCACCCTTTGTCGAGGTTAACAATAGAGAAGGATCCTGCTGACAGAACGTTGAAACTCTTTCGAATACTGAAAGAGAAATAATTCTTTTATTTTGACACGGCAGAACAGAATTTACTATCGTCGGATTTCAAAAATAATCGGACAACAGCAAAACTTAACGGAAGCAATAAATAATATTAAATTCATTTTAAAATGATGCGCAGAGTTCATCTTAGTTTGTCAGATTTTTTATTGGAAAATATTCCTTAGAAAATAACTAATCTGTATATATAATTATATATTTTAGTTTCTTTTTTCAATAATGTCGTAACTAAACTGATATTACTTGTATTACTGATTCTGTAAACGTAAACGACAATAAGTAACTTTTTGAAAATATGTTAGACGAGAGAAATACTATATTCTTCAATATTTTTCGACCGATGTTCTAGCGTCAATATTAAAAGTTGTGTATCAAAGAAACATCGACGAAACGTAGATTATTCATATAAATAAAAATGATCGTTTATCCATCGCCACGCCACCGGTACCTATGCAAATATATATTTCCACAGAATATTTTCTCTCTTAAAGTGCTAAACATATTTTCACTCTGCATATTTCCATCTCATATGTTCGAAATATTCTATATCATTTTATTTCTCATGCCGTATGACTCGCATACGTTTTGCATATTTCGATACTCAATGCGTGCACAAACCGGGCACCGATCGCATCACTACTTTTCACCGTCCGACAAAAAAAAAAAAAAATAATTCACCGCCGTGCAAAATTCATTTCGATATCATTTCGTATCAAAACGCTCCAAAAAAGGATCGTCACCTATTTCCAACAAATTCCATGATATCGAATACCTTCCGCGCGAGCCTATAGATTCCTTTTGATCGTAAAAAGAGAGCGCGGCCGCGGATAGCAGAGGAGCATGGAAAACCATTCGAACTCTCCGGCCCCATCTCCGGTATGCATTCGTTAAACCGCGTATTAGTTTGATCGGGTCTAAAATATTGCGAAAAAAAGGTTCTGGCCCGGGCACGCCGGCCGCTATAAAGCATACACGCGGCTCTCTCGTATAATCTACGAAAAGGGAGCCGGTACAACGGCGAATTTGTAGGATCGCTGTATAACGCGGCCGTGTAAAGCCGGGCTGAGTAAGGTAGGGTCAGGGCTGGACAGTGCGATAGCAATGCCCCGAGCCAAGGACGAATGTTGAGCGCCTTACCGTCCGCTCCCGCTGATAACCTCCCTTTCATGCTATAACCTCTTTTCGGTATTTATGGCCGGTAACTTAAATTCTGAAACGTCGGCCACGCGAGAAATTAGCACGTGCGCTCGCTGCAACCGACTCCGGCGAGATAGACACGTTGGGGAAGATTTGATGTTCCTCCTACTGGACCCACGACAGGAGTTGCATTTTAGTGCTTGAAGGAATTACATGCAATAAGGTTAAAAGTGTCCCTAAGAATACCTTCAGAAATTTATGGGGTATAGTATAGAAAAGGATCAGACAATGTTTTATAACCACAAATTCGAAGCTTCACCATATCCTTCAGGATTCAATTTTCGATCATCATCATTAATTAGCTTTATTTTTTCTGATGTTCAAGATAAGATGTTGGGGGGAGACAGTGTTAGAACGTTAAAATCTTACGGTATGAGATCGTTCTGTTTTGTCACGGAGGTCGAAAGGACGCGGGGGATAAGGTCGGGGCTGTGCTTGAAGGATACGTCAAGATAGGGAAAAAATGGGCCGCGGAAGCAAGAAAAAGAAACGAAGGGGCTCCACGTATAACCAACACGAGGCTTGTAACCCTTGGGATGATAACCGATTCGCCTCGTCCGTTCCCGCCCTTTCACCCTACTTTTCCGTCGTAGTTTCTTCTCGGAAAACCACGCTCTTTTCTCCCAACCTTTCATTCCCTCGAACGATTCAACGCCACTTTTTGAACCGTCGGGGAGTATCAATCTTGGAAAACCGCTTCTTTTGTGCTTTCTCCCGAAGAAAATAGCGCTCGTTTGTTTCCTAATCCTGTCGTTGTCTATACACTTTCGAAATTGTTAATTTTTTTGCAAAAGTAACATTAAACTTAAACGGTCCCATAAACTTAAAATTATTAGCTTGTAAATAGAAATAAAATAAAAACTATTTGCTTGAAGAACGACTGATGAATTAAGATCATGAGTATATACTTGATTGAATAATCTTTATAACATCTTTAATAAAATTTAATCTTTGGCAAAAAGAAAGCTGGAAATTTTACTCATAATTAATTGAACTTCAGTTTGCGATAATAAACAAGTAACAACGGGAAGCTTGCAATCAGAAATGAAGCGTTCCTCTTTCACCATTAAAGGAATCATAAAATTGATGAAAAGAAGCGAGAAATGTTGGAAGGACGATTCAAAGCGATTAAGAGAATACTGTGTTCAGAAAGCATATAAATGAGGAAATAAAATCGCGGAATATAATTTTACGTGGTTCTCGTTCAAGGTATCGCGTCGTTTAAGCGTTCACTTCTACCTCTTTATCTCTCTCTCTCTCTCTCTTCCTCTCTTGTTCCTTTTTGTTGCCGCCGCTGCGGAGATACAGGGACAAAAATTGCGAAACATTTTCTGAACGATACGGGTACCGAAAGTTTTCGCGATACACCGGACACGTATACACTCCCGTGCTCTTGTAGTCTCATCAGCGCGGCGTATAGCGGCCGATTAAACTTTCACAATAATTGCGAACGAGCAGAGCGTCCTCCTTGCCATTCCGCGCGACAATATCCGTGCTTGCGAGGCAGATTTAACGGTTTGGGCCCGCTAAAACTGGCACGCCCACTCGCCAACATTTATTCCAATATTTATTCTACCCATTTCCCTTGCTCCGATACTTTGCTCGTTTTCTCATCTCGTCTTGCTCCTTTAGCTACCAGCAGCCCATTACGCGACTGTCATTCAAATTTAGCCGTTTTACCTGAAGTTATTGTTTAACGGTGGAGTAGGATCACTTCTCACATAAAATTAGAAATACAGATTATTAAAAGAAACACTTTTCATCTTTGGTAGAATGGTATTTGAGAAGATAATTTGAAAGTAGAAAATGAAATTGAAATTTGACTTGATTATAGGCATTTGTACGAAAAAAATGTTTAAATTTACAAATTATAAGTAAATTTATACAAATGCTAAGAAAATCATGACAGTGTCCCCAATTTTCAAAGTTCGAAAGAAATTTTTCGCGATAAGGATAGAAAGGGTAAAGGATTTGAGTTTTCCGGTGTAGATTCGTCGATTCCGCGAGTCAGGACGAAGAACGGGAAAGAGACAGGGCCCGGAGCGATGAAACTATAAAGCCACTCGTAGTAAGTTGTAAAATTGTAATAGCCTTCCGGTATTTACATAATGCTACGGCATAATAAGTGGAATTCCCCGAGTTTCCATTACCATTCCGTTACTATCCGTTCTTATCTCTGCTAACGACTTGCGCTCAACCTTCCCCGTTCACCCCCGTCCCTCATGACTTATATATTTTTCCGCCCTATTCTTTTCTGGACAATCCAAAATCTCCGCTATCCCATCCTCTTTTTGCTCGATCCATTCGTCTCGCGCCGTCCGTTTCGAACTTGAAATTCCTGAACTCGCGGAAATTAAGGTCCTTAAATATCGCGGAACTTCGTCGAAGCAATTACATGCCGAATCCCAGTGTTCCGTCTTGGCCGACCTGTCCGGCTCGTCTGCGCAACGGGACAGAAGAGTTCTCTCGCCGGTGAAAGAAGAAATTGACTGGTGTCTCGGAGCATCGTCGCACAAATGCGGGGCTGAAGCGTCTCGTTTGCACAACAATGCGCTCATTACGAAACGAGACCGAGCGTAGCGGAGCGTAATAAAATTTCAGCAGCTCAGCCGGTTCTTAGGCCGAAACCCGTCCGGCAACAGCGGCAACGGTAGCAGCAGCAGTAGCAATAGCAGTAGCAATAGCACAGGATATCAGGAAACTTCAATTCCCTCTTTCGGCACTTCCGGCCAAGCTGAAGCAAGTGAGCTGCCGCCTGTGCAACTTCATTCGAATAAGTGGTTCCCCTTTGCCTCGTGTATCCTCTGCCCCTTCTTTCGCTCTTGTTATTTATCTACGTCTATCTCTCGGTCCGTTTGCTTCGCCCTCCTTTCCCTGTTCGAAACAAGCCAACCAACCCCTCACCTCCTGCGCCCGCAACCCTCTCGATCTCTTCGAGCCTGTCGTTTCTCTCGCTTCTAGTCCCCTCCCCCCACCGTCTGTCACTCAGGAGTTCTTTCACGAGCAGGTTTTTTCGCCGACGAAATCGGGGCGAGTCATTTATTTAATTTTCGAGATACAGCCTCGTTTTATTTTCAACCCCGGGACTTTATACACTCCGCTGATTAGCCAGCCCCACGGACGGGCTCGCGAGCTATCCTCCGCCTCCCATGAGATGAGAGAGGGAGAGAGAGACACGGGGATGAACGCGAACCAGAGGGGTGGGATTAGAAAGAGATGAGTGGGTCGAGTTTCAGGACCACGACGTGGAAGGACTTGCGCCAAGGGGTTTGCGTTACTCACCGGATATAGAGAGGTCTAAGCCCAGCCATCACTGAAATTACCAGAGTTTACCTCTTCTGCCGTTTCCGTTATATTCAGTTCCCCTTTCCTCTTCGTGTAACCTCTTGCGCCCGCTACCTTCACCCCCCTCCTCGTTTCGCTTGTTTCGTTCTCTTTTTCCCTGCAGTCGGTTCCTGCAAGTAGCTTCTCCGCGAAATTTTCTCCGCGCCGCGAGCTTTATTACATTGCGATCGCGCTATTAAGACGTTCCGTCCGAATGACGTTTCTTTTCCCCGTTTCTCTCTCTCTCGCCCGACTCGATTTTCTCGCGCGTGGAGAAGTTAAAACGATCGCCGATAATTAGTTTTCCCGTAATTCGACGTCGTTACCCGTGATTTCAGTGGAAACGATTTCTACGTAGCTCGAGGCCCGTGATTCCGTTTTACGACGCGCCGAACGAAAACGCCGAGAACGATCGAGAAAAGGCTTTAGCGTTGCTTCCGCGCCGGCAAAATCCGTCAATCAACGTTACGAGAAATGGAAGATATATCGGAGGCACGACGGATCGTATCTCGATCGCGCACGGTAGTTCGAGAAATCCCTTTTTCGAGCGTACCCGCCAGCGTACGCTCCGATATCTTTCCCGCCCTCTTATTCGTGGAAAACTTTTCAATATGGAAGCCCTGTACGCGCCTCTTTATTCTTACATCGGGTTCAGTTTTCCTCGATTCCGATCGCAATGAAAGTACCAGCCGAGCGAGACCGGGAGGCCGTGCAAGCTCGCTTTGCGGGGTTTGCTTAAAATAAATTACGTTCTTCGATGTTGCGCGACCATAAAACTTGTTACCGCTGTTTGAACAACTTTCGCAAACACAATATCACCTTCCCCCTTCGAATTTGAACAAATGTAATGTGTAGAATGGTGAAACAGAGACGAAAGGATCATCGGTCGCTCGGTCAGTCTAATAACCTTTAATTAGATTATGTGATATTTTAATTGTACAGGATGTCCCAGAAATAGTAGAAGAATCGGAAATAGGGGGGAATCTCTTACAGCTTGCATTCTTTTAAATATGGACTCAAAAAATTAATTTTGCCAGTGTTAGAATAGTATTTAAAACAATCGTTTAGAATTTTTCTTAAAATAATTTCAAATACTGAACAAGATTAACGAACCCAAGGGAACAGTTTGTTCTTTGTCCATAAAACATTTGTAGTTACTTTAACATGATACTTTACGAATGGTATTATCAGATTCTGCTCGATGCAGCATCATTTCCTCGAGTTTTGATCGTATAAAATCGCGAGACGCGGTTAACGGCGATCGAAATTGACATTACCGATCCGAACAAACATGAAAAATGTCGCCGATGAAAGGATCCTTACCGTGGAAACGGCGCGGTGTGGCTGACGCAGGCCATTCATATTTTATCAGTCTCCTTATCAATTTCTTAACCGCGACCGTACCATTTTTCAGCCGTCTCTCCCATATTCCCTCTGCGTGCCAGCGCGTTACACTTCTTTTTCTCCCCAAAACACGCTCTGAAAGGAGCATTATGCCCGGCCGCATTTTTGTGTTCCGCGAATCCACGAGGGTAAACATATTTTCGTGGCGAACGCTGGAATGCTTTCAAGGTATCCGCGAAAAGCTTCAATTTATTAACCCGATTACGGGTTACGAACGAAGCTCCGATTCCTTGGACGGAAGCTCGAAAAAAAAAAAAAAAGAAAACTCGAATCGCGCGGATTTAAATGCGGTTTCTCTTGCGAAAGTTTCCGTCGCGAAAAGGAATGTCGCGCATTGTTTGAAACTGTCACGGAACGTCCAAAAAGTTTCAATCGTTCTAGGAGTCTATTGCCGCAGATCAAAGTGAAAAGTTTCCCCCGCCGTGTTTCCTTTGCGGGGAGCAAAATTGTTTTCCGAACTCTCGGTGTCGTGCGTGATCTTTGCAAATCAAATGTTTGCGCTTCTCAACGCCGGGCGCTGTTTTAATAAAATCTATTTGGCCGGTCGGTTAACGGAATTTATTGAAAATATGATAAACAACGTTTCGCGTTGCATTTCACCGAAGGAAATAAATATCGTTTCTCCTTCCTGTTCGTTCCATTTCTCATGCCAAATATAAACGCGTCGATCAATAGCAGTTTGCGAAAGTCAGGTCTATATTTAGGATGTTTGCAGTTCAAAACGCTAGAAACAATATGGTCGCGTTGCGCTGTTCGCTGAAGTAGATCAATTTTTGATCGATATTCTTTTTTTTTAATTGTTCGTTCTAGCTGATAGGTTTGCCTTTCGTATTTATCGTTCTTATAATATAACAATATCGTCTAATTCTGTTCGAAAGAAAGAATTTATATGGAATATGTTTGCCCCTTTACATGGTCATGTTTTTATGACATTGTCAATAATATTAATTTTTTATTTTTGCAGATGGTGACGAGGACAAAGAAGATATTCGTCGGTGGACTATCGGCACCGACGACGCTGGAGGACGTCAAAAACTACTTCGAACAGTTCGGCCCGGTGAGTACTCGCAATGAGAAATATTATTAATAGCATTAATACTATTGCCATAGTGATATATTCACAATCATAAAATAAAATGAACGTAAATATGATCTTAATCCATTTGTACTCGATCCAGTTCACTTTTATTATGAAATTTCTGAGAATCTAAAACTATTTTAAAAAGAAAAAGTTGCAAATGTTTATGAACTTAGTTACTTTTATTTCAAAAGAATTAATACTCTATAAATTTAATTAATACCTCTACTAAAAGTATATATTTACACGAGTAAATACAAGTAAATACTTTGTATCGAGATTAGTAGTTACTTCCTAAATATCTTTGTATCCTTGAATCTCGTATTAAAACAAAGCTTCCATCGATCATAGTTCTAAATTTCAGACATTTTTATTTGCTTCAATGCCCTTTGAATATATTCTTTAATTCTGAATCGTATAAAAGTTTTGAAATTAACATCCCGTTCGAATAATAGTCCATGTTGGTAACAAGAGGGATGAACGAGGCTGCGCGCACGGTTACAAGCGTACGAGGCCGCGATCATGTATCACCGACAGTTTGTCACGTGGAATCGCGTCGGAACGCTTCGTCATTGCGGCCAAAATCATCCCGCGTGCTTTTCCTCGTCACGGATCAGGCGGGCAGCGGTGGTGATCATTGTCGCGAGACCGTGGAATCATTATTTTCGGCAAACCTGGCAGGGTCGATACAATTCAGCGTGTTCCGCTTATTTCCTGCACGCGCGGCCCTCTAATCCGGCCGGAACGCGAAATTTGACAGGGCCAATTCTCGCTCCCTACCATCCCGTGCAATTCGCGACGCTTATTGTTTCACGGATTTTAATACGTTCACTTCGCGGTCGCTTTTATTGCGCTAATGACACGAATATCTGTCGTTCCGATTACGTATTCAACCTGGATATTACTATTTCAATGGAATTCTTGATGAATCACGTGTCAATCGATCGATTCGTTAGGCTCCTTATCAGCATTCTTTAACCCTTTAATGCCTAGTGTAACATACATACAGGAAAAATTGTTTTTGACTGTATAGAAAAAATCAGTAATAAAATGATTAAGAACGAAAGAACGGTCTGGCGTAGCAAACTACAAAAATTAGTTCGAGTTGAATAAATTTTGTGACATTTTGTGACATTTTGTGCTAGAAATTGATTACAGATATGTTTGTTAATTTTTGACTAACAAACTTAGTTTCTATATTGAATTTAAATCAACAAAATGACCGATACTGTTCATTAGAATATTATTTGGTTTGAATATTCAAGCAGAAATTGGAAATTAGAATAGTCTTCTATGATCGAAAATCATCATTAACCAGCATGTCATATATATTAATAATTTTGATTGTCTATCATGAGAAGAACTGTTATTTGATATGCCTTGATATAATAGAGAGCAATTGCGTTAGAAAGACTTTCCCATAACGCGCAAGTTAATTTATATACCGCGATGCTTTATATTCCCTATAAAACGCTTTGCTAATAATATCTTTATCAGTCGTAAAAGTAACGAGCGTTAAGAGCCAAGAAGTTTCATAATTCCGTAATGACTGCATTAAAACGTTTCATTATTACCTGCTCGATAATAATTTTACAAATGGTCGATGTATAATCTGAATATTTATCGAGGCAGCTGTTCGTCTCGCAGCCAGATTGTTGGCCCCCGTGTTAAAATCTCGATGAACTTTCCGAACCACTCGAGACGTCCTTCTCGCCGGTTAAGTGATTAGGAATTGGTAGGAGAACCATCTGAGACAAGGATTTCTGCTAATTAGCCTTTATCGACCATTGGCGAGACTGCGCGAACCATTACGCGTTATTGTGCGAACTTCTCGAGCTTCTATCGCCTCGATAATAGCCGTCGCGATTCATCGGCTTCGGTGTATGAGACAGATAATGGTGCTTGAGCGTGATTTATGAGCTGGCGGCAGTAGCCTGAAATCGTTTCACGTTCTGGCGATAACGTAAATAGAATTAACGATTCGGTAATTGATAATAATGTCCAGGATTTGCCTTTTCCACCCCGTTCGCTCGTTCCGGACAGGAATAAAATTTCGCGCGGCTGGAAAAAAAAAATATATGCAATCTATTTGAGAAATATCGTCCGCGGGGAACATAATCATTTTTGTATTTCATACCGTAAAGTTATTTGACAAATATTTTTGTACGCAATATTAAACGTGAATTCGAGATTTATTTGTGTGCACATGAAACAATGCTTTATTGATCGTTCTCAGTTATTAGTTTAGATGTTTTCGTGCTGGTGTAAATTGATTGTATAATAAATATCAATAATGACAAAATCATTTGATGAAATGAAAATTATATTGTTCTAAATACTAGGAGTATATGTATAAAAATTTTAGTTCTTTCTTATTTAATCTATTCAATTTGTCTTATTTTCCATGACTTTCTTCTGATCAATACTTATATCATTTTATACAACATAAAGAGAATACATTGTACGAGTTATATTATTAGATTTGTATCTCAAAAGAATTTCGGTCCAAATTAATCACACTGTGTTTATAATATTAGAAAAGAAAGATATCAAGAGTGATATCGATCTAACTAGTCTATCATTAAAATTTAATATATATATTGTAGATTTCGACATAAAACTTTCAAAAATGTAAAAGGAGGGAATTTATTTGAATTTGAGAAAGTACACTTTTTAATTTTATTCAATATGATTATAAAATGGATTTTAGATGAACACCTTTAAACTTGAAGGGAAAGTAAGTATTACAGTAAGAGTATCATGGGAATGTGATCGTAAACTCCGAATAATACCGGTAAAGCTCTAAAGTAATGGTACTAAAAAACAGAAGGCTTAAATGAAATAGTATGGACCGTTGTAAAAAGGCAAGCAGACCGAAAACTAATAAAATGCGTGGTACACTGTAACCATGGGAAAAAGATTCACCGTTTCTTTTTGTTAATAAAGCAGAACTTTAGAACCTTATAAGAAATCACGTTTCAAGGGTGCTCACCCGGTTTTTACGATCCTATTGCATTCGTACTCGTAAAAAGACGGTAATGAAAGTCTTAAAAACTGAAGTCCGCGATTTCGAGCGACTCGCGTACGATAGGAGGACGACCGAAAATGATTTCGAAGATTACTTTATATATATTTTTTGTTCATCGGTACGGCCGGGCCGTTCAAAGACAACGCCATAACACTTGAAGCTCGGGCTATCGATCCGTAGACACCCCTTTTTTTTCTGTCAGCGAGCACAATCGCGACGCGTAGGCCGGTTGAAAAACCCGGTGAAAAACGCGACAAAGCTTCGTTTCTCGGTCGACGTTTCGCCGGAGTGTCGTTTGCGCGCGTGCAAAGGCACGAGGAAAAAACGTGGAAAAAACGGTAGGTGGAAAGCGATGGAAAAAGGGTAGGGAAAAATTCGAGGCCGACGGTTGTCCACGGCACGAGCCAGAAATGGATTTGAGATATCAGAGCGGGGCGCTATCTCCGGCCTAGCCTCTTGACTCATCCCAGCTCTCCTCCTGCCTTTCCTTTGCTCTCTGTCTGCCATTTTCAACCTTCTCGTTCGTTCTGCACTGAAAGTCTCGTCCGTTTCCGAATGCAGAGTTTCCTGCTCGCTACGACTCGAGTTCTCCTCCATTGTGTGTCTGACCCACATACGGAGATGCAATCGGACACACGCGCGCAACACAGATAGACGCGTGCGGTGGTGTATCTCGCGTGATCATGGGGTTGCAAATGGATACTAGGTTCCACGTGTTCAGAACCCTTGGGGAACGTTTGAGAGGAATGTTATACACTTGAAAGATTATTTCTGTTCGTTTGTTGCGAGTTTAGTTTACTGTTTGCTCGTTGTACCAAGCATTGCTCTTTGTTAGAGTAATTAGTGGCCAAAGTTATGAATTATTTTAAATATTCCCTGGCTGCTTCGTATTTCTTATTTTCTGCAATTTGTATAATTTTACTAACGATAGTTTAACAATATTATAGTTTGCAGGGTTCCGATAGTAAAAGTCATTGATCAAACCAAATTGTAATCAAGATCTTAGTTTAGGAGATAATTCTGAAAATTGTAGCTAAAAGCAGAATAGAGAAAATGAAAATTATGTTTATTTATAGTAGAGATTTTTCTCCGCGCGAAAGACGCTGTGCATACACGTTGCATCCTCGCGCAGACACGATCGAGGACACGAATCTTATCAAGGATTTAGCTCCATAAATCCATCTTGTTGATCGAGCCGAAGAACAAGCGCTTTTCTCAGATTAATGTCGCCTTATATCGAGTGTAATGCGCTTTTCTCAGTTTAAACCGTAATTTGTGAGAACAAACTACGATCATTCTATTGCGATCCCTTTCCCACAATTACTGCCAATCGATAATGCTAATTGTCGGGCTTTTAAATTATAATTCTGCATTTTAGATCGAGAATTTGTAGAAAGTTGACAAGGGATGGAAATTCATACAGTAACTCAGAGATTAATAATTCTCTTTCAATTCTAGAGTAATAAATTTTGATGGTTTAATCACATTTTGGTAGAATAATTTAAAATTTACATTGTTTAATATTTCCAACTGTTCTTTCCATCAATAAAGGCTGAAAAAAGAATGTATCAAACATTTTTGAAAATATCAAATTATCCTATAATAAAATTTCATAAAAAGTCAGGTATGTCGATTTTATTAAAATGTAGCAAATTTGGCTTTCTCAATTGCCGCAGTTAATATTTGGATTAACCTCAGTTAATAAATGGACGTTCCTTTCGATGAAATTCATCAATTCTAAATATTAAATTACTGATGTCAATTTAGAGGCAAAATTTACATGTGCATTACATTTAGATATTCGTGTCAAATATCGCATTAAATTATCTTACATTTGCAATTTCACCAAATTTTATCACCTGTGATCAACATAGTTGAATAAATATGTTTAAATAATATGTATTGTTACAAATATTTAATTAAGCAACCCAATTTCTCAGTTTTTATATGATGTCACAAATTTTGTTTCTCACTTGTTACACTTATAGCTGCATTAACCCTTTTCCACTCGATTGTCCCCTCTGAGGGAACATGAAAAGAATGCAGGTGATTTTTAAGGGAAATATAACTAATTTATTTTTCTTTTTCTAATTTTCCTTTCAAATATAATTTTGGGTTAAGCAAAGGGTTAATAAATATATTACCCATTCTTATATGAATCTTCTACGAAGTATATAATTTAATTGTGCTCAAATTCAACTTGGTTCGATAAATCCGAGATTCGAACTTGAAGGAGTTCAGTAATATTGCATAGGTACTGCAGGGTCGAGATCTTTTCAACACGATGCTTAACGATCGATTTAATATACAGGAATTAAGAATTAACGTGTCCTGGAATTGCTCGGCCGGTACCTTCTTGTTTGTTTTTCTTCCTTTTCCTTCGAACTATCGCCTCGTCGAGCTCGTTTAATTCCACGCCGCAAAGCGAACTTTGCTTCCGCCCGATCGTTTATCGATGGAGGCCCGGCCCCGGCCTGGAAGCCTTCGGGAAGTTTACCCTTCGCTTCCCTAAGCTCGCTGAAAGGCAATTACGTCATCGAGATTGGTCGATTGGAGGTACGAAGATTGCTTCGTTTTATCGGCGCGGCGACTTCTCGCCGAGAAACTTCGGCTCGCTTTGTAATGTATTGCGTTTACTTATCGTCATCGGATCCCCTCATTTATTCGAACCGCGTCAAGTTTATAATTACCGTGTTGCGGCTGGAGAAGATTTTGATAGAGCTGCTTTTTAGTCAGCTACCGGTCTTCTCTGACGGTGAATATTCATTAATCCTTCACTACCATGGCTCAGAGTTAAAGACATAATATACATCACGTAATAAGACCCTGTGTTTTTTTAAGGTGTCAGTAGAACTGTTTGTTCTATAAACGAAGTTGTATTTAAATCGGCGACGCGCGAGTTCGCAGGGTTCCCTTGTAAGTAGTAGATAACATTATTGGTCAGACCACGGACGGAGGCAAGAGTTCATACTTCTACTTATTTTACTTTCGTTTGTTCATTTATCTAGTTATTTTAAAACTCACTAGACGTGTTTAGGGTTATGTCTATTATTAATTTCAAAAGACAACTGTGTCTCAAAACATTTTGCAAAAAGTTGAGATACGTTTTACTATTTCTTTCAAACGTTAATTAGTCTTACAGTCAAAATTTCTAACGGGATTGAACATATCAAAATAACTGCTGTAGTCGTTCTTAAATGTCAGTCTCGTGTTTTGCATAATAAAGTTATAATTATAATCACAACGATAACAAATTAACATCAGCCCTAATTAACTAGCTGGAATATCAGTGACAACGGCGAAGTAATAAAAAATGTAACAACCGAGTTTCAAAGCCGGCACACACGTTTACGCGCGCGTAGATTGTAATGCAAGCGTAACGCGGACGGGTGTGCATTGCGCGCGGTCATTTATATGAATCGCTAATAATTGTTCGACGGTCCTTTCTCACCTGTAGAACACCGTAGGTCCGGAGGCTTCAGCGGGGGGGTTTTCTCGAATGTGGCCCGCGCCTGCGTGGATGAATAAATAAATTTAATGGCGCTTGTCACGTAGCAAAACGGGATAAATTCCAGGCGTCTGACAGCCATTTAAAACAATGCCGTCGCGAATACACGCCATTTGTAACCCGGTGCTTTTGTTTCACGTTGCTATTCATTCCGGCGCCCCCTTCGCCCGCCGTCAGCCCCCCCCCCCCCAACCTACCCCCTCAACCCCCATTCTATATCCGTCGACACCCACCATCGTCCGACCAACGCCGACCGAACCAACCAGCGAGCGTTTTCTGTCGTCGTTGATAGCGAACGCTCGCTCCGTCCGATTCGTGATTCATTTTTTATCGCGATAAAAACGCAATTAAGGCCCTGCTTCGATAAGGCGCGAATCACGGACCATTGTGCGCTCGTCCTTCGATGACCTTTTACCACCCCGGGGTCGGATTCATTGGCCACGTGGAAACAATCGTGGCGTTATTCGTAAAAAATTGCCACTTCTCCCCTTGTTCCGTTCGTAAGAGGGTGGCAAAAACGAAATAACGAGAAAATCTGTCGGTTGCCAATGGTTTGTAATATATCCGCTATTATCACCGGGCGGCCGAGGTTTAATTGCCCCCCTCCTCGCAAGACTCTTGGCCTCTCATCGATTTTACCATTAACATTTTTGGACGGCGCGCACGAACCGCTCTGGCAATCCTCTTAGCCAACGCCCCCGCCCCCGCCCCGCCCCGCCGGGGTTACGTTATCGCCTGGAAAAGGCGAAACAATTTGTCCACGTTCGTTCTCCTTTTTCCACGGTTCACGACGCTCGACGGATTTAATTGCGAACCCGAAAGAAAATACCCCCGGGTTTTAAGCCGTACCCGTGTAAAATGATTACTCTATCTCGCGTCGGATGTTTTGCTCCGGGTGGGGGGGTCACCCGTATTTATCAGCGTTTCGTCTCCGCGCCGTGGAACTTTGAACTAATTTCTACGGTTCTTTTTCCTTCGAGATCTCTCTCTCTCTCGAGCCGAAGCTGAAGGCGAGAGGGTCGAAGGATTCGCGTCTCCGTAGCTAGGCGAGAGCATTCCTTCTTCGGGGATGAAGGAAACCGACCGAGCGTAGGCACAGGGGCGCGTGGAATGAAATTTATGAAGGTCCTTTATTCCAGCACTTAGGGGGTCGACTTAAGTTTGAGCAATTTATTAATTTCCTCGTGTTTCGGTACGACCTCGGCGACGTGCCACCCCCCCCCCCCTATTCCACCCCCCTTGAGAAAGAGATCACCCTCTCATACCTCCCTTGACGAGAGGCTTTCTTCTCCTTAGCCGGTTAGACTCGTTTTTCTTTTCTGACAGAATCTCATATCGGCCTTGAATTTCTTGCGGCTTCTGAAAGTGACTTCGTGTAGTTTAATCGCCGGAAAGTATATCCCCCCGGAGACATAGGCATTCGGTTAGAAAGCTTGATATTTATTATTAATTGATTCAGCGAACCTCGACGAAAGCGCGATTCAACGTTGAACGCGTTACGGTGGAAAAATATTTCCTGCGAATTCTGTAATTGCACGGCGAAAAAAATGGCCGATTTTCTGTCGTGTCAGCGACGATTACCGGGGAAATTTCAGTGGAAGAATAATTTAAAAATTAACAGAGGAACCGGCGCATTCGATAACGATTAAAATTCCATTGTCAAAAAGTCTTTTCATTAAAAATTCTCGTCAAAACTGCGCGAACGACAAGAAATTTCCAGCTGAAAAATTAAAAACATTATCCTAATTGTGCTTCAGAACCGTTGCAATTAAAATGCGTTCAAAATTAAAATGTGTCACATTTTGAAACGTCGCCTCCTCGTTCGTATATTCTCTAATTAGTTCGTACAATCGAACCCGCTGTTCTGTTAATTTCCCTCGGCAAAAGAACGCTATGCCGCGGCTCTTCGCGCGAAATTATTTCATAAATCGCGTAATTGAAGTTCAGAAAAATTTACTTTTCACGGGACTCAATTAACTTCTCTAACTTTCACGTCTCTTGAAATACATGTTTTACACGAAATTGCTTGCGCCCCGTATTTCACTTATTTCACCTGTTAACTTTACACCTGTCTTTACCTTTCGACGTGTAACTCCGCGAAAACTTAATTCTCGTAATCCCAAAAGTTGTTTATATGGTTAGCTGATTTTGAACATTAATAAAGTTGCACCTATTCAATTCTACTGGTGAGTTTTCTCATTTTCTAGATTTATTTCTAGTAATGAATACTTTGGAACTGATAAATCTTTGCAAGTATGCTTTCTTCGAAATTTGAGGACGAAATTTAATTGGAAAATTTCTCGAGGTAATCCGCATGTAACGAAATCATAAAACTGGTCGAGATCTTAGAATTCACTCGTTTAGAGTACAAAGGTAGAAGATAGCTGACTATCCAAAGTTGTTCCAAAATTTCCAAGTGGTTCTCGTAGTTTAATGAGACTACCTTTACGCGGCGATCTCTGCCAAAAGATCACAGATGTCGAGCAGGAACGGCTCCAAAACCCTTCGAACGTCACTCGTGACGTCTCGGAGACGCGTTCTGGCGCCAGGGCGGTGCTCGATGCCGTAAAAAGCTCGCAGCGCAGTTCGTTTCGAGTGAAATTCGCGATTCCACGGCAAGCGAGGGACGGGAAGAAAGGAAACGGCTCCATAGGGACGGGCGCGGAGAAAGGACGAGAGATGTCGCGGTGGCGCTCGCAGCTCGCAACTCGTATGCTCGGTTGTCGCAGCTTTTGTCTGGCGATGCAAGCATCATTAGCGTCGGCCGTAATGAGCACACTAATCACCAACAGACTGCGTTGCACCGTGGCTTGAGCACCGTGGAAGCTGAAGAAAGAGAGAGAGAGAGAGAGAGAAAAAAAAGAATCGCACCTTGCCCGGAGAAGCTACGGTGGCGGTAAGAGGGAAAAAGCGGAGAGGGCAAGTGGCAGAAGTGCGGGCGAGTACGCGTGCAGAAAATCTAGGGGAAGAGTGGTTTCGCAGATGAAAGGAAGACCAAGGACGTGAGAGGTTGAAACGTATAGACATCCGTCGATTATTGTTGTTGCATTCGAGCCAAGCTCCGAACCGTACAATTAAGCGCATGGATAAAAACGAATGGAAATATGGCCGCGTAAAAACTCTCCGATACGTTAATTTAGACTTCTCAGGTGGATGTGTTCAATGCACTGAAAGATTATCGCATTTACTCAGATCGTATGAAGCATATTCTTAGAAAATTTCAAATCCTGAATCGAAGGAAAGCAATTTTATTTTTTAACTCCAAATACGCGAATTTTTAATGTTCTGTTTCCGTTTGTTGTAACAAGGGCACGATATTCCGGGATTACAATAAATCCCATTGAAAATTAAACAGTACACCGGTTTCAATGCGGGCAGAATTTGGATGATCGTATACTTGACGAGGGTGAAATACAGGCTGTGGGTATCTCGTTTGTTAATATCACGTTTAAAGGGCAACATACTGCGAACACACTCTAATTCGCTGTACTTTATTGCGTAAAATTTAGCACCGTCGGCGTGTACACGGAGAATAACACACTGGATAGCGAGGCACACGTGTTTTGCGCAGATGAAATTTCGGAAACAACTTCTCGCGGTCTTGCCATATTGGCCCGCTGTCAATACGCGGAGCGGGGCTGCTTGATTACAGTAATTATCGTGATACAGATTTACGTATTTGTCATGTCCGTTGCAGGAAATCCGTTGCATTAGTCATGTTGACCAGCAGATTCATTACTACAATAATTACATAAATTCACATTGCGTTACCGCTAATTTGTAATCGCTTATTACCATAATTATCTGTTATGTCGATTCATAATTGCTCTGTGTTGACGGTAATATTGCCGACAGCACGTTTCACTTTTTAACTGATACGAATTAATTTATTAAAACATTTCTATGTGTTTCTTGTTCTGTCTTGCTCGATACAAGTCATGGATAAATTAACACCTTAAGAATAATTCTTTATTTTGATAAAAATTTGATCTGACTCGTTTCTAACTGATATATATAAGTTAAGTCGTTTTCTTTTTATTAATTCTTTCATTGCCTTTGAAGCCTTTAGATTTGCACGATATGCTACGTTACTTTATAGACGTATAATAAATTCTGATTATGATAAGCTGAGACCTTTTTTTATATTCTCGATTACGATCGTTCTCTTAACCATCCAATAGCTCTTGCTTTATTAATTAAAAAATATTTATTATTGTTCCAGATTTTTAATTTGACCTTTTTATTAAAATTTCTAACAGGTAAATTATTTATTTCAATTTTTCATAGTAAAACATCACAATAGTTCATTTGCTTGACCAATGATTAATTATATCGGAGGAATATTGTTTCGTAGACTATAAAGAATGGAATCTTTTTACGTTATCTTGAATAGTAAAATACAATTATTTTCACTTACTCGGTGTACGATTTCCAAGAATAAAATTCTTCTGTAATCGTATCTCAATTACTCTTCGTGATAAATTGCTGGCAAGCTTGAAAAGCGTCTTCTGGTATCAAAAAGCAGCGATGAAGGAAGGGTAAAAACGGTCCGAGAAATTCATTTAGAATTGATTCGAATACAATAGTCAGGCCGTAGGAGGTCGAGTAAAGCGTAAACGATGGCCATTTGCATTCTCAGGTAACGGTTTATCGCGCAAGTATTTGCTCGCTCGTTTTAGGGCGTGCAGGCCATTTCGCGCGGAGTGCCGTACCCGGGGCGCGCAACTCGCGCCGTTTAAAACCCCGTCCGCCTCCTCGTCTCTTATTCCCTCGTTAATTTTGCATCGTGAAATCGTCGTCCCGTCGACGCTGCATATTCGAGAACGCCCGTAAATATTGTTACCCGCTCGCATTCCCGGCATTTTGTGCGCGATAAGTTGTTAACCCGGACTTTTAGCCTGGCAAACAGAGAGTTTGCAATAACGAGGAACGTTTCGCTAGTTACGTTACAATTGTCCCTGACGGTCTTCTTGAGTCATTGAATGTTGCACTTTACAAATCATTAATTCAAGCTACGTGATATTTTTTTAAGAATTATTCCCGTTTCGCACACAGTTACCAGCATTCTTCGACGGCCATGCTCTCGTAACGTCTTCGAGCGTACAATCGCAGGGTATATCGCGAAAGATTCGATTTCGAGAATTCGATAGCGAGCTAATCGACGAGCCACCCGCTAGGAATATGGTGGAATGAGCAAAGGAAGAATCGGCAGGACATTGTGTCAAACAGAATCGGATCGCTAAGTAGGTCAGCCAAAGTAAGGACTGTGCAATCTTCCAAATGGTCGTTCACTTAGCGAGGGCAGGATGGTCCGAGCACTAAAGTCGTATCTGGACCTCGAGAGAATCGGCCACTCGTTCCGCCCGGCCACAGCCGGAAATGGCCTAAACGTCGGGGCATCGAGGAGCATAGGAGCGGAAAGAGCGAAAGGCGGGGCGTGTAACCGGTATAAAAGAAGGGGTTAGAAGGAACCGAAAAGGGGGGGGGGGCGAGAAAGCGTGCAGGAGAGAGAAAGAGAAGGCCTGCATTTAACAGTCCCGTTAAACATTAACTGCCGTTCTGCAGTTTTCCCCTATAACTCCGGGTTAACTTTGATTGCAGTTAACGGCCTCTAGGGATAGTGCCTTTAAAAGAGGAAGGGCGGGGGTATGGAAGAGAAGAGGGTGCAGCGGGTTGATGAAGGTGGTAAGGCCGGGAGCACGTACAAGGGCAAGAGAGAGAGAAATAGCGAGAGAGGGAGCGAGGAAAAGGGCGACGGGGCAGGGGGGAGTTAGGCTACAGGAGGCATCTTATAACTTCTTATAATTACTCAAGACTCGAGGGTTTAACTGCTGTTTAATTTCATTCGGCAATTAACCGGCGCTTTATCGGCGCCCGAAACACCTCGAGCCATCGTCTGAACGGCTATCAAGCGGTATTTTATCGGCCAAAGCCGGCCGAGCTTTCAATGTTGTTGTCGCGTGCAAATCGGAAACGACAGCAGGAATGTGGCGCTCGCGTTGATCGCCAGCCATTTCAATGACGACATTACGTGCCGGGCATGGAATCCATTAATGCCATTAATGAACGCATTGTGCCTTGCGGTTTACGAGTTACGCGACGAGGAGGCACGGCCACCCATCGGAACCGCTATTCCTCGCGCATTAAATGTCGCAAAAGGCGATTCATCTCGATCAAGGGGGGGGGGGAGGGGGGAATGGGGGAACCGTTGAAACGACTCGTCCTGGAATCGCGTTATCGACGCTGCTTTCGTCAGCTCGCGGAACACGTACACTACTGACGAATGCGCTGATTTATAGCGAGCCACTGTTGGGAAAATAAATAAATATCGCGACAAACAAAGAACGAATCGACGTAACTGCTACATTTACTGCGACGTTTATCTCGGTGAAAGGATTTATCAATTGGCACGATTCATGCTCGCACGGCACTGTCCAATCGGCGCGTACTGAGATATTGCATAGAAAAGCTGACCAAAAATCGATGTTTTACATTTTACCAAGATTTCTATTTGCAACTCCATTTGCACCGATTTAATGGTGATGAACGTTTCGAAAGTACATCTTTTTAAATACTTAAAAACGCAGATCGATATAAAAGTATTTATAGAATAGAAAAGTTAAAATTAAAGTTAAAATAATTTTGATCAGTATTTTGATAAAATAAGAGTATTTTTCGACCGATATTAAAATATCTGTCGATATCGCAGTGGAAATTTTCGAAATTTGTCAAAGGTGTCCCCGTTTCGTTTCACGAAGTTCATGAAAAGCGCAGAACCCGGTTCAAATGTTAATTTTCATTCGACAACCCGAATCGTGTTAAATGTTCGATTAACGAGATGACGTACAATTATCCCGATTGAAAATTTTAAGAAATCGAACGTTCACGAACGAGGATCATACTGTAATCGACAATAAATTAAAAGGCAGACAACGAACGTTTGCAGCCAACAGGTAATGAGGCGTATAATGATTTTATCGGGCAATTGTCGGTGTTTCGTGTTGCAATGCCGATTGGACGCGAATAATGGTCCGTCCGCATGAGGCATTCGATCGTTGATTGCCTATTCGACCGTCTGCTCCGGACGCTCGTTGCGTTTGACCGCTTCGACGACGCTTTTTCCTCCTGCTTCCTCCCCCCCCCCCCCCCCCAAACCGCCGCCCTCCGCCGTCCTCAAAAAAGGAGATACAACCATGGAACCAGCGGCCGATTAAACTGGAAGTCTCGATACTAAACGAGCAATTTTACGGTACAAAATAGTGTTTCCTCGACTGTGATAATTCGATAGAATAATCCGATCGTGCGTCCCGTTTCGCTACTATGTGTGACGATGATTCAATGAAATCGACGAACCGGGCTTGTTTCAGCTCTAATTTTTGCTCTTCTCGTTGAATAGCTCCCGCGAATTCAAAATATTTCACGATCGCGATCGGATAGCTTCGATATGTTTCAAAAATTTGTAAAATAATTCAAATTCGTGGGGTGGTTTTTAGAAAATATCAACTTTGGATTTTAATTTCGTTACGTTCTGAATTCAACGCGTGCGGAAACGGAAATCAATAACGACTTCGCTATTCATGAAACGATAATTTCTCAATGGAATATTAAACCAGCGTCAACATCTCTTAATCTCGACGAATTAACTTTTTTAAAATAATTATAGAGCCACCGCTACAGAATAAAGTAACTTTGTTATGATACTTTGAATCGTTGACAGTGGAAATAAAAGGAACGTCGTATTATTTATAATAAACGTTCACGATGAAAATGATTAAAACCCTTTATTAATCCTTTACCTAAGAGAACACGGAAAGGGCAAAAATGATAAATACCCGCAATAGATTATTGGATTTCAGCTTTTGGCTTGTTGTAGGGAAATATCGCTCGTCACTAATGTAATGAATTGCGCGTTGAAACGATTATCCCGATAACAGTTTTCTTCGTAAGATTTATTTGCATCGAGCAATAAAAATGAAAAATAGAAGTAAGTATCTGGGTCGTGGCAATTCCCTTTACACGAGTCTCGTAACCGAGGATATTTTTCACTTATTCGACGAGCGGAGGACGAGAAAAAGGGCCAGTTACCGCTGAAATTCGTCCAAAATTGTGAAATTTCGCTCGTCGCGGTTCTCGTTTCGAACTCGAGTCGAGACCGTGTAACAAGGTCGGGCTCGCGGAACTTCTGTCCCGTCGTTCTCGAAAATAAAATGTCCGTGTTTGTTCGAAATATCGCGCATAAGTTAGTGTAACAAGCCAGAAATCATTATGTGTTCCGATGCGAGGGCGTAGCGGGGACGTGGGTCGACGGGGAGCCCAAACGAGAGGAGGCTGCTCTGCATAGTTGGAACAACGAAACACTCTGCCACTGTTGAATTCGCTTCCGTCGAAATTTGTTTATGCAAATAATTCGCTTGCAACGACAAAGTCGTGCGAAGGTGTATCTCCTGTTTTCTCTTTTCGCGTTGCCATCGTTCATTTGTGTTTCAAATTGGCCGGCCACCGGCGCAGTAATATTCTTCGACTGCGTCCGTCTCTTTTCTTTTGCCGGAAATGAAATTATTCCTTGCATTCCGATGTGACTGAAAACGAACGAAAGAAATAGACAAAAAACGAGCAGAAACGGGCGTGCAAAAAAGAAAGAAGGGGGGAAAAGTGAATGGAAATTGAACTTGAAGGGATTCGAGGGAAGAAAAGGGAACGACAGGTGCTTTCGCGCGAAATTTCTTCGGCTGAATTTATCCTCGAAGAAACGCGCCGCACGCCTTTCGGTGTCGAGCAACAAATGAAACATGTCGACATTAAGGCTACGCGTTTCACCGTCTCGAACCGACAGATTTACACTTCCCGTGAATCACATTACGTTGCGAAATATATTTTCCTAGCTTGAATTAAACTTCGAGCTCGCTTGATGCATCGTTTCGCTGCCATCTGTCGTCTTTCAGGAAATCTTTCTATTATTTGTACCAAAACTGTGCGTTTAGAAATCCTCAATATCGCCAGGTTCAAATTTTTCACTATTCAGAAAAATTTGGAATAATTTCGTTTATTTCTTCAAATTAAAAGACAGTATACCCATAAATTTATAAATTATTCTGTAAAAATCTGTCGTGATTGAATTGATAGAACACAGAATGGATATTCTATTTGCGAAACTGTTATTTTCTCATTTCTGACACACTTCCACCCTCGCATCAAATTTATTCTTACCCTTGAGTATTCCAGTATAATTTCGTATCAACCAAAACAAGTAAAGAACATAATAAAATTTCTTGCTGAAGGCAAATGGAAGCGAATGAACGTTTCACGAGTAATCTCCCATATCTAGGCTGTTTTATATATCCTATATGATTTTCATAAAATTTTCCTATACGTTCGAGCAACGATTTTTCCGGAATTCGTTCTTAATAGAACTGTTTGCCACGAGGCGACGTTTGCGCTCGTTGTCATCGAGCAGGATCGATTTTAAATTCTCGACGCAGAAGGGTTCACACCCCTGGCTCGTGTACAGGGGCGACGGTGGTTCGCAACACCCTCGGGGGAATATTTCAGCGTAGGAAACGGTGTCTAGATTACGAGTTTATCTAAATGGCGCTAGAAACGCGGGAGCAGCGTTAGAATGGAGGCCAGATTATGGAGTGAGCCGGGACCGACTAAGGTATGTTCGTGGGCTGGGGATGTTTATGGTTTCATGACAGGGAAAATCGTGTCCCCGGGATAAAGCTACGGGCAGGAAGAGATCTCTCTATCATCCACGGGCCAGTGTGCCTTTGAACTGAAACGGTCAGAAATGGCGAATGCAACAACTGAATATTGTGAACATAGTAATTTGACGTCAAACATTTGTTGCTTTCTATAATATTACGAAATACATTGGCAAATTTTAGATTATATATCATGTTTCTAAATTAATAGTTCTATAATTTTATGTATTTTATTGTTTTGGTTGTTTAGCTCATTGATTTTGTTTTTTAAGAGAACAAGAACGGAGAAACAACGTACAGTATATTATTCGTTCTCTCTTGTTTTTCGAACCCAACGTTCAGGCGGAAAATTTCATTACATTTTCAATCGTGGTGGCCAAAAAGCGTAATATCGAGTTTCTTCTTCGACGACCAAAGACTCTTTGCGACTGTTTCGTCGAACAGTTTTTAACCATCTCGCAGAAAGGAGTTTTTCTTCTGGCAACGATCACGCTCGATTTAGTAGCGAGCTTAGCTCGCCGAAAAATCGTTTCCTCCGGGGGTATGACGTTGCGAAGGTAGTGCTCGTCGAGCGAAATCGAAGCCACCGTCGAAGATGAGGTTAAAATCTAATAGTCTGGCCCGGTACACTCCTCAGGGGGCGAACGAGGATGGGGTCGCGCCCCTCAAATTACAACCGGATGACGAAATTTTGATTTTCTTGGCCGAGCGCCGACATATCCTGCGTCTATCAGCCCTTCCTCGATTTTACATCCCGACTGAGCCGGGAGGGTCCGATTACCCTCTGTCATAAATTCGTTCGCAACATTCTTGGATCACCGTCTACTATTTCAATCTCTCGAATCCTTTATCCCTTTTAATCTTAAATTTCATGGCGCCGTACTGTCCTTCGTAGTTCTGTTAGAATAAAAATTGTACGGGTAATTGCATTTCCAAAGAGCGATCTCCCTTTTTGAATAATTTGTTTTTGAATATAGACAAGAATGTTTTATCGTGGCACGATGGCGTGTTTGTTTAATTATTGACTCTGCAGAACTGACGTCTTTTCCTTGGTTTTCTCGGTTTTTATCACCCTGTCCCTAAACAAGGACAAACACCAAGCCTCGCGGACGAAAAAACGCGTGCAGGAAAGGGCGCCAAAATTGGAGAAAGTGTCCGCGTGGCTGTCGGGAAAACCAATGAGATAAAGATTAAATAATACAACCTTAAAAAGATAAGGGTGGAAAAAGCTAAAGTGTAATTTTAACAGACGTATACAAGCGTACAGTTCACTGTTTCGGTCAGTTAATATTTAGAGGCAGAAAAGCTGTTGAACTTGTCGGAATCCTCAGTTGCTAATTAAGGGGTAATTTGAAGGATATTTACAGGAACGTGTATCTGATGCGATTCCACACGAAGAGACAGAGCATCCCTTTATGCTGGCGTCCTTTGCATAAGACTAACCCGCAGCTGAATCTTCTTAAGATTAGTTGCCGGCGGGTTAAGTTTCTGCTTGCAAACAAAGCAGTTCCTCGTATTCATCAGCGGCTGGAATGTTCCAGTTCCCAAGCGTAATAACTCTACGGGATGCATATTTATGCAGGCCGGATTATATTATCACTGCTGCACGCTGTAAACAACTCGATAGCACGATTCTCTATTTTTCATTACATTCCGCTGTTCCGTTTCATGGTTTATATCTGTAGATTAATATAAAGCTGTTTCAATGCACCGTTAAAACATGTTAACGAATGTTTAATAATGCACGTATCTTGTTGCTGTAAAAACAAATGTAACATATTCTGGTCGTTTTATATTACTGGCACTATGCATGATTAAAATTATTTTAATGTTAATGCTGTTCCTTCGATTCAGATGCGTATACCGTTGGCAAGTAATAAGAATTATTATTTTATAAGATGTCAAACTTGGTGGGACCAGACGTCTGGTATCTCAGGAACTAATTAAGATATCGCGATGCAATAAATTGCGTTATTATCTGCACACTTCCCTCTATCTTCTGATGTACCTTACATGTAAAATTTTGCATAACTTCTTATTTTTATTACTAGGTTATTCTATACTATTTGAGATATCATAACAGTTTCGTGACGAATGGGTCATAATAGCAAAATAATTAAGTCAGTTAAATTATTTTATAATCAGTCAGTGACGAACCAACTCATCCTGTTCAGTTATTTTTAACTACAAATAAAGAACAGCAAAACAATGGACCGTTCTTGTCGCAGCAGTTGATGCGACGATTAATCAAAACGTTCGATAATTTTGGTTTTTAATTGCGCGCGTACGTCGCGACGCAGGATAACGACTGTCAGCAGTTACACGGAACAATTTAATAACTGTCTTGATCGGGAAAAGCGGCGAGACCGTCAAGCAATTTATCGCTATTGGAGCCCACTTGAAAAACCGGCGATGATAAGCAAGATACGAGGGAGCGGGCAAATTGAATCGGTACAGGCTCGCCCGAACAAATTTCGGCTGGTCCCTTTGTTTGCCGGCAGGTGCGGAATAATGCAATAAAATCCGCTATTATCGGGTAACAACCTGCACGCGTTTTTCCTGTCTCTCGTATTCCCACGTTGCAGAATATAATGACGCGTTCGCGTTGCCCTGATGCATTACGCTTTGCTAAATAAAATGAAAAGGTAACGAACTCTGCGGCGAAATAAATTCTCTGTCTCCGTTGGTCGGTATGTGGGGTGGTGGCGCGAGGACCAAACAGAGGGGATAGGAGGGCTGTAAATCTGCAAAAATTGCATTCGCCCGACGATGGGTGCATCGACGCGAAAGTGATAAGAAACAAGCGGCGATAAGTACACGGCGATATATTTTTGCTCGCTAAATCTAGCGTGATTAATGCGAACCAGGAGTACTGCAAATTACACGGCGAGCTCTATTACCTTCGCTCTTTTATTATTTTCTCTCTTCTTTTTTTCCCTTCCAACAGTTTCCGTGGATCCTTCCCTGTCTTCTTTTTCATACGTTGACCCAGATACGGGGAAGCTCGACGACGAGAAAGCCCGGGAAACCCTGACAAATTAAAGCACACCTAGTCATTAAGTAATAACCTTTCGGTTTGGTCGCGTCGGAGTTGGGATTTCTCTCAGGGTGAATGAGTTGGGAGAGGGAAGGGGGTGGAAAAAAATTTCGTTCCAAGCTGAAGGAAACTTATTCTCGTGAATCCAACGTGGTATTAACGAAATTACCCCAAGAAGGTAATAACCTTAGTTTAACGAAGGTGCATCGCCCGATTTGAACGATTCATCAAAGACCTAAAAGAAAGCATTGCTTTAAAATGAGCTAGATTTTGATTAAAATCGTTCAGGTATTTTGTAGGAAAGAGTATTCTATAATAGAATACTAAATCAAATAAATATCTGTGGATAGAAAGGAGGATAATCTTCTAGTTTTAATGATATAAATGCAGAAATTGCTATTTTTACATATCGTGGTTCTAAAATTTAAATTTAAAAGGTATGATGGTTATAAACTCAGTTCTGGATTTTAGTCTCCTTTCTTTAAATATGAGCGTGTAAAAGGTAAAAGTTCAAAAGTTCAAAACTTAAAAATAACAATGTATCGTATATCGAGTAAGCTTTTGGAAATGCTACATTCCATTTCTTGCGCTAATATCGAAATTCCTCCGGCTCCGTATCCGATAGAAAATTTATTCATACACTGTATCAAATTACAACATCAGAATTCATCGCAGAGATACTACCTTGCCCCGTTCCCGGTTTTTATGCGCTCGATATAAAAAACAAAGCATCGATTCGCTTTCGCGTAACACCGTTATATTACATCGTCATGAAATATCGCTGTAGGCCACAAAGCATCTTTCGAACACGGATCGGCGTGTAATCGGTGTATTGATAACAGCGAACGCGGCGATTCGATGGCAATATAAGCGTCTCCGGCAGCGATCGTTCCGGCTTTCTCAATCAGTCGGTTCGTTCGGTTCGAAATCCAGCCAGCGATTGCATAAATATAGGTTTCGCGTCGGTGTTTTTTTTCATCGGATGGATGGCGTCGGGATGGCGGCGAGAACACAGATTATTCCTCCTCTGTTTATCCACGCTTCATAGTCCCGTGATTTTTCCGCAACGGCGCTTTGTCGCGGCACATCCGGCCGCTTCCGGCGCGCCCGGGCCCGGAAGCAAGATGGCCGCCGCTGCCACGCCGGTGCGGCTACGATGAAATATTAGCGGAAAAGCCGGAACGATGCGAGGGAGAGCAAGACAGAGCGTGAGAAGAGGGAGGGGGGGAGAAGGGAAAAAAGTAAAGAGACAGAGGGCCCCCGGGAAATTTCGGAAAATCCTTTAGCCCGGAGCCAGGCAGCAGTCACGAGGCAACGCCTTATATTCTCACTTTTGCTCGGTTCCTGCCGGAAACGGTCGCCTTCGGTCATAGCCGGCTATATATTCGGCCTGGCGAGCCTCGTGTCCCGACAAGCAGAATGCACGACTACGGGTAAACCCATGAAAACTGTATAAAGAGAGATGTTAATAGTAAACGGAGAACGCAGAAGAAAGAGTAGAAAGTTGTTCCCCTGACAGATAAAGAACCTGTTGAGGGAAAAAGAGTGGCTTCCGTTTGAAATACCGTCGCTTTAAGATTATTTGTTTCGCTCGCTTCTCCCTGTCACATTTTTCGGACGTGCATATTTGTCGTACATTATTGCTCGGAAGTGCTGTCGAGCAGTTTCAATCGCACCTTGGCGATTGTACAGAATTAAATTATTTTGTTTCTTTTTTAGCAAATGAAATTAAAGGTTAATAATGCCCCCTTGACACCAATAAAAAATTATTTAATTATTTATAGGATTTTAAAAAATTTTCAGTCATCTTACACAATTACTTTGTACATTATTTGATTACAAACTAATTGTTTTATAGACACTTCACAGTCTGTTTGTACAGAATCGGGTTAAAGGGTAATAAGCTCATAACGATCCCCTTACAAATGCAGCTAAAGATTAATTTCCATAAATTGTTAAATCAGTTTGTAAAAATTGCCCGGTAAACTGTTTAATTCTAGTTATATCGTTTTATAATTCCCCCACGGGTCCCGGCTATACAGGATCGAGTAGACAGGAAAACGAGAATGCTCGACAACAAGACGTTTTCAGGTCAGGTAACCGGAGGTCACTGGTCCACAGAGTTCATTTATAGTCGAACTTTCGTTCGAAAGGTCGCGGCACTGTTGCGTTCTGAAAAAGACGTGCTTCTTGTATTTTCGTTTAAGCAACGAAACTACTCCATTTTCCTTGGGCCATTCGTATTTTAAACAGCACCGGCCGGTGATCGCGTGAACATTGAATTTCAATTATTCGGAAGAGTTCTCTCTCGATTGTTTCTCAAACCGTTCGAAATCGTAATATATCGAAAGAAATTGTTGTTGGCCCGAGATAATAGTGATCCACCGGATAGAGGGATCGAGCTGGCGCGTTCGCCAAACGCGGCCGGATAAGCCGTGTGGAAATCGGCGCCGCTATCCCAACGTTTATTTAGCTTCGACCTTTTCGTCGATAAATAATTCGGTTGCTTCCACGCTTCTTTCTTTTCCTCCACGATTCCCAGTCTATCCTTCTCTTTCGCCATCGTTTCCATTGTACCTCTTTGTCTTTCTGTTCCGCCCTCTCTTCAACGAATCGAGCTGGCTCACGCGAGCGCTTCTCTTATCAAACGGGTGTCCATTATTCACGCGTTTGCGAAACTCCCTCTGCCTTTACAATGGCTGCCTAACCCGCTGGTGGCTCGTGTTTGCGATCGATCGATCAAGCCTAGCTCGCGCCAGACATCGTATATCTATTGTTTTTCAAAGAATAACTAGGCTGCCGCGTGTGTTCGATCGTGACTCGTCTAAATTTTCTTTTGTCCCTTTCTGTTCCGCTTCTTTGGACCCTTTGTCCCGTCATTAACGAGACCTTATTAAGAGTCACCGAACGGCACGAGCGATTTCAAATGAACGCGTTGGTTCGTTAGTGCTGCCTTCAATTCGGCGCTGCTTGTTATTACACGACCGCCCTGTTCTTTTCTGCCTTCCTGCGTTGATCTTTTCTTTTCTCTCATTCAAGGTGGGCCCACCCTTGTAAACAGTACTGACACGAAGAATAGAGTTTCGGTACTTTATGCGATAATGAACTTCTTTTTCATTCCAATACCGCATTATTAGTCCTGAAACGGGAATTGGGTCAGTTTCGTTCAAAATCGAGCCGTAAATTCTTTTCCCTCTGTTGTTAAACATCGTTTCAATTCAAATTGTTTGATATCCTTCAAACGTCACTGCTTTTCTCAAAAAGGTGGGTACCACGAGTAACTTCATTAACTTAAATTAATTTCATATTTAAAATTTGTTACTCCTTTAGAAGTAAATATTCAAGTGAAAAGTGATTTTGATCAACAATCATTCATTGTGCTAGTTAGAATTTCAAATCGGACAAATCCTGGCGCGCAAATATTTGTATCCCTCGGCTGGTTTGGCCGGTGGTCCGCCTTCGGATATCGAAGGAGGAAACGATATCCACTTATGCTGTTTCGTCGATCGCGTCCCGTAACGAATAGGGGCTAAAAGAGAGGGGCGGACAGAGGTCGATGTAAAACCGCAAACATATCCGCATGCATATCTCTACAGGAATCCTGCCACCGACGTTGGACCAAGGATGAAAAGCAAGCATCGACTCGATTCGCCCTCCACCGACCCAGCTGCTGATTCAATATTCGTTTTTCTGCAGTATAACTTTCCATTTGCATTGCCTCCGCTCCCCCTCGCGCCCTGGCCTACGTCCCTCTATTTCTCTCTGAAGCTTCTCTCGCGTTTTCTTTTTTCAACCCTTCGGTTCGACGTAGACCAGCTTTCTAAGTCAGGGGGGCGGCTCTGGTCCTCGATACACGTCGACATGTGTTGCATAATATTGAAATATTTTGATACCCGCTATAGAAACACCGACGGCGAGCTCTTGCCTCGGATATTGAGAGCTACCGCGTATAAAGTACCTGGGTCGCAGGAAAACACGATCCGCGTGTTGAGGATCTGCCCAACACGAAAACACGAGGGTCAGTCAAATATTAATCGGAATTTTCTTCAAAATTGTTCATTTACAGCCGGTTTTAAATTGTTAATTTATCGGTTCTTCTAAGTTAATTTTATTTTTAATTTTATGCCACATTGGTAAATTATTTTCCAAACGGTGTAATAATTTACGTTTGCATGGTGTTTAGCTGACCCGCTTTATCCACGAAATGGTTGTTTTACTTATGTTTCTTGTTATTAGCGAATTGTGGTGACTCTGTTTTTGATATTATGGCCTCTCGGAGTTGGAATTTAATCTGGTCTGAACGGTAGTCGTACCTACTTCGAAACTGATTATCTTACGGTTTCGCCGGTAGCGCAGCTTCATCAAGAAGCTCGGAACGCGACGACATCGAAGTTTGTTGAAATCAATTCCCAAGTTTCCACACGACTTGGATGTATGAGTATCGATAAGTCTGCCGGATGGAGATCTCTTATGGCCTCGGAATACGTCCTTTCCAATCGGTGTCGTTCTCAAATTGAAGAATATTCAGAATATAATAGAATCTTAAAACTATTAATTATAAATTATTTCTTAAGAATTTTAAATTCAAAAAGAAATACATGCTTAAATATGCTCTGTTACCTTTTTACATTTTTCTACATTAATAATTTCAAAAATTTCAACTACGAGAGCTCTTCGGTTACGAAACAGGGTGTAAAATATCCGCACGCAAACGGTACAGCACGGAAAGCGTAACGAAAGGCACGAGCGTCGAAAATACTTTTTCGTGAGCAGCCATCTCCGCTGGATCAGGACGGAACAGGGGTCGGTCCGCGAACAAGTCTAATTTGCGATTTTGCAATTCCAATTGCCGCAGCAGCTACCCTTAGCCAAATATGCAGATGCGGAGGACGCGACGTCCTTCTTCGTTCCTTTCCCCGCGACATCTCCGCCGTAACCCGAACACGACAAACAGGGATAAATTTCTGTCGGGTCCGGTGAGGTGTCTGGAACGCACGGGAAACGCGTTTCCTCTGCGAATCGCCATCGCGAGCGAAGAAGACGCTACCGCGGGATGGTCCAGTTGGCGTTTCTCGAGTTGGGTCGAAAAGCACCGTCGTAATTTGTACCGTCGAACAAAGGTAGTTGCCGGACGCGCTACGGAAGTACAAGTTGGTCTTTACCAAACCGACGCAGACGGTAACTTTCTGATTCTCTTTTCATGTCCCTTTACTCAAATTCTGTGTCCACGTCTGGATGGACAAACCGTCTCTTCCCTTGTGACTCCGTTTGTGGCTCTGTTAGAGTCGCTATACCGAATCGACTAATCGACTATCTCTCTCTCTCTCGCACTCCCTCAAGTTCACAGCTCGAAATGTTTGCCTGGCCTCTCGACAGACATTTCTAATAATGGAATGGGGATGGACTTGGCTCGTGCTCGGTTTCGACTCGTTACGGGCCATTATTATTGCAGCGCGTGGCGGCGCTGCGGTCTCGTGTTTGTAAATATGCAAGTGGAAGTCGGTATGCATGGGCTATCTGCATGCACTACGTGATCAATATGGCGTGAACATTGCGATCACGTCGCGCGTTCGGGGCGAAGCTGCGACCACCAGAACGAACTGTGGCCCGATCCCGCTCCCGTGTCCACCCTGCCCTCGTATTACTGTAAATTTGATAATCGAAACACCGGCGATACGGTAGTAGATTGTGGTGTTTGACCACGCGCGGAGAACATGTTTTCCGAAAGGTGGTCTGGGTTGTGGTCTTGCTCTGAAAAATGAGGGTCGATTAAGGGTAGACAAGGTGTTTCATGGCAGTTTGACAAAAATCTGTTTTGAAGAAACAAGAAACCTTGAAGAAACAGGACACTTTGGATTATAGTGGAGACGAATCCTTGATAAGTAGAATGTGGATGTTGAGATGTTATTGCCTGAATAAAATATAATTAACATCTAATAATAATACTATAAACATAACAAACTTCAAACGCACTCTTTTCAAATATACCACTATGCTAAGAAGTCCCTTCAAGTACACAGGAAATCAGATAGCAATTCGCCCTGCAGAGAAGCCGGCAAATAAAGGTGACAGTTGCGTCGGTTAGCATCGCGGCGATTAAGGTCTCGTGTCGGTGGCCATGAGCGAATATTATAGGTCGCGAGCCAGATTAAAAGCGCGGCCTGAAATGAAGAACGCGCCGCGCAACGTTGAATTCAGTTAGGATGGTTATAAATTGCGAGAGCCCAGGAACCAAAGTTCCTTGGACAAGGGCGGGGAAAAGTTTTCTGCTGGCGCTCGCGTAACTCGAAACTTGTGCAGCCGGGAAACGGAAAAGAGCTCCCTCGTATATCATTCGGACTCCTCTGCCCTGGTCGACATCGTTCCTTTAGCGAGTTTTTCACTGGTTAAGGTGATGCTCGACCTCGTGCCGGCCTCGATTTTCAACCATTCTGAACGCCCAAAGTCGATCATATCTAAAGCATCTTCGCTCAACAATCCAGGCTATATTCAGAGCTTCCTGGATCGGGGATAGTCGAATAATTTGTAACAAAATTAAAATAAAAACAGAATTGATATTACTATTAAATTAGTAATGCAAGGTGTCCCATTTAACTTGATCAATTCAATTTTTTTATAATTAATCAAATAATTAATAATTAATAATAATTGTGATTGGTCGTCATATATATTATTATTTTTAAAACTATTAAAATCAGCTGCTGAATATTTTACATTTCGCAAAAGATATCTGAACTGGAACGCGGAGCATTACTCGTGCCTGGAAGGTACTTAAATTAGATTGATTAAGCTCCCCAAGTAACCTTGCAATTAGCATTTATATCGTGCCTAGAGAATCGTATCAATCGTACGTGCGATTCTACTTACGCGGAACTATTCGCAAGCCTCGAAATTTATCTTCTGGGATGGCGTATTAATAACAACTGCCGGAACAGTCGCTATGCATCATTTTTGTTCGCATTATTATGAACAGCCTGAACTTCCCATCGTATACATTATAATACATTATGGGAGCGGCGTGCCGGCATTCCTCTCTTGCCAGTTTTTACGCTGTAATCGTGCAGTTAAGGAGATAAATATGATGTCAGTGGCAGCGGCAAACGATATGGTGCACGTGTTAAGAAAAAGTATATCTTTCGGCCTTGCTAAATTACTGTTCGTCCCTAAATCGTAAACGTTGATTGCGAGAAGTATAAATAAAGTTGATGAATGATTACAGTACAAGTTAAGCTGTAATAGTGTAAATGGTACTTTTTTCTTTTAGAAAGAGGAAAATGTGTATCAAATTGAAATTTATATGTAGTAGGTATACAATTGTCTTTTAAATTAAATAAATGATTTATAATTTTAAATTCTTTTCAAACTTTATTGTTCTTACTATTTTTTAATTGTGATTTATTTTAAAATTTCTTCATTCTATTTTCTATCTGAAAGAAAAAATTAAATCATATATCAAACATTGAAGTTTATTCGGTGTTTTCGAAGGGGCCACTCCATTCTGCTTTAATAAATTCTGAATATAAGCTCATCAATCTGCATTAAGATCATTATCAGAATTTTTGTGAGATCGTTCGAAATTTCAATGGCACTCGATCAGAGCGGCAGCGGAGATTTAAAGAAAAGTAATGGAAATTGTTTACCCAATCTGTACGCATCGTCAATCACCGCGAAGATATCTTTGAAAGCGACAGAAAGAATTAATGTTCAAGAAAACGCCCGACTAACGCGACAATATTTTCTCGCCATCTTCTTGGCATGACTTTCGAAGCCGTCGGCCGTAGCCGGGCGCGCGATTATCCTCCTCTCTCGCGAACGGTGACGCGTTTATCCTCGACTAAAATGCATCCGAAGGTAGTCGCCGTAAAATTACCGCCGGCAAATTCATTCGCGCCACCCTCGAGAAGACTGCAGGAAGGGATTCGAAGGATCGGGAAAGATGAAGCGAGGCGAGACGAGACGAGAGAGTGGGTTGAACGATGGAGATGGAGCCCGAAGGATTATCAGGGACCGGTCCTTTCTTCTGCCTTCGTTGCATTAAAGTCGTTTGCTAATTGGATCGGTCCCGCGTCTTTTCCTCTCATTTTTCGCCCAGATTCTGTCTCGTCGAGCGTCCTGGTTGGGTGTCGTCGGTTCGATGTCGATGAGAAACGAGACAAAGTTTTCGCCCCAGAGACGATGCAACGTTGTTCGAAGAAAAATACGATCTATAATCGACGATGGCAACGAGGCAACTACACGATTGCCGTACAACGTCGTCGTGTACTGTACTCTAATCGGGTTTAGTTTATCTCACAACGACACGCGCTATACAAGTGTCAGGTATGTACGTCTATCCGACGGATCGTCTTCTCTCTCTGCCTTACCGGGCTGTTCGACCCATCTTAGCTCATCATCTTCTGGAACCAGTTGGCTGGGTAGCTAGAGCTCCCGTCGCTCTCTAGGTAGCTAACTCATAACTACGTCACATCCTGCAGGTAATTGAAAACGTTATCTCGCACCCGGGAGTCTTCATCCTTTCCTAGCGGCGGGTCTGCCATCTCCATCCCATCCTCATTGCTTCCATAGCTTAAGGCTACCCTCTCTTACCCCCAGATTCTCTCCCTATCCAGTGCGTCCTTTCACCGGTCTAGAACGGCCTGGTAATTAACACCCTCGCTCGGGGTGTCCGGATAACTGTTAGAAAACTCGGGAAACTTGCGATAACGCGTGGCCCCCGCCCTCCCCCGCCGCTTCTTATATTTCTAGAACGGAAACATGTACTCGCACGATCGCGCTTGCCCCTCTTCCGTTCGCCCCGTTCATTTTTCGCGTTCGTGTTTTATCCTGTCGTCGTGATCCTTTTCTTTTCGTCGACCTTTGCCACTATTTCTTGGCAGTCATGTTGGATAGCCGATGGAGAGCATGTAACCACAGCTCGTATACGAAGGAAAATAGATCCGAGCGCGGGCTCGAAGCGGTGCCTGTTCACCCTGCATGTTCTGTGGAAGGAAACTGGAGGGAAAGAGACGGCCGGGGAAGAAAAGCGACAGACTGTTGCCTATAGCGTACAGACTAGAATGAGAATCTGGTTGAACTTGCTTGTAGCGCCGGAGAATGAAGTTCATTGTATGGACCATACTGCTGTCGGTACGTACTACAGCAATCTGGCCTGGGGAACTGGGTAAGCTGCACCAGATTCACATGATTTTTGCGTTAAAGTTGATCTAACTTGCCGAGACTGCCGTTAATGAAAGAGAATTAATGATAATTGAAATATATCATTCTTTAATTCAATTTATTTTGTACGAACAACTATCCGTTAATCCTTAATTAGACAAAGCAAAGCAGATAAATTGGTGCGTTTAGTTTATACAATTTGATTTATTCAGAATATAACCCAATAAATATATTTTGATAGGATATTAAGTATTTATAATAATTTACCGTAGAATTAACCCGTTAAGTAAACGACAAAATACGATTGTATCACTTTACAAATTGAGTTCTGTGTTTGCTATTTTGTGTAAGCACAATGTTCGTGTTATCTACTTCAAATTTAATTTAAATTCCTATTTCAATTATTTATGTAATTACTTTAAACTCCTGGGAACGACCGTTGGTAACCCCATGTGCTAAATGGTTTATTTTGTACCACGATGCATCTTTTAGACGCCTTTAGTAACTAGGTTTAATAATTTCTCTCCAACAGTATATATTTGTCAATTGCAAATAGAAATGTAAATACATTCTACTACTAATCGTTTGATCTTTGGAATATAATTACTTTTAAAGAATATAAGACTAAAGTTCAAAGTTTCATTGAAATTATAATTTATCTCGAATTGAATAAAAATCAGTATTTTCGGGGGAGAATTTCTAACCGATTTTCCGTCGTTTATCCACCCCTTTCCGAGCATAGCTACAAATATCCAGCTCTCTGTTTACGACATGATATACAAGACGGTGTTGTGATTCCCCTAACGCGAACTCGGTAGGAATATTCAAATAGGATGCTTCCCCGATAGCCGAAAGCAGACGGGAATGCTTTAAGTTTCGAGACGATAACGCGTGTACGTGCTTCTGGCATAGAAGAATGCCCGGCGTTGAATCGGCGGAATGCCGTACGCAATTATCATAAAATATATATAAAATAAGTTTCGCGGGGAGCATTAGGTCAGGATCCTTGCGTACGCGGCGGTACTTCTTCATTGGTGAAACCGAGTGGAAAGGAGAGAAGGATGACACGTAAGGGATCGATTTTCCTCCCGTCTACTTCTGTCCTGGACAGTGATTAATGGGGGGCACCTTTCAGCAAACTCTCGAACCGTAGTACCCTTCTCCTTTCTTACATGGCGTCTGATGTCGTTCCATTAATTAACGAAGAATTAGAATCGTCCTCGTTCCGGAGGGAGGCAATAAGCCAAAGAAGTGTAGCTTTGGGAGAAAGCTGGAATCTCCGTCTTGTAGTGAATTACAGGCACAAAAGAATGGCACGGATGAATTTCTTTGTTGCCTGGAAAAATTAAGCTTCTACAAAAAAACCAGCTGCCTCTAACAAATACCGTAGCTAGTAAAGTGTTCTTAATATTATCAAAACAATTTGTACCTTGCCTTTCTTCGTCGACGTTGGCTAAACAATTAATATTTCACTATTTCTAATTATTTCCTACAAATGTCTTGAATCTTTTAATATCACCCTTGTATAAATATCGTGCATAACAATTTCTTCGATATTTAATTGCTCCTATTTTCAACTTTTGTCCCACTTTCGATACATCATTCATCCAGTTCACCGTACTTTATCGCTCGATGTATTATTTTCGAGCATTTCAGGGATGCTAATTGAGGCGATTAAATTTACACCAGGCGCCGGTTTCAGCTGGAGGGAATCCTGTCCCACATCGCTTACCCTGCCAGCCGCGGACCCGTACCGTATCTAAACAATATCGAACATGCTCCAGCGGCGTTACGTCTGTCCTGATTCGGCTTAAATCGAATCGATCCTGATGTTTGTCGACGTCCAAGGGACACAGGATGATAATTCATGTCACGGCTTCTTAGCTGTTCGATGTCTCAGCGGTTTCGTCGCTTGGATATGAATACCCCTCTCGCGCGGCCGGGTATGTAGGTAAGGGGTGGCGAAGAAAGACAGACAGAAATGACAGACCGGAAGCCTACGGGGGTCCATCGTACACACCATTCATCAAAAGTGTCCAGGACCGACCTCATCTTCTCGTTTTCCATCGCGCTCAATCCGTCTAGTAGTAGTCGGTTCGGCTGATATACTCGAGCCCTCTTCGTCACCTCCTTCGGCGTCACCTTTGCCTAGCACCTCTCCGAAATGCCATTCCCATTGATTAATCGAAGCGAGGCATGTCAGGACTTGGCAACACCCTCCATTTCCTCCCTTAACCGCCACCACTAATACAAGCTGCTCGACCGCCCAACGACGACGGACTTGCTAGCACCCATCACCGTTGCTTGTCACACCATCAATGTCAATAGAGGCCCTGGAGCCGTGATTCGCTCGTGTACACATCAAGCCCAGACAGCTGGCAGATACATTGGCTATCCCAAAGGAGCTGACACTAGTCGCTCAATTCATTTCGCGAGTCGAGCAATTAATTTTTCAGAAGTAGCGTTAAACGATATCGATTTCATCTTGTTTCGTCAGGTTTGAATAATTTGGGGTTCGTTCGAAGTCTGGAATTGCACTTAAGGATATTTTTAACCCTCGAAATTTAACGAAAAGATAATCTTCGAATTGTTTTAGCAGATTTAGCAAAGAAATTTAACCAGGAATATAACGCACGTTTCTTTTAGGTGAAAAGAAATGTCGAACTAGCATAATATCTAAGGTTGATTTGGTACACAGCCTGTAGGTATCATAGATGTTCCAATAGCGGGGGTGGCGCGACCGGAGCCAAAGGGAAAGAAGAAATATTGGTGGAAAAATAAAATTTACTGCCGATCCTGGTAACGGGGCGGTGTACAATGCCTTAATGCAGGCGCGTTATACCCGCCGCTGGCAGCAACGCGTGTTGGATTTACTGTAAACCACGGATTATAGGCGATGCTGGAACACAGCCCGACCAAGAACCGAAACGTGCGTTAATCACGGCCACGTTCCTAGGTGGCTATGAAACGCGGCTGCCAGATCGCGTAAATTTCATACCCGTTCAACGACGTCCTTTTCCGGACTACGCTTTCTTACCCTCTATATTCTGTCGACGTCCAAACCACGAAATTTCATGCAAAACCAATATTCAACATAGCGTTGTTACCGCGTGACGTGAAAGAATATTGAACACGTTCTGCTAGGTACGTCAAACATGTAATGATACTAATTCTTTTCTTTTACAAATAGGATATTACGTTATTTAGACGAAAATATTCAGTCCCTTTCAAAATATGATCTGTCAGTTTTGATACTGAAGCCAGGGATGAAAATTCTGTCTTATTACCTTCTTGTCGCATCTTATATTAATTTTGTATAATATATATTATAGGAAATTATCCAAGAGGAAATAATTTATAGTTTCCTTTATATAATATACCGAAAAACTATTAGAATATTTGACTAGTAACAAACTGAGTTTGGATAAATGAGTTTTATTTATGAAATTCAGTGTCTTTTTTTATAATTCACTCTGTTTGAGTAATTAAAAAGGTATTTATTAATATTTATTCCTATAATAAAATTTCAGTATTGGATTGAATGTTAATCAATAATCACTGGTATTAAAACACAATTGTAACAATACGTGTAATTAAAATGAAAACATGCAACTCTGTAATAAACTGCAATCTGTATGTGATTCGAGGTTTCAAAATGACGAAAAAAGGCAAGCAATGTCAGTTTAAAAATAGAAAAGACTATTGCGAGCAAATAGATGGAATCGTAACTAGCAACAGTGTTTCTATGAGTCGTGACGCGCATGGAAATACAATTTGACTATATACCAAGTGCACAAAAGCCCGTAGAATCAGAAAAAAGAATAAAAGGAAAAAGAAAGAAGATGGGTACCCTCGTTTGTATTGTTCCATGGTGGTCGGGCACGATCGTGGCGTCGTGGAGAATGCCAAACGAAGCTCACGAGGGTCGTTCGGCACATTTGCCAACGGAACGACGACAGGAATATCCTGCTAGCATCAGCTCGAAGGAACTTGTATCACGAGCTGACCAACAATGCGACGCGGCGCGCGAGGCGGCAAGTAAAGCGGCGTACACGGAGGGTTGGCCTGCATAATGATTGAATTCCGCCGCGACGCCTTCAGCGTATTTACCGGATGCATGGAATTTCAGTATGGCGTAAAGGAATCTGCTGCCGCGGGGGACAGTTTCGTTTCAGGGTCTTCCATGGAGCCGCAGCCTCCTCGGCTCCACGCTCGAAGGACGCCTTTTACGCTCGAGATTACGAGCGACCTTGCCGGGGATGTGCTGGTCAAGCTCGCTTTGCCTGTTGTTTGCATTCTTTTCGCGTTTTATTTTTTTTTTTCGACGACGAAGGACAGTTACACGTGCCGCCTCGCCTGGGCCACCGATTCGGTTCACGTAGCCGGCTTAAATTTTTTCCAAAATGCCATGCATACGAAGCGGCTTCCCGACGGCGTTTCAAATTGGGGGAGGCGTTCGATGGAAACGCTGGAATTGGAATCGAGAAATGCTTTTTGTGAGCTTTGATGCCCTGATAGTGGAGGGCGATTGGAGATATTGGTACTTCTTTAGAATATTATTAGCTTTGATGCTTCGTGAGATTAGGCAGAAACTTACCCATAGATTTATACATTACTAACTTGTAATATTAATTGTGTATATAAAATTAAAAAGCATTAATCTTTAATCATATTTAGTCTAAATTATACTAGAATTTTTTTCTTAATTTTATTTAAGTTGCATTTTGTGAACTCCTAATTATTGATACGTTTAGGTTTAATTTGTTACGAATGTTAGTATTTTTATTGATACTGTGCTTGTACTAACAAAGATTATAACTTTCTTAAACTAAACGTGGAATAATCTGTTATTAGCGGGATATTATTACCTAGTTCTCTATTTTCAAATATCACGTTATATCAAAATTACATTGTCCCGAAGACACACGTTCGTATTCATGTTTCCAAAATTCAAATTCGAGCTCATGTTTTTAAAACACCTTCTAAAATTGCCAACATAACGGCTGAATCAGTTCTTCTCAAAATTTTACAAGCAGAAATTGCATTTATTTACATGTTTCTAAAAAACTATACAACGTATACCTATATCCTCCAACAAAGTAAAAAAGGGGCAAAAAATTTATGAACGTTTACCATGTTTTATCTATTTTATATACACATATAATCGATTTCATCCTACATTTCCTTGTCCCGTTTTTCCATTTGTACAAACAACAATTATTTGCTCAGGATCATCTCGTCGTACATTTGATCTGTACCATACATCCTTCTCGTCCATATAAATATTAATATTACGATTCGAAAATCAATACACTTCGTTCGTTACAATCCTTGATGGAAAAATATGCTAGTTAAAAAATCTGTTAGATTGACCAATTGTTTCTGCAGTTAAAGCATTAAATCATGCTTTAAGTTGGTAATGGTTTCGGCATTAAGTTCCCATGAGCGTTTCCACGAATATCCTCTGGAAAATTGAATTTTATGTCCTGAAAATCCCAGCGGAATACCGAAGGGTGCGAACGATGTCGGCGAGGCATTATCATCGATCTTCGCGATAGACCGTTTAAGTAATCCAAATGACGGGGCGCGTTCTTCGATTGCCGTTTCCCTTGCAACGTCCCGGCCGATTCTCCGCTTTACAACTCCCGCATTATTCAGTCAGTGTCGAGTTTCGGCTTTCGCGCCGCATATAGCAGGCTTAGACATCACTTTGCGGAATTAGATGGTAGCAAGTGGCCGTAACACGGTCGTCCTTTCAGCAGTCGGATTTTAGAATCGGTGACTGCACTTCAAAAGTGTTTTCTATCCCCTTAAAGACTCGCATCCATCCGATTCTCTCTTTTATCGCATTATCTTCTTTCCCCTCCCAGCTCGAACATCGTCATTTTTCTCTCTCTATCTGCCGGATCACAGGTTTATCGCGAATAATCTTCGTGCGAGACGCGCGTAAAGTCGATATTCCCCCGGAAAACAGGTGCCTTCGCCCGCGACTCCGACCGTCCACGGGGTACCCTCCGCCGAGCGGAAAATCAGCTGGTAATCTTTGTCGTGTTTCTTTCTCGCCCACGCCATCGTTGATGGTATCGTTAATTCCGCGCGAAACACGCAACGATGACACGCTTAAACTATTCTCCCGTTGCCGGCCATCCAAGCTTTCCACGCGATCGTGATTTCACTTCCGACGAACAAGGAAATCGCGTGATTGCGTGCGTGTATTTGTGTGTGCGTGTGTGTGTGTGTGTTGCATCATCTGAAAAACAGGGTAAACCTCGTGAAGGGGAACAAAAGGTAAAAACGTCGTGGCACGCGTATCGAGTTTACCCCTCGGGGAAACGTTTTCATCCCCATGGTGGGTCTTCTTTGACGTAACGACGTGTTTCGAACGAAGGGAGACGAATAACGTACACGTTAGAGCCGAATGCATGTTCTTGGTCGTTAAATGTTGTTCTTGATCAAATATCCTGAAAATATTTGCGATCAGGATCCGATGAATTTCAGTATTTAATACATTTTTGTATTTTCAATGTTCGTTCAATATTTGAATACCTTGATTCGTCTATTATACAGTTCTTTGATGTTTATTGAATAAAACAGAGATTGATTTTATATTAACAATTTTGGTAACCGATGCAAGTACAGTTTAACTTCCTCGTGGAAAAGTTAAGATGTACCAAGGTGTCGAGAATAATTGACCATCGCGTTAACAGGTCTTTCGCCGAAGAAATCAACAGGGAGAAAAATCGCGACGCGTGGTCGAGGGTAATTTCTTTCGTTCCTTTCGTGTCAACGTGTACAAAAATATTCCCATTATCCCGCTGATGATCTTCGCGATTGAATTGCCCGTTCCTTTTTGTACTCCCGTTTCGTACACTTCATTCTCCCAATCTTCGTCTTACGATCTAGCCGAACGATCAGCTCGGCCACCATCCGGTCTCTCCCTCATTAGATTTCCACTAAAGCGTTTCGCATCGGCGAACAGGAAAGAAATGGCGAGAAATAAGAACGTCCAAGCCGCATCCCTATCCACCTAGTCGCAAAGATCCCGCTCTCTGTAAGCTCGCCACTACAATTACACGAAGCTTTTGGCTTCCGCTTGGATAGCCCTTCTAGGTGCTTCTTCTCGGTTGACCCGGCAACAACAGTGACAACGTGAACGAAGTCAACGACTACGCGCCCTTAGAGGGACGGCTTGTTAGCCGAGGCAACCGCGAGATCCGCGTATTTCTAGGCGTCTTATTTAATTAGACACCTTTCGACGGCATTGTTAGGCATCGTCGAGGCGACTCACTGGTACTCATCCATTCCCGATGCGACCTGTACGTGTTCAAGTTGGCCGCTGGCCAATGAGCTAACCGAGATTAAGCCTAGAAAATCTGGCTGGAAAATGTTACTACGTATTTGGGTAAAATGTTTCGGTATCATATTATTTTTGATACACCGGGTCCAAGAGGACGAAGTACTTTTTAGGCTGAATTATAGAAAAGGTAGTTTGCAGTTGGGGTGCACCTCTGGATTCCAGAGCCAAGTCATTTTACGTGTTTTTCTTCTTTTGATAGCAAACATTATTTTATAAAGAATGAAATAAGAAGGTTCATAATTTCTAGGATACATAGTACTGTACATTAGCCCTTTGGATATGATTATGTCTAGATTTCTTTTCGAATGAAACTTTAAAAATTTAAATGCCTCAATTTGGGAGAAAAGAGTTACAAATACTTTCATTAATTTGCAATGTTCTAATATAAATAAGACCTTAATCTCACATTTTAAAATATTTTAGAAGATTGCATATGGTGCTCCGGAGGCACCACTCGAGTGCAAAGGGTTAGAAACGTTTCAAACGTATCAACCTTCTCGTTAAGTTTTCACAAAAGCATTCTACATCGATGGTTGGAAAAGAAAAGATGAAAACTGAAAATGTTTCAAGTCTTATTCGTACTCTCGTCCCCATTGTAAGATTGCCACTACAATTACTCGAATCTCGTAGCTCTCGTTTGGACAGAGTGGATGCAACTCGGGAAATAAATTGGAATTACATCTTATTTCTAATCGCGACTACAAAAATACGAACTCTTTATCTTCGTATAACTGTTTCTTTTAAGAATGTCTTTTAAATCAATGCCGCTGTAATCGTTCTTGAGCGAACGAGACTTCGTCATCGTTTTTTCTTCTTCTTTTTTTCGTCCTCCATCGTTGGAAGCGAATCGTAGTTTCAAGTACAAGGAGACCCTTGACCCCAGAAGTCTCGATTCGAATCCCATAATCCAGGTCTTGCTTGAAATCCGGGCTTCCAGAAATGTGATATACACGCGCTTCGTGCTATTGGTGTTCGAGCACTTTCTCAAGTGGAAACGGCGAAGTCAATTTTGAAGTCGTCTAATGAAGAGTTCCAGCAACGAACACTCGTTACTTGTTCCCGTTTGTGCTATTCAGAACTTCAACTTCGACGACGGTCCCTTTGGTGAACTCGAGAAATGAAAATTTAAAATCAAAACGCAGCAAATAAACCAAGACGTAAATTTTATGATACTTAGAATAATCGTTGACGATTGTCGTCTGATTGATGCGAGGAACATTTTCTATAAAAACGTTCGGTCCATTTTCTGATACATAAGAAAAGGTTGATTTTAATGAAGAATCGAAGCCGATACCGTTAATGATGTAGCTGGGTTTGCCGGTGTGCCGAATGCTAGAAAATCGCTTTCACCTCCCTGCTCGAGTTTCCCCTGGTTATCCCTTCCGCCTCATTTATTCCAGCTTTTTCCCAAGAGAGAGACTTACTCACGGCTAAACCCTCGGAAGCTTCGCAACGGAAGCATGCACGCGCATATCATTCATTAGGATCACACACTAAGCCGCCGGTGGGAGCATAGGGTGCACGGGGTGCCACTTGACGCGTCACAGTAACGAAGTAGTGACGCGCATGCCATGGCACTTAATTAATTCTGATTAACCCGTAATCACGTAGTCGTTTCGCGGCGCTGCAGGCTCCCCGTCCAATTTGTGTCGTTGGCTATTAATTCTCGACCCTTGCCCGACGCGCCCCACCTCCAAGAACTCCCTGGGTCCGTGATATTTTAGGACACTTTGTGGCACCGCGATATCCATCGAATGCCGTCCCACGTGTCGTACCCTCGAAGGTCGCTTACTTAACGAGCCAACCTGCGAATGCGCCGTCGACGATATCGGACCTACACTTTCGTCGGGTAAAAATATCTCGACGCGCATCTAATTCGCAGCCTCGCTAATGGAAAATGGATATTTTGCGGCGAAGAATAGTGGCTGAGAACATTTATTTATTCGCCGAAACTTTTAATTCAACCCTCGAGTGAACTATCGAGAGCGCTGCGGTTCTACAAAACTTTAAATCAATAATTTTTAATGTTTTCTTACACTTATAAAACAATTATTATTTTAGCAAAATTGTACTACACATTAGACTGAAATTGAATGGGTAAACTTATTCTAAAGAAATTCGTATTTCTTACCATTATCGCTGTCTAATTAAAATCTTTTAATCAATATTGTAACCTAATTTAAAAATAAGATTTCTTGAATATTGTTTAATATTGCAATTTAATCAATCGACGACTTACCGCTCAGGTATTCGTGACATTGTAAAGTTTACAATAACTTTGGAGGGAAATAAAAGTAACAAATGCATTTCCACTGTAAGGGGAGTTTGAAGACCGTCGAAGTAAAGTAAAGTAAGACTTTGCTCCGGTAAGAATCGCTTGAGTTGGCTCGAATTCGGTATCGAAGAAGCATTTTATTCTGTGTTCAATCTTGAGGGACTCGTTAGTCGAGGGCTCGCTCGTTAAAGTCACACGACAAACTTTTACAAGAGGTCGAAAAATAACGGTAATTCATTCCAGTCCGATAATTGATAACGTTAGATTCTGCCGGGGAGAAAGAAGAAACAGCCGAAGAAGTTTCTTCATTATTAATTTATAACTTTAGCTTTATTGGTTCGCTAAAGTAAAGGAGAAACTTCAGGAAATTAAAACCGAAGCCCGAACCACATTTTTTCCGCTACAAAGCTCGGGGTCTCGGTGGTGAATTTTTTCGGAAACAAAGGAGAAAAAGGAGCGGAGCGTAACAACGAAAGGAGTCTGTGTACAATTTCAAATTTGCTAGTTAAATTAGTTTTAACGAAGTCACTTCTATTGTCGTCATTCTTGCCCTTAGTGTTTCTGTTCTTTTATTTATTTTTGTTTTCTCCCATTAAATTCACGTGCCAGAAATTTTCATGTGTCGCGAACCGTTTATTATCGCGGATAAACTTTATTGAATACGACTTTGCGCGACCGATTTGAATTTTATCCCGATAACGAAACCGGTGAATGGCGAAAAAAAGAAGCCGAAACGTAGAAGCGTTCATGCATATTGATACAGTTTTTTGAACCGATCTTGAGTCTCCATTCACGATTCATTTCCAATGTTTCCGCTTTGAATGTAAACAGAAAACGTCGAACGAATTTCACGGTATCCATCTTTTGTATCCCGACCCGCGCCATCTCGTTTGCATTAGCGTCGTAATAAAACGTTCTCGTGTATTCTTTCATTTTTATCAACCATTTCTTTCCTTTTTTTTTTTTTTCGCTCACAACGACAACTCACGGTGCATCCAGAGCGTTATAATTAAATTTCAAGCGGTATGCACTTCCCAAGAGGTCGATATCATTGCAGCATAAGCGTGCACGACGAACGAAAATATCCAATAATTGCATCTAGAAACAGTGTGTTTACGTGCAGAAGGGGGTACCTGAAAGTTTAATCAAAATTTTTACGAGGCATCGGGGCGAACAAAATAATTAATGAGTCGCTGTAGCTGGTTAAGGAAAGGAGATTGATATCGGATAAAATTTCTGCCAAGTAAATAATTACAAAATCCTGACAATAAATTCATTTCGATCGATCAATTTCATTATCTATTAATATTTAATTTCTTATAAGGGACAACGGTAAAGACTGTATTTATTAAGTTAAAGTTTATTATTTGTGTACTCGTTTAAATATTACAGATTATCTAAAAATTATTTAATTTACTTCGAAATACTTTTGAGATATTAAATTTATGAAGAAGAGGAGATGTTTCGTCGCGAACAAATAGGGGAAGAAATTTAACCAGCCAATCCGAGGAATTTTGCGACCGAACGAGATTTCGAGCAGGTATCGCATCGATCTTCATCAGAAACATGGCCGCAATAATCGAGCCACGAGTTTATCAAGTTTCAAAGTACAGAAGCAGAGAATCAGTGCCAGTGGCACTTGGCTTGGGCTGAGTGCACGTTTCTCGCGCCAGCTGCTGCATTTCACATTCCGTGCAACTTAAAATTGGATCGCCTTAACCGGCCGAAATAGCTTATCGAAATAGCTTCCCAAAAGCAACCGGCGTAATTACCAGCCACGACGACGAGGACGGGGACGACGACGACGACGACGATTGTAACTTGCTTCGTTGCCGGCTGATTCCGTTGTGCAAATAGTTATTTCGTTGAATCCGCTTGAACCGCGGTCTCGTTGTAAACACGGCAATTTTAAGCGGCCCAATATTAAAGCTTTAAAGAGACGATAAAATTCCACGGGAAATAGAGAGGAACGCTTAGTCTGGGCCAAGGTACCGTGTAAAACTCCATAAACGACGTGCAACGAGCCCGATAAGATTGTTTTTATGAACAACGCTGGAGGTGGCTCGGTTGAAACGTTAAACCAGACGAGATTTGCTTAAATGTTTCGAAGAATTGCGATGGAATTTTATGACGTAAATAACGAAATTTCTCATTTTAAAATTCATAGGATGCACCAGGATCGGAATTAATGTTCACAAACTGTATACTTTTATGGAAGGAACTGAAACATTATTATAGAAAATTTTCTCAACGTTTCTCTATAATTAATTGCAGAAATTGTTTCTTCTTCTCAATATTTGAACAGACATTGTATAAAGCAAAATTCTGTTCTCAATCATTTTATTTAAATGGACACACACGCGCGAAACTTTATACAATTGCGATCGGTTTGCCGGCCTTTCTCGAATCAGTTCCAGATGACTCGATTTCATTCGCGTTATCCATAAAGCTAAACCGTTTCCCTGAACGGGAAAAGCAACCCTCTAGCCGTATAAATTGTCGGTGATTCCTCGATCGATACGTGTAATCAGCCTTTCCGTCCCATCGGTCGTGATGAAAGCTGTTCGTGAAAATAATAAAAACGAACGACTTCCTGATCGGTCACGTTTTATTCTCCGATAATTACGCTTTTTAATACCCGCACTACACGGGCAACGTTAGTCGAGTGGGTGGGAACAACGAGACTCGGCAAAATTTTTAATTCGTTACGTCAATGGTAACGTTCTTCATCCTGTGGCAGTAATTAAAGAGAAATGTTGTCATTGATGAATTTTAATGGCAGGATAAAGTGCCCAATTGTACGCACTTTATCTGCATTTTTCTATAATGTGATTTGATAACCACTTTGAAATTATTTTCTATGAAAATATGATTTATACAGAAATAGTATTAAACATTAATAATTGGCATATTTCTCTTCTCATAATAGTATAAAATTTGCAAACTGAAAATAAAGTAAAATGAAAAATTAAATTGAAATTGTCAGTGACATGTTCAAAGGTTGACGTTTTCCTCGAATATAATTCCGAAAGACACACTACAAAAGAGAGCTAGAAACAAAACAGACACTGGCGATCGTATAGGGAAGCTGATAGGTAAAAACGTATCGACGATGCTTCCGGTTGTAGCTGCAGGACAGTGTCGAGAATTCCCAGGGGGGACAAGTGACGCTCACTCGATCTGACCCCGTGTGGTTGTTAGCGAAATTAGTTCGGTCTATACTGTTGACATAAATTACAAGTAACACGGCCGGATGCATATTCATGCACGTGCAAATAAAATAGCCTCATGCGCCATCCTAGTTACGGATACACCCCTCTAAGCTTTTTTGCGTATGCTGCCATTCATTGATTTTTATAAGCTCAAGCATCCTCCGTGGCCTAAAATTTAGGAAAATAACTCTCACTTTCAATTCATTTTTTAGAACCACAGTTTCTCAAATTAATAAATACAAGCAAATTTAGTTTGCAATATTTAAAAACACGACGATCATCAAATAATTATTATTTGAAGTCATTCGAATAGGAATTAGACTTGTTCATTAACAACCGAAGAATCGAACAGAAATCTTCGTTCTAATCTCGCGATGCTTTCTTTCGAAGCGTACCATCCTCCCTGCTGAAAGTGTTTGCCGTCTATCGGAAAACGAACGTTGCGTGCGTGAATGGTCAGTTCTTTCATAAGGAAAAAGAAGCAGAAAGATTACGCGAATGGGCAGAGAGTTAAAGAGGATGGCGAGTGTAACCGGGCAACGACAAAAATGGAACGATTTCGCGGAGGTGGAATACCGGCGCACAATGAGTCCGGTGATCGTAATCGCCATTGTGCCGTGTCTCCCTCTCCGTTCTCGTTATTATCGGTGTCGTCATGACGGAAAAATGGCCCACGCATTTTCAAAGTGCTCCCAACCCGCTGTCCTCTCCCTTTTCTACGAACGATCGATCGTCATCCCCGTCGATGGAAACTTTCCGCTCTTTTCCCATCTGTCCACCAGGGTCTCATCCTCTCCTTTTCGATATTTTCTTCTTCCTCGCAGTCCCCCGTCCCAGGGGGAAAAAATACTTTTTATTCTCATACTACTTAAGAATTATTTTGTCTTATCCGAAAATCTTATCTAAAAATTTAAGTTTAATGTGAATTCAGGGCATAAAAATAATTTTTGTTTATCTCATAATTTTAATTCATTTTATTACCGATCTTTCTTCAATACGGACTGTTGAATTTTATTCTCCTTTCATCGATCGCTATTTTACTTTGTTCTTCGGATGTTCATTTTTCATAACCCGTCAGGGGAAAATATTAATTACGAAAATACCGGTGACGTTGGTCCGTGACTTTGTGTCCTTTTGATCGAAGCCGATTCGCGTTCCTGTCCCGCCGTTTTTACAATAACTACAATAGTACCGATTTAACCCCGGTTATTGATATAACGACAACTCAGCCGTTGGAACGCCATCAAACGTTATCCCCTGCAGCTCAGTCCCATCCACGAGACGATAAAAATCGAAAGCTGTTCGGCCGTGGCTCGGATTTATACATATTAATTAAAGCCGATTATTGGAAATCGAAACTGTATCCCCGTTGGTCGATACGATGGATATAACAGTTAACGAAACGTCCATTAATAAACCTAATAGCGATACGCACGGCCGTGTATCCGGGGAAGACTTTAAAGGCGCCAAATTCGGGGAGGAATCCAGGCTGATATTTCATATTTCATTACCGACAAATATCTATTAATTTTATAGACTTTCGGTTCAACTTTCCTCTGTTTATACCGGCTTATTTTTATATACGACATAAATTCGTTTAACGACTCAAATATTTATTTCTTCCCCTCGATAAACTTCGTTAAATGTTTGGGAATAATCCGGTATTTGGAGTTACGATCGAATCACACGATCTGCAACGAAATCTCGAAATCGGGAGGCAGATATGTTGATGAGCCTCGATCAAGTGCTCGCTGACAAACCAGAGACCAATAATGGAACAAAGGGTAACGATTAAACGCGTCTCCGTAATTCGATAAGCTTCGAATGTTAAATTACCACTGCGTGTACACAAGACACTCGAATTCTAACATTCGACGATCGTGTAATTTCGCAAAATAAATTTCTTCAATATTTGTTCGTCTCTAGGGAATGTTTTTTTTTTAAATAAAAATTTGATCAAAAGGCATTGTGTCCATTTTCGCTTTTTTGTCAGCGAATTCGATATCGGAACGAAAGGTGAATAGAATGCATTTTTAAATACACGTAAAAATCAAACACGAAAAATCGAATTCGATTGACGTTTAACAGTCGGCTCTCTTTTTTTTTGGGGATTACGACGAATCTCTTTTGTAAATTTTTTCAACGTTTAGTTATTGTTCCGAACGGCTCGTCTATTGACGTTGGACAAACGGGACCCGTTTAGTTTTATCGGCGCACGTGAATGCCGAACTCCGTGTAATTTGATATTCCAGAACGACTGTTAAACGTGAAAACTTTTTTAACGATTTGCGTTTGATCACGCGAATGTAACGCTCTAACTGATTCGGCTCACGCCCCGTTCAAATATCTCTTCGTGAATTCAATCGCTGCTAATTCATTTGCTCGAATGAAAGTTTTAAAAAGAGCGAAGAATTTGTTGGTTTCCCCAAAATGTTTCCACATACGGCTATAATTATTTTGACATAGATTGAGGAAAAATGTCTGAGAAAAAATATTTTTTCTTTATATATTATATTAAAGAATGCTTCGAGTCCAAAGAGTTAAGGCACCATTATCTTTGCATTGAATAATTTTATAAACTGATAAAGTTTCATTTTAACTAATAAATCAAAATTTACCGTGATACTCTGTACAATCAATGTACGATATAACCCATATATTTTAATTAATAAGAAGCCAAATAGATGACAATAAATATTTGCCTAACGAAGATGATCATCGCCCTACGCGTAAATTTTGATCCCTGGCAATCATTGACCGCTCCTGACATGTTCATTTACTTCCCTACGGAACGATCCATGTAATCTCCCGAACGAAACCCTTTATCTCCACATTACCATAAATCCTAATTAATGGAAGTTAAGCCCGAAGCACCCCGTTTGGTGTAGTCAGCCTCTACCAAAGTCGCAGCCACATCTGAATATCCAGCGTGCCGCGGGTTCGTTCAGCCCCGTTTTTCGCGTGACGTCTTTCCTGTTCAACTTCATCCCCATCGTCGTACACCTTGACAACTTCCGGCCCGGAAGAGAGTACGGCCGTGCTACGATTAATAGTTGGCTCGGCTCTCGATGCGAAGCTAGGCCAGCCGAACCACCGGCAATCCAGGGTTCAGTGTATTCGACATGGGATAAGGGGATGCTCGGGGGGTGACATGGTAGCTGCAGTGTAGGCCGACCGGCACACGGGGCGAGGGGGAAAGGAGATAAGGGTCCGACTGGAACCATGCTGCCATAACACTGCCGCTAATTAAACGATTAATCATGCAACGAATGACACGTACCTAACCGGTTCACGGGGAATCGCTCCCGCCAGACTCTGCGTCGCTCGAACGACGAAGGTTATGCCTGTTATTCCCTGCATAACCTGACCCCGTTGCTGCGTAACATTTGCATATTTCGGTATGCATCGGTGTACAACGCTGGAAGCACTATGCTTCACGAGCTCCCTAACTTTTTCGTCAATTCTGATAACATTTATCCTTGCTTGAGTTTGCAATACAGAGCGGTACGAGTTGGACGAAGTTTGAGCTGAGATGGTTCATTGGAAAATCGATGTTGCATTTGGATTAAGATAAGTTAATATCGAATAGTTTCTGTAGAACTTTCTGTTTGAAAAGTTTGGGAAATTCGTAGAAGGAATCCTTTCCTGATCTTTGCGACCGATGAATTTGTGAATTAGTTAAACACCTCGGTATTGTTGAATCAGGCTATGATTGTGCTATTGAAGGAATAATGAATAATAAACTGTATTATAGGAAGGTTTAAATATTAAATATATTCCTTCTTAAAAATAATTTAAATCATATGAAATGACCTATTTCTTACTGTTTTGTTTCAGGTAAGCTATTGTTACATACCATAATGAAACGTGATGGCTGCTTCGTTGTGAGTACACCTAATTTTAAGAGAAGATACATTTTAAATATTTGTAAATATCATCTTATTACATATGTTCATTTCAAGCTTATACTACTAAAATATTGTAAAAGTCTCGTTACGAATATTCGTAAAAGAAGCACCTAAAATTTAAATCGAAATCAAAGATAATCTTAGAACAATTGAACGTAAGTTGAGCAGCGATCACGGTGAATTTTAATTCGAAGATATCGATAGTGGTCCAGGGGTTGGCGCAGAATGGAGGTCCATCGCAAGGAAAGAAGAAGAACGAAAGATAGTTAACCGATAGAAAAGGATAGGGGTAGCGTTTCGTAATCGAATTGCGTTCCACATGGATGGAAGATACAGAAGGGAGATCACAATCCCCAGTCTGTTTTCTGTTGGGCAGGGGATGGTCAAGTCCGCTTTCACGGTCCATGCTGCGCTTCGTTTCGATTGTTCGACGCATCGATACTCGGCATCAGCCGTGCCCGTCTATTATTCGATGCGGCCAATGGTCACTGCTACCATTCTATATACCCGGTTATGATTTGTTACCCTGTTTTTGACGTATGTTGCTGCGGCCATCGAATCTCCGCCACCCTTTCTCAACCCCGCGCTCTTCTCTGAACTTTCTTTTTCTCTTGAAAAATTTGTTATATTAAATTAATGAGAAACAGCTTTTGCATTAGCCTTGAGTAATAACAGTTTGGGATAAACAAGTTTTGTAATATATTTCTACAAATTGTTACAATATTTTTTTTTTATTTCGTTCGCAGTAATTTTTAGAATCCAAAATAATAAAGTTGCTGGACTGTGCCACATCCCTTGTACTAATATTTCTGAGCACTTAAACAAAATTATCATTAATCATTTTTAGTAATTACAGAGGACAGAGCATATTTTTGGACTTCAACAAAGAAACGTGGCTCTATTAATAGATAGAAAATTGCACGATATTTTCAACTTAATGAATTACTTCCCGTTGTTGCGTTCGTGTAACGCGAAACGCTGAGGAGATCCGACACGCGCTCCCGTATACAAGCGCCGTCGGTATTTACGTGATCTTCGACGTCTTCCCGTGTTATTTCAGTCCGAATAATTTCTCGCGAAGCTTTCATCCGTCGTTGTTCATTAACTCGCCGGAACGAGGATACGCCGTCATTGCGTCTAATTACATTCAAATACTGATTAACAAGTCCCGTACGATCCGTTTTCGAGCGTTACACGCGAAGCCGTGGTGAACACCGTCGTTCACCGACTTACACGAATTTAGTTCAGCCGTGTAAGCCGGTAGTCGCTGCCTCGAGGCGGAAATCCATAGAAACAGGCGCGAAAGGGGAAAAGAGGGGGGGTAGAAATTGTACGTATAACGTGAGACTATAAAGAATATGAGATCGAAAAAGGTATAAGAATGGCCTTTTCGCGCCGCCCTCGGTATACCGTATAATCCTCTGATTCTCCCATTATCCTGTTGTTTCTCTGCTCGTGGTCACAATTTATTATATTCCCTCCTGTCTGTCGTATTCTCTCGCACTCACCGGCATCGCCTTTCATGCTCGTGTCCCCCCCTCCATCGTGGCGGACGCGATCTCGTTTCAACCGTGTCGCAAGTCGGAAAAGGATGGAAGGAAAACGAGGGGCGGAAGAGAGAAAGGGAAATGATCGTTGCTGGGGTGCGCTACAGGTGTCGACGAGATACAGGTGTTGCCAGGTGTTGCTAGGATAGCTGTTACCGTTAGCGAGGAGGATAAAAGCGGTCTTCTCCACTTGCAACCCTTCAATTCCACCCCTTCGTATTTCCAGCGTTCTCGCGCCCCCCTCCTCGCCCCCGACCCGGTCGAAACTCGTCGCCGAAAGTTCCCGAGATTGAGACACCTTGGATCGTCGATTCGCTCGTTTATTAATTGGTCTGAGGGTGTGACGGGGTGGTACGCACGTGAGAAACTTTCGCAACGAAAATCCCGTTTCGCTGTCGAATTCGAACGGGAATGTCTCGGCGTCTGAGATAATTATTTGCGGTTAATGGGAGGGAGCGTTAAGAAGTTTTCACGTTCGAAGGGAATACGGGGATTTTGAGATGAATTCTGAGCAACTCAAAGTTTATAACAGTCTGCGAAACAATTCTCAAATTAAATAACTTCTGCTGGTTATGTCGGGTATCTTGATAATATCAAGTTTGGAATAAGAATTTTGTAAACAATATTGCGGTTGAGGTGTTCTAATAAAAGTGAAATTCTTTTTTATTAATATACAATTTTAGTTCATCAATCCTTTATTGCTACACCCACCACCAAATTAAAAAAATCATAAACATTAAATTATAATATAAATCGTGCTGATATTAATGTAATTTATGTAAAAGAATCTAGCTTGAATCAATGATCTAATTAACAATTTGGAACTTTACATAATTAAGAAGGTGTCGTAGGATTCAATATGGCTAACGTTTCAGCAAGGAATTTTCTCAAGTTTTCCTTAATTCTCGGATCACACGAACGACTAGGAAAATAATCAACGAGCAATATCGAAAGTAAATTACCCTCGCATTATCGACACTGTCGTCGTAGACGAACACGAATCCCCTGCGAAATCGAGCCTCGGGCACGAGATTTTCACGAGCGGATAAATTGGACGACGAAATTGGCAGCAGGGGTGATGGTTGCTTGATGGGGGAGAATCGAGTCGCGGAAACCGAATGTGTAAGGGATGAAATGTCGCCAGGGTTGACGCTATAATTGCCACGTGATGCATTGGCTAAAGCCTTGTATCCTCTACAAAAGTTTCAAGTTGTTTTTTTTTTTTTTTTTCGTAAATCCCTGGCACGTATATTTTTTTTCAGATATCCACCCTTCAAATTAAGCTCCCGCGGCATAGAACGTATTATTTCGATATCGAAGTTGTTACGTGAATTTTCCGTGAAAATTTTATTGCGCATAACGAAAAGTTGTAATGAAGCTAATTAAGAATTTCGAAGCAAGTGTAATCCCTTACATCGTCGAACTTCCACAGAATTTTACGAATCAATCTCGAATTTAAGCAGTCAAGAAATTCGATCATGAAAATATTTTTTATTTAGAATATTGTATTCAATTCAAGGAATTCTTCATCCCTGTCCCGTTTAAAAAGAGACAAGAAACAAACATCTACGTTAAATTAACAGAATCGCTGGCAAGACCGTGAAGCGGCTTCAATTAAAGAAGCTGAAGCAATGTTGATGCTCGTTAACCGGAAGCGTACAAAACGCGGGGGATAAGCCGCGGATCTAGAAAGACGACGCGAAATGAAGCCGTTGAATAAGACCCGTGTTGGCCGCCATCTTGACAAAGGAGTCCAACGTCGGCTCCTACCCTCGAGATACTCATCCTATGAAACAGCAACGGTGGCAGCTTCTCGTATCCCGCGAGATTGGATTCTCCAGTCGTTCTCCCTTATCTACGTTGTCCTTGTGCCGAGAGACAAGAGTAAGTAGCATGACGACACATTCTGCCGTGCCGTACTTGACGTTAACGAAGCTCATCCAGTAATAAAAATCTTCATAGAGCGCTCGAGAGGTAGCCGGGAGCCAAGGTCTCGAAAAAAAAGAAGAAAAAACGGGAACAACGAGGCGCGGGGGTACACGCAACAGGACCCCTGTAACGCGTAACACGGCGCGTGTGTACCCGGGAAATTAGCGGGACAATTTTACCCCCTCGGGTGTATCTCGATTTTCCGCGTCCTGATCTATCCGGATAAGGGGGGAAGATGCGATAAGTAAAGAAAATTGCCGGACCGATCGATGAGAAAACATACTTGAGACAAAAGATGGGAGGGAGGGAAGAAGAGAGAAATATACGCTTCTGAACGAAGGACCTGGCGAACGAACTTTTCTATCACCGGCTCTCGTGGCAATACAATTAAAAAGATTGCGAAAGTTTGCAATACGGGCGCGCGAAAGCGCCTCCGGCTAGCGCGAGCTAACTTAACTTTGCGCTTCGAAAGCCTCGACGGCCACTGTTTGTCTTCCAATCGGTGAACACGCTCGTTTCGAAGGGATTTCATCGAGGCCGAACACCTTCTCACGCTTCTAACCTCATAATACTTTCTCGACCGTTTCTTCTGCTTCGAGTTCGCTGAACTTTTGCTTCGTTTGGTTGCCACTCACCTGTTTGAGGGTACTTTTCTAGTTTTCCATTCTAGCTGAATTGCTTTCGTTATTTTAAATGCACCGGTAATCAGAGGATGTTGTGTTAGCACTTCCTTTGTGTTTTGTAGTTTCAGTTAAATTTCAGTTGTTTTAATCAAATGTGATAACAACAGTTTATAATTAAGAGGAATAGGGAAGTTGTCATCTGTAGTCTTTCAAACACATTTAACTCTTTCCACTTGATTGTTCCTTCCAAATATAATTTAAATAGAATAATTCCCAATATTATTATCTTATTACATATTTTGGGTTGCTGGTAAATTTTTTGAAAAAAATTTCCAAATGCAAAGGGTTAAATGTTAAAACGTTAATTGTGCTTTAAAATGAAATAGCTGTATTATTTTGTATTAATCTATAAATAATTTTCTGGGAAAATTGATCGATTCGGTTCTGCTCTGTAGCTATTCAGAGCAGAAATTCAGTTCTCAACATCTGAAACTGTCTGGAATTCTTCACGGTCGTAAATATTTTAATTGAAGCAGCACGAATTCGAGCAGGCAAGGGGAGCAGTTCTCACGAAATGTTTCCAAGATACTTTCGATTTCCATTGACCAATATTTCGCGGGACATTTCCTTCGTGGCGTCGCGCTTTCAGGAATGGGTTCTAAATTTTCAAGGAACCCTCTTTCATATTTAAATGCGCGCCTCGCGTAGAATCACCCGGCCCGTCGAACACGTGACAGCTGCGACATATTTCAGAATGAAACTGCGCTCCCGATGTGTGCCAGAGGCTGGCTTATTCATCTTCCTTAGACGTTTCGCGATAACGACGCGACGACGGATGCACTCGGTACGTTTTCGATAAACGAGTAACGATGCTTTCGCGAATTCACCGTATAAATTGTTAAGAATAAGAAAATTCTATTTCACGACGAATGGAACACGCTTTGACAACTATAACATTACATCGTTTGTTCTTTGTCGCCTTTCGATTGAGATTAAACATTTGGGAAGGAGGATGAAATACAAATAATTTTTTCTTAGAATTGTAAGAATATTAAAAAGATGATTTTGTAATTTTTTTTAAAAAAAAGGTAAAAACTATACAGTGCCTACATTTACAATTATCTTCTCTGCCGCTTTACACTGACTTAGTAGTTGTCTTTCATGTTAGTGGTACAAGTACTCCTTTACTATGCAAATGGAAACCCAGCTTTATATGCAGAATAGGATTGTACGAGGAATGGTTAATAAATTCGCGCAATGAAGAGGAAAGGGGTAGAAAAATGTATTATTTTTCTGCTTCGATGTATTCTCCCTTGACCTTAATACATTTTTTGTTCCTTCAAATTAATTAATTTACTTCATGAAAAGAAAGATACATAGAATATATAGTTATTTGAAGACAATATCATTTTCGTTGTTAATGTTCGAGTTGAAACAAAATTGTCCAACGATTTCACATATTTATCTTTATTACAGATAGTTACATATATTCGTTAGGACAACCTTTATGAGCCGATAATAGTGGCTTGAAAAGCTATGGAATAAAATATCACTTGATATCATTGCTAATATTTTTCTCGTGAACACGCTCACGGTCTCTTAGCGTGAGGGAAGAAGAGCCTCGGTCGGAAGGCGATAACTTACTTTCTGGAGAATCCTTAAGGACGCCATGGCGAAGTCAGAACGGAAAGAGAGAATGGAAAGGGGAGGGTCGAGAGAATAACTCAAATTTATGAGGTGCAGAGCCAGACCAAATTCCCGTTCCTAGCGTTCCCCTTGAGTCCACTTATACTCAACCGTTCCCGAATGGTTCCCTGAATTCGCAGCCTTTCGTCGATAGTTTATACCCTGCGTTAATCTATCGCTTACGACCTTTAACGTTCAATGTATGTATTTCGTTTCCTTGAAATTCACAATCCGTCGTTTTATTCTTGACCCAACAGCGGACCTCGAATTTTCCGGGAATTTTTCTTAGGGTTATGGAGAAGTAACCTGTGAAATATGGTTTCAGAAATTTTTCACAGAAAGGTGTAATAGCTTTAAAAATGATTGACGAAATTATCATGTTAATTTGCCTTTCAGTTCAATATTCAGACAGAATATTTATTGAACAGTGGTTACAGATACTAATAAATAAATCTATAGGATTTAACAAAATATATAATATTTACATAATGTTCTGGACTGTATAGATATTTAGAAATCCATGCCCCATCTATAATAAATTTTGTACAACTATATATTATGGAGATAATATTGAATAAAATACATGATATTATTGCTATTCGAGTATCGAATACACCAGAGTCATATATGCTCTGTATCACTCATTAATTAATTGTACTGCAGAAACAGCTGAACCTATCACTGCACAAGATAATATGAATATATTATTGATAATAAAAGTTTTATTAGTTATAGAATTTTTAGCATGCAATTTTCAGTTTTTTATAACAATTAAATCCATTTTGTAATAATGTGGTCGCGAACATATTAAATATTTTTCTATTAGAAATTCCAATTCATTTAACGTCGCTAAATGTATCAAAGTAATCCCTCGATCATAAAAGGTTCTGTTCGTCATTAAACTAAAATATTGCAGGGGTCAGTGTTTGATCTGATTATTTGAAAAAATGTCACAACGTTGCACATCGCGAGGGCCGTTAAGTATAAATTCCGATGGCTCATATTTCTCGGAAATTCGGTTTGAAAAGTATTAGGGAGGCGAACTCCCGGAGTATCATGCATAAATCACCATACTTTTACCCTTTCTTATCGTCCAGAATTTTATGATGCAGTAAAAATTAATCCCTCGCAGCAATATTTCCAAAGTATTGCTCCGTCATCCTCCGAACTTTTTCTCTTATTTCAATATTTAACTATTATATGCATCGTTTATCTGAGTTTCCATTCTCGAATCATCGTTTCTACCAGTAAAGTATCGTTTATCGATGTGAACGCTCGTAAAACCATAACCATTAGACGATTCTTAAAATTTGCCCCGGCAGTTTTTCTTATTATAAATTTATCCACGACAAAATTACAAATTGCGACCCCGTTCACGTCAAAACGAATATTGCCATTTAATAACATTTTTTCATGAAATTTTCCTAATAGAATATTTTCAACAGATAATCTTTGCCTTTAGACAGCAAGAGCCTTAGGCTAGACTGTTGACCTCTGACCCTTTCCCTCGCATAAATAAGGATGTACTAGTAGGACAAACATTTTCTTTTTGACTGTGTATTTTTAAGAATTTATTTTCCTGCGATAAAAACATCTTTTGAATAAAAATTTATCTGATAAAAATATAGAGACGTATGAACAGCATGTACAAACTTTGTTTTCAATTTATCTTCAAAAGCAAACATGGCAATCGAAAATATACTGTGTTGTAGAAGCCGAACGATGCGTTTTATATCTGATAAGCCGATCCCCCCTAGTTTTTCGAATCAGAAAAGCTATCTAATTAATTGATCGCGAGTATCGCTACAAAGTATTCAACTTGACCTAAAAATATTAGTTTCAGATGAACTCTAAAGAAGCGAACTCTGATTTTATCGAAATGCCGGCTATATAAATAAACATGATCGAAATTCATAAATACAGGGATAAAGTTAGCTTCTTCGAGCAGAAATGCAAGTTTAATTGCGATTTAACATTTCTACTCGAACTTTGTTTTATTGATTTTTGTTTAAAAGTGTTTCCACCCAATCTATTTATTTTTTATTCGTGTCAATTTTGTACGTAAAGTTCTTTCAAGTCAAATAAATTTTATACAGTTTTGGTAGCGAAAATTAATTGAACATGCGTTAATTAATTTATTAGCAAAATATAGTGAGTATCTTAGAAGTACCAGAATAGTTCCAAATATAGTCGAAGGGTAGTTTCTAAAAATATATAAGTACGTGTGTCTAATTCGGTACCTATGGTAATTCTCTTATATGGCACACAACATAAACTTTCGGTAGATTATCGAATGAGATGGCGAAACCGTAAGGCAAATACAGAAAATAGAAGCTGTTACGTCAAACGACCACGTTATCATGTAAGTGCATCATGGAACAAAATAGCAGAGGAGACTATGAATTTTAATATAGACTGCTTCGTTAAAAATAGGTCAAGAATGATACTGTGCTTCAAAGTTAAGAATAAAGAATCGATAATCAAACATAAGTTACATGAAATAAAGGATCTATTATTGTAACCATGCAAACGGTTCCATCATCTGGATATGCACATAACTTAACATTGGAAAAGTACAATTCATCGAAAATATTTATTTTGAGACGAAAAATTTCTACTTGAAAAATAATAAAATTAATCAAGAAAAATATCTTGAAAACGATTAAAAATTCTGCATACACTTGTACAAATAGCAATATTTTTAATTTAAAACTCACGCGAATAAATTTTGATATCCATCACTGATAGATTTTATTTTTACGAAATGTCATTTGGTCTAAGCTTTTTAAACCGAATACACGAAATTATCCAATAACCGATACGTAAAACCGGTCCGCGAACCGTGCACAGACGGCGGCCGCCGGCTATGAACAAATCAACGTGAAAATTTGGCGGACTGGCGCACGTAATGAACTCGTTAAAGGCGACTCTTACGTGTTGGTTCCAGTGTGCACCGGTGATTCCCAATTTGCATTCTCCTGCTGTGCATCCCGACTGGCAAACAAATTCGCATCACCCTAAACGCGTGCAATCCGGCGTTTCGCCCGTGTGAGGTGGTCGAGGCCGTTGGTATCGGTGTCATTATTAGCGCGGCTTGATTTCCGGTTGGATGGCGGCCGAAGCTTGTCGCTCGATGCGAAGTCACGACGCGTGCACCCACCGCCGATGCACACGTATATAAAACCGCTGTACGCGTAACCGACGAGCGTACACCGACTGCACACACAACGAATTATCGATCGGCCGTGACTTTAGACAGAGGCTTTGCCCGGCGATTCACTCAGAAGTTAGAGGCGGTATTAGCGTGACAAGCCGAAAACGTGTTCACGGTTGCCGGAATAAGGGGTTGAGCGAGGAACGCGGGAAGGGAAGAACGGGACGCCTCCACGAGACTCGTATCTGTAATACTCTTTGCTTAAGCGATGCCCCGCTTCGACATACGGCGCTGTCGCATGCTGAATACTTCATGCTTCGAATCCAACAGAATGGGAGCGCGTGTGTTTGCAGGCCGGCCCGGAAAGGACACGATTATCCTTTTACGGTGCCGGGAAACGAGGTTGACGTACGTTGAATAAACCATCCCCCGGAACAAAGAAAATGAAAACTTGAGAAGAACGATCGGGGCTCAGTTTGCATCTTTTCCGTACCGATCGATCGATCCCCCGTGACTCGACGTACACCGGGATCCGGCATCGAGTCTATCCTGCGTTGTTTCCTTCGGAAATAGTATGCTTTTCCATACAGTAAGTTAATTGAGCGATTGGAAAACTTTACAGCGAGCTCGATTCAGCAGATTTTGATGTACGAGTTTGAAATAAAAAAATATTTCACTCCGCTGGAGTTATTATTTGTTGATTCACCGAGTTCGAAGTGGAAGTTGAAAATACCTGATTTCGAATCGAATGCGTTTATGCGATCATTTTTTTATAATGTTTGATTTGGCGAGATAAATGTGTTATGTGGTCGCAGAGCATCGATTCGAAATTGTATTGATAATGCACGGTTCAGCGGATCTGATGAATGATAAATTCCGCGCGGCTCGATAATTGATATAAATGTTAAGTTATTAGCGAATAATAATAACAATGGCAATTGGGCAGGAATCGATGACGTTCGCAGCAACAAATCATAAACCTGCAAAATGCAAACAATACAAAGCCGGGTAAATCGACGGTGCACCAAGCACCTGACATATTCACGAAATTTACGCGGGTTATTTAATAGGAATTTTAATAATTACGGCTCTTTTGTCCCATTTTTCATTCAAATACAGATGGCATCATTGCAAATATCGTTATTCATCGGATAATAAATTTAGTAAGTTACGTGTTTTCATTCACGCGGAGCCCCGCTTGCGTTCCCTCTGTGCTTTTTGTTTTTAACATAAATTGTATTTAAATTCGATGTAAAAGTCAGTTTATTGTTTTAACACCTTACATTCGTGCCTTTGTTAGAAAAATATGTTCGCGGTGAATTGTTTGCGCTGTTAATACATTAACAGCAGGAAATTTCGTGATGTTTTCAATATTTATAATTTTATTTGTATTTCAATATGTAAGGAGAGCTTGATTGTGAAATTATAATTCCTGTACGTCGTAAATTTACTAGTTTCCAAGTTACAGTTGATAATTGCTATTCGAAAATGAAAAATTCGAAAAATTCTGAGCACAGTTCTGAACAAAAAACGTTTCCTCCAAAGAAGAGGAACCGTTCGAATGGTTTCAAATTATCGGAAGGTTGTTCGTGCCCGTCTAACTTTCCAATATCAAGTTCGGTACGTCCGTTACAGGGTAAAAGAACACGCGAGACGGGCAATATTTAGCGAAATCCCTCGTTATAAGTTCGGCTAAACTTCTAATCGAGTCGCGGAACAAGGGACACGCGTTTCTCGTGTCGCATAACTCGTTTATCGACGGCGGGTCTCCGTCGTTCGGCTTGACTGCTGGAAGGCAGGAAGAAAGTGCACCGGTATCGGAAACTCTCGGGTCGCCAGGAGCTCTGGTGGCACGGTCTCAACGAACGAAACCAGAAGTAATGGCATTAAGAAGCCCCTGAAGGCTGGAGACTGCAGCCGCCTAACTGTTAGCCCCCCCTCTTCGATTCGGTTTGACCCTTTCTCTCTCGGCGACGGCCCGACAAAATCATCGTGGTTCGCGACATGACAACGACCACGACGACTTCGCGACATTGTTGCTTGTACTCTAATTAAATCCGACTTTCTGTCCGCTCCGAGAACGCGCGCCGCTTGGTAAGATGATATTATAAGGATTGAAAATAGGATTCCTCTCGATGAAGTTGTCCATGTCGAGAGAATCGTCGGAAGGCATCAAATTTGATAAAGCGAGTTATTTGTACGATTGGATACAAGGGTTTCTCGAAAGGATCAGCTGGAAAGAGAACAGCGAAATGAATGATGAAATGTGAAAAATGATTTTGCTATCCGTTGAGACGATGAATGAAATCGTTCCCTTCGGGAAGTTATCCTTAAAAAACTGTGAAAATATGGTCTGAAATATCAGCCGAGTTTCGTATTCGATTAATCGAATCAGTGCCACAGAGATGCCATGCAGTCGTCAAATCCAAGTGTTACTGTAAACATTTAGAAAACATCAGTCATCGAAGTTAGTATTGAAGGATTAAAAACTTAACTTTGAAATAAGAAACTTAATTTATGTTGAATACTAAATTGATAAAAAATTTTATTAACAAGTTTTATGACACGTAGCACTTTCTCAACTCATAATACCATCATTATCAAAAAACCAACGACGAGAACTTTACTTTTTCCTGTTCACAAGCAAGACCTGTTCTAAAATTGATGCGACGTTGAAGGCGTTAACGTAACACATAACAACTATCAGCAAGTTAAAAATTCACCGCAGCATTGAAGTTTGTATCATTAACCATTGAATTATTAAATGGTCGAACAACCCCCCGAGGTGCAGCGAGGCATCAAGAAGATTTTTCGAACGTGGCGAACGAGGAGAATCTCGATCCACACGCAGCGCGTACTATGCCACAGTTTACGAGCACTTTGTGCAAATTGGTGGTAAAGTTAGCGTCTTAATATACATTGGTTAAACTGTTCACCGAAGTTTGCGAGCAGACGAAGCGCGATGCTTGCTATGGTCGGTCCACTTTGCCGAGCTATTTCCAAGTCCATAATTAATCTCATCCTACGAAACCATTGCAAAACATTGAACACGAGAAATTGATACGGGGGTGATAATTTCTTCCCGCGCGCCTCTCGTTACTCGCCGCGCCGTATAAAATCGTCGAAATTGTTTTAACGATTTACGATGCCCGTCAAAATGCGCCGACAATGTTCGCACATTTTAATACCGGATACCTATTCGCCGAGTTTCTCCGCCCTTTGTTCTCGATATACTCGCTTGTTTTCCGGAATTTTTGTTTTCGCCCGTCCGCGCAGATCGTAAAAATCACCGGATAACCAGCATTGTAAACTTTATTTCGGCTGTTTTTCGATCGGTGTAAAGCGAACGATATTAAAAAAGGAACTCGCGTGTATCGTAATTGAATCCACAACTGTCGTTAACGCGCGCGCCCGAAACTGCCCAGCATCTGTTAGCGAAACGGAAACGTTCGAAAAGCGTTGTATGAAGAATTTTTACGATTGAAACAGTTGTCGAAATTCTATTATCCCATCGGTATCGTATCTTTTGATCGAATTAACGTGGAAAATTTCGTAAATCAGTCAACGCGTTGAACCGTCTCGTAACGTTAGCGATGAATGATAGTCGATTTTTGAGATCGTGCTGAGAATTAACCGGTCGAATCACTTGGAAGGGGAGTCTTCGAATGACGATACTTCCGACTGATAAACTTTCATTACTTCTAGTCGGAAGTTAAGCCAAAAAGCCAATCGGAAAACGATATCCGATAACATAAATCTTTCAGTGCACGCTAGCTGGCATGGCGTGTGTGCACGCGGACGAGCATCGAAAGACACGCGAATTCGTACAACTCTTTGAATATTCCGCGGCTGTACGAGGGAAAGATAGGACTGTTACGAGACGGCGCACGAAATCGAACGTTCTGTGGAATTCTTGGACACGAACGAGGAAATTGATGAATAGGTAAATATACTTGTGGTTAGTCTATTAACTTTAGAACGGTGTTTCTTATAGGATTGCAATTTGAATATTTTAGACACATTTGTCACTTCATCACCAATATAAATCATAATTGTCATTTCTAGAAAGAGAAGGGTGCCAATTGAATACCTTTGAGATTCATAATGTTAAAAAAAAAATATTCCTACTGGTTTTTAAATATTTTTCCACTGGTTTCTGGTGTAACACGATATATTTAGGAGTATAACGAACGTGTAACACGTCTCTTTCATTAAAAATTGGTTTTCTAATTGTATTGGGAGAAAAGGTACGACTTGCAACAGTTGCGGGGACAGCCACGTACATCTCGAGAGGAGATCTCGATCAAACACTTGAACGCGACATCGTGGTACAAGAGGGGAAATTCTAGGGCATTGTTCGTTCAATACGAGGCAAAATACATAAGACAGCAGGGCTGATGCCGCGTGTTCACGATGTTGCTCGTGCCTGGCACGTCGTGGGTCACGAACTCGCTATCCGGCCGTACAGGAACATCGCCGACAGTGAAAGGGAGGAGAAAAACGTGCAAGAGAAAAGGGTGAGCTCGCGTTTCACAAATGGACCTTGGATCGTTGTCGATAAATAAACAATCCCTCGTAGTCTACGGTAACTGGTTTCCGCTTTTATTTATACGAGCACCGACGATACGTTGTCGGGCGAAAATGCACGTGTGCAAATTACGCGAGGTCGAAGCTTCGCGCGAAGCTGAAACAGTGAATAACGCGGGCAGTTGGCGAAAAAGAAAGATGGCGTCGGTTGTTGCGTGTTTTTCTGGGCCGCAAACAGGAGCTTGTACCTCGGCTGCGAACGATTTGTTTGTACGGATGCGTATATATTGCATCGGGGCTGGTTGTTTCGCACGATCGTAAAAAATCTTGCGTTTCATTCGATCGAGATATCACAATTTATCGGTCGTTCCTTCGTTGCGCTTTTAATTTTCATTTCCTACCGGTTTTCACGTTTTCTACTCGAACTCTCGATAAAACAAAGAAAAATTATAATCAAACTTAAATTAATCGTTACTTAAAACGAAATATTGGGGAATTACTAAAGATAATAATTTTAAAAATATATTTCCTTTTTTTTTATTTAAAAGTACATTTATTACCCTACGATCATAATATGCAAATAAAATGTGAGCGAATTGCAAATTAATTACTGCACAGAGCTCTGAACCAATTATTAATTTTGGTATTTCATATGCGTAAAGTTGTTTTACACTTGAAAAATTTGTAACATTTATCCATAAATGAAATATTGTATCCAGTTTCTGAGAAAATGAATTTTTAATATCATGCGATACAAATCTTAAATTATTTCAAAAACTTTCCTATAGCAAATATTCGTCATGTTTCGTGACAACTGCAAATATCCGGAAACGCTGAATGCCAGTCATAAGTACCTGCATTATTATACTATGTAGCAAACCTTTTATCATGCGAGTTCGATAATAAAATGCAATTTTGTAAATGGTGCAGCATGCAGAGATAATCTTCTTCCATTAGAAACACTGTGTACATCAATACCAGATTTGCATCAATAAAAACAAGGACACTTTGAAATGCAAACATATTATGAAGACGATAGAAAATATAACATACCGTAAATTTAATAAATATTATTACCATTTTAAACAGACAATAGTAAATATTATTTTTCTTAAAAATATATATTTTTATATGAGTTTAAATATGAACTTACATGAAACTTACTGTTTTTAAAAAAAGTTTTATCAAATATTCGACTAATTGATTCAATTAATTATGGAAGATGAAATAACTTGTAATTCGTATGAAAGATATATGAAAAGAACTTTACAATTTATTACCTTATTACAGTTTAATTGGAAAGAAGATACCTCATGTTCCCTTTCCATTACAGGAGAAGGAACTCCTTTCAAGTTGAAAAATGGCTGAATTAGCAGACTGAGACTAATAACAAGTGATTGCGTGTGGAATTGAAATTTAAATGCATCCGCAGCAATCGTTAATATTTTCTTAGTGAATAGAACGCTTTTTGCGAAAGCTCGGGTGGTTATTCGAGTTTAGAGAACGCCATTACTCTGTAGCAATTACTGTCAGAGAATATGGTAATGCGGGTCACACGGTGTCAGCTGCGAGACGAAGCTGCCGCTGACTCGTTATAGAATTCTTATGTATCAAGCCCTGAAATATGAGCTCGGTTTACCCTCGTTCCTTCAGGAATCCACCCGTACCCGGCTGCGATATTAAATCTCTGCACTCTGCTTGACAACCCTCCCGTCACCTAACCACCTCTGCGTTTTCATCCAAATCGAGTCGTATCTTTAATAACGCATCCGGTAAGGGTACAATTCGAAACAAAATCCGTCCACTTAACGCTTTAATCTGAAAACTCGAGGTTTCTCCGTTTCGATTTTCTAACACTTCCGCGGTAACTGTTGATTTCTATCCCGAACAGCAAACGACTCGCCTCATCGTGCCAGAAAACGAAAAATAATCGAAAGTTCCATCCGTGGCTGCAGCCTCGAATGTTCCTATAAACTTTCAGAATTACGTCGGAATAATTAGTCGAGGCTTGATTAGCCCCAAGGGTGGCGCGCGTGTACGATTCGTTGAATCTCGTTTCCAACAATACCCAAACGAAGCTTCGAATCTCCCTCTCTCCGCCCTCCTCCTTCCCCCTTTTTCTACCTCGTTCTGGCTTCGTTTCCTCCGCCGTTGGAAAGTAATCCCCGCGAGAAAAAGCATCCCTTCGAGCCGAAAGCTTCCCAGCCGAGGACTCTCCTTATTCCCGGAACAACGATCGGTACAGGCTATCGATCCGGGCGTCGAACGACAGCCGCGATGACGTGTATTAATAGTCACGGCGGTGGCTTGTTTGCCCGAAACATCGAATTTTCCGTGAAAGTTTCCGCGTGCCCTTCGCCTCGACGGGGAAGGCCGGGGTCGGCTTACGTGTCGCTGAATAAACGGATCAACCCTGCCAGGCTCGCATCTCTTCGCGAGCTACTTAAGTTCTTTGCCTCTGTTCCCATCGCCTCGCGCTTCTTTCCGCATCATTATTCGCCGAGACGCCTCGGGTAAGACGAACCGTCGACGCTGCCTCGAACCTCGGCCCACTCAAAATGTTTGTAAACCAATGACTCACCGATTCGAACGATATTATGGACTTTAAGGTTTCGACTCTTCGAGTATATCAACAAACCCTCAGGAGCGTTCGACCGTTGCGTTGTATTGAAATTTTAGTAATCTCGTGACTTTCAATCGTGTCGGATCGCGTTTGTGTCCGGAATTCTATAGTGGCTCGTATTAAAATTTTAAACGTTGCGATATTTGTGTGGTTATTGTTGAATATACTTTGGTGTTTTTGCTGTTACTGCTATGCTGTAAAGCAGCCTGTGGTGCTATTATACGTAAGTAATTCTGATTGTTTAGTTCTGTTCAATACAATACTGTCCAAAAATGAAAGTTTCCACTCCATTTATTCACCCATATGTGGGTGGTCATCGAAATCTATCATCTGTACTATTAAGAATTTAATTACTTGAGAAATATTCATACTAGGAACCACAGAATACATAGTAAAACTAATGAATAATATTTGCTGCAAATAAAAGTACCTCCAGCATATCAGTCAAAGTGTTAATTCAACAAAAGTTACATTCCACGCAAACTTTGAAATTCCTCCATATTACGTCGAAAAGTTTTCAGTTTTTCGTAATTGCTGTTACAAAGATTGCATTTAATCATAGTTCCACGCGAAAAGTTGGCCGTCGTTTCGCGATCTAAGTCGAGGCGGGGTTGGGTCCTGGGTAACTGGAAATCTGGCGTTCGAATCTCTTGCTTCCCGTTTGCCGACGGAAAGAAAATAAAACAAAAAAGAAAAGAAAAGAGAGAAGAAGAGAGTCGTGTTCCGATGAAAAAGCCCCGCGAAACTCTGGCCGCGGCAGAGTCGGAGTTTATCTTTCAAGTCAGAGCGATGAAGTCGGCGGAAGAGGAATGGAGGACAAGAGCGGACGGGTGAACGAGAAAACGCGGAGAGCGGAACGAGATTCGCATGCAGATGTGGAAACCCGACCTCCGGCTCGGTGCTCAAAAATGAATTTAAGCCGAACGATGCCTGCACGAAGCGCACGACGCGCCGGAAACTTTCGCGGAAAATTATGTGAGATGCGCGTACGCTTTCTGCCTAACCTGGCCAGACCGTGGCTCGTCTACGCTCGTCCCTATTTTTTTCTTTTTCCCTATTTTTTTTTTTCTGTTTCCCTCTCGCTCCAACCCTCTCCCGACGAAAGAGAAAGAATCATGGGTGCCGAGACTCTCGGTTCGCTTCTATTTAATTCGCGAATGCGGTTGCATCTACACGAATTTTCGTTCTACGCGTCGGTCGCCCGCGCGAACTCGCGAGCTTACACGGTTTTTCAGGCTCGCGCGATGTTTGGCGAGCGTGTTTGAGAAAGGGAACAGAGCGGGGCGGCAACGCATCGACGGGATGGAACGGGGCGCCGCTGGGATATGTTTGACGTGAATCTGATATTTTTTCTACGGTTCATCCCTTTATTTTGAGAGGAGAAAAATATGCGTATAAACTGGAAGGAAATTGAAGTTTTCGAAAACGTGAATGGGCTAATGGAAATATTTTGAAAAACAATACGAACGTGAGGTTTACTATGTTTTCATGATAACTTTCGGTTTTTCATCGAATGTAGCCCGTTTCGTGAAACTATGTTATTCTGACTTCACAGCTGGGTCACAATCACAGATGGTATAACTGCTGAAAGTAAAGAAGTAAGATAACGATAAAAATTTATACAAATACCCATAGAATTAGGTGTAGTAATTACAAAAATATACAATACGAAAAACTAAATATTGAATTACAATTTTTAAATAAAATTGCAAGGAGAATAAGACAATATTTCAAGTTACTTTATAATTAATTTTATATAGGTTGTGATTAAAAATGATACATCATAGCTATTACCTTTCTGGTAGATTTGTTCTTTCTTTGAAACAACCCGAATAATAAAAAAGTCGATTCTATAGAAAACGATTTTGATTTATGTTTCACGCGTTCGAGCACAAAATTAACCAGCCATACGCTGATGAACTATTTTCCTTCGGATTTTTATGTAGAATATTTAAATCCCCGGAAAAACCGTGCGGCTGTTTTAAAATTGAAAAGGGACAGGAAGGCAAATAATTAAGCGAAATAGCAATTAACCGGTTCGCTTGGGATATATTTTATTAAGGTCGCGCGAACTTATTCACTCCTTTATTACATACTTCACGATTACGTATTATGTTTTTAACGACGCGATTGGAAAAAATCCTAATTGGCACGCCTCTCAAATTAACCCGACCGTTGGTGTTTTTTTTTTCGCTGTAGTCGCCGCGATTTATTATTATTTCCTGCCACGATCGAGTTTTCTCTGTGCCGATAATTATTATTTCTAGTTAATGCTGGTAATGAGCGGGAGTGAGAGAAAAAAATCAGTACACCGTCCAAACAAACCCGTTTGCGCGACGTTTAATCGTCGGCTCTCATTGCCGCGCGTAATTGAGTACCGAGAATTTCGTTTGGTCACCTACTGCAACCCTATTATTTCTCGTTTCGTGCAATCGATCGGATTGTGCCGGCTAATTACAATTGGTGCCGGCAGAAAGCAAGCTGCGAAAGACAGAACGGAGAAAACGAACGCCATCGCGACCGAAGAAAATTGTCGACGCGATTGTTTACGCGAATTAAATGCTGCGTTCGCTTATAACCTTCTGGTGAATCGATAACGAACGGGGATTGATCGTAAACGAGAGTATTGTTCAAATATCGTTCGCTTAATCAATAAATTACGAAAAAAAAATATCGAATAGAATATCCGAAGACGAAGGATGGAGATTTCGAAATGGGTTACCGAAATACGGTTCTCGAACGAGAAGACGGACGCTGCTGACTTTAATTGCACCGGTATTAATTTAATGGTACCTCGATGAAAACTTTATTCAATTAACGCTAATGGCCTTCAAAGCCGGCGTGTAATTGAACGAGCTAACGTAAATAATCTCTCGATCTCCGAGCTTCCTTCAGAAAACGAAGAATTATGAGAGATTGTAAGTGAATCTTCAGATGTCGCCCAATTTATTCGGGTAGTAAAACTACGAAGAAATATTCTCGATCAGAATCATCGTTGAGATGCGAAATTTTTGAAGCACGATTTTCATGCTCGTAAAACTTCGATTCTGATTTGAACATAAGTTTCCTTGCTCCTCGTGGTAATTTAACACTAAAGTAATCGATTTGAGGCGTGGTAGTATTGGGGTGAGGTATACTTATCAACTTGGGGTTATCCAACAAATATATCGACCTATTTTTAAACTAAAAATAAATTTGAGAAATAAATTAGCATACATAAATAATTTTCTTTTGATATAAATTTTTCATTGTTCATTTAAAGATTAATACAGGACTGATGTTAACGTTTGATACATAGAAAACACAATTTATCCCTGTTTCGCTTCTCGAGCTCCTTATCCCATTAGCGTCTAACAGCGTTTCGAGCAATCCTAAGCAAAGAGGCGGCGGCAAAGAGACTCTCGTTTCATCAACGAGTCACATCAAAAGTGTGTCGCTAACCAAATTCGCTTGATTGTGCGCGAGAGACGTCCTGGTGGATGCAGCATCCGGAATTATTCGCTGTTATACCAGAGACTCGTTGTAACATTCAAAGGTGGCTCCGAGGAGCAATATCTAAAATGTGGTATTAACTTTGTTATTGCACAATATTGTAACCACGCTCCTTGGGGATTAAACTTTGTCACCTCGCATAAACCTCCTATACAAAATTCTACGATAATCTATCTTATCAGTTGAACGTTAACCATAGAGATAATATTTCTATATATATTAACAATTATCTCTTGTAGAGGTTTATACATAAAAGAAATCATAAAACTGATTTTTATTATAAAACTTAGCTTCGAATCGAAACTCTGTTCCAAATTCATTCGAATAAAGCTTGAGCAATCAGTACCAATCTATCATAATCAACTCCTCGTGGAATAAGAATTAGTGAACATTTATCGTGGTATAATGGAGCAGGATGTTCCTAAAAAACAAATTCGGTGTCAAAGCGAGAACGACCAGGCAAAAATTGGCAGAAGTTCGGTGAAAAACAACGTGTCGACGAACCGGCAGGAAAATACATCGGAATCACGAGGAACAAGGCTGAAAGTGAAGGCTGGAAATCCCACGAGCGACCGAGATTTAATACAGCTCGGTGCATACTAAATCTGCAGAGGTGGAAGAGCGTGGTTGCGATAGGGCGGCGCAACAGCGAAACACGAAATGGCCAGGGTAAAAAAAGGGAAACTCATCGAAGTCCCTAGCTGCCGGCTCGTTTTTACCCTCGATCGTTCGTAAAGGGACGGTGAAAAAAAAAAAGAAGAAAAGAGAAAGTGAGAGAAACAGGAAACGAACGAGCTTGAGTGGAAAGGGAGCATTCTTTGGAAATCCTAGAGCTGCTTCTGTAGCGGCGTTACTGTTACCAGAGGGGTAAATCGGTATCGTTTCGTTTAAATCCACATCGTTTTACGAGCTGGCGGCGAAATAAAAAGGAAGAGGAGAAAAAAGGGAAAGGAAGGAAGGAAGGAAAAAAAGAGCGGGAAACCTTTCACGAGACGGCAGTCCGCGCGATCCTCTCCTGGCAATGCTGTTTATTTTAGAATGCTTCGTTCGTTCCTGTAAATGCAATTACGGTCTTCCCGCCAGAATCGATTATCATGTTACGTTATCATGTCGACGCAGCGGCTTCTTGAACAACGGGGATTCTAATGGGAACGTTTTCGACATGGGATCTTGAGAGTTTGCCTAGTTAATCCTGTTAATATCCTAACATTAACGAAAGATTTGTACTTTCAATTAACTTTACATTTTAAAATATATTTTTTGAATTGAAAATCAAGCTCCATGTATTTATAACTTTTGAAAGAAGATATTTTATTATCTTTTGTAAATAGAAGTCAATGTTAGAGATAAAACAAAACAATTATTGTATAGTAGTTTTGTGTAAACGTTAACGGTTCCATTAAATTTAACGAGTGTACCAAACACACTTTTTCCACCCTTCTCCGCGTCTCTCATTGAGAGATAATCCAGCGTAGTGTTTTATACTTAACAAGTTCGTCTGAAATGTCAGAAAAGGGAGCGTGCAAAAAGTTTATGTAAAGGGTACACTCTTGACCCAGTTTCGGACGCCCTTTTAAATTAGTTCGGCGAACAAAACCGCCTGAACAGAGGGAAAGGTGCCACGGAAACTGATACGAGGTGTTCTATGCGAAAAGGGAACCCGTTTAGTATTAGAAAGGGCGGCACTCGTAAGACAGCAATCTACGGCATGGTCCATGGAGAGCTGTAACACTGCTAGAATCGAACTTGTAATAAGGTACACTTCACCCACTCGCCAGAAGCCGATTGCTCCCCGGGGACGACAACCCTCCTGCCCGCCTTTCCCTTTTTCCTCTTTTTTTAACCTTTCGATTCTGTTTGTTCGCGAACTTCCCACATACATTCCGGAGATTCGAACAAATTGTAGCGTTTCCTTGAATCTCGTTACGCAAAATTATTTCGTGTCATTAATTTCACTTGATCCTGAAATTGTGCTGTATATTTTTTTAAAGCGTTTAGATAAATTTTTTAATTCAAAAAACAGTTTGGAAGGTCTGATGCGTCGCGTCTGACTAATGATAGTGCTTTACTACTGGAAAATCAGCCTTACCTATTACTCGTCGTACGATCGACTTTTAATCACCCTGTTTGATCAAATTATTAACATACCGGACAAATACATAACTGCCCTTCACAATTGCAATATCAATTTCGACTTTTTTAATAATTATATTACCAAGCACACGTTTTATCGAAACTGTACGAACGCGATGAAACGCGATATTTCCAAAATCGAACAACGATTTAACCGTGTTTGCACAAACAAACGAGCCAAAATTTTCGTTATAAAGATTGCTCCGTGATTAATTTTTAATCCACTAACGTGCTCGCTCTACATGCAAATACCAGTGCCTGCGCGAGCGATACGGTCTCGTCGACTGTGCAGTTCGTCGAAAGCTGGGATTGACGAAACGTTTCCTGTAATTGTCAGTTAAATGGGACGCGATAACTTCGAGGCGCGACAAGAAAATTCTGAAGAACAATCCGGGAAGAAGATTAATATCGATTCGGCGGCTCAAAGCCGGAGGGTGATTCCGTCAAACAACTCCGGGGACATCAAAGTATATCGGAAAAGGGGTTTCGCCATTCTTGCCCCGAGGATATTACGCGGGCCGGCAAGAGGCAAGAGAGCGGAAAAGTTGAAATAATTTCGCGTCCGGAAACGCGGTGCGGCAAGCGACGAGCCAGATATTCAGATGATCAAAGGGATCAAGCCTGGTCGGGTGGATTTTTAAAGAATTTATATTGTTTCATTTCCAGTGTTTAGTTTTAATTACGCCCGTACGTAGATGTTCAGCGGGAACCGTGAAAGTCTTGATTCTTTTAGAATTCCAAATGGCTAGAATCATCCCTGTTATATGCCTCTTCGTTTAAGCAGCAAGTATAAATATACTTTGTGCCAGACGTTTTATTTCTTCATAAAAAAATGGGTAATTGAAAAGTGGCTTTGATAAAGTTCTTATACGTAGTTCAAGCTCCTCTTCGGTTCATTAATCTACAGAACTGAGAAATCGTAAATGAAAAATGTTTTCACAATTATCTGATGATTATCGAAAAGGAAAATTTATCTAAGTGAGAAATGGACGATTTTACCTGTGAATCTAAATGTTACTCCAGGTGATCTTTTTACAAACTAAAAGTCGGATACCGTTCGTCAGGGTTTATCAGATTTAACACCATCGCCACTGTATTTCACGTTCGCTTCCCACCCTGCGTTTATCGATTATTTAAACATCCATTTTCGTCTGAAATCCACTGCTCGCCATTTGTTTATTTTTAAATTTTCGCAAAGTATACGTTCCATCGTGACAGCACGTAGGTGTTAGCAACTCCCACGTGAAAACGTTCGGTCCTCTCGTCGCCGGGCGTATCACCTGCTAGGATATATTTGAACAGGTCTAAATTCGAAAGCATCAAACGAGGAATGTTCGAGCTTTGATTTAACTGTCAGAGGCTCGTCATACGCCTTGACAAAGGTGTGATACGAAAAAAGAAAATAATGGAAAGACGTGGACTTTGTGAAAAAAAAAAGAGAAAAAGAGGAGAAGAGAAAAGGAAAAATAGCGGGGGAGTGAAAGACTTGGCGAAGGGTCCCTGGTGTCAGTCTTACGCTGCGATGCTTCTTCTGTTTTCATTAAAAGCTTCGGTCCGTCTGTCCTTCTCCTTTCTTCCCTCTTCCTGGCCTTCTTTTCGCCGTATAATATTACTCGTTCTTTTGAAAATAAAAATGGGACGAACGTCGTCTAAGAGACTCAATTCCTTGCTATCCTTGGTGCGGTTCTCAAAGCAACGGGACCTGAATCATTCCGATGAATAATCATCATTTGTGAACGCGGCGCAACCCGTTCCCGCTCGCGTTTCTTCGCTTTTAAAGGATCGACACGCCGCTTTATTATTTCTTTCTCGAAAGATAATTAAGTACTACGACAGAACGATCGCGCTTTGAATCGTTTCTCGTTGAAACAGCTGCAACGTCTACGAAACCTTACACGTGGCTGCTCTCTCGTTAGCTTCAACGAAGCGGATCTTTAGGAACAAGCTGTTGGTCGTTGTTTTTTTTTTTTTTTGCTTCCAACCCTCCCCCGCCGTACCTCTCGACACGTTCACGAAACAGTTAACGATATTCAAACAAACCCCGCCCGTCCCCAAACCCTGCGTCGAGAACGGCTGAGTCTGAAATCCAGACGACGGCTAGGATAAAAGTACCAAAGTGTTTGGTATCAATTTCCATCCGCGTGATAAACATGACAATTCGGAGCTTGAAAAAATAGGGATGATTTAGCAAGAAGGATTCCATAATTTTTTACGTAAGATTTAAGGTAATCTTAGTTATACACGCTATACTGATAGGAGTTAGTAGTCTGATTATTTATTCAATATCCGAGCCAAATTTACATTGGATAAGTATCCAGGCTAACAGTCTATGCCAGTACCCAGGCAGTGAAAAAGGTGGGCTATTAGATACGTAGGTTTCCGCTTCTCCACTTCCACGTATTGGCACAGGCTACTAACCCATCTACTTACCCAATGTAAAACTTAACCTGAGACATTGCCTCTTAACACATTCACTGCTGAGCACGCGATACCGAGGGTTCGATCGTCAGCATTTTTCGGCTTCATTTTAATACAGAAAAAGAGACAAAAAATTATGAATGATATTACTATTATGGTAATATGAAAGGCCTGAATTTGGAAATTAATTATTCGCTTCCTTATCTCATTTATTTATTTAAAAATGGGTTATTTAAATATCATAAAAGGGGATTGCAGCTGAAAAAAGATTCGAAACTACTGCACTAACGAACTGTGGTTCTCGTATTCTATTTTCCAGCAGCTAACATTTCCGCTTTGGTTATCTTTACCTCAGTTGACCAACATTTTCGTGCTTCGTCCTAAATCAACTCGGCCCTATCGTCTCGCACGTACGCCCTTCCGATGTTGCTTTCGTTGTAAAACGTATTACGTGAATCGGTAAACGGAATTACGCTGCGTTGACAGATGCAAACGGGATGAAGCTGCTCCCCTGGTGATGAAGTCCATCGAATGTTAATCGCATAATCTAATATTTACCCCGTTGCATCGTGGCTTACGTTACACTCTTTCTCCCCCTTTGCTTTGCCCCCTTCCCGTACGTCGCTTCTCTCCGAGGAATAATCCTTATCCGTTTCCACGTGCGCTGCGTGGTCGCTACTTCTATCGTTCCGAGCTTGCGGTCCTTTCGCAGGAAACAGGAAGGAACAAAGCGAAGACGAACTTGAAGGGCGGCAGGGGGTGAAGGTAATCCCTATTGTTTCTCCTGTCCCATAAATCCTGCTGGTCGAGTCGCCTTCCCGCCTCCTACGCTTCCCCGCTCCTTCTCGCACCTCGGTTACCGACAACACCACCACCCCCTCGCGTTCCCTCTCCCCCCCCACCTGCTACAACTCCCGCCATTCTCAATCCCCTTGCTACGCCTTCCTCGACCGTGTGCTTCGTAAATCTCGGTCCAGCTGTGCTTTACGGCACACACATGTATATACCTTTTGTAAGGATACGAGCGATCCCATCTCCGATCCGGCCAGGCTTCACCCTTCCGACCAGTCAGCGATCGCTCCACGGGGTTGGGTTAACGTTCGAACCGAAAGCGTTTAAATTTTCTTCTTTTTCTCGGGATGGGAAATTTGATCGCGCGAATCTATCCAGCGAAGATTTAACGAGGACGTTATCCGGTTGACGAACGGCTAGTTAAGGATAATTTTTCAGCAGCTTCTTCGGCAGCTGATAAAAAGGAAACGTGTCCAGGGAGGGAATTTCGCTCGACGAAGTTGAGCCGGTGTGTATTCGAAACTTGCGAGAGTAATTTCCTTACCGAGGAAAGTTGATCGCCCTTCAAAAATTTGTCGCGCCACCCCAAGTTCTCACGCGCTGTTTCCACGGGGTTGTTTACGATCCATAACGCTTTCAGCCGGGTACTTTAGAATCTTGACACGCAGGAGGGCTTGTTTTTCCAGTAACAGCAAGTTAGGGCTGTTACTAAGTTATGACGTTACACCGTTTCATTGAGATTCATTATGTTTTCCATGGTGAAACGATACTTCCAAACAATTATTTCATTGGTATTGAAGGATAGGTTTGTAGAATTTTATGTGTGAAACTTTAGTACGATTTATGTAGAATTCCAAGAAATATTTAACACTTTAACTAAAAATTCCATCAGAAACCACCTTTTTCGGTATTTCTGTACGTAATTACAAGAAATTAACATGTTTCTTCTTTCTGTTGAAATTGCAGATCGAGGATGCCATGCTGATGTTCGACAAGCAGACCAACAGGCACAGAGGTGAGTGAAATTTATGATTTTCTCCGTACAGAGGGGGAGGACGTTTCCCTCCCCGGCGATACAATAATTCGATTCGCTGGCACGGTAATTGCTGTTTAATCACCGGTCATCGACGAAACGCGTGTAAGAGGAGTGCTGACGTCACTCGTCCAAAATTTCGATGTGTGCAACGCGCCATGCAACTTCGCCACGCACGCAAATACGCTGAAAATATGGTCGAGACTATTCTCTGTTTAGCGAGTCAATAATACTGGCATTTTGCTCGCGCGTATCGCAAACCGGATAATTAACAAGCCGGCTTGAAACTATAATTAGCGATTACGGTAATACACGCGACGCCGGTGCGCCAACGTCGAAGATAAATAACATTAATTCGACAACGCGATCAATCGAAGCGTTAATCGTGACGCTGATTGCGCGATTCAACGTTAACGCGCGTTCCTTGCGGTTTTCATGCTTCCCCGATATGAGTGACTATTTTCGGATTCGCGAGAATCATCGAATCTAGTCGGAATCGCGTAACGTTTCCGTGGAATGGACTAAATTTCTTGATACTGCTGTGGTATCGATTACGCGCGGTTCGAAGCTGACTGCGGGATGTTATTAAGGAAAATTTCAGGTGGTATCGTGTCTGTTGAGCATTTCCGTGATACAGGAAAAATTTCTTGATATTTGCACTATTCATGTAGACAATTTTATTGACTCGTTTATTCATTTTCTTCTTGAATGTTTGATCACATTTTATTGATATCTTTAAATTATTTTAAAGTACTTTTGACGTAGACAAACTTTTCGTTATTAAATTCAGATTTTTGTATAATTTTCTCAATACTGTTTGAAAAAGAATTTTAGAAGACTTAACACAAGCAAGGATTCGAATCTTAGACAATTGTGGAAAACAGATAATTTATGGTTTCAAAATTGATCGGATAAGTCGAATGGCGGGATTAACGCGACGATCGTTCTCGCAAATTGTATCAAATTCCTTCGCACGTTATCAGTTAACTACCGTTGAAAATCCAACGAAGGCCCATCCCTGTGGGACACGGAAAATTTCTCGATACGATCGCGTTAACAGTCGATTATAGCAGCAGGGGCTCGAGGCGCGGTAAACGCGGCGAAAGTCTTTGAATTTCAGGCAATCTCGTCACGCATAACAATGGCTCGATCGTGGCGGCCGGTTACGCAGGCTTTTATTCTTCGCGCGATTAACATAAAGAATAAAAGAATCGGCGCGTGCCAGGAATCGAGACCGCGAGCATTTACATCCCGGCCGCGTACATGTACAAACGACGAAAAGGAATTCTCTCCGCGGGGGAAAATACGAAAAATGTAAATTCATCCCGGCTCGATTAGAAGCCGAACGATGAACGAGTGAAAGAAAACGGGGTAAGGGGCTATAAAATTACCATAACACCATCTGTTATCGCGGGGCTCTCTTGCATTCGCGGAGAGAGATGCCTTTGAATGTGTTGCGCGCCACCCCCGCGCTTCCGTCTTACTAAAATGATAGCGGAGATTGAGAGATAAGCAGCGATAGGAATACATAAATTCTCGCGATATGACCGACATGGAAAAGGAAAATTGATTTTTCTTTTCAATCTTCTTGTTGTTAGACCTTCTTTCTTTTTTTTTTTAAATAAAGAAAGATTGTCGACGTTTAATACGTGTACGAGATTGTTCTATCAAGATGAAAAAGAAGAGTTACGTTTGTTCAATCCCACGGTGTACGAACGTTCTATATGCGCAACTCGTACTTGTTGCATATTCATTCCTCTCTTATCAGATTAATGCCGGTAAAGGACTATGAATGTAGGAAATAAAATCGTGTTACCCCTGTTACTTTTTATTTATCTTTTATATGCATGTGGAACGTACAATCACGAATATAATAGTTCATTAACATTTTACGAAGAAACGTTTTATTTCGTTCTTACTTTACGATTTTTCGTGCAATTTTATTACTCGAATCGGAGAGCGAATTTTTTTGTAAGATTAGAGGCGATTTATAGTTCGAAACGCAGAGATGTACCGAGTTTCATCCGTATATTAATATTATCCGCTAGATTACATTAATAAACCATACTGGCGGTAGCGTAAGCTGTATTTATGTAAAATAATCGGGCAAATGGTTAGTGGAATACTGAAGCTAATTGTTTAGAGAGTAGAATGTTGCGTAGATTTCAATTCTTAACAAATCTGATAAATTTTGTCTACAATATCTGGTTATTTCAAACACGACGTTTCGTAATAATCGATTTCTGATTTTACACAAATCAAACAGTAGATAGTATCACGAGGTTTAAAAAGTGAACAAAAATCGAACAAAATCAATTGTACTCCAGAAAACGAGTACGTTCAATCGTCGAGACAATCGAGGGGTCGAGGGATCCGCTGGCAGAATGAATGAAATATCAGCCTCCTAATGTGATATATACGCCGGCTCTCGGCTTCTACGACGGCAGAGTGGAGGGAAAGAGAGGGGGAGACAGAAAGTGAATACGAACGGTAAGGGTCTCGATGTCGCCTAGCGTGGATTTATTCACATCAGTGCTTCAATGGGGTCAATAATCGTCAGCGATCGAGGCATCCCACCCGACCGATAATCGGAAGTCTCTCTATCTTTTTTTTACCGGTACGTGCTCTTCGGAGTAGAGTGGCTGAACGGGTCCCGATGATAGATTCTAATATCGCTTATGAAAAATAGGGGCAAATGGGATATGAAAGCTGGCTCCCTTCGATGCCTCGCGGGGTTTTCTTACCGCCACGACGGTATAGAAAGGAAAGAGTTGAGTCAGACTTGGAAGGGGAGGGACGGATGTGTTGCGCGTCTTGGCAAACGGACGACAGCGAGGAAAGGAATAGGTGAAATAGCGTTGTGTACCTCTGTAGAAGAAAATGGTAGCGGTGGGTGTGCGCAGGGAAACGGGCGAGGGAAGATCGGGTACCAGAGGGTTGAAGGAGGGTTCTTTCAAAGCGGCGCGTAATCTCTCTCGCGATGACATCCAATACCATCCCCGTCGGTCGAGTCTGCGAACCTCAAGCCTCGAACATCGCTGCTCTCCGGCAGATTTCACAATATGGCATTTCCGTAGCCGCCTGGCCTGTGACCCCTAAGGGGATTATCGTCGGATTTTCTGCGAACGTCGCGCGAACAACAACGCTCGAACGGGACACCGATTGATCTTATTCATTGATCGTTGTTTCCCCATTGCTCTCTCTCTCTCCCTCCCTCTACCTATCTATCTATCTATCTATTTCTCACGTTGAATAAAACGCGCCAGAGAATGCGTGTATTGCACCTGTCGAGTGAGATTTATTTCAAGTGGAGCAGCTCTGGTTGTGCTTCGAAGCTCGAGGGGATCCTTCCATTTACGTGAAGAGGCTAAAATGTGGGTCGCGATTTTCAGCGACTGAAAGGATGAGTGTTTCTCTCGACGCAAGACTCGTTTGTTAAAAGAGATGGTCTGAAGGATCGCGGTAAATGGATAACGTAGAGAAATATGTATTTACCATAAATTCCATTGATTCAGCCATGCGATACGCAATAATCAGGAGAAAGGACTTTTCATTCCAAGATTACAAGTAGAGAGTTGGGTCGATAATTTTTTAGAACAGCAGGGTATGCATAATTAGCTGTATGCCATTTCGTAAACTTACATGTGTCCCTAAAAAGAAAAAAATATACTTGATCCACAATGTTTGATCTAGTTTTGCAAATACTTGTCGTTTGCCAATTAAGCTCCTTTAATTAATAGACTCTTTTTATAGTTTCTATAGGCTTAATTAGCTTTCTACAAAATAATAATTCGAGTTTTGGAAATAGGGAAGTCAGCAAAAGCAGTGTTTCAGAGACGAGTTTCATCTTTAAGTAGTATTCCTTACGTTTGGTCAGACAATAGGAATTCTGAATACCACGACACTAGCAGGAAACAATTTGATGCTTTATCAACTTTGATGTGGTTTTCTTAATCTTGGTTCATTGTTGAAATATTATTACATTTACATTTTCAATATTTTCGTTGTTAATTTGTTTAATTCTAATTACTTCTCGAGCAAAAGTTATCTGAAAGTGCATTGTTCTACAACAACGAAATACCTTCTGACAACAGACTTTCGACCTCGGAATGTTATTCGAATTGTGGGTTTTAGCTTGCACTGTTTTTTTTGCTGAGCCCTTCTCTAAATAATGTTCCAGCAACGATCCTTGCGGGTTCTAAAGTGTACAAGAAGCGTTGCCCGGATGTCTAAACTGCAAAGCAAGAACGTGTTTTCCAGGATTATATGCAAATTTGTAGAATGTTGTACTGAAAAGAAAGATTATCTCGAACGATATAACTTTATTTTAATAAATTACAAAAGTAGATCAGGATGTTTATCAAGTAGCTGGTCTTAAATCGAAGACCGAAACATACGTCGAATAAAATAAAAAGTGGATAGGAAAAGCTTGCGGAGGGTCGTTTGTTCTAGGATCGTGGATGGGGATAGGTTCAAGGTCGTAACATACTTTAACCCAGATTCGATTTAGATCCGCGCGATAATCGAGCAGGACGGCAACGAGCTGCCGGCGGAATTACAGAGAAATCGTAGTCGATGTTCGAGGGCGACCCCTTTACGTCCAAATCCCCGACGAAGTCGTCTCCACGAGAAAGAAGAATCCGACCGTTTCCGGACAATTTCGAGTCCCGCAGCGAGCTATGATTTCCACGCGGATGGGCAAGCTGCAATTGCAGCAAAGCGTGTCTTCTCTCTGCCATGGTAGCCGGTGAAGAGGCGCGACTATAGCTCGAGGGCGCGATTATCCAAGCTTCGCTGGCCAAAGGATTTTCTCTTCGTGAGCTCCACCCTTACGCGCGGCGGAGAAGGAGGTAGGGGAGGTGAGGGTGTGGGCGAGGGCGCACCTATAAGGCGGAGGCATACCGCGATCCGTACCTTCGCCTCCAACCCGCATGAACACGAACGAGGGTACACGTATTTACACATAGGAGGCACGCGTTTATATACCTTCGCCCCGTGTGTTTGCGCGTATATCTTGTCATAAATTGCTGGCACATTGCTCCTATATGGGATGTATGTGTTCCTGCACGGACCAGGACCGGCTCCTTCTTGATTGCATCCCGACTATCCCATGAAAGAAGGACTTGCTTACTCGCGCGTGAACACGCGTCAAAGGAACGTCCAGCGTCTTCGATCGTTCATTGAATCGTCGATGACCGAAAAGACTTGACGTGGCTGGGGAATATCGCGATCAAAAAAGTAATATTTCGCACAGTTGTTCGGTATTGTTGAAAATATTCTGTTGATGTTAAAATTTGCCTCGTGAAATGATAGGTTTGATAACTGATTCTGTTTCATATTTCATATTTAATTTAATTAATTTTTTATTGTAATAAAAGGGATTATCAGTTGAATAAGAATAATAATTTGAACAATGGAATATATCAATCATAATTTCTCCCATCTTATATGTATGATATTATTTCGAAATGAAAGGAGCACACGAACTTCCATTCGAAGTCAATATTATCTTTATCTATCAGAGGTTGAACGTCTCAGTCTTGTCACGATGTCTGGACTTGACGAAGGTCGCAATCCCGTATCCGATGTTAGCGAGTCGCAGGCGGTCGCAATTACTCCGAGCTGGCTAGATTTTCCTCTCGCTGGACAAGCAGAATCTCCACGAAGTCTCGGAACTTGAGAAAGCCGGAGCCCAGCCGGGGGTAGACCGGGCAGCCAGTGGCGGATACGTTATGCCAGTTTGACGTAATCCCGGGCCAAGGATCAGACGGGTTCGGAACTTGCCTCCGCGTCGAGTCGTCGAGAAATTCGCACTCGTGGATCGAGGCAACTCGCGCGGCGCGCGGTAAACCGTGCCCACCAACTTCGGCACGTATGCACGTTGAATAGTTGCAATGCCCCGTTCAACTTGCCACGGGATCGGTTCTGGAATAGTTCCGAAGGTGTTTCTAGTACTCCGTTCGCTTTTCGCCGGCTCTCTCCGCAAGCAACGGGGAACCGTGTAACCTTGTAAAATCAGCTCTGTGCGGCAGCCCGCTCGCTCGCCTTCAAATCAGTCGGTCCGCATCTAGTCGAGCGGAAAGCCGAGATTGATTTTCACCAGAGTTCCGTGCTGCCGGTTTTGGATCGGTGATTGCGCCACCGTGATCGATAAACCCTGTGAAACGTGCGCCTTGGGAAAGCGTCGCGACGGAACGTTAACGCCACATTGACGACGATTTTGTGCGTACGCTTGCATGAAAGTGTCAGACACCCTGGCATTCGATGTTAAGTACACACACTAACGTACACATTACAGGTGTAATAGAATCGTAATGGGGCACATTGATCGCCATATATAGATTTGTCTAGACTGTATGTTGTCTAGATTGTATTTTAAATAAAATTAGTATCACAGCGATCCTTGTACCACGAGCAGTTTAAATAAATTATCATTCTTCTTTTAACTAATTGTTTTAGTACGCAGAGTCAATTATGAAATAACAATTCCTCTTCTGTTTCCTAAGATATTCATCGAAACTTATTCCTTACAGTTTTAGATAAACAAAAAGTCTGGTAATTAGAAAAAAAGTTTGAATTAAACAGAAACATTAGTTTAGCAACACAGCCGTACATTTATATTTTTCCACTGCGAAAAAAAAAAAGAAAATGAAATCGTACAAAAGTCAAGAATCGTTGAAAACGAAGCTACACGCTCTTAAAACCCGCGCAAATGCTCGGGACGTTGTTGGACGAGTGTTAGAGGGTTGAACTATGCGGAGGGTTAAAAATTTCCGTATTCATCGAAGCGAGTCGAAAAAGTTTTCCTCGTGGCGCACACGTTTGATGCGGCGGTTGGCTCTCATGAAAATATCGTGTCTTTTATGAAGGATTCTTGCGTCGCAGAGAATTTTTCACCTCTCAGTGGCGGGTTTCAGTCCGCCAAAGAAACTCGTGAAGACATCGCCTTTTGGGAACGGGCACTGACGCTTGGCGAGTGCTCTGCCTCGGAGCGCACCGGCAGAATAGGGTTTCCCGCGTCGTTACAACTTTCGAAAACTCTGTCGTGGAAGTCGACCAGCCAGTGCTTGGAAACTTTTGAACGATGGATGGTTGCCGGTCGCGGATGTTACATAAAGGATCGGGGGAGGTTTGCTTACGGTTGACGCTGAATCTAGCCTAAATACGCCGCTGATTCCCGATCTCCCATTTTATCTCGGCACTTCCCATTTCGAAAGTTGACGTCAGGCCACTGAATTCGCAGGACTTTTCAGCTTGAAACAGCTCCTTCTTTATCGGTTCTTACAAAGAGCGCTCGAGGTTGCTTTATCTGATCGTCAATCGGAGTTGTGATATTAGGTCGTTCCATAAATAATGTCGTTTCCTCGGTTGATCAATATGGATGACTAAAATTAACACTTGTTTTTCATCGTTTCCTCTAAAATTTGTATGTCAAGATTACTTTGTCAAGATTAAAAGTCCTTCGACCTCGAAGGGTTAATACCAGTCGATTAATTCATATAATCCATTACCCAGAACGAAATCTTTGAAATGAATACCTGTTCCAAAGAAACGCGTTGCCATTTTCAAGCGGATTGAAAGGTGAACGGATTTATATAAAAAAATAAGCATCGTATCGAATAATAGAGCCGCAGATTATATCGTTCGTAACGCGAGTAACGGCCCTACCACGAGGACGAAATTGATTCTCGCGTTTCCATATCGACGATCGACGTCCCGGCTCGTGCTCCCGTGATTCCTTTAAATCCGGATCTACCGACAAGATGGCGAATCTTTATCAGCGAGATAGCGAACGACCGTTGTGCCACGACATCCACCATGCATAACATAATCCGGACGGTTTTCGGTATAAAAGAAAACCGATTCTTGGAATAGGGATGCCGTCTCCTTCCATTCTATTATGGGAATCTCGGAACGGCGCATCGACACGCTCCAATTGTCGCCCGCATCACGACTGTCCGCCATTCTGTGTTCGAAGCGCAGAGAGAATCCTCGCGGCGGCTTGGAAGCGAGAAAGATTCTGAAATATTGAAACGCAAAAGACGGCCTAGCCACTTTTACCCTTCAATCTTCCCCGCCGTTCGATCTTACGTCTCAAGCTTTTTCTCTTCTCGTTCCCTCCTTTTTCCCCTCGTTGCCTTCCATTCGACGGGCTATTGCGATTTAACCAACTGCCACACACAGCGCGCATTTCGCGCGCGATTGCGTCGAGCTCCAATTCTCCTCTACGATATGAAATCTTCGAGATACCGCCGTTTAAATTTCTTCACTTTCTATCGATTTCTCGGATGATCCGTCTTCATTGAACGGCATAAATTGGGTTGTATGAATTTCAAATACGCCGATAATTTGTATAGATTTTTCTAAAAGCGTTTCTGGCTTTCAGTATAGTACACGTTAATCTTATCATTCATACGTGGCTACAATTTTGTTGATTTTCTAATATTATTGTTTATTTATCAGTAAGATTGTTTCAAAATTTAAGACATTGGAATGGAGAAAAGTAATAGGAAAAAATATTGTAAAATATGCAAAAACTCCTGTTTAGAAAATTAACACAAGTTGCACGAGCTTCAAAATAAAAATTTATTCACTATTCGTACAAGAAAAGCAGTCTAGGAATGTGATAAATGTACAACTAATAGCAAAAGATTACGTCAAAGAATACATAAATTGTTACACGGATAAATCGCTCGAAAGCTATATACGCTGATCTTTTTATTTATCGAATGTCCCTCGTATTTCAATTCCATTTCACTTTATTCACGATATAGTAGACTGTAATTTTCTTAACAGTGCGATTCAGCCGCAAGATCATAAATTTTAACCGCAATTTAATCATTGTCAAATCTGACGCGCGATCGTCAATTCAGCAGCTGGTCTCCCTCTTTCCCTGCAATTTTTCCTCTCAATCTTATCCGCACCTTAACAGCATTTCGTGCAGCGTTTCGCCGCGCATCATTTCACAACGCCCCCGCACAATCACGCACATTTATTATCGAATCCGTTTCATCCGCCGAATAATCCACGATTCCCCGTCGACGTAAACGTATTTCTCGTCGGCCGCCACCCCCTTATTCCACCTTTAAGTTCGTGCCCCGCGTCCCTCCTTCCCCCGCCGCTCCCCTCCCGCCCCTGGAGCTTCACGTGCAGCATCGGTAGCGTGAGTTTCTCGCGCGATTGAATTGAGCCGCTCCGGCTGCAATTTCGTGGACCTACAAGCGTTGGATCGGAGCTACCTCACGAATTTCCGCCCCTATCTATCGGCGCTCTTTCAACGGGGGATAAAAAGAGGATCGTTCGAGTGGCGGGTTGCGAAGGTACGAGACGGAAGGTGAGGAGAGGGTGAAAGAGGGAGGAATCTGGACGGCGCGGCGCGCTGTTGAACCAGCGAATAGAAGAGGCCTGGGAAAAGGAGAAGAGGAAGAGGAGACGGAAGCGGAGAGCGTCGATTTCTCGGTGTAACGAGAAGAAAAGGGAAGAGTAGATCGGTTCGAGCGGTGTGCAGAGCCCCGAAAGGTCGCAAAGTGTCTCCTCTTGCTACTCTCGCGCGTCTGTTCCGTCGTTTTCATCGTCTTTCATTGCTTCTCTGTTCGTCTGTGTTCACCCGCTATCCAGAATGCTGATCTCATCCGAACCAACTTGACCCCTTCGTCGTCTGGTTCGTGCTTCGGCGAGCTTAATCCATCGCCGAGGTGTCCTTCTTCTTTCCGCTTCCCTATGCCTCGCCTCCGGAAAATCTTCCATCCAGAGGGGAGAATTTAAAATTCAAACGTAAGTGGCCCTCTCGACTCGTCGTCGTCGTCGTCGTAGTCATCGTCGACGTCGTCCTGGTTCGCGCAATTCCTCTTTTCTAACCCCGTCGCAGCCGTCGCCGGGACCCTCCAGGCGTGGTCGTTCCGGATGTATGCATTTCGAGCTGCATGACCTGCAGCTCGCGCCCCGGCTCGTTTACCCGGGCCGAGAAAAAAATGTCGCGGCTGAAAAATAAGAAATAACGAAGGAAGCCGAGGGAAAACTCGGTGTGTGCGCGCGCGACAGCCGGCACGCCGGCGGAGAAACGGGAACGACGGCTGAGGGTCGGAGATAAGGGCGGCGTTCAAGATATACGAAGCTGCGATAAATGAAATTTCTTTAAATAATTCAAAGACCCGCTCCGCTGAAGAGGAAGCCGCGAGTCGGAATCGAGGTGTCGCGAGCCGTGGTTGAAAGGCGCCAAGTGGGACGTCGCGAATCGCATCCCCGTATCGACTGTGATTCTCGTTAAGCCCCGATCCGTGGAATGATAAATATTCATTACCAGAGCACGCCTGTATTCCTGCATGCATCCGCATTTCGCCGGGAATCGATTCCGCGCGGATACACGAGCCACGAAGCGACGGGATTACCGGCTCGTCGATGACGATCATCGATATCGGTATTGTCGTAAGGAACGTCGACCACGGCCCCGCTCTCGCTCTGTTACCAGCTTGTGTACGCGGGCGGAAATCGCGCACGAGAGAACGTCGGTCCGCGCTCGTCGTTACCTTTATCGCAAGCGGAGAGCTCTCGGGATGTTTCGAAGTATAATCGGGTCTGGGCTCGCGTTCGTATGCGAGTAAGCCAGGAGAAGCTGGTCAATTAGCGGCGGCTACAGGTGAATAGAATTACTCGCATCGACTCCGGCCATCTCGCTTTTGTCCATCCCCGTCTGTCGAAGCTCTCCCATAAGCGTCCTTTCCGGGGTTGGACCCTGTCCTCCCCTGAATCGATGAATCGATCGAGCTCGACGGCAACTTTTCGAGGCAAACCTTTCCCGAAGTTCGAGACGTCCTCCAAGTAGCCGAGAGACTCGATTCTACTACGAGGATTGGAGACATATGGCGCACTTCGGAGACGATGAAGACGGCCAGCTATCGAACCGTCATACATATTACTCGCACGGACTTTAAAGCCGTTCAAACTTCTAAGGACAGTCGCGGCATCCCTTGTTGTACGAAACAACAGGATCCTCTCTGTTCCTGTTTAATTTATCAAGCCACGATATTATCTATTTGAAAGCTATTTTGCATAATTTACTTCCTGGGAATTTTATTTCCATATGAATTTAAATACTTCTAGTTGTAGTGCCGTTTAGCAGTTACGACGGATAATTAAATCAAGGTATTAATGCTATTTTCATTCTTCTATTATTCAACATTGCTCTGTTGTGTGACCCAATTTTCATTCTTTGGTTCCAATCATTGTTCTGTGAATGAAATCAAGAATTTCTTATAATTTATTATCCATAAAGCATACAGATATTTCAAGCCTTTGTTCAAAAGACAACCTTGAACTTGCGCTAATAAACAATGAAAAATAAAAGAACCAAAAGTTTTAGCATTTATTGTATAAATTTTAATAAACGTGAAAAGATTGAATCTTCAACATTTTCAAATATCACGCTCTGCTTTTTGAAACACGGGAATGTGTAGCACGCTATATCTGACTTTCAAAGCGAACGGTGGCACGAAGTTAAGCTTAACAAACCCATATAGCAAGACAAACAACGTGAGTACGTTTGTGTAACTTGGCAAGCTTTCGAAGAAGTTCCAGGTTTGCCATAAGAATGTAATTAAATGAAAGAGTGTACATTGGAATTATCGCCTAACACAATGTGTAAACAACGTAAGCGTACCGTGCTAATCCCAAATCGTAACCCCTTCTGTACACCCTTGTTTCCTCGATTTTCACCTTCTTTTCCTTTGTACGTTTTCCAAACATTCGCGAATTCGATTTCAAAAACTTTCCACCTAATAACATTTCCTTTCGATGTAACGAAAGTAATCTCAATCATTTTTTTTTTTTTTTTCGAATTACAACTGTATGGATAAAGTAGAAACGAAAACGTGTTTACTGATTCTTCTCGAATTTACGAAGGAAAAGTTATTCAATTTCCATAGAAATGCTGGCGAAAGAACGCAGTAAAAGTTTCCAGATTCTCGTAAACAAACGTACCAGAGATGTTTCCACGATAAAATTACGAATTCGCGGATCCTCTTGCTCGCCGCTCCCGCACAGACTCGACGACCCTCGCGAAACTCGTGATTTCACGAGTTCGTCGGGGGGGTATTACGGGGCGATTTCGAATTCCGGACTTTATTTGACTCTGCCAATGATTGGCGCACTTAACCGATCGTATTTCGCTTCGCTGTCAAACGGCGGAACGTATGAGCCCCTTGCTTCGTTGCTGCTGGCCCTCTGTTGATCGAAGAGTGAAGTGGCCCAGGCCGCGTATCTCCGTACCCGCGGCACGCCGTGTTTAATGCTAGCGGGGGGTGAAAAAGTTCAGGACGAGACCAGAATCGCCGACGGAAATTGAACGCGCGCACCACCGGTGTTATATTACTTTTCGCATCGAATCTGGTCATTTTTGGAACTAGTACGTGTTTAAACTCAAAGACTACGGCCACAGTGGAAGCGTTTTCTGATTAACTGTTCTTCCAACGAATGGCTCGAAACTGTCCCTCGAAACGTGTGTAATGCAATCATTTTCCTAGGAAGTTATTACTGCTTTTTCAAAAATTGCTTTTCTGGTTTATGAATACTCACAAAATAGCTTTGGTATCTTTATTTTTTCTGCTGAATTCTTGGAAATTTGTTTAAAGAAAATTTGCTAGAATTGATATTATAATTTTATTATATATGTAAATTATATTTATATTACTAAATTCGTTTTGAAATTTGTTACCAAATGATTAGAAAGAAAATTTTTAGTTTTATTTATACCGATTTATTTTCTAACGGAATACCCTAATAGTTTTATCGTATTTTCAATGCTGAAATAACTGGACTATTTATAGGTACACAAGAACATTCAAATTTAATCCGATATACTATTTTCTCACTTTTTAAGCTGGAATGCTCTTTACCCTAGTAAAATTCATGTTTCATCGAGTTAAATCCACCCAAAAAGTAACGTTAATCCTGGACGACGTATCGCGTTTGGTCGATCAGAATGGAACAACGACACGAAAGTCACACGCAAACCACACGATCCCTGGAAACATTAATAACTCGCCGCGTAGTTCTATAGAGTGTTAAAGAAGCAGCCACGATATATGTTTTAATCAGACAGATATACAGCGACGACGCATTGTTTCGTCGGAAACAACAGACCAAGGAGAATGAGTCGCGTTTCTTCGAAATTTCTTGGATTGATCATTGTGTCGAGGCGAAAAATTCTGTCATCGTGGTCGCAAAAAATCCTTTATTCAAATAAATTGAATAATAAATTTTCACTGTCATCAGACGATGAGATTTTCAGTAAAAACTAGCAGTATTTTGTTCATTCTCTGGTAATACATTTTTGTACTTCGAATCTGAAAATATTAATACTAATAGACATTTACTATCATTTATTTAACAGCAAAGATTTTTTAATTCCAGTAACTTCCTGATTACTGAAAATTTCTAATAAACAATTGATATATACTCTGGGGAGGGGGTGCAAACTGAACTCGTTCAGGGTGGGTCTGCAACCAAAGAATTAAATTCCACGACGATCTGAAATCTCCACAAATCCACCGCGAACTTTTTTGGTCTCCAGGTGGCCAGTCCGCGTCCGACACAGGTAACCGGGTTACTCGGGTTTTAGATGCTTATACTAAACCGATTAGACGGATGAGGTTAGGCTACACCAAGTATCGAGTTCGGATTCGAATCCCTAGAGACACGGTATCCGTGAGGGCATCTGTATCAGCGAACGACTCCATTATAGAGCCGGATGCGTGGAGCCGCGGCCCATTATTTCCGTCGCCGACATGGAATCATATACGAGAGGTGTATTTGAGATAGGAAATGAACGGAGTGAAGCCGAGCCGCAAGCGCTAGAGTAGCAATAACTCGGAGATTAAAACAGAATTAAAAAGTGCGCTGGATGTGTATCTGTGTCAAGCGCGACAGACGGGGCCAGAGAGCCATCCGTTGCCAAGGCATCGAAGTAACCGCGCCGGGGATGAAAAACAGCTCCGGATAAATAAGCGCAATGTTCGCTACGTCCGTTCCTTTTTCTCTCTCTCTCTTCTTGTTCTCGTTCCATACGCGCACGGCCGCGAGCATCGTTTTTGCTCGTTGTTCCGCCGATAAACAATGCGCCGAAGATAGGCTGAAACACACGAATCGACCACTCGTGGATCGTTAATTAATTTCCTGATTATTCGCTGATCCAATTTCGCGATACACTCGCGCCGTAGTTTCTGCGCTTCGTCGAGAGCCGCTCGATGCTTGTTCGCCTTAGCCGCCCCGACGTTACCGGTTCGTTATCGCTCGAGGATTCTTCCGCGGCGATTTCACGAGCGGGGAAAGTTCGATTCCAACGATGGAGAATCAACTTTGATACGTAATCGTTGTTACCCGTGCTGATTACGAACGCTCGTTGACGAAGTATGCAAATGAAATAAGAGTTCCCCGTTGTATCCCTCGGAGCGCCCCGGCGCAAAAAAATTTGTGTTTGCTGTGCTTTTTTTTGTTAACGTTGACCGTACGACGACGGAACAGCGTAAAAGTTGTTTCTCCGTTGTTCGCAGTTTCGTTTTACCAAACACGACGACGACGATGGTTCTCTCGCAGGAAAGTTATAAAACGCGGAATTATTCGTCACGCTGCTATGCTTTATTTAAACGGCACCGTGATTTACAAGTTGCCCGTTGTTTGGGCAATGTTCGCCCTCTGTGCGCGACGGCACGGTTGAAAATTGCAAAATATACTCGACGTTATTTGATAATTTTTCGTTTAAACGTTTACACTTTTGTAGAAATTCGAGCACAAAGCACGGGGAAACTTTAATGCACAAAAGGTAGCGAATGTGTTTACAGGAATTTATTTCGAATATTATTTCAATCGATTAAAGGTAGAATATATTAAATTCATATTTTTACATGAATTTTATGTTTGTAACATATTTTTTTAGAATTTGTTATCGTTGCTCGAGGGGATATTATTTTTATAAGATTAAAAATATTAAGTCTTATAACTATTTTTTGAGAAGCAAAAAAGTTTCGTCCAAAGAATATTATAAATACATTTAAAATATATAATAATTTGAAATTTCTTAGTTTCGGAAAATATTGTATTTCCATTTAGCAATTTATTGCATTCGAGAATATCCCTTCTGCAATAAAATCGGAACCAGTCACTTAAATAAAAGGAATTGTTTCGATCGTGCCGGTTTGATGTCATCCAAGTTCGAAGTTTTAAGAGACAAATATTCCCATACGGAATCGGATTTTGAGACTGCAAACGCCTCGTTAACGCATACTTTTCGATCTTCGGCATCGAGACACGAGATACGCTCGTCAGTCGAAATAGATCGATCACTCGTTCGATTCGTTCTACCAAGACGACAACGTTCTGAGTAGTCCTGAGTGCTATCTAACAGGTTCTGACGAGACCTCGTCGAGCTTGCTGCAAGCAATATGCGATAGATGCTCAATCATTTTCAGCTTACGGAATGCTATCACGGCATGAAACCAGATGCTCGCCATCAGCATCCCCATTCCTTATTCGCGGTTATAACGGCATAATTGAAATTGAATTGTTGAACAGGCCGAAATTAATTGCATACAGAATTGTTGGAATAAGAAAGGACGAGAGAAACTAAGCTTACGTTCTATCACGTTCGTTGAATTTCATCTACGTTTTCTTTTCAAGCAACATAGGAAAAGAATAATATAATCTCTCTAATTAAAAAACAGGACGCGAAATTCATTTGAATTGATTTATTACAGCTAATGAAAGGGATAGAATTTAGGATGTGATTTCTTTGCTATTTTTGGGACTTTTAAAGAGATTCTTACATTGTGTTTGGACTTAATTAAAAAATCAATCAGTTTGATTAATTTATTATAAAATACTTCTGAGTTTGTCAAAGTTTCGTTATTGATTTTCAATATCAAAAGTTTGTCGATTATTTATCTGTAATTTGTGTACCTTAAATCATCGATAGTAAATAAATGTTATTTGTCAAATATCTAAATAACAACTAAAATTACATTTGTACTGCAAAGAAATGATATAATTACAACACATAATATGGAGTAAAAATTAAGATTCTTAAAGAATAGAGTGGAATCATTGTTACGACATATTGATTCAAATTAAATCCGTGGGAAAATTCATGAAAATCTGGAATATCGTATTAAAACGTTAAGAAGTGCGCGAGAATTTTAAGCCGCTTTAAAAATTCTACCAAGTATTAAAAATGTAAAGTCTCGTTCTGTAGCTGCGCGCTAAATGTTACCATGGAAACGAAATAAAAGCGAGAGATAATCGCCGCGTTTAGGTAAAAACTAGCACAGCTTTGCGACACCAGATTGTAACAGCATAAAGTAGCGTTCTTTTTTTCGAGATTACAATTTTCCTTTTTCTACAACTCGTGGAATGTTTCCTTTTTCCATTTATTAATGTAATTACTCAACACTGAATTGATAAATATTCATTTATACACACACGATTGTCTATAAATCTATTAGAAAAATATTTAGAAATATTTTCTCGCAATACACAATATTATGAACCCATGTGGACAATTATGCAAAGAATCAAATGCAAGCAACCTGGCAATTAGAAAAGGCAATTATATTCATTATCATTTTCATTTTTTAAATGTAAAAATTCTGCAAACGCGAGGTTTCAGCCTTGCTATCTTTTTGCTTACGCGAGCATCTGTCTGTTGTGAAAATGAACAGAGTCGGTCTAAATTAATTTTAGATTTATTTTTCTTATGCCATGATAATTACATCATTTATTTTAATTATAAAATTGCAACTATCATTTTATCCGAAAGTGTATGAATTATAAGTGACACGGTATAAATATTGTTGATAGTACATGCGAACCCAGTATATAATCTGAAAGTTATTAACATCCTTAGAGCAACTTGTAGACGATACAATATGATTAGATCGATTGATCGAGCTTCCGCGCGCAACAGTTTTCGCCAGCTATCAGGAGCACGAGACGGAAAGTAAAGCCGGCGTATTTAAAGGTGCAAACTCTGATTAACATTCGCAGGTAATTGGAGGTTTCGTAACCGGTAGGATTATCGATATTAACGACGCCAAGGGAGGTTAGCCGGGTATTTCAAAATGAGCAGAAGCTAAACGAGAACAGCAATTTGCCGGCGTTGCCAGAAGCGAGACTAATGAAAAGTTCGTTAACTGGCGGCAAAACAAGTTCGGATTAGAACTGTGCGCGAACAAAGACGAGGCGGAAATTGCTTCGAATAGTTACGCAAGATCCATTGAGGCGCATTAATCAGTGAAATTTATGAAACCGTGGAACACAATATCTTAGAGCGTAATTTCGCTTGCCGGTTAAGTGAACGGGGTAGAAACGTAGAAACAAAGAGATAGGACTGTTTCGTTGACAGTGTGCACGGGAACGCTTCGAGGCGTTCGAGAAGCATTTAAACAACGTTTAAACGTACAAATGGAATTCCGATGCCATCCAGCGCCGCCCACCCCGACCTTGATTTTCCCGTCGAGCCAGACGCAATAAAACTTTTCATCGTCAGGAACGGTTCGCGAGTCGGCTCAAGTTCCGCACGGAATTTACGGCCGGCGAAGATCGCGCGACGCCGTGGCGAAGCTGAAAAAGTTGGATATTCAAAAAGTCTGGCGAAAAGTAAATTTGATTTCCGAGTGGTGTACGGGAGCGATCATAGGTCAGCAGTTTTTTTCTTTCTCAAATATCTGTCTCTGTCTCTGTCCCCGGTCGTCTTTCTCTCGGGATAGCAGGAGCAGCTAGGCCAGAAGTTGCGCAAACTCGTCAAGGGTCGTATTTGCTGGAAGGGCGGGTATTGCGAGTGACAGCTGGCTGTTCATTATTCCTGGATTACTCGACTGCTACGCCCGGGATGGAGAAGCGGGGACGAAGAGCGAGAGACGAGGACCGGGATATGGAAGAACGAGGGAAAAACAGAAACGTTGGAAACGAGACGAACAGCGACGGGATACGTGGGCGGAACAAGGCGAGAGCTTTCCGCTGGAAACATCGAAAACTGTGCTTACCACTCAGCAAAATAGAGTCTGTTTTGTTAGGTTGTCATTAAACGTTCTCGACTCGAAAGATTTGCCATAAATTTCCCCTCGTTTCTTTGCCTTTTCTCTTCCTTGTTCCTTCTTGTTGAAAACGTTGCCACGCGCGAAACGGCACACGAGGAAACGACGAAACACAGGCCGAAATTACTTCTACGGCGGGAGGACTTTAAATTTTCAAGGCTTACGGGTTACCCAATAAAGCGTAGCGTTTTTTTTCCCTTTTTTCTTTTTTTTTTCGAGACGTAATCCCTTGGCCTCGATTTCTTTCGCCCTCGAAAGGTTTTCTGCCACTATGCTACGTTTTATGAGCCGTAAAATACTACCGATAGATTTGACTCCACCACCTTCCAAACTGTGAATTCTTTTGTCCTACATTTCGTTTATCGTTACAACGATAAAAATTTTGTATTAACAACGCCGGCGGTTTCGTTTCTATTTCAAATAAATATAACTTCGACGAATCTAAGCTATCTTTTATTATACCATAAAATCAAGTTTATTTTTGCTTCGTGAATAAACAATTTTTATTTTAACTGTTATTTGAATAGTATGTTTTTAAATACTAATTTTTTCTTTTTAAACAGACTGTATATTTATAGATAAAAACTTCAGCATACGTATTACCTGGTTTCCAATTACATTCAATATTTTATTGCTTCAAAGATAATAATTTTTATGTGATTTTTTAAAATACAATTTGAAATTTAGTTCTATCAATCAAATTCTATCCTTGTTCGCATTTATTTAAAATAGACAGTATCCAAATAGTTCGCGAATATTTTTGAAACCATATCGCATTGTCAGCATTTCTCTCGAAGGAATTCATTTCATAGCTCATCTCGAGCTGATGGTTGAATCAAATTGTTCACGGGTAGAGCAGTTTTACGACACCTCTGAAGTCGTTACAGAAAGCTCATTAAATACTTAGCGTCGTTTCCGAACACTAGTTACGATTTTCTTCGTTCGATCGCAACGAACGGAACAAATCTTTGCGTTTCAATCACGTTCAATGCTCCTCTTTACGATCCGCCAAGCTCTTCGAGCCGCAGCCACAAAGAGGAAACGAGCTTTCGAGGTTACGAGTCTCCGTGGATTGCGGTGAGATTCTCGAAAATGCCCGTCCCCTGTCTCTATTTTGAACGTGTAACCGTGCACGAGGTCCGTGGGGTCCCGTGGTCAAAATTGCCCTCGCAGGGTACATATTAAATTCGGCCAAGTACGCGCGTGCCGTTCAGCAGCGTGGCTGAAACGAAGTTAAGGTCGCCTCTGGTACCCGTGGGGGGAAAACGGTCTTTAAATCAGCGCACGTCTGCTCGTTTCGCGATATGACGACTCCCATTCTTTTTCTCGTCGCGGCCAGCCAGCGAGCCACGATTTTAATAAGGCTTGATTACAAGTTTTACGACGTCTGGCTCGATAGTTCCCGCACGAAGACGAAATTCAAGCACCGCCGCGACCAATTAAATTTATCAGCGGTTTCGCTGACATTTTCGCGGCACGACGATTCATAAATGATATCGAACATATTTACTTCGGTGTTATCAGTTGATAAAATACTTTTGCCTCCTTCAGGGACGGATTTATTCAAGTCGTAATGAACGTTACTTTAATCTGACCGCTTGTCTTCACTTTAATTCGAGCAATACTAAGCTTAGAACGTTAGACTGAAAATTCCCCCGTTTCAGTATACACAGATTGCTCAAAATAAATAGAAGGTCATCTAGCTCGAGCAGCCTAATCGATATTTCGGAAGCACTGCATATGACATAAGCAACGTGTTAGATCATTCAACCATATAAAGGATACAGTAACTGTGATCAGTACAAATTTATCCTTAATAGTAGTTTTTAAAATAATATTTTTTATCGTAATCTCTTCTGTTAACTGATTTTCAATGCGATATGAATTCTTTATTATACAGTCTTTTAACACAGTTTCTTATTATATTTAAAATAAATGAACAGGTTTTGCAGAGAATCGGTTTAGGCATTCCCAAGAAAGTTGAAGAAGCTTTCCTCTTATCTTTTAATTTTCCTTCCTCTGGTTTGGAAATAAAACCTGGAATGAATTTCTATTTGAATAAATATCTTTTTAAGACGAACCCCGATGAAATATTGTTTCGAATAAAAGTTCCTTCTGTTTCTCTGTAGAATACGAAGCTAAGAAGAAAAAAGATATAGTTTTCATTGAAAAAAAACAAGTCGAATGACTTTATAAGCGGTTATAGAATAAAAAATGTTTAACAGAGTTGGGTTTCTCCCTCGAAACTTTTGTTTTAATCTTTCGCATCTAAAATGCAAAGCTTTCGAGATAATTAATGAAGTTTGACGAACAAATGAGCATCCTGTACACTTTGTTTGCTGTTTAATGTTTAACTATTACCTAAAATAATACATGACATTAACAATACTTATCTCTTTAATTTTCAACTGTATATAACTTGCACAATTTTAAATTAATAATTCCTAATATTTGTAATATTTCCATTCTCTTTTTCCTACAAGGGGTTGAAAAAAGAAGGTCGCAGAATAGCCCTCTAGAAAGATAATGTTAGTTCTGTTACAGTTATTCAAGTAAAGAGGTTAATTATATTCATCTTCCAGCAAAGCGATCGATTTCAAGTGATTGAAATGGGGCGGTTTCAGGAACGACATTAAGGGAGCCCATAACGGAGGCTACAAACTAAAACGTTGCTGTAATTCTGACCGTCATGAAATAATCCCATTTGGACTGCTTAATGCGGGAACGCTCGTTCCGGTGCCGTGCGTAAATTCACTCGCTGGCTTTTCCTCGAGTGCGTGACTGGTCTCATTGGCCGGTGTACGCCTCAAAAATAGGCCTCACCGCCCTTTGACAAAGACGAATACCCCGTTCGATTCACTTTTCCCGCTCTTACGATTAACAGTCAACCACCGTTCTCGATCCTTTCGATACAACCGGCCACATTCGTCACTGCCGTGCCGCGAACGATACCGATCAGACGGCCGGATTATAAATCATAGAATCGTGACTGAAGTCGATTTTGTCTGGTAACCGTATCATCTAGAAACTCCTCGTTTATGATCGAAGAATCAAATTTTTCGAATTTATTTAACCCCATCCGAGATCAATATCGTTTGCCGAAGAAAACGGTCCCGAATATACGTGTAACCATCTCTCTGTCGAATTTATGCGAAACAATTTTAAATATTCCGGGGAAATTTATGGAAAGAAAGGCTGCAGAGAGAAAATAACTTTTTTTGCTCGTAGCGATCGTAAATGTTTTTGCTTAGATCTTCTGTTTTATTCTTGACGAAAGGAAATAAAATTTTTATCTCCTTCAGAAGCCTTCCGCTGAAGCGGATCAGGTACTTTTACGAGGATCTCTTAAACTCGCAGAGAAACAGAATTTCAATTACATTAATCTACTGTACCAAGTTTGTATTAATTATGAATGACGGATTTTGTAAAAGAAGCATCAAATACAGAAATAGTACACGAATTATATTGTACATCACAAGAGGACATTGTTGATGATTTCTTTTGAGTTAATAGAAAATAAAACATCGCTGTTACGGTTCGAATAATTATTCAATTAATTATTTAATAATAACCGGCCATTATTAATACTTACATCAATCGCGAATCGGCTAAGACTTAAACTTTATTACATCTGAAAGATCCTTCGTTTCGGTTACTTAAAGGTCATAAAAACTGAGGACATAATCTGATGGTTGAACGAACACGATGCATTTGAGTTTTATGATCTTTAACGGCCGTTATACGATTTCTTGTACCAATAAACAGAACTTATTTTATTGATCCTAGTCAGTGCTAAATATTAAACGACATCGAGTTTAAGTCAGATGCCAAGGATTAGATACCGTGTACAGTTCAGAAAATGTCACTGGAGACATTATAGGATTGCTTATGAAGCAATCGAATTGATAAATTCATTTAAATTTACAAATAGACGTACCTAATCAAAAATATTCTCATAAATGGTGCTTCAAATGAATGCTGATTTCAAACCTTTCGAATCTTTTACCGCAATAAACACAGTGACCAGGTATGGCAATAACACGTTCGAAAAATTCTGTCTGATTGTGCGGCTCTTAGCCGAGATCATATCCCTTGCTTCGAATTAAATAATTAAATACACACGGCATGTTCATTCGGTCGCTGGAATAATCCAGTTAGTCGACAGAAAGAATCGAAAAGTTCCGCGGACGGATCATCCCGACGCGTATCGACGAAAACAAAGGGACATTAAAAGCACTCGATACATTGGCGAGCCCGTGGATTTGCATAATATCAATATAGGCAGCTCGCAAGGATATAATCCTGCCCGGTGGTCGGCTTCAAAATATCACGGGCTGCGTACAGCATGCTGCAATCCTATTTCTTCAATTTGCATATTAAACACGCATTCGACCTGGCTGCTCCTTTCTAAGCCCGACCGCGCTAGTATTTATATGCGTATCCATGATTCATTCCAGGACTTGGCACGTTCATTTTCCTATGGCCGCCGGTACAAGCTCGCCGCGGCGGCATTATTGATGTAATTAGTTAAAAAGTCGATTAGCCTCGGTACGGGAAGTGTCTCCGTTACTTTTCGAACGTTGTACCCGGGATCGAAATTTTCAGCTGATTAATTGCTCGTGAATTTCGTGGTCGAAAATCGAATACCGAAGTTGGAAGTGTGAAAGTTAGCGCATGATAGAATATTGTGAATTTTTGGACCCACGGTTTGTGCGTTTCACTCATCGATTGAATCATTTCGCAATCAAAATGTGTATTTTTGATTCGTCTGACTTATTTTATAGATATACTTTTTTAATTTTGGTTTGTGTAGTCGTGGAAGTCGTTAATGATCAATTTTTAATCAAGCGGAACGTTGAAATTCACGAAAATATTTATGAAAGAATTTGAAATACTCGTTGATGAGCGATCGGGATAAAAATTTAATCTTTCTCGGTTGAACAGTTTCCATAGTTTCGTGGGATTTTTCTGCTATTCCGTCGTTCCTCGGTTTCCTCTCGTCAGAAGAAGAAATACAGATAGACCGTGTGGGGTGGAAAAGAGTCAAAGGAGACAATAAAAAGGGAGGAAACGGGACCGTCGTGTCAGGAAGAAATGAAGATAGAACTATCAGTTACAGAACACCGCACCGTCTGCACGGAAGCAATTCATTCCGCTTCACTGTACAACCCTTATGCGTCCAACGTTTTCCTTCATCTTTCTGATCTTATACCTCGTTGACTTTTGATCTTACACGTATTTTGCCCGGTTCCTGTTAGGTACAAGAAACTTGAAAAACGTGAGGATAATATTAACTCTTTTGTAATAATTACTTCAACTAAAAATAAAAAGAAATACCCGCTTTCTTACAAACCTAGTCTTATGTAAAAGTTCCAAACAATGGTAAGTCCATATTATGGACTGTATTTCGAGAATCTCGTCACAGAATTTTTAATCACTCCCAACATAAATCATTAATCAATCAATTTCGGTAAAGTTTAACGCGCTGCAAAAAAGAACGTTTCAGCGATGCACGCAACCTGCATCTCCGGGGGGTTATAAAACATGTCTGTGCTCAATCACGATCGAAATGGTACAGTTTATGCAGTGTATAATCGTTGTTATGGTGCATTTGAAACGCGGCACTTGTGACTGTCGCTGACGGAGTTACAAAAGCCCCGATCGGTCTTAATCCCAGCGACTCGTAACACATAATACCAGTTTACGAGCACCTACGATCGTATTAACGGCCGAATTAACGGTCGGGGTTGCATTAACCATAAAGAGTAATTCTCTGAACCGCAATAGCGATTCATCTTAACCGGGACACGAGCGTTGAAAGCGAAGGTAAAGTGTCTGTTCGAATGGAAATTGTAATATTCATCCAACGTGGCACACGGTTCGTGCTCAGAATCTGTGTCGTTAACGGAGACAAGCACCATTTTAATTAGTGATTCAACGAAACTGAGAAAGCAAAGGTAACGGGTCATGCTGCTGAAGATTACGTTGCCACTTTTCATAGTGAAATATCATTTGTTATTATGGTTGGCCGAATATACCTACAATTGATACCATTTCCTTACTTTGCCATAATTAAATATTCTTTATGATTTATAAGATCAAAGCCATCTATTTTATAGATTATAAAAAATTCGATAAATTTTTAAAAAGGTCAAGTATTAAAGTCAATTATTTTCACTTTTATTGATCTGCTCAGTGTATCTTCCATAATTAAATTTGTTATCTTACCAGACCACGATAGAAATTATTTTAAATACTTCATTTTTACAGGATAGAACTTTAAACGCAAAGTTTTCAATTTTTAATTAAACGTTATAAAATATAATTGAATATCGATTTAAATGTCACGTAGAACTAAAAGTTTCTGGATTCAGAAAAAGTGAAGCAAGGACCTTAGAATTAACCTACTTGGATTCCCATTTTGGGAAAGAAACGACAGAGCACTGAAAGTCGGTTTTACATGTCAAAGTGCGTGTCGAGAATGATGCAAAGCAACGGCCGCAAAACGCCTGGTTTCTCCGTTGGAAACTCACAACTTGAATTATCCCGACTAATTACGCGAATTAACTCAAATTAACCCCTTGCCCGTTTGACCTGTCGTTCTCTGCCAACAGCCCCACCATTGCCAGTATGTAATCCGGACACGTTGCACACTGATTACCAACGATCGGTTGGCTCTCGCCTATGCTTGCCGCAAGCTGCAAGTCAAAACGACAAGCTTTGAAGTTCTGTCGCATTAATTTCCTTCCCTTTTCCCTTTACTCTGCTCCCTGTGGCGAAACGGGCGAAGGGTGGAGATCAAGACCCTAAGCTCTCCAATTGAGAAGTAGAAGGGAGAACGGGGAACGTTACCTGACACTTGTAACCGCTGTTTTCTGATTAATGTTTTCCATTTATTTGAAGCTCGCTCGAATTTAGGCTGGAAAGTCGTTGGGGAGAATGTTCATTTCGGGAACCGCGAAATGGTCCAAGGTAGAACAGCCTTTAAGAAAAGTTCAGCTTAATCGAACGAATTTTATAAAATATATTTGAAATTTAAAGTTATGAATGAAATAAATTTATGCCCGACAGTGTTTATTGGGATTTCTATTTTAAAAATAGATGCTACAACTTCGTGACAAAGAAACCATACACTTTTTCCAAAATGTGTTTTATTTCCAATTAATAAGCAAAATAGACGTAAAGTGAATTGAATAAAAAAGATTGTGGATATTCTGTTTAATAATTTTTAATAATTCTGTTTCGCCATATTTTTGTATTAATATTTATTAGTTGTTTACGAGTCTGTGGTTTCTGGCTGAAATTACGATTACCAATTTTGTGGATGTTTTTGAAACCCCGGAAGACCCGTTACAGCCAGCAGATATTAATCAAAAGACTCCTCGAACAGTTTCCTTTCACGTTGGCCGATAAATCAGACAGACTGAAGCTCGTCTTTCGTAAGGCAACGTTCTGATACTGCTCGTTATTAAAATTAAATTGCATTATTAACGCTTCGCGAACGATTTCCGACGGTTTGTACGGCAATTTGTGGTCGAGATCGTCCATGGAAATTCGAAAAGGGATTACCGCTCCCTGCCACGGTGCACACCCCTGAAAACACCCCTCCCTTCGTCCCGTGCTGCTTCACGGGCCAAGGGATTTATACAATTAATTCTCTAATTTGTCGCGCTCACGTCGGATTCCGTCGCTAATAGATTTTCATCGATCGTCAACCCGTTTCGTTTCTCGCGTCGTTTCTCGTCCGCTTCCCCTCGTCCGCCCTCACCTTTGCAACGAGTTTCACTTGATTTTCATACCTCATCATTACTTTCGTCTCGGTTAACCGTCGTCAATATCCGTAATACGATTTTAATTAATAAATCGTGTTAATCGATGTACGCTCGATCCAATCGGGTCATGAGTTGAAAAACGGAGCTTGAGTAAAAGCTGTTCCCGTCCTTTTTTCAAGTGGAATAAATTACAAAAATTAATTTCGCTATTTGTATCGTACCGATATATTTGGCAAATTGAATTCTTCTGCAAGTTGCCAAAACTAGTTTCACTAGAAGCTATCCATCGTATGTTATTTCTGATTAAAATAAAGAAGTGTGAACGGAAATATACTTCTCTGTACCTATTTATAATATTCAAATTTGGTCCTAGAAGGAATAATTCTAGTTTTGATATCCAGATTAAGCTCATTTTCATTCCTTTGCAGTATAATGTTCATCCTTGGTATTATCCGTCAGTGGAATATTCACGGATCAGGTCGAGTCTCAAGTTTAATTAACTTTCCAATACAGCGTAATCGATTACCCTCGACTAAATTAATAGAATCAATAGCACTCACCGTGGCGGCGATCGGTTTGATGCGCGCGCGGCAATTCCGGAAACGCGTGCTTATATATGTATATCTATGTGTATATATATATATATATATATTTATGTATGTACGTATATATGTATCCAGACATGGAACAATTGCATCGCATGGAAAAACAATTGACCCGATTAAAACGGGATCAACGTTTTTCGTTTCCCGGAACGATCCACAAGTGCTATTCATCCACGGCCCCGGTTAAGAATGGGAATAACGATAACAATGATAATAACACAAACAGCTTTAAGGATATCAGAAAAATGAACGGACCATCGATCGTCCATGGCAGCGTTGGTCGTCGTCTGCAACGAATTTATCTTTGAAACGATTTCTCTGCTCTTCTCTCTGACCGCCTTGTTTCCTTCTTTATTTCTTCCTTTATTCTTTCGTCGAGTGGCTCTTTTGTGGTTCGCGGCACTAGCGGCGAACAGAGACGGGGCGAACAAGGACGACGGTTTAAACAGGAAGGAAAGCCCGCGACCCTTGTAGTCCCGTAGCGAGTTCAATTAACGTTAACCGTTTGATATTTGCTCGGTGACGAGTGCAAAATAGCGGGACAAAGGTGCTCTCACTGTAACCCAGTTTCCGTGAGCGGCACTCACCGTTTCTTCCTCAGCGTTGTAGCTTTTGAAATGCGCCGATTTGTGGCTAATTCGCGGTGTGCGTCGAGTCGCTACAATGTTCTTGCTTACGACGAAAACGCGGTTTCTAAGTCGCGTGGAGGAGCTCGCGTTTCAAAATGGAGAAGGTTATTTCGCGTTAAGCCACAGGTAGAGTGTGGTTAATCACTGTCCGTGTGATTTTTTTTCTTTTGCTTAAAAACTATACGATTTTCATATAAAGACAGATCTACACTTCCTAAATTAATTATTTTACCTTTAAAAGTGATTAAATCGACAATAAATTCTAACCCGAGTAAAATTAACCAGCAAGCTAAAGAATTATACGAATCAAACTGAACATGTTAACAAGGTTCATAATTCAGTTTATTAGGATTAATTTGTGTTCAATTATTTAATCTTTCCCGGCTTACGGATTTTACATTAAACTATTAATTTATCGTATGGAATACCACTTATTAGCTCGATCAGAATCCCTCCACCTTGTTGAAATAATTAACCACTTACAGGTTTTACGAATCGATTTTCATAATCGTACCGAACACACGATTTTAATTGCGTCAGATTCGCTTCATCATGAATTCGCAATTGATACCGAGAACACTTAGTTCTCATTAGTTCAATGTCGGTATTATTCGATCCGGAGACGAAAAATAATTCGATTGGGGTGTGAACGGTGGAGGTTGGCAAAATAGTAGAATAATCATATTCTACGCGATCCTATCTAACATTAGCGATTCTTTGAACGAGTAATGAAGGAATTTAAATATTTCTCTCGTACCGTTTTCCCCCATCCCCCGCGACTCGGGTCCAATCCACGGTCCACGTTCAACGGTCGGGGCGTGAGTTTCCAAGTCAATTACCGGATCCAACTACCTTCCTACGCTCCGTGGCCGCTTTATTAAAACAATTCGCCGATTCTGCCTCGTCTCGCTCGTTCCCCTCGCTCCACGGATTCGTAACCGCGAGATCTGAACGCGGATTCAGCTGGCTCCGTTTCTTCATTCACTTCTCATTCTTCCTGTCCGCCTTCGACACTGATTTCCACGTCATGGTTCGAATTATTATCGCCAGGTAATTCGAACAAAGAAGTTCAATTTTCTCTTACGCGAATGAATTTCGTACCCAGATCGCTCGTTCTGTCATACAATTCTGTTCATTGCTTTATAATTTTATCAATCTACCAGGTTAGATAAATACGTTGTATTTAACTGAGAAAGTTCAGATTGTTTGATAAACTTTTATGTTAATTGATAACCAAGCTCGTGTATTTGTTCTATTTTGATCGAAGGATCATCGCGTTTTGTCGATTGGATCATGTTCTTGGGGGTATCACGCAAGCGATTATGTTATTGACTGTACAGCTCAACCTTAATCGTGTGATCGTTCTCAAATTGCTCGTAATGATAGGCACCGTCGCAATCCGATCAAATGCATCATTTTCTCTCGCAAGTAAGTTTCTGGTAACAGAAATTAATCTTGTTTTCGCTGATAAAGTTTATAGAGAAGACGTGTGTGTTAGACACACTGAAATTTTGAGTATCAAGAATTCTATCGATTAGTTTTCAAATTTAACCATTCGAATTGGTATTTTACATTATTTGCCTAATATCAGCAGTATCTACAGTTTATTTTACCTTTTCTTTAATTAATTATTGAATTACATAAAATTTGAGGCGCCGGTCACCGGTGACCATCATGACAGTCAATGAGTTTATTAAATAACTGTGTAACATATTTGTTTGAAAAATATATAGGTAAACTTGATTATTACAGATATGGGAAACGAGTTAATTAGTAGTTCTTGTTATGTAAAACGAAAGTCAACGGAGAGTGAAAGAATTTTCCATTTTCGTTGCGAGGTAAAAGTAGGTAAATCTTATCGCGAAATAATAAAGTGGCTGAGGACCAGCTGACGAGGCATTCGTGGATAGAATTTGCTTACCGAAGAAAAATGTTCGCGATTAGTGGATCCGCTCGGAAGGAGATTCAATTCCTTTTAATTTCTGAAAGTTTACCCCGTCGGGATGCTCGGCTTTCTTGGAATAACTTATTCAAATAATAATCTATATTACTTATTGACGCATCAAGAGGCAGAAACTTATTCCGATGGACGTTCAATTTCTTCGGGAACGAGGAGAAACGATATCTGCTATCGAGAATATTTCATATCGTTCTATCCGTTCTCAGAAGAACAAAATTATCCCCCTCTGGAACTTCTTGTTAACGTTACACGTTCATTTTTACACGAGGACATTTTCTAAAGACTTTGCACGATATTTAAAAGTTTGCGAAACTGTTGAAAATGATTTAAGATTTCGCAAACTCGTTACCGACGTTACGAATGCTTCCTTATTGTTTGACTAGAAATTATTTACACCTTCATTTCAATTCGTTACGAAATGAGTCCACGTTCTTCGAAGCGAATGTTAATCAACATTCGCCATTTCCCGTAGAGTATCCTATGGTGTTCTCGATGGTGTACTCGCAAGCTTTCAGCGCGATGTTAGCGCCGGGACAGGAACAAACATTCTGGTCCCTGAAATTGAGAATCATCGAATCGACGGACGCATTACGGTTACTACAAGGCGTGAGAGCGAACAATCCCTCCGTTCAATTCCGACAAGCGTGGAATGCGAATCGTTCCAGCGACGCGAGCGTGTTCACGCGCAACGTCACTCGTAACGACCGGTAACGTGACAGCAAAAGCGCGGATTAAAATCATGCAGCCACAGTAATTTCACCTGACATGTGTACCGCGAGGACGAAGTTAAGCGAGCTAGGCTGTGACACGCAAAAAATAGTTAACGTCCATCGAACGTGCGTACGCGTTTCCAGCGATGCCAACGACGGGCTTCGAGTATTTGCTGATAAACCGATTGACAGTCGCAGGAGTTGTCGGGAAGGCCTGGATCTAGTACGTGTGCCAGTGCGCGAAGAATCGATGAAGATGTTCTTAATTTATAACGTGGCAAATTATTGCTCCTGCAGGGCGAATCAATGAGAGTTGCTGTCTAAAAAACAGTCTAAATCGACTTTGAAAAAACTGAGATCTACTTGATATTTCAAAAAGTATAAAATATAGAAAATCAAATCAAAATGGTAATGAGTTATCTTTAGTGACTCAGCTTGGATTTGGGAGAAGGTAAAATTTTACGGACAATAGAAAAACAATTTTGATAAAAATAACCTAAAAAATAATCGAAAAAATTTAGAAGAACAATCGTACACCAATGAAATAAAAAGAAATCGAAGACCGCATGTTTGATAGTTACGGAAATAAAAGTTTTTTTGTAAGGGTGGTTGTTGCGAAAACTAATGAAACCTTTAAATTGCCACTATCTTTTTTTTACGAATTTTGAAACCAGTAAAGTGAATGGCTAAACTGACAGTATTTTTACATAGACTAGAAACACTTCAATTTCGATGAAATTTTATACATTGAGTGCAATAGTGATCGATTTGAAGTGTAATCGACATAGTTGTGGAAATATGACAATGTAGATTGCACTGTGTACTCCATGTGATATTATCTACGAATTCACAGAAATTTCATGACGTTAATATCGTGACAGGAAATTCACTGCTACGATAACGTAACTTTTACAAGAATAAAAGTTATAACATTAAAATTTGTTAATTAGTATGATTTAAAGATCAATATTACTTATTACTATTATTATAAATTATTGAGACAGGTAGGAAGCAGAGATAGATACAATTTGATTCAAACTTTATCAAATAAATATAAAATAATGCCAGCTATTGGATCCCTGACCCTATTACAATTTCCATAAATATTATATATATAGTTTATTCAAGGAACTCAGAAGTTCGACATCCAATCCTTTCGATTTAAAATAAACTTTGGCTCCGTTTGAATATTTGGACCGCCTTCGGTCGAGCTCTTTTGTCAACTTCTGTCCATTGTCGGTCAGTTTTCGGCCGGTTCCTCGCCCACGTCCCAGCATCGTGGAATTCGGACCGTCCTAGGCGTTCTGAGGACCAGACGATAATATTGAATTTCAATCGGCATCATGCAAATCGATGCCCGTTTCATATTCAATGAGGCAATTAACGTACACGTGGTTTCACGTTGGTGGGTACGCGAAAGGGCGGCGAGGTGGAAGGGCAGATCGTCTCCACCTAGATCCAGGTATTGCCGGGCTATTTCCTATTGAAATATTAATCGTAATGTGATAGGATAGCCACCATCCACCGTGAAATCCATCGCGTGATTCCTCGGCCGGCTTCCAATCGGATTCCCTTGTCAGATCGATTCCCATTAAAGGATCCCGCAGACCGACGCAAAACATTCGCGGCCGAATATTTCGTGACGATAGATTCGCATCGGTATAATGAAGGTGGCGGCTTATGCAATTGTTCGCGCCGACGGAAAAATTTCCGCCGGGACCGCGAATTACCGCTGTTTTCTTCCGCTTTGTGTTTGTTTCGCTGCGCGAGGCGTTTTCTTCGCTACCGTCATAAATTTGCAATCGTGACTATTTCTAAAATGGTTATTGAATTTTTTCAAAACAATATGTTAGAAATGTTAGTAATCAAATAGGGGATTGTGGAATATAGAGTTTCACACATTTCAAATAGCACCTATAGCATGTGAATTTGATGCTTGAGGGTTGTTAAAGATGATCGCACAAGCATTTCAATCAACCAATTCGTAACACAGGATGGTTAATCCTTTGTTTAAATAAGCAGTGTATTAACCAATTCACAACTTACAAAGTATTGTTTATCAGCAAATATTGAATTTCCATATACATTTAATCAAAAGGAATAAAAATGAATAATTGTTACCTTTCAAACTAGAAATTCACTGTGAAAATAATATAAGCTCGAGTGTATCAAAAAATTTTCCAAGTAATTTTATTTACTTGTACCAAACGTTTGTACAAAAGTATCACCAATTACGGGGATAGACATATTAATTGTGTTAATTAAAGTACAAATTTAACAGAATCAATATTCTCATCCGCCTACGTTCTATCTTGAGGAGAACAGGAGAAAAAAAGCTGGACTTTCTTGGATGCAATTAATGCGATCGTTTAGTTTTCTTCTTGTTACCTATTGCGCCATTCTCCGCCCATTTGTAGCACAAATTGTCCTCGACGATTCCCTACCTCGGTCTCCTTCGTTTCTCGAACGATAAAGGTGATTAAAAATTGCGTGGCAAGCCGAACTGCTGGAACGACGTCGCAGGAAGCCTTTAATCAAAGACAGAAGACGTTAATTGCGAATCGAACGAATTTATCTGCGGCGATTCGTCGTTTATTTGCATGTAGTTGAATTTTTTTACCCTTGCAGAAATTTCACGTTCTGCACCCTTTCATCTTAACTTCCTTTCTAAACGAGATATAGAAATGTAGAATAACATTATTTTGTATATTGTTTTGTCTTAAAATAACTTAGACATTTTCAAATAACAAATTCAAATAAAATTTATTTTAACATACTCAGTAAAAGAAAGGAAATATGAAATGACAAAACAATCGTTTCGAATTAGAAACAAAAGGGTAGTGGATATTTATTGTGGAGTGTACCATTCATCTTGAAGCAGGTACGAAACGGTTCATCCCTTTAAATACAATTCAGATTGAATGAATGGCGCGTAAGTTATTCAGAGGAAGGAGTATAATTCAGCAGATTACGCGCATTAACCATATTGAATTGTCGCTATCGGTGATATCTCAATCGACCACCGGACGTTAATAAATAACACGCGATCGTGCGTTGCACCTGCACGCGGTGTACGTGCGTCTGACCAATTACGGCCTCTGTGCATAGTGCCTAACAGGTAAGCCTGTCGCTACGTGTTGCTTTGGTAGAACAGGCCTCGGAGTACGTAAGCACCCTTATCGTTACGCATGCTCGCGAGGTACATTTAAACTTAATGTGCGTGTTCACGCGTTTCCGTCCCGATAACAACCCTTTCTTCGATGCTTGTCACGAGACAGCTTGAGAATCATGCACTCGCTCTGAACAATCATTACGGAATACATTGTTCACCTGCACAGGGGTGTTACAGTGACAGGGATTCAACGCTTTGATAATAAATCAAATTATTCGATGGTTTGATCGGACTTCGAGCTTTCACGACACAGTTTGCCGCACTTAACCCGTTAACCTTTGGATAGCGGAACGATCAAACAGCGATGATTAAAATTAAATTTGTTTTATTTCACTTCCATTTTTCAAACATTATCTACCAGTTTATGAAACTACTTTTATTCCTTTTTTCAATCTGTATGTACCTATAACTTGATTGAAGCACCGTTGCATTTTTCCTAGATCTGGGTCACGATCGACCCGAGCTTCGGTGTTCAAAGGTTAATGCCCAAAGTTGCTTGTACAAAACATTTTGCTACGCTTTTTTTTTTGCGATATTATCTATTTACTTTAGACAAACATTTATAGTATTGCAAGTAAATACATATTTATCTTATTATCTAATTTGAATTTGAATTTTGTTCGTATTCAAAAATCTTACTGGAATTTGTATTATATTACTTTATAATTTACTTGTTATTATAAATGTGAACCACAGTGATACGAAAGTTTTGAATTTATAATAAAAATTTGATGCATTACCCCAAAGTTGTACGAGCACATAGAGGGTTAATTCTGTTTCCCTTAACATCACTGCGCCCTAACACCGTTTGAAGTTTCTGAATGTAAGCCATATTCGAAAGAAAAATTTTCAACGTGTTGAACACGAACCTAGATATCTACTTTGAACAGTGTATAGTCTACTATGCATACTTGCATCAGTTCGTCCTTCGCTCCTGGCTAAAGTTTCCTGTAACGTTAATGCTGATTTTCTAGCTAAAATTTAATATCGAATCATTCCTTTCTACTTCGTATTTTATCTAGCAATTCGTTCACTCATTGTATTTAATTGAAGCAGAAAGATTTGTTCCATCCTTTTCTTGGTACACCTTTCGTACGTTTCTGTCTTCAGCGGTTCTCCAAAGTTTCCTGATATTAATATTTATAAATGCAAAGCTTACAAACTATTAAGCAAATGAAGCTCGCGATTCTATCTAACCGATTAAGGGTACTTTTCTCCTACATAATTAAATATACTCGGTGTAATTCGAACCAAAAATATGAAAACGATTGTTATAAAAATGTATCCTTTAAAAAGTTCATGATTCCTTTAAAATGAATTAATATAAACATGACATCTGGTTAAATCGCATGTATCCGTCGGTGTTTCTGTTAAAAGTTAGTTCAACAAAGGTAGTTACTGTCTATTTTGACGGCAGACACTGCTAACGTAATTATCGTGTATTTTCCGCGTACTCTTATCGCATCATACCCAAACGAATCCGCTGTTTGCCTTTGTTTTCAAATTTCGAACGAAAATTTGCATAATATTTCGCGTCTTTTTCATGAAATTCGTACCACTGAAACATCCGCGATACCGGCGATCCCGTTAATTATGCCGTAGACGATTGAATAAATAATATATTCACCGAATTAACAAATCGAACGTTGTATCAATATCGCGTTAAAATGAATTTGATCCTCGACGATTGATTCGACAATTTTCGTAGAATCGACATTTTACGGTTCTACTGGAATCGCTGAAATTGTTATTTACTCTGCGAAATATGTGTTTCTGAAAGTTTTGAGCTTCCCGTGTCGCGATATAGCGACAAGATGTCGACGATTTAACTTCTATTGTTGGCTGTTCGATGTTCCCGAAGACATTGAATTAGCGAACTTAGACATTTCAGAAAGTAGATAAACGTGATTTAACTGAAATCGTTATTTGACATCGTTCCGTAATAGAATATGATTCCTGTTGATACACCTGCCCTTTCTCTCTGAATTTCATGAATAATCGTGCTGAGTATTGACCAAACTCCGCTCCATGGAACCTTGATATGGAACTGTAACCATCGATTTCTTATAACGGTTATAATGTGAAATTTAGATTGTAATATAAGATAATGGATACCTATAGAACTTTAATACCTTTAGCTTTATTAAACTGATGAGCCTTTCATATATTATTGTTACTTTATAATAATATTTTTAATCAGTTACTTTAATCCTTTATTATCGTTTATTTCATTAACGAAATATTCTAAATTAAAATACTGTTATAAAACTGTATTATTATTAAATAGTACGTTATTATTAAACTGGAACTTGGTGGCAAGTGTGAGTCGATTTAAATTACTCGAAAATCGAACGGAGAGAGCAATCTCTAAAATGACACTCGATGCAAGAAATAATGGAACAACTATTTTTGTTACACCGTCTAAGTACAGTTCGACATTCGAGTCACGGGGAGCCTCTTCAAATACATTGAACCTAATCCTCGTATAAAACTTCACATTTCGCCGACATTAATTCGGAGCGAATCGCACGAGAAGAATAGTAATATCCATTCCAGAGACGATCAGAGGAACGTTCACGGTAGCGAGGAGCACGCGAAAATTATGAGAACGCTTCGGTCTCAGCCAATACCCATTCACAAGGTATAACGAGGGGGTGGAGGTATCAGTATCGGTGGTTGCTGTTTCAGCTGTTTACAAGCACCACCAGGCCACCCTTTCGCCCTGCTGCCCTCTTCCCCTTTGACCTGATCTACCGTGCCCGTTAAGCCGTAGAGCAAAGGATTACGTCCACGGCCCGGAAGACTCATCCTCGTCCCCCTTCCGCCTCTATCTTTATCTCTTTTTCACCGACGCACGGCCACGGATAAAGACCAACACGAACAGTCACACGTGCAAGCTGATGATGCAAATTCAAAGTCGCGCACGAAGATGGCGACTGTGGTTTGACTTTGGCGAGCTACCAAGTCATCCCCGTGGGACGAGCTAATTGGATGACTGAGACCCCTTTGATAATTAACACGGTACGCATTCCGCCCCGCCTGTCGAGCTTTTTCGCTAAAGCAGCGTGTTCTCGTGTTCTCGAGGAGATCGGACGCGAAAAGGTGCCACGAAATATCCTCGTCGAATACCTTGCTGAATAATATAGACGATCCTTCGACTGGCGCCGAGCAACCAGCGGGGAAACAACATTTCAAAAAGCTGACATAAACTCAGGAAAGTACAATTGTAAATCAAATATTTTCTGAGAATCTATTCGATTACCTTTCGCCATAAATTAACCTCGTATAACTTCGAAACGTGCATAGTCTAATTTTGAACTTGCATGATATATATTTTTCTAGTCAAACTTTTTTCATTGATAGCCGATAAAATTATTATCGGATTTTCAAAGCGTTAACTCCTTGCCATATTATTATATTTACCATTTAAATTATAATTGCAATTGTACTTAGGATCCAAAGGTAAGGTGTGTCGCGAGTTTGACTCGTCAAATATAATAATAAATACTAAATTGCGTGGGCTGAAATTCCATCTTCCATTCAGTAAAAGTAATATTACTTTTTGCTCACTGAACAGCGTTCTTGGAACAGGCATGATTAAATGAGACAGTTGTAACGCAACGATCGGGCGATTAATTGCGAAGTATCGCGGTAATTGGAAACGAAGATACACCAGCGAAGAGAGAGAGAGGAGAGCGAAGTTGAAAAGTTACTAACGAACTAGAGGAATGATAGAAAGGAGGAAATAATAAGTCAGAAGGTAACGAACTTGCGTATAACAGACAGTCGTACCTTCGGCCGATCCTAATCTAAACTTTCAGAAGCGCCGTAACGCGTTCAAGCTTATTAATAATTGCGTTTCGTGAAGTGATTCGGATCTCGTGTCACGCTTTCACCTTTACGGTCTTAGTGAAAAATTGACGACCCTAATTACCCTGCGTGTAAGAATGATTGATGCACGCGCGAGAGAGACGAAGCGTTTCTATACAAAGCAAACATGTACGTTCGAGCAAGTTTAGAAAAGCTTGACAGGAATTTAATCTTCGCTTTAGTCCCTCGATGAAAGCCTATCAGCGTGACATATAGTTGAAAATAAAACACGTGTAAAGAAAATCTTTGGGAACCCGGTTGTACCTGCTGCGTGGAATGTGCAATTAAGCGAGTACCTCTGGAAAAGTAATTTGATCTTAATGATGCATATTGAAGTTATTAAAATTATTACAGCACGTTAATTATTGTGCAAATTTGGTACGGGTTGGTCGAGAGAAAAATCATTTTTATTTAAAATTTAATTCCTTATTTGATAGTCGACTGCTATTTAATTTTGATCCGGACGTGACAAGTTATTCGATTTTATAGTAACTAAAATTTATGATTATTGTCAAATACTTTACATGACAAAAGGAAGCTCTTGGAAACTTGAAAGACTCCAATTTTATCGCTTTTATATGGATCGCATACATATATTATCTAACTAATACGATTACATCCTTTTATACCATATACGATATTTACAATCCGTCTAAAAATGATTTCAATTCGTTTGGGCACATGCCAATAAAATCCTAGGTCGAAGAATTTTAAAATAGCACCTTTCTCTTAATTTGTGCAAGTAACCGTACACCTTTAAAACCTTCGATCTTTTTTACATCGCCTTGCGCAAAGGTCAGACCGAAGAATAGAAAATCATTGCCACGATGTATGTGAAAAAAAGGTCTATATACCCCGAGCTAAAAATTCGATTACATCGCTCCTCCCTTGGCCATTTCCGAACAGGGTTAGCAGGCTACTGGAAAATGTCAATGTGTTCCTTATCGGCACGTCAGGCGGCCTCTAATCCCCAGTTCGGCGTTATCAGTACCAGTTCGCGTTATCTTTGTTCCTGGCTTCTGTTCGTCCCGCACCAGTAGAGATGGTGGCAGTGTCAAGAATCGTTAACGTATCGTTAACTCGTTCGATATCTGGTTACTGGTTAAGCTCGGCTTCCTGGCCACTGTCGTCATTATTGAAGCCCGACCCACCATTTACCTTCTCGCACAGCCACCGACACGTTCATCCGGGACATGTCAGTGGGTCAGGCGATTGCATACAAACTAGCGGAGCTTGTGTTTGCTCGTTAGTGCGAACCGGGTTAAAGCTACCATGGAGCAAGCCGGGGAAGAGAGGAGGAAAAAAAAAAACCGGAAAGGAATGGTGATTTCCTAACTTCGGAACTGCGGAAATGAATTTCAAATGGTATTAGAACGTGGACGAGCTAGACGTTTCCGGTTTTTCAGCGTTTTCGAAGTTCCTCTCGCGTCCCTGTTCGATGTTAATTGTTGCAAAGCTTTTCGTAATCGCGAAATTGGACTCGCGTTAACGCCAGCCTTCGGATTTGTTATTCGCACTGTTGTTATTACATATGATTACATAAAAAATGTTATTTGTATAAAGTCAAATCCTGGGTAATCATTCCAAATGATATGAAATTTAATACCGATTTAAAATTATAGCAATTTATGGAAGACTCTTTAGAAGTAAAATTATGTTACAATATGAAATTGATTATAAAATTGATCCCTCTTCTAAGATTCTATCAAGAAACTCTGTGGTAAACCTTGGAAGATAGTATGAAAGGGTAACGACGTAGATCACGTAGGAAGTCCATCAGTTCAAGGCTGCGGTGGCCATTAGTCAAGGTCGTCCCGAAAGGACTTCATCAAGAAGATCCTGGACGTGTCGGTCGGATCTGCATCGGGGGCTATCCTCGAGCCCCAATTTAGAGTAGCCAGGAGAATGAACGAAGGCGAATGCCTGGGGGCTAAGTTCTGGCAAAAGGCTTCGTTATCCCCTGACAAGGTACTTCACGTCCCTGCTAGTCCTTTCTCCTTTCTCTCCCTATTCTCTCTTCTTCCAGCCTAACTTCATCGGGATCCATAGAGCGATGCTTTCTAAAACCTAACCCAGTTTCCTCTGTGGTCGACGCCAGTATGCTAATCCGCTACAACGTTCAGGCATCTATTGAAACCGCAGCCTACTCCTTGTGCATCACAGACTGACGGAGTTCCTGTAACCATGGCATCTCGTGCAACAATGATCTATGTAGCACGACCGGTTTCCGTGTTGGTGTACGACAGACAGAGAGAGAGAGTCGTTAGATCAGGACCGGACGTTAATTGCTATTACCAATCAGCGACGGAGCACCAGCTGGCTGCTCAGCTCTGTTCTACTCCGTTCTGCTCTGTTCTGCTCCGCATTGCTCAGCTTCACTCTGGGAGTGCTAAAGGCCAGTCATCAGCAACCAGTTCTGCCGGTGTTTCTCTCACCTAAACGTCGTCTCTCAAATTCACCTTGTCTTTCGGGGTGTGAATCAATTAAGAGGGAGAGATGTATTTGTCCAGATGACTGAGTCGCCTGATTGACGGAACACGATCACAGAACAGGCTGACTAACAGTATTGCCCGTTTCGAAATGGAATGCCATTTAGGGTATTAATTATCGGATGCCTTTCGATCCTTCGATCCCGGTCTCTTTAAACGCCTCGATACTTGGCAGATACGTCGTTTATCCTGCAATGCGGATATAGTATTCGACTGATCCTCGCCTTTCGAAATATTAATTTATTTGGAATAAAATAAGATTAATTACCGGTATTTGTAAAACGTTGTTCAAATTTTTATCTACTATGAAATACGCTCATAAATGTTTCAAGTTCATTGAAATATGGAGGCGAAGTTTAATTACCGGCAAAGTTCGATACGTATCGTTGTGCTGATCGGAAGTCATCGGTGCAAGGTGGATCATAACGAAATCTCAATTAAAACTCGATAATAATTTTGCAAAGTTACGGTTAATGCTTCTCAGCGATCAGCAGTTTTCCGACTTTACGGCAGTTTATTTTATTCCCGGGCAACTTCGGCCCTCATTACCTGGGACCGTTTTTCATCCGCGGCGACGCGGCGAAACGAGTTTCGAGACAATACTTCGCGGAACAATCAAGAGATTCTTTCTTTAGAAACTCGAAACTTGTCTCCAGGATTTACAGCGGCGATTCTGAAGCGTTGTCATAATCGTCTTTGTTTTTGCTGCCTCGTTGAATAAGTCCCGCGTAAAATGGAACGAGTTTGTACGTCATAAATGGACACGCATAAATTTCCCTGTTGTGCGCGCGAAGAAATGGAAAACGTTTGCCCCGCCTCCTTCTTTCAATTTTAAACTTGAAAAATTTCATTGTTCAAAAAAAAAAATGAGATTCGAAATAATTTATTCATTACGTGTAAAACGTTATCAAAGTATTGACGCAAAACGCGTTAAGTAAATTCACGAACGTGTCGTTCCAAAGCTTTCGCTAAGTACAGCAATCTTTAGACGGATTAACGAAGCCAAAATCAAACAGGTGAAGAGCCTTAATCCTGGGAAAACGATACTAATCGTCCTAAAGTAACAGCTTTTACAAAGTCAATAAATTCATCCATATATCGCACCTGTAGTTCGTTGCTATTTTGTTGGACTTGTAAAGTATTTATAATAAGAAAAAGCAGAATTATTACAACAAATAAAAAAACTACAATTAAAACTACAGCTTTGACTTTTACAGATAATTTTAAATTTTAATGAAATAATTAATTTCGAGGAGGCAGGATTCAATCCCCATTGTGGGGTTTTTTAATAGATATCCAAAATCATCCGTCGAACAGCCCGTTATCCTATCAGCGATGCGCGAGCTTTCGCCAATGACTTTCGAGTTTCGAACATGGGATTAGATTAGATTCGGGCTGAGTAATTGGCGATTAATAACACGCTCGCCTGAATATAGGTATAACGTTAGACGTAGGCCATCGGTATTGTAATTAAGGACCTCTGACGGCACCATCGCCAGAGTATCCGAGCCTTCTGGAGCGCTATCGCATCCATCACGTGCCACCTGGCGATTAATGCTGGAAAGTTCGGATGCTTATCCGAGTTACATTTACCATCGATAAGACATTAGACCACCTGAAGCGTTGCGTGAGCTTCAAAGTTTCCCTCGAGGTCGTTCATCGCTTTCCGTCTTCGTTATTTCGAATACGATGAAGATTCGTGTCGAATAGTTTCGAGAGTTTCAGTTTAAACGTAATATTTTATGTAAGAGGGGGAAAGAAGATCCTTTATGCAAAATTATGGATAATTAATTATAAAGTGGTACACATCATCGATTTCGAGGGCTTCCGAATATGTTGTCAAGATCAATATAACTTTTAATTAAGACAGTTTGGAAAATTAAAGAATTATTAGAATTAATGTAATTTGAGAGAATGTTAGATAGCTAAATGATTTCATGATTTATTATGAGTATAAGGGTTATGGAGACGTTTAATTAAATCAAATGCCCTTAACTCTATTTCTGTAATTTAATAGAATTTGAAACCAGCGAATAATACTAACAATAAGCACTGCATAAAGAACTTGTTACGCACTTACTCTACGAAGTTATTAAATGATCAACCACCGATTTAGGCAAACATTTGCTGCAGGATAGGTCGGGATATCGCCTTGGTCGTTTATATGGGATTTCAAGAGAGATTTACACAGCGCTGTATCCCTTTCAGTTTCGAGCCCGTTATTGCTGATATACCGAGAGATTAAGACCATATGTTACGTACATCAAGCCGCAATATGATGTATAATAATAAAGCGTTCCTGTTCCATACCAAGATGGAAACCTCATACGCGTTATCTTCTTACGGTGTTACGTGAAATACGTTTCTTCAAACAAACGTATTATTTCGTGTCATCGTTTATATAAACGTTGTACATGCAAACGTGTTCTATATTTCTCTCGCATCAAGCTCGCTTTCGAAACGGATTCAATATTACAATTTGTAATAGTTCTTCCCTTTTGTTTTTATGCATGTTTGCTTTTTTTTTCGTAATAAATGTGACAGCTGAAACAATTTCAATGTAAATCGACGTCTCTGGTGATCGATGAATGATAAATATATATAGAAAGATGTCACAGCGAAAATACGGTGAAACAGAATCCAGTTTGGAGGAATCGATAGATTTAAATCAGTGATACTCGGGAAAGGCATTGTGTAATTAATACGTGTCTGTAACGGGGTCACGCACCCAACGACAATTTAATCCCCGATTAATCTATAATGGATAGCGAAATGTTCATGGGTGGTTTTATACGCATGCAGAATCAAATTTTTATCGTTGATCCTTGGAACTACGCTTAGAAAATGTATTCAATTATTTATGGAAGCATCGTTATTGCTGCTTTGATATTACCTCTAAAATGTCAGTCGTTGAACTTTACCTGTAATTCATAATTTATCCCTATCGAGAGATCTTGGAAGTTTATAAAATTTCTAATTCTGTGTAAAAACTTAATAAAAGAATAATAATTGAATTAGCTGCATTGCCTGCATCTTGGTATCACCATACCCAAACGTTAGTTCTAATCTATTATTAGATAGAAAATTGTATAAAACGAAGGTATAACAATTGAATCATTCAAAAAAAGGGGGCATATTTGAAAAGTCGTTCTCTACTCGTTCCTAACAAGCATCGAATATGATTGTCCGTGTCACAAAGCAAAAACTCCTTGGTGTAACTTTCGGAACGTTATAGAAAGGATGAGTGTCTCGTCGATTGATCAATCACGTTAGTTTTCATTGTGATTCACTTACCATCTAGTCTCTATCAAATTCAATATGCTCGAGGACAGGTACAAACGACAAGGGTATTCCGTTCGACTGGGTTACAATTATAATCAGTCGAAGTAGATCTCCGTCTCTATCCTTCTCTCTCTTTGTGCCGTATGCAAAAGAATTCTGACGAGGTCATACAATGCGATGGCGTCACAAGTGGCTGGGATAATTCGGTCGACACCTTTTTCTCGTTCTCTGTCGATGGCTAATTACGTAATTCGATGGGCCCCCGACGAGCTTCCGTATCCGTTGATCGATAAGAGATATCGCGCAGCCATGGTTGATCAAAACACAATGAGTGTAATGACGAACTCGCCGTATTGACGCTGCTAATTAACGGGAGTAGCGTTAATGAATGTCACCCAGATTGAAGTCGCGCTAGTTTTTGCGGATCTGACGGCTGATCGAACCGCGCATTCATTTTACATTGTACCGATGTTGGATAATTGGAGTGCTTTACGCGATTCTCGAGCGTAAAGCATTGGTAATTAAAATAAATCGGTTCATCCGTTTGATATTCGAATGATCGCGAAAGCGTGATAATATGGGATCGTCCAGTAAATTTCTAATGAAACACGATAACTTCGATTCGACGGTAAACTCTTTGCTTTATCAAATGTGGAGCTATTCAATTTTCACTGAGTTTCACGTAACCTTTAAATAACAATTGCCAACATTAATAGTATTACTCTGTATGTGTCCCGATTGTTAAGTAATACAATTTATTAACGCAAAATCCTTGTATATTACGGTATAATTTTAATTAAACTTGGGTTTATTTGATATTTGATCCTAAGTCTTAAATAACAGTTCCAGAAATCTTTTAACATTGCAAGCACAAGCTTAAACATTATGTCTTCACATAAAAATCTATTCAAGGTAGAATAGATTTTATTTGTATACACAGATCCAATTTGCGCTTAAAAATATTAATTAAAACGATGGATACACTATCATTATTTTGTACTTTCTATTCATCATTACTCCCTTCTTTAGTCGCCTGCATTTCCTACCACTTTATCTTCAGTTTGCGCAAAACGTTTCAAGATTAATTAAAAACCAAGTTTCTTCATTCATCCACGTCCTCGCATTTAATTTCATTCTTTAAGCAAATTTTCAAAGGAACAAAGTGCTGAAGCTTTAGCGAACAAAACACGGGTCTTTCATTCTTGACAACATAATTTTATTAACAACTTCGTCGATGTAGCCGCGAACTTTAATTTACGAGCGTCTAACGAAAACAAATGCGCGCCTCGTAACACAATAATAGCCGATACGAGTAAAATTAATGAACCCGAGTGTAATCATAAACGGTGTGGCATAATTTCGTTTAATGAAATCTTTCCTTTCAAAGAGCGCTCGCTCTTAATCAAAACAGGAACGAAAATAAAAAGGGAACGCTTATACCTGATTCAATTTCTTATTTGTACTTCGTTGCACCCTCGTTCGTTTCCTATTCAACGTTCTTGCTCGATCACGAATTCGTCGATCTTCAATTAAAATTGTAATTATCCGTCGAATAAAAGCAGATTGCATCTCGAGAGGAAATCGGTAAGATCGACGAAAGGCGATCGACAAGGGACAAGATATCAGGGCCGAAATTGATAGCGTTACCGTCGCTCGTCTAACGTGCCGGTAATCGGCGGGGCTCATTTATCTTCATTTCCCAGATAAAACCATGACTCGCATCCCGCGAGTTCTACGTACACACGCGGCTTATACCATCACAAAAGCGATGTCCTAAGATTCACGTGGCGTCGGTGTGCTATCAATTTTTTATCGAATTCCGATCAACAGAAATTACGAAAGCGTAAAGGGTGAGGGTAGCATGCCTATTCCAGGCTCCATTGATTATTCGATTATCGAAATTGACTCGGAAATGACGATAACCCTGACCAACTGTCTCCCCTCGTGTCTGGCGATATTTCGAAATTTCCTGCTGATTGCTTGTCTCCTTGTGATTCAAGCTTTATAGATCGTTTTACCTTGAAAATCGATTTATGATCGATCAATTTGTACTAATTCATATTTTGTGTTAAGTTTTCCATTTTGTAAAAAATTAATAATAACTAATTAAGAATAATGTGAGATTAAAAGGTTTGTTTTTTATTAGGATTGTGTCCATTTTCTGCGAACGATCTAATCACGAATACACAGTTACACATCGACTAAAGTCACCCCGTTGGTAGATATAACACAGGGCTTAATTTGATTGCTTTTTCTCACAGGAGGTGTCCGATTGCGCTAGAATCTTTGTACCTTCTGTTTCCTCGCGCTGCTTGACACGTTTGTAACGCTTTCAGAGACAACAAAGCGCGAACCTTACCGGGTGAAAATTTAATTTAAGTAACCGTTCCACGCGTTCTCGTATCGATGACGTCATCCATTCGCTTCTTTCGCCCCGGGGGCGTGAAATATTAACACACTGGGAACGTTCGTTTCGATCGATCGACACCCTTTTTGAGAGTGTAATTTACGTCATTAGTACCGAGTCGCTCTCTAATTATGTCAAGAGTCGTGCATACACTGATCCTCTTCTCGCGTCTCCTCCACCTGTCTCTTCTTTGCTCGATCGATTTTACTGATTTCAGAAAATGTGCTGGAACCCACTGGATCTCGTCCAGAACATAATAATCAAACGACGAAACAATTTATACTGCCCCATACGTTCTTTATCCTATTCCTTGCTGAAATATTGTCAATTAAGCCAACACGCGAAATTGAAGACTAATACGTTTTTAAATACCGAGCGAACGGTAAAATTTATTTGCGAAATTGCTACCAGACGTCACTCACGGTCGTCGTAGAATTAAAAAGTGATTTGGAACAGGGAAGTTAAGATACGTTTATCGTGCAGAAAGGGCGTTGTTTCTTGCGATAGCAACGCGAATCTCATTTCGTCGACCCATATTTCTCGAATCGAGCGTATTAAAGATAGACGCCGGGCGAGAAAAGTGGAACAAACGATTGATACCGCGAAAGCATACCCGCCTATTCGTCCCGCTGGATGACCGTTTTAGCATGTAATCGTGATAACGCCCGAGCGAATCGCTCGCAGGATCTCCCTTGGAAAAGGAAAGGTGTGCAGTGGGATTCGAATACAAACGCGAAGATAACCCATATCCATAGCTACACGTCGGGTTTAATCATACTAAGTGCGCTACGTGGCCCTTTCGGTCTTATCGGATTACAATCTATCTCTCTAGAAAACTGGGGAAACCATCGGATCGGTATAAACGCCTGTATCCACGGGAATTCCTCCGACGGGGTATCTTTCGATATTAACGGGGAATTAGGCAACGCTCGTCGGAAGAAGAGCGTTCCTTCTAATCCGTTTATTCTGCGATGGCTTTAAACTTTAGCCGGCAATGAAATTATTTGCTTTAACGGAACTTCATTATTTCGCAGCTACGTTTGCTCACCAGCCGGTTACTTTGTCTGTTTCAGGTAAATATTTGCCCACCGGCTCTGTAATTGTTCCTCGGGATATTGTAAGTTAATCATCGGTACGCTTTTTATCGAGATGCTGGGTCGAGTTGGTGAATTTTAATCGGCAAATCTTTGTATTGAACGTTGATTTTTAAATGGATTGTTTTATTGATTCGAAAATGAGGTGATAACTTGCAACTTGACCCAACTTCTGGAATTAGTTTTTTAACGCAATACCTTCAATTATTATTGTATCAATGAAATGAACAAACAGCAGCTGTTTGTTCCTCGTGGAACCATGGAAATATCATAAAAACGAAATAATGTTTTCCATGCCTTCTTGCAAACAGTATCCTTATTAATACTTAAAACAGTAAATATGAGTTTTTGCGGTGATGTTTCATTAAAAGCAATCTCTTCGTTTGCCGAACGTATTGACACCATCTGTGTTTTCTTCCATAAAAACTGAACACGAGGATACTCGTGATTCGTTTTTTTAACATTCACGTGATCGAAAATAAATAACTTGTTACTCGCTTTTGGAAAGTTTGAAATTGTAAAAGTTAATTCATTTACAAGTTAGCTCGTTTATTCCGCCACAAAATGGTAATTTCTGTTTGCAGTATACTCAACATTTCACCTTAATGTCCCTAGAAATAACATTCTTAATTTACGACAGATTATTCCTGAGAAACAAATTTCTACGCCGCCACGTTTATCTTTAAGTAACAAGCTTATTTGCAAGAAAATTATTTAAATATTGCCGTGGATACACATTTGCATTTGAATATTCGCGGTTACTAATTAAGACGAGCACGTTTATGTAAATTTAACGGAAATTTCATTAACATTAATGAAACATGCAGTTAGTCTCCCGCTTTAACCGGGGTTAGTTCTTAGAATACATTGGAGAGCTTTTGATATTTAACCAACCACACACTTTGCTCAGACATTTTCATCAGTGATTTTACCGTAAAGGTTTCCGTCACCTCTTATGTGATTTTATAATATTTCCACAAGAACGTTTCACTGAATTATTATATAGCTTTGCAAATTTTTCTGCTGACTTTCCAAACTTCGCTATCAAACTTGTTGAACAATCATGAAAGAAGTACTGGAAAAGTATACACGTTTTTTGAAGTGATTTTTAACACAAACAATTGTTCAGAACAAATGCCTCTGTGATCATAAAAGAAGTTTGCATACTTGGCTGTAAAGTAATTATGCAGAAAAAACTGAACAAATTTCTTAAGCTTAATCATTTAATTATTGGACCGTGGATTTTTATGCAATTATAAGAAATTAAACTGTACAAAAATGTGTAAAACATTTGTACAGAAAAATGTAAAAAGTCTATAGAATATGTCGAATTTGCGAATTAAAATATTAACTTTAATCGCCTAAAAGGAAAAAATAAGTATGTTTGTATAAAAATTCACAGTCTTCTGATTACTTTTTAAAGTACGTTCCAGAAAAGTAAATTTCTAGGAACTTTTCAAGATTCATTCTAAAATCAAAATACATTTACTCTTCATTAATATAATTTATCTGTTTTTATCAGAAATATGTTATAAAGTTAGAGAAATTAACACATCAAACTGAGATCCACATTAAATTTATCTTGCTCCTTTTATCTGGATGAGAACTCGATTATTTCTTTGGTTGGGCAACGAAAATTTCCTCGTCATTCGATAACGACAGGGACAAAAAAATTGTTACTGTCTCTATTGTAACAGTCACCGAGCAAGGGATAAACTGCACCGGTAAAAACTGATATATAAAGGCTGATAAAGGCTGTTCCAACACGGGCCAAGATAAGGCCATTCGGGTACAGAAAGGGAACGAAATGGGGCACGTCTTTGTCGTTGTAAGCGGCTCAGGAGGAAAACGGACTTTTTGTACGGCGGAAAGTGGCTGTTCGCCAGCCAGAAGTAAGCTAAGCCTGAGCGTGCAGCGGAAATTTTGGATTACGCTCCCTTGACAACAGGATTTTTCCCCTCACGTGTGCGAAGGGTCGATGCAGACTCCGATCTTCCTGCCTCGAATCATCCTCGACCCTCGGCGCGATCATGCGAAGCGTGTTCTGTTCATACGTGACATTGTCACTTCACCGGGGGACGTTTTTCGGCGTTCGTTCAATTTAGAAAAACAGTCCGAGAGCAAGCGCGAATAAAGAAAAACGAAAGTTCGCCCCTGTTTTATCGTTGCCTTCGTCAAAATCATTTTTCAGCCATCGCGTAATGTACAAGTTATACGGCGAACTTTGTGTTTCTTTTTTATCCTCTTCGCCTTATTTTCTTCTGTCCTCTATTTCATGCCACCAAGATTGTTCGGTAATCTTATTTCTGCGTTTCTTTTATTTTGCTCGAAGTTTTGGCATCGCGACGGAAATGGCGATCACTTTGTGCTCAAAGAAAATGTTCTTCTGAGTGTTGCACGAATTTCTTGTCACGACGCTAACAAACCGCGAGAATCAACGATTTGAAATAGAAGTGACAATGTTGGTTTCGATAAATTTTAAAGGAAGCAAACTAGACAATCTTAAAAATTGCTTTTCTTAAACCAAAGCCTAGAATTCTCATCATTTATTTTAATTCATTTGTTATCCATGGAATAAAGGAGGTTTCCTGGTTTTAATTTATTATTAACGTGTGAAGCTACAGTTTATCTTCACTTTCTGAACAAAATGCGTCAAAATGTTCCCCGTATTATGTCGAGGAAATAAAAGAAAGGAGAAGTAAGGGAAAAAATGATAGTAATGAATCTCTATCGCGAATTTGCTTATCAAGAGGGACGCCTTCATCGAGCTCTGGGGTACAGTTTATGCTATCGCGTAGCGTGCAGCCGCCATGCTGTATACAATAAAGCGAGGGTTGGCGTAACAGCTGACTACTCGCATTATCCCCCGATTGTAATTCGCATACAAACCATAACCGAGAGCGGCGCGTTCACTCCCCCTGCACGGCAAACATATTAAATGACGTTGGATTGGCCTGTGATACCAGAACCGATTACCAACCCTCTCTCGAATGATACAGACGTCATTTCGTTTGATAGACTCCTGAGACTCGAAACGGTACACAGGTGAATCTGTGTCGTCTCGATAAGTCGCTGAATCGTCCTCTATCTCCAGCAAAAAATTCCCATTGCCTCGGTGGCTTCTAGATCCGCCCATATTTCGGTTCTGCTCCTCGATAAATCGTCGTAGATGAAATTTCAAACAATAAAACAAGCTTAAAGTAAACATTTCTTATGGTTCGGAATAATAAAGAGCAAATGCATGGTATGTAAAATTGTTTAAAACGTGTAATAAAACGTAAACATTTTTCATCCTGCGTAATGTTAACATTGCAGAAGTTTTTATCACATCAAATCGATTTTTCCCAATAAAAGTTATTTCGAACGAAAGCTTTTAGTCAGGACCTTGACGGGCACGCATACGATTCACCACCGCAATTCCGGATTTCCATGATCAATAATTATCGTCCCAACACTGGCCCACTTTTTCACTTTGTTATCGTTTAATCCGCTGATTGATGTAGCTCGAAAAGAGAATTTATAAATCGAGAGGTCGCAGGCTTTTAATCATGGTCATTTCGTTGGTGAAAAAAATTGTTCGCACAACCGGAATAGAACGCATTTATGATATTACCATCGACCCGTTTGATGCTTTGAACAATAATCTGTACGCGAACGTATTATGAAATAAAATCGTCGGATCTTTTTGCATAAATTCATCGAACAAAAATGGGATACGGGTTATAAATGGCGTACTCTGATGGCGTATCTACTTTTCGTTTAAAATGTATACTGTTGCTGACGCAAATTGCTCGAAGTGATATAAATACGCGGGATACCATTGCATCGGGCGATCCGTTGAAAGGCGAAAACGGGCTATCTTTGGCCTTTCAGATTGATTTCCGTATTGTTGCGTTGATTAGGATTCATTAATTTTCATATCGTTTCAGCCGACTTCATCTTGGTAGGTACGTCAGCGCACTTGCGGATATAAATTACTCGACGCCAGTGCCAGCTGTTGAATGGTTTGCCTAATGCCCCATGAAATCCCGTGGAACGCTTTCACGTCGACTGTTGCGATAGAAAAGTTTACAAAACTCCAGCCGGCACGCTTTAACCCGGAGGAAAAAAACTTTTCTACCCCGCGAACATTCTGTTATATGTTATTTATGTGGAGAATTCTTTTTATCATACGTTATTGATTCTTTTGTACGATGAATTGAGAGGCAATTTGGTGCTCTTAATATTTAGAATTTAATAATATTTTGGTCCACGAGCGACGATGTACGGTTCCCCCGCTTGATTTACCATTCCGGAACAAGCTCTTGTATTTTTCTCGCGCTGCGTTTGTAAAAAGAAAATCCGAAGTCAAGGAAAACTTCGGATGCTGGAACACGATTCCGAGGATAAACCATCGTTTTCCGCCACTCGAGGGCACAAGAATATCAAACGTGCCCGCGTCTCGTTTATGATCACCCGTCGAAATCGGGCGCCGAGTTCCGTAGCTGCATTCGAACACCAGCCACTCGTTCCAACAAGTTTCTTCCCGGTCCCTCAGTGCTTTTGTTCGCATAGATATGCAACGAGCGTATAACAAGATGTTTGTTCAACACCGCTCTCCAGGCGCTCTCGTGGCTTCGGAAGTTATTTCCATTTCACCTTTCAGCCGGTTCTTTCTTCGGATATTCGATGCAACGCGGGTTCAGACCAGAGCCGTGGGTTCATCCTGTTTTCCTCGCGGAAGTAGAAATGGTCGATTGAAACGTTCAAAACCCCGTTCGATCTGTCAAATCAGCGACGTATCGGAACGCGTCGAGCGCGGTCTTGAGCCGCTCGTATTATTTCCTAACAAGGTTGCTTTTTCGTTTCTTCTTTCGGCACGGAGCCTCGTATCTCGCTGACGGTTAGGTAAGCACGAAATAAATTAGCGGTGTCAAAAGAGCGACCGCCGAGAAGGGACGTGAATTCAGCTACCAAGAAACGGCGCAAAAGGCTGTTTTTCTTTTCAGTTTCGCGGTCCGTGGCTTTTTGTAAAGTTGAAACGGTGTTTTGTATGATAAGAAAAAGTTGGGGCGGTATTCATTGTAACGAGAAGTCCGCGTCGCGTAAAGGAGCATTTTATCGTTTTATTTTTGTCTAAAAGGTTATTAATTCCTTTTTTTATGCGGCAGTTTATGTGCTGAGCCTACAACGATAAAGCTTGATTTAAATTTTAAATTATGTTGATCTGGACGGATAATAAACAACAAATTTGTGTGTTTCAGAATGAATTATTAAGGATATTAACAGTTGCTTCTTTCTGTTTTAAGTTATTAGTGTACTTTTAAAATTTGGACCATTGTAAATAATTATTTGGCAAAATAATTACCTCTTCCTACTCCTTTATTGAAATTAAAGGGCTAAATACTAAATTTTTCTATAATACCACTGTGCTACTTGAAAGGGTATGGTCCATGATACATTCTCAAAATTCTTTTTTATTTCTCCTGAAAAAACTTCAAGACAAAAAGTGGCACCAATTGGAAGTGACAGTGAATGCATTAAAATCTCATTAACAGCAGAAACTGTAAAAGCAACTGATCCGTGCCAACTACGCAATTTCATCGATGATTCTGATTAAAGGTCAACCATCGGCGAATCGTGCAAGTAATTAGCTGAAAGCGACCAGCGTATATCGTAGTACTTATTCTAAGCCACTTAGACAACGGTTTCGTACAGTTGCCATCGGATCTTCCTGCGGTCCTCAGTAGGGATTTGAAGGTTTTTGGAAGCGGTGCAGGGATCCTGTAGGATTTAGTGCCGTGTACCGTTCGCTGAAGTGTCCTTCGAGTCGGTTGTACGTATACCATTGGGCAAACTGTATAGTAACGTCTCGTGTCAGCTCCGCATAATCCCTGGATCTGGAGGTGCCACGGTTAGGAAACACGATCGAACCTGGCCCCTCCACCTCCTTCCTTCCACTCAAGGCGGAAACGGTTCTGAGAACAAGGCGAAATACTGTCCGATCTCCATCCCGAACATCTCTCCGGTTTATGTCATCTGGAATGGTCTCAGGCTTCTCACAGATCTGGTCCCACGAGTCTTCTGCCCCTTTTTTTTCGCCGAATTCCCACGAGTTTTGTGGCTCCTTGTCACGCAGGCATTATCAGAGTGACGGCTCGTTCTGTTCGTGGAATTTTCCGAAAATGAGCGAATACGCGGATTAATCGAACCTGCTGAAGCAGCAACGTGATCTAGCAAGGGACAGAGTAGTGTTTCTTTATTATTTTCAACCTAAATTGCTATTTTATCTCTCGGAGAGTATTTCGTACAAAATTCAATTACACCAATTCCATCCTTCAATTAGTCGGAAGAATTAATAGACAATGACCGTTTATCGGAATCTCGTCATCGCTTCGAATGTGCTTAATTGTAAAAGACTCGACTGATACAATTATGTAAAGCATTTGATTTATAAACACGGCCACGAATAGTTAACGCGATTATCCTTTCGTATCCGCGAAACGATGCAACGTAAATGAATATTAAATCAAATTAATTACGGATGAAGACAATCTGAGTTTCTTCCAGTCAGTGCACAGAATAAGAACTATAGTATAAAAGAGATAGTGGTAGAAACTAGCCACTGTTTGAAATCCTTGCCAAAGAAACATTTGCTCACAACAATAATTTAATTACAAGGCACAAAACTGCCTAATTTTGACCACTTTCTTTCGAATGGTGGATTGTGATTTCAGGTGATAATTTGATAAACTTTAAGAGATGGATTTTTAAATGAAAAAATGAAGTTGATACAAGAAGGAGAATACGAAATTGTTAGAAACAAGCGATTATTGTGCAGGTATAAGAACTTCATACTAGCGAAATGAGCATCATCGACGTCAAAAACGACGTCAGCGACACCGGCGTCGGCGACAAGTGGCATCAACGACGGCTTTTCCGGGCCTTTGAGCCGCTAACTTCCGCCAGCTTTTATGCATGGAAAAAAATGTTAATTTCCTGACAGCTTGCCACTCGTGCCACCCTAAAAACGTTCACTTAGAACATTTCCACCGTATGAGAGAAACGATCTTACGTTTCTTACCAATTTATATTAACGTGCTGATTCTTTTTCTCAAAATTCTGTAGGTGACAAACTTAAATAAGTAAGTTTGTAAGTGGTAACAAAAATTATAACAAATCTCTATGTATAAAACTACATAAGTTTAAAATCCAGATGTTTTCTACACTATATATTCACTCTCAACATTTCCAAATGAAAATTGGTTAAATTTTGTTTCACACGTTTAATCAGTTTTTTTTAGTAGCACGTATTCCTTAATTACATCATTAATTGCAATGCATTACTTCCCACGAAATGAACAATATATCCATAGAAGCACAATGCGCATGTTATGCATGCATTGATTAAATTTTCGTTCAATATAAATTTTATTAATTAAAATCAATTTAGTATGAATTCAAATAAACTCGTACAATATTTTTACAATACAGGTATCTGTACATTATTTATTTAACGGTACAAAATACATACTTACTTAAACGTAATTTGGCAGCAATTGATGACAAATCATTGTCTAGGATAATATTTATAAGAACTAAATTTCCAAAACTTTTGCAATTAACTGTGCGCACGTTCTGACACTTTTTGAACGCATGATTTTTCTCAAAAACTGGCAACGATGGAAACAGGAAACGCACATCGCACGACTGACATTTAATCGTTGACATTTCGCCGTTCGCTAAATGAGTCTCGTGATGCAACACGGTTGTGCATCGATGCACGTGAAACAGAAACAAGATGATGCTCTGTACGCGTGTGTAGGTGTGCATGCTCCAGATTTGCTCCACGACCATCCCGAAGGTGGCACGACCGAATTTCAATTTGGCTGAGCATTTCAGTCACGTGTAGCTCGCTGCTCGGGGACTGTTTCCTTCGTAGCCATGAATAATTCCGGTGTCTGAAGACGCGTAACGGCTGCGACGATGCAACAGCCAACCCGTGTAATCCGCACGACAAATATTTCCACGCGGTTGATATCGGTTAATACCGAACTTTGTGTCAACCGTTTCGCGCTCGAACCTGCTTGTTTCCCATCTTCTGTGTCTACTCTCATTAGCAAGTTTTTCATTTGTCCCCCCCGCAAGCACAAAACTTTCATAAAAATGACGGAAATAGATTTGAATAAAAATATTTCTTTAAAGTGGACACCGTGTCTTCTGAAATATTTTAAACGCTATTAGAATATTTAAAATGTGATTTAATATGGTCGTTAAGAAATCGTGTTGAAAAATGATCACAAATATGAAAATTCATATCGATGAAGTTATATGCCAACAAGATGGACATACTGAGCACGTTCAGCAGATTAGCATATCATGCATATTACATCCAGTATTATAATACCAACTACTATTAAATATTTCAAAGTCATTTTCAGAGAGAGACACATTTCGTTGAACATTTCTGTGAGACAGATTTAACACCGGATCTGGAATGACCCAGCACCCGTTAAAGTTAAAGGTCTAAGTCCAAATCTCGTTTCTGGTAATTTAATTGGTTGAATATGTTCTCTCTCTGAAAATGAAATGGCAAGTTTGCAAATACAGCTTTTCTAACACTGATTAATTACTATATTTCTATTTGATAAATTGGAGTTGATTAGAAAATGTAATATTTTAAAATATCCTTGGTACAATACTTTTCTTTTCTAATAATTAAACTCAAATTATATTCTACTAACAAATAACTTGTAGGCCAATTAGTTGAAATAAAATTTATAATGTACAGGTACGCTTACAAACGAGTAATTTGTGAGTTTATTGATTTGCCGTAATCGAATAATGTTGTTTCGCGGTCCAGCCTTTTGTCGTTTTTATTTTTGAAAAAAGAAAAAGCGTCGCCGTCGGGGCGGTGTCTGTGGCGCGCGCGATTCACGGGATCAAAAACTCGAAAGGTGAGAGGGAATTAATTAGAAGGGTTAACAGCGGCCAAGCAATTTTTCCGCAGCGAGAAGCGGATAGGTTGGCCGTGCCCAATCGCACTGATTCCAGCAGACGACGTAATCACTAGGTCTGTCAGCGGTGACGAATGAATGTCGCTAATTAGCGAATACTCACCGTGGCTCGGCGGCGAGTATCTGCCGGTACCCAGAGGAGAACGACATCGCTGAAAATACCTCCGACGCGATTTTTAAAGTACGAAAAAACTCGAGGATCACCGGGTGCTCGCTGCCAAACAGATTCGTAACTCTGCAAGAGTTACGCAGACGATATTGCGTGGGTACGCGCCTCGAACACAACCCCTCCCCTTTGAGGGGGTTGATTGGTAGAGAACCATTTGTCAAGGCGAGGCAAGAAACGGGTGGGATCCCAGTTCGTCCGTCACTGGCTGCGCGAAGGGTTAATTGAAAGCATCCCTGAAATGGTCGTATAGGGTTCGGTAAATCAATCGATAACACCCCTACCTATCGGATAAAAAGTTAGCTAGACATGTTATTTATTTCAGACCGGCTTATAAGAACAGACGTGTACCACGTAGTTTTGCAACTAATTCTTCATCGACGCAATTAAATATTAATAATACAACCGGTATGGTTTTACTAAGTAACTAAGTTTATAGAGTTATCCAAATTTTCAAAGTTTAACAGTATTGGCGAATCTCATTTAACGTACATTTCTTGTCGTAAGATAAATAGCAAACATTGATTATTAATAATCATGGGTATTAGAATCAAATATTTTTCAGTGTTAATATTATTGCAATCTATTCATTTTTCGCTCTATGCAATCCCCCCGTTTTTCAATCGATATCATCCCGCTTTATTCTGTTTGCCTCCGATCGCAAGTCAAATATCCTCTGAAACGCTGAAGCGAAACGTATGATTGCCAACAAATAGGAAAAACAGTAAAGTGATGTCAACTAATTTCGCGACTGTCGTGTTTGCATTTAGATATAACTATTGTAACCTGCCAGTGATCGTACATAAACAATTTGCAAAAAGAATATCTTTTTAATATCTCTTGTGATACTTGATCAAAATTATTGTTACCTTCCCGGAGTTTGTTTAACATAATTTATCTCAGAATTGGAAATATTAAATTCTATCCACGGTTTGGGGACAATACACCGGTGTTATAATGTCCATGCCGCGATGACAAACCAGAAATGATGAAATGAAACCGCCAAGATGACATAGGATACGTCTTTATCGTCGCTTTTATTCACTCTTCTCGTTTTACGAGCGATAAAATACGACTGCCTGGACTACGAACTAGTCAGGGAAAACCTGACCGCATCTAAGGTCAAATTCTGAAAGGTTCATCGAGCCAGCTTCTTCTTTCACCCTGCGGTCGTGTCTGGAATTTATTATCCATATTTGTTGAATGACACTGTTGTCCTCCTTTTATGCGGTTTAGCGGAGCACAGTTCTTTGGCACACGTCCTTTGAGCAAAGTACGAGTTTAATTACACGCGGTGGTTCTTTTAGTTAACGCTTTTATTTAACCTGCGGCTGCCGGCTGAAGCTGGAAAACGAGAATAGTGTACGGGACGAGATAACCATTTACACATGGTATCTTATGCGATTAGTTGACTTCCAAAATTTGAAATAAGTGAGACGTGTGCAAAATTTTCATTTTAAAATTCACATGAATCCTATTCTGTTTTGTAAAAATTATTAATGTTCATTGAATTTTTAAAAGTAGATAAAAATTTTAATTTAAATGTTATATTTAACAACAGAGAAACGAATTTGTGAATTTATTTTGGGTTCAGTTGATCCAATTTCCTTTTAAGGATTACAACTACTAAAACTACCAGTACAAAATGTATATTTTATTTTATCACGTCAATCTATTTCACGAATACTTGGAACAAGCAAAAATAGAAGACAAAGAAAGATACCTTTCAATTTATTTAATTAATAAATGATATCTGACAAAATGTGCATAATTAATAAATAATTAAAATTAATTATTAGATATTGGCATTTATTAACCAGAATTAATTTAAAAGGTTGGTAAAATAGCAAATGTGAAATTCCATATAATTAATGAATAATTAAACCAATCAAAATCAATTACTTTGAGAATAATTATTATTAAAATGAATGATTGATAATTAATAATTAGTTCCGACAGTAATAAAATTTGCTTGGAGATTTTCATTAGGCAACATATCGGCAAATATAATTGCATTTTTACTACTTTTTTGGATTTTTTTAGAAAAACAATTATGAATTGGTCATAAATAAATATAAAAATACAATTGAAATAAAAAATATTATAAAAGTACTATATGTATAGTGTTAATCAATTGCAAGCAAGTTTTTTAGAATTTATAACATTGGAAAGCACATTGTAGCACGAAAAAATAACTTAATAATTAATTCAGGAATAAATTAAGTTACTAAAATTTGAAGTTTCGATAAAAGTAATTTCTACATCTGTAAGCTAGTTTTGAATTTTATAGCACAAACACTTCCATGTAAATACGTAATCCTTTGATCGATAGTAATTGATCGCAATGCACTATCCATCGTATCGGATCGCCCAATTGAGATTTATCTTATCATCGAATGCGTATCGATAATTTCCCTGAGGTACGCCGGAAGCTCATCGTTGGGTATTATCGTGCTTAAAGGATCGTGCCACCCAAGGGGTGGGTTGTTACCATCTTCGTCCGTCTCCCTGCCGAGTACATCAGCCTAGACGTTAACGACCATCCTTAACGTCACCTTAAGCCATGTTTTTAATCAACCCTCGTTTCCGCTGCTAATAACGTCGCGGAACATGGGGCGAGCGCAATTATACAAGCCGAGTTTCGTAAAAATATAACCACGTCTTGATAAAACTCCGTATTAATTACTGCAACAGGTGTTGTTTCCATTCGTCGGCGTTTCAGCTGGCAACAAGTGTCGAAGGAGTTGTACGATCGAGTTCGAATGACACCATTCGTGGATGTTTCATGATTTAATTAAAATTCAAATAAAAATTAACCAATATACGATAGGTTGCATGAATACCGGTACCCTTTCAATTATTAACTAAGTCCATACTTTTTTGAAGCAAAAATTATAATGTAGTAGTTAACAGGAATATATACAACATTGATTAAGTTATCGATAATTAGTTTATTACCATAACTAGTTTGGTAGAATAAAAAGAAATTTACAAGTCCTTGCAAAAATATACAATTTTGGTCGATGCACTTTTTAATAAAAATTAAGAAACTTAACACTACGATCCAATTTTATCGTTTAAAAATATTATTCAACAGTGTAATTGAATAGTATAAGTTAATATTGCAATCTAGTAGCACCTTATTTCGCAGCACGACTACAACCACTATTTAAACACCTAAAATCGTTTGTTTGAACTCGTTAGAAGACTTTTCTCGGTAGCCCGTCAATCTCCTTGATCGGTGCACACGAAGCTAACGCCACAATGCGTAATAAGTGCCAGAGCTCAGCCAGGGTGGTATACGGATGAAAGGAGCTGGGGGATACAGGGGATGGCATTGATTCGGCGGGCAATTAAGCTCGGATTACACTGGATAGGCCGTACTATGTGCCCGGAGCTAAATGGATACACATAGCTGAGATTACTGCGGCCACTATGGCCTAATGTAATGCCGTCCTACGGGCTGTTACAATGATGCTGGTAGGAAGACGCTTACAAGAGAGGTCGATTCGAGAAAGAGGGGTGTGAGCAGGGGGAGGATGCAAGAAAGGGCGACAGGGGGTCGGGGGTAGAACTGGCTAATGACCAGAACAGCCGAACGTTTCGTTGCGGTAAGGTCGACCGGTAACGGTCCTTCTGTTCCGGAATATCTTCGAAATCGAAAAATCCTGGTAAACACGGGAATTATGCGACCGGTTTATTGCCGGCACCAATCATAATTCTGGCCGTGGGTCCGCTTTTAATCGTTTTCGATGGGAGGAAAAACAACGTCGACCATCGGCGGTGTTGATTTATCATCGTGGGGGGCGGCACCGTGTAATCTAGCCAACGAGCGTAGTCACAGAGTAATTAATAATCGACGGTGCTTAGGACGTGCAGCGCTTTTATTATTCGATATTCCCTATAACTCTTTAATATGTACGACCGTTTTATCGGCGAGCACGGAAATTACGTAGCTGGAAAAATTATCAACGACTCGCCCTGCGCAGGTGGAGGGTGTTGGAGGCGTGGGTGCAGCTTCGTGCCAATTGATAACGTAAATTACATGAATTACGAGTGGTATTAGTTCCGCGATGCCGATGATCGTGAATAATAACGACGCCACGGGACCTCGATATTTTTGCGGTTTATTAACCAAGCTTCGTAGACTATGTTAATGCGAATATCGGCGTAACAATAAAATTTCTCTGGAATTTATTTCAGCAGCTCAACTAATATTTATTTTACGCTTTTCATTAAACATTTTTATTAAAAGCTGCGGACTGCTCCATTCTTATAGAATTTTATACAACGAATATTATATTCTCAACTTTTGAGTCATTTGCAACAATTTGTTCCTCTCTCACAAAACATCGTACGTTCCCAAACACGTCAACGAACACACACAGTGTTCATAAGGGATCTAGGGATTTTTGTTTTATTGTACCAGGCGAAGGGAGGATGTCAGAATGGCTTGCAGCGGTGACAATAATGAGAAAAAATAAAGAATGACAATAGACATATAGACGAGACAAAAAGAAAGAAGAAAAGGGATCTAAGAGGAGACGAGGGTGAGTTAATTCGCAGTATCGGTCGTGCTTTGGAAGGACGTGGAAAGCAACGATGCGAGGCATAAACCGCTATCAGAGACTATTACCATCCACATCATAAACCTAAACCTCAGCCTCGTAACAAGAATAATGCGTGCCGGCTAGAGTATCCGCCTCTATTACGTTCGAAATCCCCTATGGACTTGATCTCGCGCCCTTAGACCGCTTCCTCGTCGTTCCCACACGCCTAATATTTCTTTCCTTGATTTTGGTTCGTGCCACTTGCGATCATTAGTCGTCACGACAATTTTTTTCTTGCTCGTACTCTCCTAAACGAGATAATGTTTAAATGTGACACTTTTTAGATTTATTATTTCACTATATACTGCTTCGCAATATTATTAATTTATATAAAGACACGTTTCAAGTTTGCAACCGTGTCTTTAATTAATTATTCGATATCGGTATTATCGATAAATATTTAATAAACATCGAACCACTTTCTTTATCCGGTTCATCGTTAATTTCGCTTGTGCGTTTCACTTTCTCAAGTTAATTTAAGCACCGCAAACGTACGACAAACGAAGTAACAATTCAAGGTACAACCTTACAATCTCAAAAGTGTTTTAAGTTAATGCAATTACCGTTCTCTCCGCCTCAAGCTCAATCATCGATAGAAGTCTGACGTACTTTGCCACCCGGTGAGCATTTAGCTGAAAGACAATAACTGTACCGTCCTCATCGCATTTACCCTCTTCCTGATTGGCAAAACAGCGACCGCAGAGCGGGCTTGTAGAGAGCAGCTCCTGGATCTACCTTGCTTTTCCCGTTGAAAGACCAGAAAGAGGATCGAGCGTGGAGAAGAAGCAAGAAGAAAATAAATCCTCACTACCACCGACCGATAATTGAACCCGTTGCTCGCCTTTCGTTTCCCTCGCCCTTCGCCCCTATTCCCAGTACCCTTTCAACCCTTGTCCCCTTTCTTCTTCTTTTCTTTTCTTTCTTTTTTTTCCCTACCGATTCGCCCTTCTGCAGGCCGTAATCGAGTTATATGGCGCTGCGTTCGATTCGCGATTCGTCCGGTGAAAACCGGAAAGTTTTTCCCTGCAGCAGATCCTGGGTAATGCTCGGACGATAAAGGACCATCCTACAGGGGGGGGCAGGGGGGACGGGAAGAAAGTACGCGGGCAATCTCGTGATGCTGCAAGAAAGTATACCGTGGATACCCTGATAAATCTGATGAATCGAAGCGGAGTGATCAATCACGACGGGACGATGCGCGTTTTCCAGCTTCGAGGAATGTTAATATCTTCTTTGTTTTTGGACGGAGGGCGGGACGCTCTGTGATTCGAGAAATTGAAGAAATTCGAGCGAATATGCGAATTACAAAATTTCATTAGAAATTTTACTTTGAAATAATTTTATTAAAATTGAAAAAAAGTGCATTTGCATCTTTTGAATGCATCGTAGCATTTAGGAAGAAAATAAAGTCGTAGAAAAATAGACATTTCCTGTCTTTTACCAAATTCGAAATACAACTCACCTTGTATAGTTATAATAAATTGCTACCTAGTTTGTTTGACTCTTAACAAGGTTAATACAAGGCACATGACATGAACAAAGTTTCTGAATATTTTCTTATCGTGAAAGAAAATCAAGATAAAAGATATTGACGTTCCAAAGGAGACTCGACTCAGAATTCAGAACACAAGCTTTATATTCATGGATATCACACGCTCATCGAAATTGCTATTGCCACTCAATTTAACGTTCGCGTAACGAATACCTGTTCGGTATTTTCCCGCATAATCGAGCTTATAACTCGTTCAGGGTAGAAACTATTCAAAGGAAATAATGAAAGCCGGGCTTGTATTCCCAGTTAAGACGAAACTCTTCGCGTTCCACTTTTTCGCCCCCTTATTTTCCGCCGCGCTCGAACCGGCGTCCTTTGCGGGAACGCCGACGAGTCAGGGAACGCTTGAACTTTTTGATGTAAAATGCAAGCCGCAATATTACCGGGTTAGAGTGCGGCCACTCTTTCTTTCGACTCGATACGATAAAAGTTCGGCTGTAAATCAAAGCTCCGCCTCCCCCCGCGTGGAAACTTGGATTCTCACATACTTTATTGTTTCATAATAAAACTTCGCTGCCGTCCCGATAGAAAAGCGAGGAAAACGGAGTGACGAGGGGTGGGGAGAGAACGGACGAAAGAAAAAGGGTAAGAACGGTGGACGACGATAAGGGGTCACAACGATGGAGGAGAGGGGGGGTTTACGATGTTACAAATCTGACGGAAAGATACTCTCGCTGATTTTCCGTTTTATGGAGATTCCTGGGCGAAGGCGAGCGAAGGTGGAAAAGTTCTGAGGATCGCGTCGTCGATTTTCTTGCGAGCAAAATCGAATCGACCGTACGCCGATGCGCCGAGAGAACTATCGCGGAAACTTGCGGGGGCAACGTTGTTTTATCGGGGATCATGCGATTTATGGATCGGAAGATGCGCTCGAAGCCGAGCCGCTTTTTAATCCTCGTGACGGGTCGCTGATTTATTGAAAGCGCGCGGACGAAGTTTATCGCGCTTTCGTTGCTTGGTAACTTTTTTGTTGTGGATCGGAGCGGATCAGATTCTTTTTTTTTCCACTCCCTCCTCCCTGTTTCATGGAAACCAGTGTTCTCGCGGGTATATTTTTAGCTTTGCTAAGGTATTAGAGGTTTAAATTGAGATTTATGATGCGGCAGCCATTTAAGTCGGGAAGTCCATACCGACAAAAAAACAGAATATTGTCGATTAGTTACCTATCGGTGTTAACGTTTGTACTTGGAATTTTTCTGCAGCAATTTCTATATATTTGAATTGTGATTGTAAACATATTTGTAACTCAAGGTTCCAGAGTCGTTCCTATGCAAACGCACTTTCTTTCAACTTCCTGTCCACCTCAAAGTCCAAACTCGAATCGTACAAAATATCCGTGCTATTTAGATGTTGCATTAAATCCAAATTCCATCCATAGACCATCGATAGGATTCCATAGTGGTTCTACGTAAAGCCATAAACGCTTGATTTGGTATTGTTACCGCCGTATCATGAATTCAGCATTTGCAATTCAAACGGTGAACTTTGGACACGAATTTCTTCGTTATTTCAGGGAAGTGCGTGCCGCGACTTCGTAAAATTATTACTTCTGGGAGGCCATACGGCCGCGCAAAGTTCGAAGCCAAACAGTGTTTCAAAGATCGGACGCTCCCCCTGCGAGTCGTAAAGAAGACGATCCATACCGCGAATATTAATAGCAATTTAAAAAAAAAAGGGAGGATTTATCCCGCAATTTTCCGAAATTTCACGTTTTATCGCGAGATACGCCGACGGGATTTTCTACTTTTGAATTATAGTGTACACACTCCACTATCATCTCCGCCGGCTCACAGCTGACTCGTTTGCTGCGCTGGTAATTGCAGAGTAAACATTTCCCCGGGCGTTGATTGCGAGACTCATTATTTCGGGGGCGAACCTCTGGATCGAGAATCGCGCTCGACATTCGACGACTCGAACACGCCGCGTGCTGGCTTTCCCTTGGCTTGATTAAGGGAACGGAGCGGAACGTCTCATTATTGCTCATAATCAACGCCGCTACAATGGCAAGAGACGAGCCGAGAGACAGAGAAGGTATTTCTGAGAATTCGCTCGCCCCTGCATCCGTCTGTCGTCTTCGTTTCGCCCTCCTCGTCGCTCGCTTTTCTTCCGCCCCCTTATTCGATAACGAATGAATCGAAAAACGCAAAGGGACGTTCGATTTAATTCAATTCGCAGTTTCGTTAGCATTTTCGAGACACGTGCCGCTTACGGAGGCTTACGCTTAACCCGTTTAATCCCATTAGCGGACTCTCTCCCGACGACGTGACTTTGAAATTAAATTGACCCTCTATTACGCGGTGTAATATGATAAAAAGGCGCGGGTGTTTCCTCCGTTCTTTCTCTCTCTCGTTTTTTCTCGTTTTTAAAGACTTGCGTTCGAACTATTTTAACGAGTGTTTACATCTTTTGATCGATTAATAACTGTCAAATGAAACGGGTTGTACCGTTTTTGCTTTAACCCGGTTATCCTGTGTGTACTGTTGTACATTTAAGTAGGTCATTTTTCAAGCGAAAAGGAATTATTTTCCTCTCGTGCATGTAATACAATTTTAACAAGGGAGTTTTAGGTCAGTCGCGAAGAAATAAGTAAAAAAAATCGTGGCTGAATAAGCAAGAGATAGCTTTATGCACAAATCATGACAATGCAATGTACATTTGTTTACTCATATGGTTATAATAATTTTATCAAAAGTAATATCCTTTTTTATTTCATTTATCTTAAAAATAAATAAATATGAAATCCATTTCATGTACATTAATCATTATCTTGATAAACATCTTAACATATCTTAAATTTTGTAATATTAAATTACAAAATTTCGATAGACTTTGATCTTTCCTTTCATTAAGAACTTGGTTAATGATAATTACTGAAAGACCAGTTATATACGAGAAGTATTACGGATTTAGATTTAAAACAGAATCAGCGGAAATAATTACACTAAGGTGAAACTTTAAAACTTCCTTCCCTTCATTAAATCAGTTCCAACGTCATAATATATTCTATTTAAATTACACTATGACGTTCATTTGAGATTATACACATTTTTTCCCTATATATTCGCGAATATAATTTCTACGGATTATTCATATCGTAGACTCGACCCCAATTTTTCGTTTATTTTTACTGAAGTAGTTTTTATTTAAAATTTTGATTATAAGAAAAACTAGTCAAATATTGCGAATTAAAAGTTATTCTGCTATTAATTAGAATATGTTTCCATATAATTATGAATTCTAATAATCTAACCAATTACAATGATTCAATCCTAATTACAAATATGCAGTAAATATTTTATTCGAAGTTCTTTTTGCCGTAAATAAACAGTTAACTGTTTCTCATAATGATAGGGAAAAGTAGGAAATACTGTCAAAGACGTCCATTAACGGCGGCTACTCGCCAAAAAGGACTTCTTTTCAAGCAAGAAGCGATAATAAATCGGTACGGTTTCGTGCATAGTGTGGGCAGGGATGCGATAGGGTTTGCGTACGAAGAAATGCGAATTCGCACTTTTTCCTTTGGCATCTGACAAATACGATACGTGGAAAGCCCCCTGAAAAAGCAGTACACGAAAGCTCGAGGGAAGGGCGCGGCGTCGGATACGAAGCCCCACCCTCGGCTCACGAAACGAAGGGTGCTAGAAAACAGCGTGAGAGCTGGTAAACACGATGGTTGTTCTTAATAGACAGGGATTCCGTTCAATTATGTCTTATGGCAACGTTTTACACGGTAATGGCCGTACTTGCCGTTTGACCTTACCATGATTTTGGGATCGGACTGGCGAGAGAAATAAGAAACTGTTGCGAGGCTGATTAGATAGAAATGGGGATTGAAATTACGGGGATCAGATTCGGGGATACGGAGATTTATTTGGAGACAGCGATGTTTGATAGCGGGATGAAATATAAAATTCCCCGAAAGGAGAGACGTTCAACGATTGACGGCGGACCGAAAGTAATTAATCATTCTTCGCTCGTTGAACGACTCATCGCCCAAATTGCCGAGCAGAAAAATGAGTTGTGAGAAGATGGCAGACTTGATAGGAACGACGATGAAGCTCGTCGACTCGAAACCCTAATCATTCGTTAATTTTATGTCTTGGAATAAAGTTGTAAGTTTGTTAATATCGTTATCGGTAAATGCAAATGGTAATTGAAGACCTTTACTATTTTCAAAGAGATACAACTTTATGTAGGGTGTTCAATTCTAATTTTACATAGATTGAGTTAGTGGAACGTTTTGTATAAAAAAGTATTAGGACACAATATTTAAAGTAGAGATATTTTATTAACAAATTTAAAATAACTCACAAACTGTCTACTACTTTTATACACAAAAGTTTATTCATAGAGTAATAAACGCTCGCGGTTCGTTCAATGAAAATTTTCATTTTCCATAATTAAATATAATTGAATTACAGTTTTACGGTGACTTATTAAACGAAGCAATTGCCCATAATCTTCCAAAGAGTTTGCGCTCGGAAACTTGCCTCGTCGCGGCAGAAACTTGCCGCGGCATGTGGTTTAGTGATTCCTAAGTTCTTTCTCTTGCCTCGTTTGATCGTTAACGATGAGATGTTGAAGTTCCCAGCATCAGACGAATCCATTCATAAAGCAGCTCGACTTAAAAGCACAGTTTCGTCTAATCTTCCTCTATCTCGCTCGATTCTGTCTTCAACCTTTCCCTCGCTCCCTCCCTGGCCGCTTTCCCGACGACTTAAGTGCCGCAATTTGGTTCGTTCGTTTAATCTGCTTTACGCACGAGAAACGGGGACGAAACTCGACGAGGGAGGGTTGGAGGTATAGGACAGAGCAGCCAGCTGATGGCAACGCGAAGCTGCGTGCTAAGCGAATCGCAAAACGTGGTAAAGTTAAAACATCGCAGTTTGCAGTTTCGCAGTATCTCTGATGAAGTCTGTCAGCCGCACGGCATAAAGGAGTCGAGTCAGGCCGACGAGCTTACATCTAATTAACCGCGACTAATTAAATTTCTTATATGTTTTCGGTGTCTTCTTTGCCGGTTTCGTGACAATCTTATTTACCGCGAACAATGCAGTTTCGATGCATTGTTGAATACTGGTTGGATTAATTGGAAATTGAATACTTTTCTAATTATTTATCGAATAAGTCGAATCTGATTTTGTTGAGCTGTGTATAAAAGTTAATCGCGCAACTACTTTTTAACCGACACAATAGTGCCCGAGCGTACTTATAGACCTCGGTTTAAACTCAATTTAGTTGCTCGTTAACTCTATCGAAAGGGGTTTAAAATAATTAATAGAGTCGCTCCATTATCGAGTATTATCGGGCACGAAAGCCACGGGGAAGTTAAAAGTTCGACGGCTCGGTGTATATAAAATAATGGAACGACACCGCTTAAAACTGGGCTAAACTGCCCCGAGAACTTCTTCATCGTCCCATCTTCTGCACCGCATCCTTTTCCCAACGTATAAAACTCGCATTAACGCCTTGATTAGCATTGATAATCCGACCGGTCCTGCTTAAACTCGTGCCAGAAAATCCACGGGAAGAATCGAAAAGTTCCCGCACGGGCGGAAACTTTCGCCTCGCGAATCCTCTAATAACGAGTCTGCCCGATTTTAACATAACATCGTCGTTTAACCTAATTATCGTTGCCTTTGTTTGCAGTTAACTTGTAAATAGCTGATTTTCGAACGCGCTCCGCGCGATATCGCGATACGCGATCGAACGTTATTGATCGGATCGACTGATTACAGAATAAATTGGAATAAGCTTGTATAACGTTATAACGCTTGAATATTCATAGGTATTTTAATCGGCGAAAATGAATAACGTAGAATGCGCGGGCACGCTCGAACGCGGCTAACGGTCTGTTTTGCTAAGCCAGTGGAGTAACGAAAAAAAAAAAAGAAAAAAAGGGAAAGAAAAATTGTAGATCGATAACGAAAACGTTCGCAAACTCGACGAAAACAACAAGCAGTGTTCCGAGGATTCTAAGAGCGTGCAAGCTCGTTCGATGTAACTCGAGCCGAAACGGTGAAGCATCGGTGTTCGGGAGTTTTAGGACGGCCATTAGGAAGCAACGGCTCACCGAGGGAGTTCGAACGCCTCGGAACCACAGTTCCGTGGCTACCGTTGTAAATCAACAAGTTGATGTTCGTTACTTAACCGAGCCGAGACCACGTCTGACGGAATAACGCTTCCGGCGGCTGGATTACACGAATATTGGGATATGAATACCGCAGGAAACTATTATAATCGCAAACTTGGATCGTGTCAAAAAATATTTATAATCTTCGGACGGATGGCCCCCTCTTCATTTTCACTTTCCAAACTTCAGCTACCTCCGGAGATATTATTGTTTCAACACATAAACGTCTGTCGAATTGAATTTATTTCGATATTAAAATATTACGAAGTAGCAGAGGTATTTGATTCTTCTGAAGCTACGTTGAAAAGGCTTAATTATTAATTATTACTTGTTACTTTTCATTGTATTTTAATTGGGTCAAGAATGGATGGTAAGCGAGTTAACAAGCTATTCGAATCAATAAAAACGGGGGAACGAATAACAATGCAATAACTTCGACTCAAAACTAATTAGAGAGTATAGTTTCGACATCAATTTCGGAAGCTGGGAAGGGGGGGTTCTCCGTTTCCCTTGATGCCGATTAAAATGAATAAACCACGATCCGATTTAACGGCACGCCAGCCACGAGAGGCTCGTGGACCGATTTCCAATCCTTCGATTAGTTACCACTAGAATTTCGCAACGTTAGAATTTCCAGGCGCTCGTTAACGGCCGCTCCAATCGCAAATTCGCGATCGCGAATTTCCGGTGCACTTGCTCGCGCTGATGCTCGGTGTACCGGGGATTCGCGCCAGATTACCGGGACGGACGTGCTCCCTGTTCCTGACCAAACTTTCCGCGTGATAATGCGCCGAAAGCTGACGTTAATTTTACGCCGTACACGTTAGGATGCGTAATTGTTATCGCTCGAACCGCACGGCTATTTTCGAATGCATTAGTCGGGGCTCGGCGTTCATGCTGGATCAAATATATTACATACAGGGTAACTACGGCGATACAATCAGAAAGGGCATGATTCTACGTGAAAAAGTTGTACAATGATTGTTATTCAAACGTGAATAATCTATTGTATTTTATTTTTATTTGTTTTATAAAATTACCCCATTTTTACAACAGGTCAAAATAATTTTAGAACATATAGGTATATTGTACTTGCATGGTAAGTGAAAATATTATTAAATACATTAATAAAAGAAACTTTTCTTGTAAGTGATCTATCGATTTTCCCTGCAGAAAGTAATTTCCAGAACGTTTTGGCCGAATGTATAAGTTACGACTCCAACTTCGAGAATTGTTTCCCCGATATCGGTATAAATCATTGCTGATAAAAAAGATATTTTCAAGATAGTTCCATCAAAACGAGGACTAGGGTGGGCTAGGATAACTTCTGTCGGTATCAGAAGTTGTGGAAAACAATTCCTTCTACAAATCTTTCTTCTCGGGAAAATTAATTTTGAAAACCCGCTATTTCGTTCCGCGGAACTTCCTTTTCGAGAAAATCAATGTTGACAACTCACCGGTAACATTTCTCTTACGGAACTTCCTTTTTCAAGAAAAATCAGTGTTGAAAATTCACCGGCAACACTCTTCTTACAAAACTTCTTTCCGAGATAATCAATGTCGAAACTTGCCAGCAACATTTTTCGTATGAAATTTCTTGTTCGAGAACTTAACTGTGATTCTGCCGAACTGATTTTACTTTTCTACGTACCTTCGATATCTACGTAATAATCTATATTACAAAAATCCAATCGGTAGCAAAGAGATTTCATTGAAATATTAAATCGCGATTTTCAGATAAGAACTTCCTTTCTTTTCTGGTATAAGAAAACTATTTTCTTGTTATTTATTCAATATTCGCCCTGAAATCAATTTATTTTATATTTCTGCTCAAAATATTCTATTGTTGTAACTTTAACCGAATCACTCATGACCCAGACTTACAAAACAATTCCTTTTGTCTGAAATTTGTTATTTTATAAAATTAAATTTCGTACACGTTACGTAGCTGGCGCCACGTACGACTAATTATTTCTATTTCAAACAAAAATCTCTCGATTCACTGTATGCAGTTATAGATCTTCTCCTATTAATTTCTGCTCCTTAATTCCGCGACACAGTTCTCCCCGCTTCTTGAAACTCGTTTTTCTTTCCGATCGCGAGCGTAACTGCGATCCAGTTCCAAGCAGCGTACTCTGAAGAAGGCAATTAACGATTGTGTATCTATGAACAAACTTTCCAGCGATAACCATCGGCTCTCCCGTATAGGATTGCAGTTTACACCGGTCGTTATTGCGTCCGACTTGAAGAAAACACGGATCGGGAGCGATGTTATCGTTCCAGCTTGAGTACTGTTGCAGAAACTTTGGCCATCTTCGCTTTGCCATGAAGCGATTAGCTTTAGAGTAAGACGGGGCTGGGAGGGTGACGTACAAATTGGCTTCGAAACCGTAGATCGTGGTCTTGATTTATTGGTATGCACTACGATCGGTAATTGGCTAGTACGCGCCTAAACTGCTTAATCAATAATCCAGGACGATCATCAATCTATAATAATCACGACATTACGTGTAGAGACAATCTACGGAGGACGAACGGTGTCTGTTTCGAATAGAAATGTCGTGACATCAGAAATTACGTACCTCTCGTTACTGTAATGAATAAATAATTTAATCGAAATAATCGCCATATCATTTTGTAAAATATTTACAGCACATACACAAACATTTAAAAAATATTAATCTTCTGAACAAGCTGTTACTTTATTTTCATTTCATACGCAAAGTGTCTCGTTTAAGATAAAAGGATTGCCTGAGAGCCAGTAATAATCAACACCTCAAATTTAATTTAGTTAAGTAATTAGAAAATGAGGGAAAGAAGGTTTTGTATACCATTAAAATTGTTAATATTATACAAAGTTTCCATTGGCAACATATAAATTACAATTTAAATATTAATTTAAAATGAAAAACCGTGTACCTTTATTTTAGAAATATTTCACTTCGTATCTTCTCGTTCGTTTTCGTAAAACAAAATTCAGGTATGATTCTCAATACCTTTCCTCAAGTGATCCCGTATTTCTCCCCGGATATTGTCTTCCAATTCTTGGCAAGTGTCCGTCTCAAAGAAAATCGTGAAACAGATTACGTTCTTCCTCCCGCGTTCAATCTAATTGGACGTATAAATTCGATCCAATCGTAAACTCGTGGACGGAATCCACTTAGCCTGTTGCTGGTACGGTCGACATCAAAGTCTTGCCGTTGTTCTCCAACGAGGACCGGTAAAATTCATAAATGCGACGAACGCTTGCCGATAATCGCGTCGCGGTCGGATTAACGGAGGCAAACAAACGTTCGGAAATGGCCGGCCGTCTAACAGGTAGAACACAGGGACAGGGGTGAAAGGAAACGAGATCGAGGGAAAAAAAAGAGCGATGGCTTAAGTCGTATCCATTTACAAGTTTCAAATCGTTCATCCAGCCTTTTGAAAGAAACCTTTTACCATTCTCAATAGACGGTAAAATTCTGAAACGCGCTTAGCGGCAGCGTGGCTTTTAAACGTTAACATGGCCACTGGTACAATGGCGGGGTCGCATTATGCTCGAGAATCGCGGGCCGGAAAAGGGGGGGGGGGGACAGAGGGAGGACGAAGGAGAAGGAGTTAGCGACGGGAATGCGAAGCAAGACGGAAGGGCGATGAACAGGGAAGAATTGCTCTCTTCTGTCAACGCCTGCCACTTGGATCCATCAAGCTCCATTTTTCCTCTCGTCAAGGGAATTTAACCCTAGAAAGGAAAGTCCCTGATATTTGTCCAACTTCGTCGCTGCATTTGGAAGGTTGTTTCACCGTCTACCTTGACCCAAACGACGACGAACAACATTTTTACGAGGATTTGTTCAACAACGATTTATCCAACTTGCTGCTATTTAAAAATAAGATGATTCTTTGATTAACGAAACTTAACACAGTATTATTGTAATAATAGACACGTGTAGTATATCAGAAGAGGTACACAAAGCTTCGAAAGGTAGCCCTGACTGAAATACATTTTTATCCGATTCGCTATCCCGGGGGCTGATAAGGCCAGCCATAATTCTGCGAACAGGGGGCAAAAAGGTTACGTAAAATGGCCAGATAACAGGCAGAACTGTACAGTAATTTCACACTAACGGAACCGTTTATGGATCAGTTAAGAAGGTCTCGAGAGGTAAAGAGGGCCGAGAGGGGATCACCACGGGAAGGAGCAAAAGATATTTCGGGGTGTGTTTTTTATTGAAATGAGCGCATCTGGCGTCCAACGAGGGGTCAGACAGCTGAGCACGCACTTTTTTCCTCTTGCTCGCCTCTTCGAACCCTTCGCAGAGGCGATTGGCGAGGCATTTACCTCCTCGATGCGAGAACGGAGCTTTCGAGACCCCACGTTCGGACCACGGAAATAAATCCCCTTATGAAAATTCAAGCTCCGGAGCCAGTATTTCTTTCAAAATTTATTGGACCGCTCGCAGATCGCTAACCGCACTGACCTTACCATCCTACAGGACTCGTCCAGCGATCCTTTCTCGCCGTGGAAGCCTTAAAAACATCTTTGCGGCTCGATGATAAAAAAAATAACCGTTCACATTATCGACATTTCCAGACTTTACGTCTGATCGCGATCGAATACATAGAACGCGATGCGTGCCGGCTCGAAATGGTACTCCGTCGTGTCGTCGAGAATGGTTTGGAAAATTTCGCGTTCCAACGAACGTTCCCGTCGAACTTTCGTAGCACGAATGGAATTTATAGGACAATATAATTTCATTCACGCGGCCAAGTAGACAAGCCGCTATTTTACACGGTGTCGGTTCCATTATAAATTCATGCGATATTTCGCATACATTGTAGGGCCCCCGCATACCTCGTCGTCCCGCCAACTTTATTCCACGTGCGAAAAGCGAAGGAACGACGGTGGGCTCGACGCGAACAGTCAGTCGTAACTTTTTAATACCTCTCTTAAGGGAGGACGACTTTGTAATATCCTGCAGGATATTAAAGCGCGCTTTAAAAGACGAATAATATCGGCAACGGTGAATGATCGCCTCTGGTGAGATCTTCGCGTCCGAACGGTGTACGCAAGCTCGACAGGCGGGACCAGGAAATATGTAGTTAAATGTTACCCGGTGTCAGGACGAAGCCTTTGTGCGGGGAAAGCGCTCAGGTTCCGTGGAGTTAGCCGGCTGGCGGGGTACTATAAATTACATAAATGAAGTATGCCCCTTCTTCGCTCAAACGGACATCTTACCAAGTTTATAACTTAATCACTGATGCTTTTCATGCCGCTGGAGCGGTTTGACGGTCGAGGGGGAGGGGAACGGTGTAAGTTGTGGACAAAGGTGGTCGCGAAAGATGTTGAAATAAAGGGAATTCCGTGAAAAGGAAATTGGATTGAAAAAAACCGGGAAATTGATGAAGGTAAAATGCAATTCTGGATAATTCAATCAGAAAGCGTATTTGCCGTTTTATTATGGCCGCGGTTCCGCTGCCTGTAAGACGATTAATCTTACAGCGCGTTTTTAACACTAGAGGTGATGATTACTCCGTGCAACCTGAACATGGATTATATCGAGTTTATATTACATTACTGCTTCATTATTGCCGTTCTTGGGCTATGAATCACTTAATCGTAGAGGGTTATGCGTATTTTACGACGGGCAGGAGATGTTAAATTCATAGGGGTGAATAAAACGCATGAAAGTAAAACGAGAGAATTATAAATATCACATTTTAGGAAGATATAACTCGGATTAATAGGGAAGTAAGTGTGCATAAAGGGGAAGATAAAAATGTTGAAGATTTATAGATATTATTTTATCAACTTTTTTCAATAGGATAGAAAAATAAAAATAAATAATAAAATAATCTTATTTTGTGATTCAAACTGTTGAAATAAAGATAATTTATTTATGAAATTATTCATTCTATTGAAAATAATAGTTTATTATTTAATATCAAATTATTTAAAATATTCATCTCGTCAAATATGATCTATCTCTACTCGTCACGAAATAGAAGGTGCAGCGTTATCCGTAGTCAGCATGTTAATGGACTTACGTATTTATTAATATATTCCAAAATTTTAATCTCCTCTTCAGCGTTCTAGCGTAATCATTTTAAATTAAAATAAATTCTCTTCCCGTTGCGTTTATGAAAAATTGATATCTAATTTGAAGTCATAAAACACAAGATTGAATATTTTAAATTAAATATTGTGACGAAAATGAAACAAGGATTTCAACATTCGCATATTACTGATTAGAAAATAATCCAATACATTTCTCATTATTAATCTCAACAATGTCGGATGCAGTGCAAACAAGATTTATAAACTTTGTTACCATACGAAATGAAATGCAATGTTCTTCATTCCTCCACCCATGTACCTACTACATTAAAAACACGTTTCTCATCTCACATTAAAAAAAATGTATTAATTGGTTTTTCACTATCCATATTAAAATAATTTATTGAATATCTTGAATTGTCTGTCAAAAACTATTTTATAATTCATTTGCATAAAAGCATTGTAATAAAAGCAAAACATTTTAGACACTAAGGCAAACAACTATTTTTTATAAATTATTCACACATTTCTAAAAGTTTAGGAGAAAAATAGATAAAATGAAATACACCCAAAAACCTAAAGGTGCCTTTCATCCCTTTTGACTGGAAACGAGTAGCAGAAAAAATTACTTTGTAATCAACAACACATCCCCTGCGTACTCAAAAACTGTCATCCCGTTTTGAATTTCCGAGTTCGAGATCGCCCCTCGTAAAAAAGATGGTTTAATGCAAATAAAAAAAATTGTGTTTTGCGTTGTACTAATGCCAGAGCTGTAATCATACATTTTATACTCAAGAGAAATGTGTTGTACAATTTACAAAATGAAAATTAATTACTATAATTAAAAAAGTTATTTATGTCATCTACGCTATTTCTGTAACAAGATCAGTTACCTTTTCACCACTTTACTATCCACCCCCTGGTATAATATGTGCGCAGGAATTAAAATTCACGTTTATTTTAACATCACTTTTTTATTTTGTTTATTCTTAATTAGTGTAAGTACCGGGAACGCGACAGACGAGGCTCGTTAACAAGTATCGAGATTGCAACTATCAAGGCTTCACTGTAATTCCACGCATCGACGTTATTATTTCTGAACGACGTCGGGTGCCGCGTAAACTTTGATCCCGATCTTCTCGCCTATGAACCGGCGTAAATAAATAAGGACGTAAATTAAGATCGATCGACGTTAATTACTCGAACAAACTGTTGGGGTGGGGGAGGGAGTGTGGGTGGCCGTGTCGTCGTGCGCCGCTCGGTCTAGCGTAATTTAATTCAGCCCAGCCCCTATCCATTTCCGGTGTAAAATTTAAGAGAAGGAGAAACGCTCGAAGAATCGCGAGCTGTCGGCTCGCATTCAACTCCGGTATCCATCGGCTGTGTTTAATTACGAGTCACCCGGCGTAGTTTAGCTTACTCTCTCGCTCGTCGGCTGCTTCAGCACGGAAGCACTAACTCCTGCTGGTTATCTTAAACGACATCGCGCGCTGGATTCGTATAACTCGCTCGGCTGCCGGATAACTCGTGCCTGAATTATACCGTGGCCCCGCGAGAGAAAGAGAAAAGGAGGGAAGGATCGTGGTTTAAGGCACGACGCGGGGAGGGCGGACGGCGGGGCCAGGAGGGCGAGATTAAAACACCTGGAGACCAATGCAAAGTTTTTAATAACCCTTGATACTTGATTAAGTTATGACTCTTCGCCGGCTCATCGTCTACGCCGTCCTTCTCTTTCTCTTGTTCTCGTCCTCGAACGAAATAAATTTCGAGCAGAAATGCTTAGACCGCGTTCGAGTGGAACGAGAGACTCGGGCGAGAAGGGTTGGCAAGGAAACGAAACTCGTCCGACTTCGCTGAATTAATGGAAGATCCGTCGGGATAGTTATCTTCCGTGGCGGTGAACGCGTGGGAGTTACGTTAACTCGGACGTTCTTGAACGCGACTGAATTACACCGAATAAAATAGCGTTCATCGGGATCGTGCGACGTATTTAACGTGTCGGTCAAGATTCCGTTCCGTTCTGATAATCACCGAAGCGCTGACTAAAAAGAATTCCCCTTTCTATTCGAAACGATTTTCAACGAGGGAGAGATTCACTCCTCGTCTTCTTTATTCGGATAATTTTAATCTTTGGAAATCCGTGATTTAGGTCGGTTGAGCGTAAGATATATAAAAAAAGAATTGTTTCAATGGCAGCGATTCAGAAATCTGGGAAATACTTTGTATGTGTCAGACATGATTAATTTTAATTAATGTATTACGACTGCCAAAGAAGAGTATAGATAAACTCTTTGAACGTTCTGTCTAGAAAAATAAATGTTTGATTAAAAATGTACACTTAATGAACGAAACAAGGTCAATTATCGGTTATTAAAAGTACATGTATTTTTTTCTTATTGCAGGTTTCGGCTTCGTCACATTTCAAAGCGAGGACGTGGTCGACAAAGTCTGCGAGATTCATTTCCACGAAATCAACAATAAAATGGTAAGTCAGCAGTCAAGCAACAAAGGCTTGTTTGTCGAACGAAGAGAGCTCGATCCCCGCCACGTGCCCTCAGAGGTGGTATCAAACGGTATTTGCCTTCCGCTTTCCGTCTGCGGATACGGCGTCGAGCGGAATTAATTTTCCGTATAATTGAGAAGGACTGCCGTGGTTATTTGCATTCGACACGCACTCACATGGAACACACGTACACACGCAGGACCACAGTCGAGTCCGTAGATCATACGGTGGAAGACGACAAGCGGGTACTGGAAAGTCCGTCATGGTGAAGATCACACGGCTCCTACGGTAATAGACAGTTCTGTTTGTCGTCTGCCTCCATCGAAATTTCGCCGAACGTCGATCAAGGATTTACCGGATACCACTTCTAGTTACCCATAAATCCATCTCCTAGACAATCTCGATTCTGTCAATAACCCGCCATAGCATTTATCTAGCGTTAGCCACTTGCTGGCATAAAACACCCCTTGCGATGATAAATTACACCGATTAGTTTTCATCGGATTATCCTTCACTGCTTGTAACAGACTACAATTTCTTATTAGGATAAAGTATATTGAAATTCTTAGAAACGGAGTGATGATATTAATAAAAACTACTGTCTTTTTTTTATTGTATATGAATATATGACTTGTGTAGGTGTCTTGCTCCTTTGTTCGAGGTCACTTTATTAATAACCATTTACTATATAAATACTTACTTTATTTAAACAAATTAAAAAGCCGCTCTGGATTAGGAGTTGAACATTCAAGAAGTGTGACAACCGAGTTGTGACAAAATTACGTGAACAACAATTTTTTCTTATCTAATATTAATTTTGTGTGTATATTAATAAATATCATGTTCCTAATTAAAGGATAAAGTAAATTTTTACTTAAAAGCTTTTTATCAGTAGTATCTTGGTTAATTTAAAAAGTAATTAAAAACAAACTCTGATTAATTCTTCTAAACAGAAATGAACAAGTAGATTTAATTTTCATTGCTCTCATGTAAGGTAGTAGGCAAACGCGAAGCAGTAGATAGGGCAACATGGGCCAGACATACTTCAAACCTTTCCTTCGAATGTATACATTTCTTTTTAAAACATTCTGTACAATTAACAATTCTCAGAAGAGACAAGTGTCTTAACTTTCGATAGGCAATGCACATCAATAACAGCAAAAGGGTAACAAAAAAAAAAAAAAAAAAAAATAATGAAAAAATCAAATAATCCCAGACGATTCCGGAACGAATGAGCAACGTTCGAACATTGAATAACGGGTCTGTCTTGAATTTCAAGGTCGAGTGCAAGAAAGCACAGCCAAAGGAAGTGATGCTCCCGACGAACCTGGCGAAGACGCGAGCGGCCAACAGAGGCGCATACGGTGAGTTGGTGATGGTCGCGACACCCACCCCCACCACCTATCGTTACGCGCCGTATCCCCTGCCGACGGCCGCTGCCGCTGCTGCACATGCAGCTGCAGCAGCCACCGCCGGCACATCCCACCACCACTTGCTCGCCCCGATCGTCGCTACCGCCGCACCGAACGCGGCCGCTACCTATCAGTACGCCACCGGCGCGACCGCACCTGCGGCCACCGCCGCGGCCACCACCGCGGCTGTCTACGATGTCAAGAGGGCACTCGCAGCTGCGGCTGCGGCCGCGGCCGCGGCCTCCTACAGGCCTCATCCGGTCGCGGCCGCAGCAGCTTCTCGGGCCGCCACTCTCACTTATTCCATGAGCGACCTCCTGGGAGTGCAGGGTCTCGACATGGGTGCCGTTTACCATCCGATACCCACGATCGGTCTATGACCTACGATACTCACGCCCCTTTCCAGGCCTCAGTAGTCTGTCTCGTATCGAGGGGCGCGATCGATACAATTCTTTGCGATTTCTTTTTCTATTTCTTCGGTGATCGATTTCAGTTTTGTAGACGTAGGAGAAATGTAGGGCGATGTTTATCATTTTTGAGGCGAAGTGAACGCGTTTAAAAGCTTGATTATGGTCTTTAAGTTTATGATTCGTATTTAACTGTATCGTTTGTAAGTATTATTATTCAAGGAACATCGTTGAACGAAATATTACGTGCCTTCCACGGCACATCGAACATTCCTCGGTTAAGACTCGTCGCCTTCGGTTTCGAGAAAGTATTAGCGTAAATTATCTTGCAGTTGATTTCTCACTCGGCACGACAGCAAATCGAGAACATATCGAAAAGTGCAATAACGATAACTTTAGACGGAATCATTCCTTTATATTCCCGGGACTCGAGTGTGGGAATAGGCGAATTCTCGCGAGACTGCTTGAGAAGCTCAGTTCAGTAAAACTGTGATCGTAGTGAGAAGAAAACGGAAAGATGAAAAAAAAAAGGATATACTAGAAGTAGCAGTAGCGGATCATAGGTCTGTTCGTCAGAACTTGGTTAGACACCTATGTGGCCTCATTTTTCTCGTAGCCAAAGATGTAGATAATTTAATAACAACGAAACAAACGCATCGCAAAAGACTGGTAGTGATTCTATAGTTGACTAGACAAAGCGGTAGGACAATAAAGGAAAGTGTTCAAATTCGTAGTGACAAAAACGAGTTCGTTTCGGTGAATAGATACGCGAACAACATATCGTCTGCAGGAAACGCTCCTCCTCTCTGTTGATCGATCTCATTGCATCTTCAAGATATACGTAGCTCAAAATTATCAGCTTAGATAGAGTCGTTAAGCGTTTGCAAAGAGACAATCAAAGAGCACATCCCGATTGCAGCTTACAATCATCGAAATTTTCGAGAATCTAAAAACCTTTGGTATCTCTGCGAAGAGGAGGAGAAATAATCGGAAATAGACGTCAAAGGGTTAGATAAGGTCTAGGCACACATAGATAAATCGAATGTACGTATATTTCTGGCTGGAACGACTCGCGTTCAAATACATTGTCAATTGATTCGTAGATCTTTAGAGAGATTAGTAGCAGTTCGAGGTTTTTAAGGTAGCACTCGCTGTTCGCGGGGTCGTGATGGTGTCGGCAAAAAAGTGTAACAGAGGACGTAAGAAAAGCAAAAATATTGAAAATCGATCTTCGTCGAGGTCCTACGTTCTGTTTAGCGCTAAAAAGTGAAGGTTGCCCGGCCGATTTCGAGAGAGCGAGGGCGCCCGTCGTCGAGATCGTAGATCGCAAGAATCCCGATGAAAAATAAATAAAAAAATAGAAATGGAAAGGAAGAAAACGAGCACGGGGAGGAATAAAGAGAGAATACATTTCCAGGTAGCGGCACGCCGTGTATTATTCCCAGAAGGAGGTGAATTTCTGATTTTCCCCGAGATGATATGTCGAGGGGCATAAATAAAACCGGTGAATGGTGAAGGCGGATAGCGCGTCGAGAACGCGCGGCAAATGGTCGGCGATAAGCATTTTTCATTCGTCGCGCCTTTCAGAGTATTTTTCGCAATGAATTTCATGAAATTTCATAATGTCGAACGTAACAGGCACGTACCCCGGTGTACGGTGTACGCGTGTACGATAGAAAACAAGAGAATAAAGAAGAGAAATTTTCTAGAGGAAAAGAACAAAAAACAAAAAGAAAGAAAAGAAGGAAACGTCGCGAGATCAAAAAAAAAAAACAACTATCTGTATGTATATAAATGCACGCGCGAATTTATATACATATACATAGTGTATTCATAGAACGTGTATAATTATATTAATATACGACACGTACCTAAACGGACGGAAAAGGAAGATGAAACGGAGAACACAAAAAAAAATATATATCTATCTATATATATGATCCATTCTAGATAACGAAAGATTATATACATATATTATATATATATATATTGTTTTGTATCTACGTATTTGGTAAACGCAATATAGTATTTGATATTGATATCGATATATTTTGTGAGAGCCGCATTACAACCTTCTAGTTTTTGTAATAGACCTACAGATTATACATATCGGAGCATATCTATATTTCTATTTATACATACATATATATATACATATTTAGGTAATTAGGTAAACATTTGTGTTGTTACAAACCTTAGTTACTTAATGAGACATTTTTTTAGGTGAAACTAGGTTTTTGAATTAGTTAGAGCGAATATAATTTTTAACAAATTACTATACTATGTATACGTTCCTACCATTGAAACTACTAGTTAACTATAGCTTTTTGGGAAGTCACTATAATATCGTTAGTTTAGAATATATTCTAGGTACTTCATCGTGGAACGCACCGACGTCCTCTCTTTCGATTTTCAATTTATCGTTGATAATGATTGATAAATTCGTCAGACGATGGTTTAACTTCCGTGGAATCCGATAAAACGATCGACGAAACGAAGGAAAGAGGGGAGAAACATTTTCCACGATGAATACATATTATCAGCGGCTTCAAAGAGACCTATTTACAATGTACCTATTACTTAACAAGCTACGTTACATAGTACCGTTTATATTACGTTACACGTAATATTATACCTCTCTATAGGATATATACTAAATATATATCGTGCGTATACCCGTCGATACCTATGCCATACCAGCCAACCCCCCCACCTCGTACCCTCCTGTCCCTAAAATAAACCTATTTACTCGTTTTACATAGTATTTAACTCTTCTAAGCTATATATTTAGCATCATTTACCTTAATAATAATGCGTGAGACGTGTGTCCTAGAAAAAGTACGTACTTTGCCCGAGAGGCTCAACAGTGTCATTTTCGTAAGTAGACCAGATCTTAACATGCGGTTTATCTTTCTGTTCACCTTTGTAATGCTTTGTTGGGCCGGATTTTGATTTACCGCCGGGGGGGGAAACGTAGCGTTGCGCCTAAATAGACTGTGAGAACACCCGATTTAGAGATTATGCGTTTTCCTACCCCCCCACCCGTATATAAGTGAACGGGCGCGCGCACTACGCAAGTACAGAGCATATTCGAAGCAACAAGAAGGGATGAGAAATGAATTGAAAACCGACGGAAAAAAGAAACGAAAAGAAAAGATGAGAAAAGAAACGGAACGAAGTGAAACGAAGAAAATTAGAAACGAATGTTAGCGTTCCAACGTCTGAACGTTTTCTTGTAACGTTCTTGCTCTCTTTCTCTCTCTCACTCTCTCTCTCTCTTTATCTCTGTCTCTTGGGAACCATCCATCAACGAGGAAGAATCAAAGAAATAATCGTAAAATTTCGCAAAGAGTAACACTCGATGGTGTTCCACGCTGCCGAAGCGATCGGATGTGACGTAAACGTTAATCGGCCGGCAATTCGATCGTAAACTCGAACCGAGGCGAGCTTTTATACGCTCCTCGAGACTGTAAGAGACTATTAATGTTAATATCATACGTGAAACGTCTACGTGAAATCGATTTGTTGCATCTGAGAAAGTACACGTACGTTATGTTACGATTATTATTATTATTATTATACATATGCATAATATATGTATTTATAAAATATATATATATATATATACACACGCAAAAGTCCGTACGATTGTCCGCTATAACGATAAAAATCTATGCGCGTTGCAGTATATGCAAATATTGATACAAATAAATTAATATATACATGTCTAATATTCGAATCTACGTGTTATATACGAATCGATATATCTATCTATATATTTAGTCAAATATGAATGGTATTTAAATAAACGTAAGATAACATTTGAAAGAGATTCTGTTAATTAAAGCAAAAGAATCAAAATGAATGAGAAACGAATAGACGAGAGAAAAACAAGAAAAGAAAATAAAGAATAAAGAAACGAAACGAAATGCATTGAATCACAGTGAAAAAAATATGATAATGTTGTTGCGTGCTTGACGTAATCAAAACCAGCCCAGGTAGAGAAACATTAGGTACGAAATCACTAATACTATTAATATGTATCAGTGTATCTTTTAATGGCTAGAATAAATGCTCTTATACTTTTTCATCTGCGTATATTGTGAGAGCAGCGTCGATATGGACACTAGAATAGTGAAACAGTAGTGTAGTATTGTGGTCGGTGTTTATTTTCAATATTGTATCGTCGATCTAAGTGTGGTAGTGGAGTCGATAATGTGTCACGCGTTTTAACGAACGAAGAGCCTTAAAAATTGATCGAACACGAAGAAACCATTGTTGTTAAATTATTCTGAAAAAAATGATACGGAATTTGCGTCTTCCTCGCGATCGCACGACACATTACCGGCCCTTAGTCAATATCTAATAAGCTACATAGTCAGCCTAGCAAATATTACTTAACGGTAAATGATTAACCAATACCTTGAAGGCTACAATAACCATAGATCATAGGAGGGTTTATTTTGTCGTAGATTGGAAACACCTCGGCCGCGCGTAGTTACTAGTACCTTGTCACAGAATTTAGTCGATGCGCTACATAGTCGATGCGATATACATATATAAATAGTCAGAATCTTAGTTGTGTGGTCTTTTAAATTAGTATCAAATTATGAAATTTCATGGATGCCTTTCTTTCTCTCTCTCTCTCTCTCTCTCTATCTGTCTATCTTTCTATTATATTCCACACTTTCTCTCTATTTCTTTGTTTTACTATCTCACTGTCTAACCTAGAAGGCTTTTAATCCGGTTTCTTGTTTCAATCTTTCTCATTTTTTTTTTGTTTCATTTTCTTTTTTCAATTTTTTATCCTCCTCTCATTGTTTGAACCTAGTCATCCGTTACATTTAAACCGTCTATTCCGACGAATTTCTGCAACGCTTTGCTTTATACTTAACTTGTCTCCATGTACATATCTTTAATTGTCTACGCATACCTTGGCCTGCACGAAGAAAAATATTGCACGGGAAAATCGTCGGTTAGCCGATCCGAATGAAGAATTCTCTCCGATAGATTAGACGTTTTATCATCACCTTAGCGATTAATATTGCGATCCATCAACGATCACGTTCTGCCGGTCGTAGAACGATCCGATACTTTTCTTCGTGCCTAGTTGCAGAAATTTCTGTTCAGTCTTTCGAGATCGTTGCACTAACCGATTGACGAATTAAAAAAAAAAAAAAAAAAGAGAATACAGTAAAATGAGGGGAAAAGAACGACAAAAAAAAAAAAGATGCAAAGACTACATTTTTACCTATACTGATCAGTTTCGACTCGGTATTAATGTGATCTGTTTTTCCTTATAGATTTTATGTGGTCCCTGGCAGGATTACCTGATGGTGAGTATGAAATATGCACGAACACGTTCAACAAAACGACTCCAATGCTCGGTGATATGCCTACCCTTCCATAACAACATTCAATCACGTTTGACGTAAGACCATCGTTGTAATATTTACGTGCCAATCAATCACGAGACCAATGGAAACTCTATTTGTTACTTTCGCGTTTCGTTCGGGTCGCCAGGCTCGTGCATGATTCACGTCCACGGTTGACCGTGTAATAATTCATATTTATGGAAATGGTCGATACACTACATCGTGAAAATTTTACGATCATATAATTATTCGTACAGTTCTTAACACGGTACACGTTAGAGTTCAGATCAAAGCAGAGTATCAGTCGTTTGACGAATTATTTTACAGTGTTTTTCAATGAAATTTATTGTATAGGGTAACACGGTACGTATACGTTTAAGAAATATTTTGCGCGAGATAACGTAGACTGTAGTTGATAGAGAATATACATGTAGGTGGGTATAACATACTAAGCTCAATTTTCCATGCTACTGAATTGAAGGTTTGATCATTGAAATTTCTGCAGTGTGTTAAACTAGCTCAGATTTAGGCTCACAGAACAGATAAAATACTAATAAATTTAATTAAAATTACAAGAGGCCATTTAAATCTTTTTTTAAATTTTTATAGTACAAAATGCACAAAGAATAATACACAAGTGGTAGAAGTCAGTTTCTAAAGGAACGAAAACATTCTTCTAAATTAAAATTGTAAATTTTATTTTGCAATAGCTTCGAAATTATTTGTTTTATGATTTTTTATTACAAATTAAAGCTTCTTTAACACTTTGCAATAATTAAAGGAGTAACAAATAACAAGCAGTACCGCTATTCAAACTAAAATCCATTAGATACACGAAGTCAGAAGTTCCAAATTAAATAGCAACTAATTTTCTACTCTTTGCTGAATGAAATTAGACAAGAATTAGAAATTAGTAACAGACTTACTTCAGAATAATTGTCCTTTAAGTATCATGACAACTCACCATTTAACACATTGATTGCCACTGTAAATGGTATTTTAATTATTGACGTATCTATAATTTAAACTTCCCAATAAGAATATGTGTAATTAGACAAGCAAGTAATGAATACCTATGGAATACATTGGTGATATGGCAGTCAACGTGTTAGCGTAACTTCTAGCCCTTCCATAAAACTCAGTGTTAGCATCGTCGAAGTAAGAAAGAAAAAGGCTGATCGAATTTTTTGTTTTGTTCGCAGGTTTCCCAGCGGCGGCGTACACGGCATACGCGGCAAGCCGCGGCTATTCTGGGTACCCTAGTTTCGGACTGCCCTACCCGACAGGTAACCACCTTAGCCTTAACCACCTTAACCACCATAATGCGGCCCACATCGCGCCCTTGAACCTGAACCTGAACCTCATACAGGCGCAGCCTGCACCCCACCATAATCCACCCACCCCGACACCGCTCTTTTACCATCCCAATTTGGACCTCTACAACGCCATGCCTCTGTGAACTAACTAATTATGTATCAATAACAACTCGACTCGAGCTATGCGCACATTCTAACCCGATTGCTACACCAAACTAACTGTGCTCTCGCTGTCGCTACTCGTCGCCGCCTTTGTCGTCGTTCTAAAAACACGAAATCGAGCGTGGCTGTTGAACGATCAGTACCCGGGTTCGTTTTACGTGAAACCAGGCCTGATACGATGCAAGAGGGCAAGCTCTGATCTCGTGCGACACTGTGATCTCTCGAATCGGATCTTTGTCTCTAAAACAGGCCTTTCGGACAAAATTCGTTCGTGAAATACAAAGGCGCTCCGCCGTGGGACGCGGTAGACACGCGCAAGGTTCGATATATCGAAACGAAGAATCCTCGTGGATCAACAGCTCGGTCGAAGCTGGAATCTTCAGAGTACTTCGATTCGCCCGTGCGAAAATCGAACTGCGCCCATTCGCGTCCGATCTATAATCCTTGCCCTTTCGGAGCGCAAAGGTACGTAACGTTGTCGGGAATCGGTTGTCGTGACGGATTTTCTTTCCGACAAATGGTCGGGAATAAGTTATCACGCGTCACCGATCGACGTTCCTTAAGAACGACGTGCTTGCGCGCTTTGGGTCTTCTACGGAGGACATTGTACATTATTGAGCAGTGTCTGCTCGAGCTCTGACGATCGGCTGACGTTCGTAGCTTTGATCGTCGGCGCATTGACGAGCGTAGCTCGATACGAAGGGGATGGTGAACATTGTACAAAATCGTATAAGTTATCGTATCGATATAACCTTGTCAAGTTTAGGACTTAAGGATAACGATAAGGGGAGCTGCCGACCCTCTTGACGAGCCCTTTTACCCCGTTTCGTGTTCGAGAAACGTTTAAAGAACGAACGATTCAATTCTTGATGGATGAAATTGTAAATGGATTTTGATTTGCAAATTAGAACTTTGTGAACAATGATCGTGAAAAAGATTTCTAGATTTTGCGTTAAATTCATATCAGTAGTGAAAGATTCAATTGCAGAGATTAATATAATTAACAATTCACTTTGTAAATGATTATTAATCGGAAGACAAGCACAATAAAAAACGATATCGTCTTTCTCGAAGAGAATTTAAAAGTATTTGAACGATTGTATAAAACCACTGCATGTATAGACACGTTCTCTAAATGTGTTCATGCATCATTTAAGGCTCTAAGTCCTCTGTTACAACTCTGTTCTCGATTCTGTGTGAAATATGGCTTGCCGTCTTACACATCTAACTTTTTTATTATTTTCTGCTTCTAAAGAGTTTTGCGGAGAAAGTGTAGGACAAGTTCGCTCGTTAAAACATTATGAGAAGCTCTGTTCAGTTATTAAGATTTGAGACAATTTCTTTTCCATTAAAATATTCAATTAATATTAAATCACATTATTGAATCGTAACATAACAGTACTTTGGGCAATTTATTTTATTACATTTTCAAATACTAAACAAATTTAAAATGAAACATTATTATATTTTACTTAGTTGTACTTTATTCGTGAACATAATCAATATGTAGAGCGATCGCAACGATAAAATAGTAATTTTAACAATTGGATCCGAATGACTCGTTTGAGTTTTAAATTGCAAACATAATTCATGTTGCCCCCGTTCTCGTGGTTCATCTAGGTAAGCACAAGCTCGCCAATGTAAAAATGCTGGCTGAAAAGGCTGAATTCACCGAACTGGGACAAGATAATGAGGGGTTGATGTATGAGAAAAGTTACGCCGTTGAAGCAACCCCGTGTTCCTTAGCCCCGTGCGCTCGATAGCAGCGGTTTGCGTGCCTTCGACTGTCAATAACAAACAGCCCCGTCGGTACGGAATTTTCTTTCAAAGCGTCAAGGCTCCGCGATCCGCGAAACGCTTTAAAATTGCTTCTCGCTGATCGATTAATCAATTTCGGTAATCCTCCCCCTCTTTCCATACAAATCGTTAAAGCGTGAATCGGATCGGATCGATGTAATCAAACGGAAATATTTCGCGCGAAACGACCGACGAATAAATGAAAATTTCATCGAATTAATTAAAAAGAAACACCCCCCGAACGCGAGAAACTTCGTTGCTCGATGAATTCACGATCATTGTTAATCGCGAACGATTAGATGATGCCGTTAAAAATTGATTGGAAAAAATAAAAAGCGAGGATTATAAGTTACAATTAGCAGCAAACTCGAACGGTCGAGTTTTAATTCGAACACCCATTTAAATCGTCACCCTATTAAATCGATCGTAATTTAAGAGTAATTGTACCGGCCGCGGAACGGGGTAAAATGCCATTGTTAATATCAAGGCAGGGGTGGCGGGAACGTTTCGGTTGCGAACGATATACGGTAGAACCGCACCGCGGTTGACCCCGCACGCATGGATATACACAGGTGTAGGCTAGAGCAATTAATAGGGAACATTTCGAAAATGAACGCATCTATGGCTCCGATATCGGTTGATCTAAATCGAACCGGTTGATTGGAGTCAGTTGCGGGCAAAGTTTTTGGGGTCAAGCGTCCTTCATTCGGGGCTCGAAATGAAAATCCGCGGCCCGTGATGGACGAAGATGATCAAAATAGAGTTTCGAGCGTGTCATTGTATACATCGGTCCATCAGACGGAATTTCAACAGGCTGGAATTGCACGCTTATTGTTCGCTTCAATCGGCCCGCGAGACGTACCATGAAAACGACCTCCCAATTTAAACTTAACCCATACCCGTTCACCGATCTAACGTTTATTTTTATTTAACCGAAACTATTCGTTTCAATTGTGTGCATTTTAATTGCTGTTATCCTACGTTTAACAATTTACTTTTGAGAACGGCGTTGCGTCGAAACGAACGTTCGAGAGGAGGCCAGTGTCAAAAATAATCCACCTTGGAAATACTAATCACGTCCCCCGCTGTGGGCTTTCGCAGACGTAACACTAGTTTCAGAGAAGCTTCTTTCGTTCCTTGCAACTTCATCATAGTCCTCTGTTCGCCACTCGGCCATCGCTCTGACATCGCAACATTCCCTTCTCTCTCGTCCATTTTTGGCCTCTCTGTTTCTGTATCGAGGGCAAAGCTCGAACTTGTGTGTCTCCCTTGAAAACCGACGATGTCACTCTGCAGTGTTAAGCATGGCACGAGAAATAACGATATTGGCGGGAAAACTGTGACAGGTGTCCCATGCACGTTAACCGGGCGTGAATTATTCGTAAAAATGGGGAAAAGCTGGAACGTTTGATCGGCGTCGAACGTAAACAATTCGCATCGGAGAACTCGATATTTCTTGTTTCTTTCTCTCCGCTCGGAGCACATCGATCGTTTAGAACAATCCGAGTGGACGGGCAGGAAAGAAAACTCATAAATAATGCATAATGTTTTTCGGACGTTGGCTCATCCCTCAACGAACCAAGCACTCCGTTGTCCCCGTTTCTTCGTTTCCCTTTTCCCGTCCTTCGGAACGACCCCTAACGTTCCTTAACATTTTTACCGTACTCCAGGGACCGTGCGTCGATGCTTTCCGGGATCGCTTTTTTCCAATTTCCTTCGCACACCCGCTATTTAACGCATTTGAATAACTTGGTCCGCGTGAGAGGAGCACGCGCCTCTCTGCTTCTCTCGCAATTGCGTATGGTTCACGAGGCATGGCTGTAGAGGAGGAAAAAAGAAAAGAAAAGAAAGAAGGAATCGGGTACAACAGCCGCCGATGATTGATCACCGTAAATGAAAAAAAAAAAACCCACCCGCCTTAAAGCCGTTCTGTATATATGTACATATATATATGCATCCCCCCAATGTCCGAAAAACATTCGTTGGTTAAGCCACTCTCCGTCGCGAATACGAAAGAGGGTTTGGCCGGTCGGGCGTGAGCGAGCTTCCTCGAACAGGAGGGGATATTTTTTTGAGAGATCGAAACGATCGGATTTAAATTTCACCGAGATTCTTGTCGGACCGCTCGTTCGATTGCACGACGCTGAACTTGTGGATTTGTGGAAAGGAAAACGTAGGTTACTTTTACGAGGTTGATGGTGATTTTGCGCGAAGCTCGTGGAGGATTGATATTTGTTCGTCGTTAAAAGGTTCCTTTGATCTCCGACTAATTTTTCTCGAAGATTTTGATAGAGGGAAAGGTCGAAGACCGTTTGATGAATTTTACTCAGGATAAGAATAGCGATTGATCTGAGGGAGCTTAAGCTTCCATACGTTAACGATGAAGTAGTTTAATTAAATCTGTAATTTCTAAATTGTCGTAGTAGCAAGTTAAAACTAAATTCAGTTTTTAATTCGATGTTGGACTGTAAAGGATTAAAAGGGTTTAATTACACTGTTAATTTAATTAATAAAATTCGATCCGATCAAATAATCAAGTGCATGGGACACCGTACTTGCAGTTTCTCCGTTTTAACGCTAGTTTTGGCCCCGTAAAATAACTCCAGCAACCGTTGTCGACGAAATGCAAATATCCTTAACCGAACTAGCCTCAGAGAGAAAGGGAGAAAATTTGTGGCGAGACTGAGAGCTGCGCGAAAGGGAGAAAGAAAGAGGTTGTCTGTTGAGAGAAACATAAAACCTGTGAGCGTCCAGTGTGACTAGGAACTTAGAAGGGGTTGGTGGTACTTTCAGGTGCCCTAGGACTACCGCCCCTATCGACTGGAGACACGTCGCTTCACAGCTTCTCCGCAGAGTACAGAATCATTCCCGAGCAATGAGCCCCAGAAATGACGAAAGGGAATCGGAGCGGTGTAACAGAGCAGAATTTGTGTGTGCCCGTGAACGTGCGTGCGAGCATTTGTTACAGACAAAATCAAGTTGATGGAATGGGTGCTCTGATTATTTTGCGGAGATGTGTGAAAGAAGGGGATACAAGTTTCTTTAACGTTTCATCCGCGTTGTAAGAACTAGTTTACGTTGATACAATAAACGGTAGAATATATTAGCGCAGTATTGCAGTTAATCGTTGGCAGAGTAGAGAGGGGTAGCAACGCGGTAAAATTACTGTACCACTTGCGATTCCCTACCACTCCAATACGTAAGACGCCGGTATACTTCACCACTCATTCTACCAATGTAACCTAGACTTGCGCAAGAGTAAGTGGGTCATTTCCTGCGATGGACGGTCTACTCCTGTAACGATTTTGAAGTGGCAAAGAAGGGGGTTCTCCGATATAGACCGAAAGTCTGGAGGGGTCTGACGTTTCGAATGTTTGATATTGGCAATAAATAACGTTAGCATCTAAATATAAAAGAATGAGAGGAAGGGACTACGGCTGGAATAATATCTCGATCCTGGCTGATCTTTAACGTCTTCCTTGATACCGACCGCTGCTCACCCCGTTCTTCTTTCCGCGGCTAAAAACGCGACACAAGGTTTCAATCGTGCTTGGGTCAATGCTACTTCACCGAACAGTCGTAACGACGACTTCTTCGAACATAATCGCCACAACAAGTTTCCTTCTGCTTCTTTCACGGCACTTCAGCGTTTGAAGCGAGACGAGTCTCGCGTTAACCTTTCATGGCGTCGTTGACGAATTTCAGACCTCGGGGCATGGAAGTAAGTTTGAACCCCATCGTTCGAGCCCGCTTTCTTTTCACTTTATCAAGCTTCTCTGTCGCTTGGCTTAAACGCTGAAATTTTGGGCAAAAGAAAGTTGAAAATTTCTTAAATCCTACATTTTTGTCATGATTACTATTAGTGTTACTTATAATTTGCTTGTTTTCAATTGCCATAACAATTTTTCGTATTTTCCATGGGACGGGTTCAAAAATAACATTCATTTAATACAAAATGGAGAAATGCTTTGGTATTTTTAGATCGTATCCACGAGAACAGTTGCAGGTGTAGATATTCTCATAGTTAGTGGCCACTATATGTCCGTTTCAAGTAAATATTCATGGGAGTATGCGATGCGAGCAAAGGTCGAGAGTTGATTAAATTCGGAGTAAATCGGTTTCAATTTTGAACACGTATTAACCTAATTCTTATAATCTTCCCGCTAATTGAAATTTCCGCTTTCGACGAGCAACGCAACGGCAAATTAATGGTTATTGCGATTCGTTAAATAAATGAAATACTGTGCGTCAAGTGTTGAAATATACCGCATCTGTTTTGCCCGTTTGTGGGAATCAATCGTTCTTCAGTATTTTGTTTAAAATTGAGTCGATTTCTCTTGAAAAGAAATTGTGTTTTATTGCAGGATTTACAATTAATTCTTTTTAATAAAATTAATGGGTTGTCGAAAAGAACTTATTCAATAATTTCCATTAGTAGTTGTTAAATGCTCTCGTCGTTGTCTTATTATTTTATTTTGTATTCGCATATGGAACCCTCCATCAAGGCAGTTGCATCGAATTACAATTCTCCATACCCTGAACTTTGCCCCGTTCGAATCTTCGCAGATACATCCCGATTGACAGTCCCACCTGCACGTAGCTATTTATCATCCGTTAGATCTCCTCGTCGTGATGGACTAGATTGCGATGCAACAGATCGATGCGGGTTCTTTAGAAGCGCGCTTTCAACTCGACGATATTTCCATGCGTGCACACTGTGCCCGATCCGCGATCGGGTGTACACACACGACGCGGAACGTATGCGTGTACACGGATATCGAATCGAAGTCCCGTCCTCTCATTGGGAGCCTAACCGTGTAAGCGTGGTGAGGCGACAGGGTTGGGGGACTAGGGGTTGTATGGCAGTAGAGGTGCACCATCGTATTTCACAGTCATTACCGTAACGTGTTACCGAGCCCGCTCGTTGCGCCACGCAATAAATCGTCGGTTACCGTTACCATGGATGGTGCACAAGGAGGGAACGGGTGTTCAAGGGGTGGCCGGGGGTTATTGTGGCTGCCTGTACCCCTGACGCCTCGTACCAACCATCCAACTACCGGTGGCGGCGAGGTCTGTTCGTAACAACCGTAACCCCTTTTTTCTCCCTTTCTCTCGCTCGTACCTGAAGCTTTCTCGTCGATACGCTTCACGAAGAAACCGAGCGTCAATTTCATCGGTATTCTTGTCTGAAATCCGCTTGTCGATCGCAAGACATCACTTCGAAACGCGATTCAATACGTTTCGACGCAACGTTACTTCTTCTTCTTTCGTTACCTTTTTTCTTCGGTTCTATACTTTCTTTTCTTCCCTTTCGCCCGGTATCTTCGATTCCTTTTATTTTTCTTCTCGTTCACCCTTAACCGGAATTCGTTCTTTCGTTCTCGCTTATACAATCGCCACGGGGTTGGTATTGTCTGTTTTCTCGCAAAAGATGCAGGACACCGCATCGATGCTTTCGAAGTATAATTTCGTCGCTACACAATGCTGTTGATAATCTTCGCCCCGCGTCTGCTACCCGCGGACGGGGTTATCCCTGTTAACCCAGTTCGTTTTTACGTTATACCTCGTATCGACGTACGTTTCTTACGGGACGCACCCCGTTGTGCAATTGTATCATACACACGTTGTGCAATTATATACACACAGGTATACACCAAACTGATTGTACATATATCGCAGAAAAGAAGTAGCTGTCGACGACGCGTTCGAATTCGAAAAGGAAAGGCCGCCGTTCCCGTTAAGAATCCCAAACATTCGAAGCTTACACGAGACACGTGTCGTTCTAGAGATTTCACGGTGCCGTCGTGCACGGTGGATACGTAAGCACGCACGTCGGCGTCCGCTCGTTTTCGGGACAAAAGGGAATCTCGTTTTCGTACGTGTTCGGTACAAATACGTTCAGGATAGCATGAATACACGGAGGCGGTGGGAAAGCGTCTCTGTGCTCGTGTGATAGATCTTTCACGCGAGATGAGCCGCTTCAAAACCAGCGTGTACATATGCGCGTTTATACGGTTACTTATTGACGGTAGATGCGTGCGTGTGTGCATATAGTGTACTTCGAGATGCGCTGAAATTGTGGATACCTGACTGTACAATATCGCATCCATAAATTGAAACATTCTTTTTAAATATTTTGAATTGGAGTTGATTGATCAACGCTTTATGTAGAGAGTAATTGAAAAACTAAAACATTAATCTTGAATTAAAGCTTCCCAAATTCCCAAATTTATTTTATTTCGATTAATTGATACTCGTTAATTAATGCAAAGAAACCACAAAATTTCTGTTATATCATATAATCCTTATTCTATTATTGTGCATTATATTCAAACGTATGAAAAAAGATAAAATTCCAAGCGTTATTAAAATTACATCTAGAATTTTAAATGTTAAATAAAGATATTAGATTAGAAAATTAATTCTTAATACCAATAATAATCTATACCTAATTATTTCTGCTGTAACCGATAACATATTAAATATTAATTTCATTTTTAATAGTACAGTCAGCGTTGTTGCAATGTTGCGCAGATGTACGCTACTTTCGCACACACTCAGGTCATATACGCGTGAAGATATACATACTTATATATATATACATAAAAAGAATATATATGTATACACGATTCATATAAATAAGGAGAAAAAATTATATACATACAAATATAAATAAATATATATACAAAGGGAATTATGTAAATTAATGTTGTTCATATTTGTTGAAATACGGATTGTATTGTAAATCGTCGATCGAGCATTAATCGTTTCTACGATGACGATCAACCGCCATTGATCAATGCAATTAAGTATCGCTATTGTAATACACAAGCGTTATTCGTTAGATCGGCCACTCTAATTTTTCTGTTTTTCCACGGGGAAGGGGGGAGATTACACGTTCGCCGATACTCTGTCTCCCTTTTGTTTTCGATTTTCCGTAGGGTCTTTCGGGTGTCAAACAATCATTGTTGTCGCAAACAACGCGATATTGCGACGTTTCTAATTACAAAAAACGATTTGACTGACAAGCTAGCTTTTGTTCACCCACGATTGGCTACAGTCGTGTTTGGAAACACGTTTGCCGATCCGGTCGAAACTACCGCATTGTTCTGCTACGCAAACCTTTCTTTTTTCTTCGTTTCTATCGGTAACTTTTTGCGGCCGGTGTTCATTCCCGATCAACGTAAGCGTGGCCTATCGACTCGCGAGAACCTCTCGACTCGTGTCCTCTTCTTAGGTCACGAATAAATTATTCGAAACGATAATCATCACGCGGCGAAATAAAAAATGACTCGGATACCGATTGAAAAACTTCATTTTTTCGAGATCAAACGCTCGCATGTGTCGATGGGTCACGATTTTTTTTTCCCCCCAGCGAAACAGCGTTGGCGAAGCGTTAGCGAGAAGCTGCCATTCAAACGAGCACGAATTTTCCCGGGAACTCGTTTGCCCGAATATTTTTCACGATGAAGCCGAGCGAAAATCGCAGCCACCCTTCCCCAACGCTGAGCAACAACGAATCACTGAGCCCCTTAATTGCGCCGGTATCCGTCAAAGCTCGTACAGAGAAATAACCGACCGACAGCCAAAGAAAAAAATAAAAAGAACATAGAAATATTATATATATGTATATATAAAAAAAAAAAGAACATTAATAACACCCTCTTCTTACGTGAATCTCTTGACTGGAAGTTACGAAAATGTTCACAGACGCATGGCTGGCAAACTCTGTGGTCCTTCGTCAAGCAAAGCGTCGTCTGCCTCTACCCCCATTCCATTAGGTACAGCTAAAAACACAAGATATATCGAAAAAGAGAAACGGCACATGTACGCAACACGCCCGTACATCCACACATTCGTAACAGACACATACACATATAAATTTACATTCACATCTGCATACATCTGTCTCTGTTTGTATATATGAATACACTTGGACAGACTTACCACACCTATACACACACACACACACACATATTATACATACACGCGAACGTGCACGAGCACATGCTCACCGCACACACGAGACTAGCTGCGATGCGAGGAAAAAGATTAGTTGCGAAAGTGCAGCGCTGCTTTCCGCAAAAAGTTTCACGTTCGAACAGACAGGAACGAAGGAAAGTCCCTGCAAGGAAAGAAACGGGTAAAACACGTAAACACCGAACTGAGAAAGGGAAAAGAGAGAAATCGATGCTCGCGAGACGATGGAAGCCGTGAGCGTTTATCCGGTTTGCCGGAGCCGTCGAGCCTTCCCTTCCGACGTTCTCTCTTTTTTCTGCTCCTCCATTTCATCAACTTCTTCTTCTTCTCTCTTACTGGTAGACACCGTAGATAGTTTAATGTGTACTCCTGTACCGTCACTTCGAGAGAAAACAATGACGAGGAAACGGAAAAGAGTACAGAGATGAACGCACGTCCGAATCTAGGATGCCCAACGGCGAGGCTGAGCGTGTTTGTTGCCAATCGTTCTCCAGAAATTTATTCAAATCAAATGTTTGCATAAGATATTTCGTATTTCTTTCAATTTTCATAGTGTATCAAAAGTTTAATGTACGGCTCACAAAATTATAAAATATTCATTGTTGAAAAGGTCAGGTAACAACACACGACAGCCTGGTCAACCAGCCAAACAAATAGCCAGCAATAGCCCCATGGGAATAAAAAAATCAACGATTTAGTGCGAGAAATCATTCTTGCCCCTTTGTTATTGTGTGTGTGGGGGAGGGAAGGTTATGTTAAAGCGAGAAAACGAATCCGTTCGATGACGTACAACAACGTGGTAAAATAGTCGCAGAGTGCGGGGTAGACACTCGTCGCGCAAAAAAAAATCATTACTTCGATGACAATTGTGCGTAAGGTCGTGATCGACGTTCACAATTGACGATTCCCTGGCATCTTCCTTTTTCTCTCTGTCTCTTTTCCCCGTTCCCTGAATCGAGAATACGTTCCCCGATCCTTCTCTTCTGTCTGTGTATCCGAGTTCTATTGCCGATCCCGTCAATCCGGAAGAAAGTTTAACGTGTTTCTCTCTTGTAGTCGTTTGATCTTTGTAGTGGTTGAGATTGTAGTCACGTTCTATGTAATCTCTAAGCTAAACACTTTTAATCGAGAACACTTAGCGTAGGTCGTATAGATATAAACGATATAGGCGTTTCCGGGTGTTCAGGCCGAGGCATCCTGCCGGTGTTCGGCGCAAGGTATCGTAAATTAATTATCACCTGAAACGATCGAGCCATCGTTTGCCTTTATTCAAAATTCAATCAACGATATCTCCATTACGTTACATTAAAATTGTTTGCGAGATAAGTTTCTATTCAATTGCACCACAATTTTATAAAATTGTAATTAATTCCAGTAATTTGTTTCGTGAATTTTTTATTTGAACTTTATATAAATATTTGGTTGATTTGAATATATTCGAAGGGAAAATTGTTTGTGAACGGCGAATGAAACATGATCGGCAAGATGCTGAGGTTCCGATACCACTGTCTCTCTTATCCAGAGCAAATTACATATTGCTAAACGTAGAGTAAGGCATCCGCTAAGTTAGGCGAAAGTAAAAAGAAAAAAAAAACGTAAGAAAGAGAGTACCGACCCTCGTAGAAGAGATTACTGCACCGAAGCAAACCGCCCAAAAGACAGTTAACGAGAAGATTGTGCTTTTTGTATCGTTCCCCCCCGTTTACTTTCCACGCCTGTCCGGTGTCCTCGTTCTTCAACCCCCTGCCAACTTTCAGATATCGGGAATGAAACGCAGAAGCAAGGATGATATCGCAAAAAAGGAGCGTATCTGACCCCTCTGGCTCGCTGTTATCGCGATTAACGTTGTTTCAAAGTTGATCGCTTTCTTAATAAATCAGGCATTTTGACGTTTTAATTTTCCCTGTTGAATCTCGATATTAAACATTAATTTCTGTATTCCGTGGTACTTTTTAAACTTGTGCTGCTTCTTCTTTTATAATAAAAAGATAATTTACATGAATATATTAAAAATTAATTTTCATAGAAGATACTTAATTCAATACAAATTAAATTATAGATGTTAATCTAGAAATTTTTGTCAAATCTTTGATGAAATATTTTAATATTTGAAATAATAAGAGTTTATCGATTTTTCTTTCTACTTCTTGTTTGATGTAATAAGAGCTTTATTAGATTAATTATTCGGTATTGAATTCGTTTTGACTTCTGTTACTTTCTACTATCTTATAATTCATTAAATTATTGATATCAATTAAGACAGGGCAACGGCAGAAATTAATCGCAAGATTCAATGTCAAATATTTTGCCTTGCTTCTTCGATCGTTCCTCACCGTACCCCCTCGATATCTTTTACCCCTTCAATCTCCTATCTTGTTGTGCAGTAGCACGCGTTCGCGAAAGCTGTGATCCGATTTCGATTCTGTTGCGTTTTCGAATCGTCGTTAACGAATGAGAAATCGAACGATCCCTAATGGGAAAAACGAAGCCACGTTATCGATGTCCACGTGGCAAATTATGCACGGATACAAAAATTGGTGCACACAAAAGGAAAAAAAAAAGAGTAATAATAACCCTGGGGATGCGGATGGAGCCGTCCATCCTTGTCCTTTGCACCGATACGTTGAAAGGAAGCGAGGATTCACGAGAAGAGCAAATCAGGTCTTTAAACGCTCGCTTGCATGAATTATAATTTATCGATAGAGCCAGCGACCGGCTCGAAGGGGAAGAGAAGAGAAGAGAAAGAGATAGAGAGAGAGGCGAAGGAGGATAAAACGAGAACAGGATTTTAGCGTGAACGAAAGGGAGAAATTATTTCGGTCGCTGGCGTATTAAGCTGACGCCAACGAGATGACACATCTGTCCTGAGCTTATACATATATGTTAACGACACGATGCTTAAACAATATTATTGATACTTTTATGCGTGGCTATAGTTCGCTCGCGTTAACGTCACCGTCCCCCATTTGTCACGAGAGAACGATACGAGCGAAGCTATAAATTCGCTCGGTCGTGAACCACCGTCGAGGAAAACGTTTCCTCGATTCCGCGTTCTCGCACGATCCCATCGATCGTGGCTTTTATCGCTTATCGTTTTATCATACGAATAAGAAAAAGTAAAGGAACAAAGGGAAGGAGGGAGAAATTTGGTGCTAATTTCTTTTCGTTTTTTGTTACGCGATGCTTGATCAAAACGACGCGGTTAACGTTATCGAGCTATGGTCCGATTGTTGCTATTCGTAAGATTGTTGTTATATCGCTGTGATCGCGCGTGGGTTTCTATAATACGTTGCCCGATCCGTAATCAGATCGCCTTTTGCGCTCACCGAATTAACATAACTGCGTCGACGGGGTACAGCGAAAGCGCTGATAAAAAAACACCGGCATCCGTAAGAATACTTGAAGACAACGCGTCGTTCTCGTCAATATCAGTTGAAAAAAAAAAAAGAAAAAAAATTGAGGAAACGTTCAAAACATTATACCGTCCATGATGTTGAAATGTTTAAATGGGTATCGCGAACCGATTTCGATTTGCTCCTGGTCTTTTATTTTCATTTTACGATCGTTGTACACGTGTTGGGTGAAGAAAGAAATTTTTCATACTGATTCGATGAATTTTTGATCGAAGTGTATCGCCGTTGCTTTTTTAAATCGTATCTGTGTATATTGTACATATATATTTTCAAGCTTGTCGCAACCTCTCAGCGCCCCTTTATGATTGTCGTTCGAACACTCTGCTCGTTTTCTCGAATTGATTTTTTAATCCTAATCGCGGTGAGACACGTGATAATCACGAACATTTTCTCAGGAAGCCACTTCAAGTTTTCTTACCAATGCTCACAGAGACATACGTTCGACTCATTGGCCGACGAGAATTGTATATTATACACGCGCGTATATATATCTTTCTTGATGTAAAGTTTTTAAAAGAGACGAAGAGGAAAAAAAAACGAAAAAAAAAACGGCGCTTCTTTGAAACCGTATTGAACTTAAACAGTACGATGCTTGTCGAGGGATGAACGAATTTTCTCCGAGACCATCCACTTAGGTTCGGGCAATTTATTAATAAACACCAACGATAAGACGAGAAATGAAATTGATAAGCGGAAAACTGCAGTCACGAGAGTTTTGTAAACGTTTCAATAGGTACTCGGTGGAGAAAGGAAAATATAAAAGAAAACAAAGTAAAACGAATGGAAAGGAGATATAAATGTAACATCCAATGTCCATCAGAGATATCGTTCTCTGGAGAAAAATCGAGAGAACAAGTTTATTTACACGTGCGTACATATTAACAACACAATGTAATAATTCGCTGAAGTTCTATTATTATAATGATTAAGGATTATAAATAATGAATGTCTGTAATAAATAAAAACTACCACGCAAACGGATGATATTCAAAGGCGTTAAGAAACATCAATGCTGTCTCGTGCTAAAAGAAAGAATAATCTGAATTAAATATATATTCTTTTTGATAACTTTTTTTTTAAATCAACAGCTTTTAATGAGATGAAAATGAACTTTCTTCCAGCACAGACTGTTGTTTCTCATGATCGAGTTACTATGAGCTAGGAGCCACCCAACGTGATTGATACATTTTCTTCTATTACACTCACTACAAACACAGAACCAATTAAATTGCACAATTTACTTTGAACAACAATAATCCTGAAATATTCTGAACGCACGTTGCCGGATCACGATTAAAATTCCCAAAATCGTAATTAATCGAAGAAAGCATTTCACGCATTATTTCAATGACAAACTTTCTTGACATATCGAAAATTGCTTTCCCGCCAGAGCGCGAACAAGCGCGACTCTTCGACAAAATGTGTTCCTCTCCCGCGGGACCCGATCCGGCAGCGAAAGCGGTAACTTTCGCAAACTTAGTATTAATGTCACCATAACATAATACACGTTCAACTTCTATAGCCGGCAATGTCCGAGGGAAAAGTGTGCATAATGTAAGATCGGTGATGTCTGTTGTTGGGATAGGAGCGGTTGTGTACCGCGCAGTGGGGCCAAGGGTGGGCCGAGTGTCCGTGAGCCCCAGCGGGGGTTGCACCGGTAAGCTTCAACCCCAAAGTGCCAGGTTGTTCCACCAAGTTCTCGTGTTCTCGCTCGTGTTGACGGTAACAGTAATCCGTAGTACGTAGCACGTACCCAAATTCCACGTATACAAACACAGTCTACTCTCGAACACGTTTACACATTTACACGTTGTATACCCGATTCAAATCTGTTTCTATCGTACGATTGTATGGATTCGCGTTATTTTTTTTGTTGTTGTTGTTTCTTATTATTGTTCGGATAATTCAAATTTTTTCCAGAACGGTTGGTCGATTATGAACAACGTCGCGCGATAGCGGCATTATCGTACGGTCGATACGGTAATTACTAACGCGCATTGGAAATCGGCTTGATCGTCGAAATACGAGGATAATCAGCCGGCTGAAATTATAACGACGTTATTTTTCGTTCATTTGAAAATCGCATTGGGTAATACGAACGGTGTCAAAGTGGTCTTTGTTCGGTAATTATCGCGTTTATGCGGAGTTTAAATCTCGTTTCGATGGCTATGGAAAATTCAATGGTTATTATCAATAGTCAATGCGGCGAATAAGAGATCCGAATGCTATAACGTTTTTATGCGTTCTGAACAGGGAAACAAGTAATTGCCAATTTAATTGAAACGTTAGAAAATTTGTATTTGAAAAATGTTGTATTTGAAAATTAATGATTCTATTATCAGACCATGCTCGTCGTTTAGAAATCATCAAAAATCGATCAAATTCACACACACACGACCAACACTCGTCATGAAACCATCACGAACCCTTACACGGTCCATCTTACTTGTTTTTAATTAATTGGATACGAGTCGTTGTTGCCAATTAGTTGTCTTAGGTACCCATAGTTCGAGCATTGTTACCGATAGTGTTTTATATTGGATTGGTAGGAATTTTTGGTACATATACTGTTATATATATATATATTATACATATTATATATTACTCTTATGGAATGCTTAGGAGACAGAAGATCGTATTTGTTAAATAGTTGTGCATCCGTTTTGTTCGTTGTTCCGCCTGTAACTATTTTGTCAGCGAGGCTGACAACACGGATCGTGAGGAGGATCGTTCGGTCGTTTGACGAGACCCGGTCGGATATACACGAGAAAAGAACGGGAAAACGGAGACACGGCTGTGTCTCAACGAAACGCGAACGTGGCAGAAATTAATTGCAACCGAGCGGAGGAAACGCGTGTCGCTCCGACTTCCCTCGTTCTTTGACGGAAATCGAACGGGAGGACACGGACACCCGGACGTTTTGTCGACTCGAGAAAGAGAAAGACCGCGAAGGAATAAAGCTGGAACGAAAAGTCGAGTTGTTCTAGATTCTTTTTCCTTTTTTTTTAATGTACATACTCGGATTACATCGATTCGTTGATGAAATGCGTTCTCGTTCGCAAACTGTTCCACGCAATTTGAATGAGGGATCGTTTTAAAATAATTGGACACGATCAAAGGAAAGAAAGAATCGAGGTTTGGGTTGACTGTATTTCAATGTAAGTACACGTACAAATTAAAATTTTTATTTCTGAAATCTTTTATTATCTACAATTTGTTATTTTCTGTACAGAAATATTGAAATATGTTTATTTGGATTTGTTGGTAAATCTAATTATGCTTACTTCAAATCTTGTTCAAGTAATCTTTTCTATGCTTTTTGGTTCTAGAATTTTGTAGAGAAATTTGACAGTATTTTTGCCTGAAATGTAGCATTAGGAACTTTTGATAAGTTCATTTATTTCAAATCTCATTCATTCGAAACATTCATGTTGCATTGAAATTCAGAAAACCGTGTTCAATTCAATTTTTATTTTTTATTGATTTGTAATTTTTGCAAAATTATTAATCAACCCATTTGTGTGGAACATTTTATACCCTCGTCGTTCTCTAAGCATTCGGGGAATTTTAATATCGATTCCATTAGAGAGAAACCGAGTCGACATCGAGCGAAGTGTCCTTTCGATTCAGTCGATCGCAAGATCCTCCGTGTTTTTTCCACGCGCGTATCGGAAGGAAAACACATATTTTCCAGCAGCTCGACTGAGCTTAATTCGTCGAGAAGTTCGTTGACTGGCTGTTTTTCAGACTGCCATTTCATTTGCTCAAACAATGACACAGTCTCCTATCGATTCACCGATTAAGAACACGAAAAAAATAAGTAGAAAAAGGTTTGAAATCTGTTACAACGACGAATATAAATGGAATTTAATGAAATTGTCACTTCGATCAACCCCCTTAGGAATGTTGACATATTTCCTCTTAATTCAAACACGTTTGGCAAAATTATTTAAACGCTGTTATAAATCATTAATTCGTACCACATCAATGAATGCATTATAATGATATTTGAGTATCAAAATCAATGAAATTATTTTAGAAAGAGGACATTATTCAGAGTGCCATTAACGTTTAACACGTTGATCAGTATAAATTAAATAGAACTGAATAATTGAGAAAAAAGGAAGAATAAATTTGGGTAACACATTGTACCAGTACATCTAGTCGTTTAAAATAAAAAACTGGCAAATTGAAGTATCACATCTTTATTAATTGTTTTGCAATAGAGAAGTTTTTTCTTTCTGTGGTAGTGAAAATGTAATTTGTAGAATATTGAAAAAGAGGTATCTCAAAGAAAATATATTAAACAAAACATTTTCATTAATAATTGAATAAATTCAAAGTTATTCTTACTTTCTCTATTTTTCAAGATCTTCAACGCAAAAACTAGCCTTCCCCCGGGAAAATGGCGATGTAGGGGAAGGTAATTCCATTATTCCATGAATTACTAAACATTGGACGCAAAATATGTCTGAATTAAGATAAGCACGTCGAGTGTTTGACTTTGTTAATTATTTCAAAGTGGTGAAGTATATAATTCCTAGTAACTACATTATTAATTTTTCCTAGAGAAGGCTAGCGGGTAAATGAAAACAGAACCAATTTGACGTGAAATCGGTAGTAAACTTATCGAGCAATCCATTCACTTCTGACTTCCGTTGATATATCGTCGCGTTTCCTCTTAATCGTCGGTATAATTAGTATTTCAGACAGGACTCGAACCCTCCGCGACTGTTAAGTATCGAAGAAGCGATTTAGGGTCGGCCGCCTCGAACGATTTCGTTCCTGCCCCCCCCCCCCCCCCCCCCGAAACTTTGAATTACTTTTCCTCGACTCTTTTCAATCTCCTCCAAACCCCCTGCCCCTCTGTCTTGTTCGCTATCCACGTTCCCGTTACCCGTTCCCGTTGTTCGTAATGCATTTCTGTTTCTCCGAGCGACTTCTGTTTACTCGAATTGATACAGGACCTCTCCACGAAACTTTCCCAACGAAGCTCGATCTTCTTTTCAACGTCTTTTCCCAGTTCAGCTTCTTCGGTACCTTCCGGTCTGTAAACCGAGTCGATGGTGTAACGCGCGCACCGGTGCAATTAATCTCACGCACAAACGATGATATACCCTCCACCATTTCGATCCCCGTACACAATTTTTATCGCTGTTTCGCCGGACCACGATGAAAGTGGACGCAGGTGCGATGGACGGTCGAACAAAAAATTCCACCGCCAGATTACGAAGGGTAACGAAAGACACGCGTTGGTAAATTGATAACGGTCGTTTCGTAAACGACGAAGACAGCGCGAATTGTTTCCATCTCAACTGTACAGTTCTCCTCTACTTTGCTCTCTACGTGTGGTATTCTTGTTTTATAGTTTACCTAGACTAGCCTACAAGTAATGGTAACGAAAGACTTTTTTAACTAACACGTATACATATACATGTCTATACTTAAATATATATATATATATATTAATTGAATCCTGTATCTCGTACTGTTGGATGATTGCCTAGCTCATAGTAAATAGATACTATCCAATACTTCCAGTTTTTACTATTCGTACAAGTAAAGAAGCCCAAGCCGCTTCTATTAGTTTTCACTAGAACTTAGCCTCTAACATCTATTAGACTTGTTTCTTCGATACAGATGTAAAAAAAGAAAGAAAGAAAGAAAGGGAACATCTTCGAGACTTTTTTCAAAAAACGATCGCCATGGAAAGGACTATCTCGTTCGCGAACATTGTCCGACTGATTTTCGGATGCATGCATTCCGATTCGATGTCTCTGTAGTTCTAGTGAAAACTGAGATCAGTTCATGGTTAAAGATCAAGTACTTTTTTTTTTTATTTTCTCGTTCGACTCGCGCGACCCATAGACGGCGACAAACTCTCGTTTCGATTTTAAAACCGATCGTTTCCGCGTCTTTCGAGCGGTTTTCCTTTTTTCTGTTCCCTTTTTTCTCTATTTGAAGCCCGTAACCCGTTCATTCTCTTTCTTTCATCCGCGAAAATCGTTTCGTTCCACGCGGTTCGTCGGCCGATCTCGTCCTCGGAAACGAGGCATTGTTCTCCGCCTCGTGAACACTGGGCTCGTGGAACGCGACACTTTTTCGCCGGTCCGTTCTATGGCTATGGGTCACTTTTGTACCGCGATACACGGACACGAGTAAAAAATTCGAATCGCTAATAATCGCTAAAGAGGAGGGCAGACGTCTGGGACAGGACTGTCGCCGAGACCGATGACGAAGACTACCTCGAAGATGCAGTCACCTAGGGGCGAGTAATCTACCATCTACCTAAACCTACTGTCTCTTAGAAACGTCGTCGTATTTATACAGTGATTTATTATTATTATTATTATCATTATTATTATTATTATTATTATACGTTATTTATAGTAATCAGATATTTAGTGATGACCACGACGGGACGATAAAATTTTGTGATTAATTTTCATTGAAATTTGTTCTTTAATAAAAATATAAAATTGTTTAAAAGGATCCTTCCGTCGTGGTACGATAATGTAGACAACTTAGAAAAATCGAGTTGATCGGATATAAAATAGTCACTGGTTAGAAGCAGTTGGTAGTAAAAGAGATTCGTTGTCAAATTGACTTTTGTAATTTAACAGTTTTTACAGTAATTGATCTAGTTAACGCCGAAAAGGCCGCCAACCGTTATTTTTAACCCTACCCGGTTTAATTTGTTCGAAATCTTAACGGAGCCAGAGCGGTTGGCAGCCTTAACGGTGTTTAGGACGTTATAGTCGGAGTTCCGAATTAAAAATAGTACACGTCGAACGGCCGTAAAAAAAAAAACAGTATCTTTATTCGTTGAACGAGAACTATTTGAGTGTCGTCACAGTTTGATTAAATGGTTAATAGACACAGTAGTACGAGAAAGGCGAGCTTGGAGATCGTGATGGTGGTTGCGATGGCTCGATCACGGCCTTCGATATCGTCCTTTCCAATAGATTTATAGATAAATTTAACTTAGTACAAGTAGATTAGTGCGTAGATAGTATGAGAGTGATATATACCTTTCTTTTGTGTGTCGTGTGTATATCCGCAAATTTAACTGTCCGTATCTTTTTAATACGTATTTTATATACATATATATACATACATCTTATTATACATCATACATATACATATATATATATATATATATATATATGTATATATATATTATTCTTTTCTATTGTACTGACCACTACCTGCTGTATCTGCGAATAGTATGTTTTTTGGGTACATTAGTACGTTTTAATACCTTATCACCTCGACCGTTGTTACTGTTTCTTGATACCGTTGAAGTTTTTTACTTGGCTAGTGTTAGAACGCTAGTTAGTTAATATCTTAGCCGAGTGAGACACTTTGAACGCGTACGTAGTTTTTATTAGAGAGTTCTCGACTCGTTTCAAGATACTCGATTTATTCACCATAATATACATATTGTTATATGCCTATCTATAATAATATACGTTCAAGGTTCACGATTTGTTAACGGTATTATCGTTGGATATTACGTGTGTGTAGTTTAGGATGTGCAGATTAACCATTGTTTAAATTGTTCCCTTTGACGCTTCACGTTCTCGTCGCTGCACGGGGGCGCATTAACAGCCAGCCGTTAATCAACTTCGATTAACCATCGAGCATCGACGTCGACGTCGGCCGATCGCGTGATTCGTCCTGTGTGTTGCTTCGTCGTGATACGCTTGACACTTTTCTGGGATCGCATCGCGGGTGCTTTTCTAATCGTAATGCATCGCGTTCGAACGCTTTCCGCGAATAACACGCGATTCTCGAAAGATCTATCTCCATGCCGCGTCATCCTCTCATCTTTTATCATTTCATAAATAAACCATACCCGTATTTGTTTCTCCCACACTCGCATCACCAATAACGCTTACCTTAACCCGCGTCAATATTTCAAGTAGACGTATTTTATCAGTATCCCCGGGATTCGTATCTTACGATATTCTCTTCCCAGATAAAAGGATTCGGTTTCCGGCGCTACGCGCTCGCGAGATACGTACACGGGAATATTCCCTTCACAGAGACACGCGTGCGTTTTACTTTCCGTTCTAGGAATCACCGAGATTCGTATCGATCCGCGAACAATTTCGTTCTTCGTGAATATGTAGGAATACGCGATAGCGTCCATCGATTTCCATTTTTTATCCGTTTAAAGGGTTTATTCATGAATTCGATTAAATCAAGGGAATTGGTATTTCAATTGCTTCGCCCGCCCTGTTTCGTCCGTCCCCCCCCGAAAATTTTCGAACTTCGCTTGTCTCCTACGAAATACCTTCCGGTTTTGCTAACAATTCTTTGAATATTAACCGTTTCGTCGAACCCTTCAATTAACACGGGGAATTAATTCGATGGAACTGACAGCGTTGGTTCGTGGCCCGTTTTACAAAGAATATTTAAAATATCGTTTCGAAGTAGAACCGGAAGGGCAATCCCATTTACCACCCCCCGTCCGTTTTTCGAGCCGTTCGAGTCAGCAGTAAATGGATCGTAGAATTAATTGCCCTTCGCGGAACGACACGAGAGACCCGGCCAGCTCGTGTTGCCCGCTTGAAATCGTTCCCCTGTCAGGATGTCACGGTTTTCTTGGCCGCCAATATTTCATATCCCAGCGGTGGATCTTGCCGGGCAACCCCCGTTGTTCGGGGGCTCTCGATCGTATCTACGTCAGTCGGAGATACACTCGAAATAGATGAACTCTTGGCCTAGATCCTTCGTCGGGTCCGCCGTTTCGATGAAAACGATCGAATCGTGCCCTCTAAGAATTTTCCGGTATACATCCCGCGCTTCCAAGCCGGCTTTCCGTCGCGTTGTGCACATCATGGCCAGCAATTTTTTTTTTTTGGACACTGGCCCACGGCTATATCGACAGTCGCGATTCCAGCGAATTTCAGACGCCTCGAAAAAAAAACCGTTCCAGGCATCTCGCCACATGGCCCCCTTTTCTTTTTACGGAACGTCCGATAAACGTCTGCGGGCGAGGTTTTCCGGTTCATTCGTCATCCGCCTGACAGCGCTCCGATTTTCGTCCTTTACCGCTCTTACGCTTCGCTCTCTCAAAGTTACACGACGAACGAGCTTTCTATTGTTCGAGCCGTTTCTATCAGGTTCGATATACCCGTTCTTCTTATCGCGGAGAATCCACGTGTACCGGAGCGGCACGGGGCTAAGGGTGCTGCCCTGGGCGAAACTGAGGGCAACAGCTTCGATTTCACCCCGTTCCCCTCGTACCTTTTTATTCTTCCAATCGAATCCCTATCTACTTGGACGAAAAAGTAGAACGGGCAAGGTTGAAATTGTGATTCGTATAGTTTTTGGAAGGACGAGGTTTACCTGTCAGTGATTTTTATTAAAAATCTGACTTTCTCGGGAACGGTTCGGTTTCTTTCGCATCCGCGATTACATTACGTATTCAATGTATCTACCTTCAATAACGGATTACGTATTCCTCGATTTCGAGCGCAACTTTTTACCCCTCTATCGTTTAATCGAATCTAAAGACATGAAAATTCTCCCTCATTGTATTCGCGCGGCGTTCCAGAAGTTTTATTTCGCGTGTTCTATAATTCCTTGAGAATCCCATGATCCGGGGATTCCCCGTAGCCGAAGCGTTTCGACCGCACTATTTCCATTTATAGTTCGGCACGCAAAGGGAAAAAGATATGAAGTCACGTAAATCGTCACGCGATAGAGAAACGCGACGAATATTCCTCTGTAGCTGCACTGGCTCGAAACTTCCGGCCAGAGCCCGATAGAGACAAGCCACACCATTAAGCGACGTGATACCCCATACAAATCACGTCGATCCACGATTTATGGTCTGTTCACCCTCTCACGCTATCGCGTTATCAGTCCTGCCGGTTACAGTTCCTAAAACGAGATTCTACCGTGGAAACGTTCTGTTTTCATGCTGTTCAAGCGTAATCCTTTTCTTCTCCGAGATTCGTACGGCACGATATTTTTAGTCATCAGTTTTTATGCCTTTTATATCGTTTTGTAGTACCTTTCATTCAGTAGACGCTCAGAAGATTCGAAAATTCCATGGTGCTTCAGTTTCCAGTTTTTCGAAATTTATTTAAATTTCATTCACTTCCTTTTTTGATTAATTTGCCAAAAAGGTTATTGTATCAGTTTCCAATTAATTGATTTTTGAGTACTCAACAGTTATTCAAAAGTTGATTTCGTTCACTTATCGTTCCATGGAATTTTGAATACGTTGATACCTTAAAGTTCGTGAAATTTATGATTTCATTATCATACGACCATTTATTAAATTAAATTTGATACGTGGATCCAATTAAAAAATTACCAATCTATCGGATCAGCTACTGCGAGAAATCTGTTTAAACCATTTTCTTCGACTCCCATTAGACTCGCAATATTTCATTTATCCCCCATAGACTCGTTATCCATTTATCGCACAAGCTTAGTATTCACAAATCCACTAACCTGTTTAACCAGAAGCCGGCTTTAGCAGTGTATCGCAATGTATTATGTTCTGTAGAAACTTTCAGTTACTCTCATCGATCTTTTATATATATATTTCACACTTTCTGCGCTTGCTTTAATGCAATTTTCAGTATATAGGTTATTTTAGAGAAATAGATAACCAAATACAAGCATGGAATTCGTAAACGTTTTCTTTTCAAGACATACAAATTCTTGTTTATGATGGATTATTTGATTAAAACATTTATTCATATATTTTTATTAATTACTGTTACTGAAATTCTAATTTTGATCAAGTTTCTAACATGTTCACTGCCATATCATTTAATTTCGATATTTTACATTATTAATATAATTCTTATTTTTATTTTTTCTTTATATTTTAAAGGACAATTAAATTCGAACAATTAAATTAAATTACTCAGAGTATGACCACTTAATTGTTTAACTATTTGTTCATATTTTAGAATTGACTTTTAATTCTTTTGAGATCTGAAAATTTGTATTAAAAAAGTTTAAATACTATTATGCATGGAAAAGCATGAATGGCATAAAAAAAGAAATAAACTTCTCTTTACGTTTTATTTATCTTCCAAAACCATTTGTATGACGTATAAAGCTTTTCACATACTATCACAAGTTATGAATATATAAAAAGGAGCAGAAGACAAATAATCTGATTACTTAGCATTTTTGATTCCAGTAATTGATAACCCATATAGCAGTGAACATGTTGTTCAAACATTTGTACGGTACTCTGTCGTAAACAGAAAGCGTTTGATTTTGAAAAGATATTTTAATATCCGCATAATATGCATCCACATTTTGGTCAGCTATTTCTGAAATGCTTATTTTCCCCAATTTATTTTCTATCCTCCTTAATTCCCCGCAAAATGCAGCCCGATTTCGAATCAACGACCCGGCTCGTTTCATCGCCAGCGCATATACACAGGTCCGGCAGGAGTTCGTTGAATATATTCTCATTTTCGCTGGCCGTCTTTTCTTCGTGTCCTGTTTATTCTCTCCGCTTCCCACGACGTTCTTTCCGCGACGATGTGCCGTTTCGATGGACGGCCTTTTGCGCTTACGACACGACTTTATTCCATTTACAGGGATCCTTTGTGCGATATTTTTTCTTTGATTGCAGACGCTAAGTGCTCGCGCAACATCGCGTTTATTTCGCGGAAAAACGAGTCTTGGGGAGGAAATAAAAGAAAGAGAAAAAGAAAAAAGAAAAGGAAGAAGAAGAATCACGGGAGAGCGTGACGTCAGAACGTTCGCATTCACGGGAAACACAAAAACGGCTCCGCCGGTTCTCTGTTCACGTCGATTTCAAAGGGTTTCACGATTTTTTTCGCCGACCGCTTCTATAAATCCCGTGCGCGCGCGCCATGTAAATTCCGATTATTTTCCTTGTTTGAACCTTGGCGAACGAGCCTCGAACGAAAATGTCGCATCATCGGACAATTTGCATAGATTAATGCGTGACGGTCTTAAAGTCGGAAAAATCGATATCGCACATTTTCGTGTTTCGTTGTTATTCGAATATTTGCTCAGGGATTCATTGGGTTTCGAATTCTTTGGATTTAATAAATCTTTGTTCCAATTCTTAGAAAAAAAAAGAAATCAGAGAATCATTGTTTTTTACCTTGACTGATATTTTATTTAATATAAAAATATTTCTTCTATTTCCCATGCAATTTCATACTGTGACCCAGCGGTATAAAGGATTACATTTTACAAATTACAAGCTGTTCCCGTCTTCAAAGAGGAGTTAAAGATAACGAACTCGTTATTTTTTTCACACGTACGTTCATCAACGAAATTCCGGATCAAGATCATTATAAATATTTTTTTTTTTTTTCGTTTGGTTTATTCACTAGTCACTACTCATCGTCCCTGTTTTTTATTTTTTTGTCCCACATTCTCAGCTCTCTTCTTGTTCTTTTATCAATGTCAGGAGTGCCGGCAGTGTACTACCACGGAACCGGAAGCGAGAACGCAAGCCGCGCGTATACGGAGACACCGATGCAACACGTCCAACGGGCTGCACTCCGGAAGAAATGTATGAAGTCGACATTCACTTTGGACTGGCAACACGCATCACGCCTTCTCCTATTTTTATTCTGTCTCTCTGTCTGTCTTTCCGTTTATCTTCTCAATTTTCTTCGCATCATCTGTACATCTCTACGCCTCCTCTTTCAGTCTGTTTTCTGTTCAGTTATTCGTCCACATCGTTCAGTCGCGTCGCGTCGCGCGGATGTTCCATTAATTTTCTCCGCCACCTATTTAACCGCGATAAATATGATTAACGCGTTCGCGATATCCCGGTGAAACGTATCCTGGAGGAAAGCTCGGATAAACGTTGCGCCACGAGCGAAGGAGCAAAAATTCCGTCGATCGGCTCGAACACGTTCCGAGCAAATTTGCAAACCGCGCGTGACAAAGATTCGTAACAAAGAGCAACGATCATCCTGGACACTGCGACACGAGTAGCAAAAAAAAAGGGGGATGACACACGAGCGAATGAAAGAATAGAGAGAACGTATAATCCGTGGATCGCAAAAGAGTGACGGGGGCGGCCGGGGAACGTGCCCGCTCGATCGACGCACGGCGTACGGGTGCGGATCAGCGTTTCCTGACAAAAGCAACACACACGGAAAAATCACGTTTCGGTCGTCTTCTTTTCGGCCGTCAATTTTTGTTGACGTCGCTCGAGTGTGCGTGTGTGTTTGATAATAAAAAAAAATTTTTTTATTTCTCTCTCTCTCTGCCTCCTTTTTAATCAGCCACGACAGTATCTTCGCCGAGCGGCGGGTAAACGGGGGAAAAAAGAAAAAGAACGTAGCGAACGAAAATTTTCGCGCGCACCGCGTCTAAATGGTTCAAGCGCGAAGCAGTTATGATCAGAGTTTTATGTTTCAGTGGATCTAACCAATGGACAGCTTACCCCCAACAACAACACGCCCTTGCTCACGCAAGCTCTTTCTGGTACGTCTAAAGTCTACAGTTTTCCTTTCTTTTCATTTCGGTCCTATCGCTTTCTCTTAATTTGTCTCGCATTTAAAAATGTGTCTCGAATTTTTGTATACATATGTACATGCGATGTATACATACGTACAGACATATACATACAGTCTGTGACACAAGGGCATGCACCGCAGATGTATATTATATTTTTATACTATAATAGCTGGAACAAATATTATAAAATTCCTTTGATATTATTAAATTCGTAATAATTAAAACCACCTCAAATATTCGCAACTACAAAATGTTTGGATAAGCAGATTTCCACTCACAAGCTGAGCTTTTTATGTAGAAAGTAGTATCCAAAAAGTGCACTCGACATTAAAAATAACTTGATCCCTGTAGTTAATTCTTTTGAAGAAATCTCATTGTCTCCTTACCTGATTGTCGATGTTTCACTTAAAATAAAATAAGAAATGCGATTAGGCTCTTGTTGTAACAGACTGTACATACATACACGTCGAAAATGCACGGCCAATAGGTTCGCTGAGAACGACGCACGGTTTTCCGATTCTTGATAGCTTTTCATTATCGAGTCACGCGATACAACGGAAGCGGCATAACGACGGGAAAATGTGTGTATGTGTGTGATAGAGAGAAAGAGAAAAATGATAGTTCGTCTTCTTACCAAGGCCTCCGTAAATGTTAGATCGAGACGTTACGATTCAGCCAGACACGGGATCCGGCATTACCCTGGTGCAACGGTACTGAAACTAGTGTAATTCAATCCTCTTTCGTGATAGGATTCTCAAGCTTTAATAGAAACAAGCTTTGCATTACGCCGTAATGACAAATTGCAAGCCTTGCTTCGGATCCTACGGTACCTTTGAATGGCTGTACAAGCTACGAACCGTGGCTCGTCCATGTTCATGGAAGTTCGCAAAGGTTAGCACTGGATATGATTACCGTGGCCGAACGATTTCTTAGCCGATGAAATTCAACGCTGATTCTTCGATTACCCGCGAAGCAACTCGATACGGTAAAAGGCAATAGAAGTCACGTTTAATTCGTTCGCCTTTTCATTTTCTTCGTGGATAATCGAGAAGATGGATGATTTTTACCTTTGTTAACACTTTGACTGTCGCCATTTGTGGGTGACATTTGAACTTTCATAGAAATCCGTCACCTATACCAACTTTCAAATTCGAATTTTCATCATGAACACGTGCCAAAATCAAACTCCTGAAACGTGATTTCTATTAAATTCCTTCTAAATCACGGAAGTGCATTAAGATTTAATTATCTCAAGTCTCGTTCGCAGTTTCTTCCGGAACTTTTCTCGGACAATTCATGCCAATTTTTCCAAATTAGCCAGATTTCGCGACGGATCATGTAAAGGATCTCGTAAACTTTCTTCTTGGTTCGCGAGCGGCACAAAAGTAGAGGGCGAAAGGTGAAAGGTGAAGCAATTCATAGAGCATGGAAGAAAAGACGGCATCGATTCCACGGGCAACCCTTTTATTTTTTTATTCGCTCGCTTCAGGTCGTAGAATCTGGTCTGATCCAATCCCGTTCCCGTGCCGTTCGCAATCTTCTCTCAAATAAATCAAACTTTTGAATCGCGCTCGCCTCCACCCCCATCGGCGAACCCGGCGGAAGTAACCAACTGCCATTGTCAAGAGTTTAAAAGCTGAATGGGGTTTTAGATTGTACATCGAGCGCTTTCGGTTTGTCATACTTCGCCCTCCCCCCCTTTCAACCAGTTTCAAATTCTTCGCGTTCTTACTTCTCCTTCCTGGAATCTGATCGTCATCTTCGATTTCTTCTTCTTCTTCTTCTCAGTAATCTGTCTGCCAGGTTTTTCTCTCTTAAACTTTTCTTTCGTTTACCATTCGGAGGATCGACGATTGTTCATCCACCAATGTCACCCAGGAATTGAATTCTCGACAGAAACGTGTCCTAAATATGTTCTCGAAATCCGATACGTTATATTAATCTCTTCTAAAGAAATTAATCCCTTTCGCCATTTTTACCTGGCTTCGCGAAAGACTCGAAATCAAGAAATGCAGTTTTTGTCAAATTTGACCTTGCCCTGTTGGGAGACTTAACTCTTGGACAGCTAGTTTTAATTTTAGACCCTTTTTCATTTTCATTCCCTAAAGGATCCGACAAAAGCCTTGTTGTCTCGATGGATGTGGCCGAAACCTCGTCCTAGTTTCATACTTCAGACGATGAGTTAGTTGGGTGATGTTAATTTTTTAGTAAGTTTATGCAGGGACCTGTATGAAACTTTTTCATTAAAAACTTCATTGACTAATTTTAGTCCAAACATCGTTCTGTGCAAGATTAACCCGACTCCTGTCGTTCGAGAGTCAAGCATGCTGGTGTACTTTGACTGGTGTTAATGATCACTGGTCATCGATGGAAACAGGATTTGGTATCGCTGGTGCATGATCAATGATGTCCTCGAAATTGACACGCTATCTGTGGTTTTCTTTCGTTCGATCGTTTCGTCGAGAGGATTCGAGCTTGTGTACTTTTAATCGAATAAGTGTTATCCGCAGTCGTGCGTTGATGTTGCTCTATCAGTATCAATTTGTCTTTCGAGATGTTGTTCGATCGATCGCGTTGTTTGTGATGTTCTTCCTCCTATTGGAATTTCTTTTCCTTCGTTACTGTTTGATTTTGTGATGCGTTTCGCTCGTTGTGACAGGACTGAAAGACAGCGCAAGATGAAACGCGGCGTTGAAATAAGATCGTTTCATGGTAAAAATGTGAAACACTACGAACAATAAGTAACTCTAGGATCTGAATCAGGTCTGCTCAACTCGATGTCCCCTATGTAACAGTTTTAATCTCTTAAGCAATGGCTTGTCACAGGTAGCAAACCACGCTTTTATCATATTGAAATAAATAATAATACAATTTATCTGTGTCACTACTATTTTGTTACAATTATCGGTAAAAAGCTATTTCTATTCCCTACAACTCATTACCAGGGAGATATTTTTAATAAATTAGTTACCCACCTTCATACTTAAAATATCCATTTGTCAATATTTAGTACTTTTTTACTTGATCCAAAAATAAAGTTACATCGTCTTAAAATTAAAAAATGACCCCATTTCCTAAATACCTCTCATCAATTTTATCTTGTTGCTAAATTAATCAGTCCCTTTTGAAATATCTATTAAACTTGTGTTGTGATTAGTACGGTGCCGTTTTCTTTGCAAAAGCCTATCTTCAGCCCAAGACAAAGTCTCATTTTCTTCTTCGTTATTTTTGCTAATTCTCAAATCCAGAATATTTACCACCGTTATCTAAAACTTTTTACGAACATTTGCCCGTTGCCCAAGTGTCAGTTGAGCAGGCCTGGTTGAAATGATAAATCTCAGTGTGAAAAAGCACCAATCCGACGATATTTCTGCGTTAGCTGCCACGTCGTTAACCGTTTCGTGCGATTGCGTTGCTTATCCTGGCGACGCGTGCAGTGTGCATCGTATCTGTGCTGGCGGTTTTCAGTTGTTGCGTTGCGCGCAAAGCTGTCTTGTAATTTGCTTATTGAGTGTCTCCTTTTATTTGCTTAATTCATGTTTTACGCGTGTCACGATTATTTGTCCCCGGAACGATGGGGACCTTATTGCTGTTATTACTCTCTGTATGTGTATCTTATTTATATGTACAGTGTCACGTGTTTATCGATGTGTAATTCGTGTCTTCGTTCGTTGATGTAACGTGTTACAGAGGACCGGGGCTGTACAAAAGATTAAGCTTTTTTTTTTAAATAAACGATCAAAGTTAAAATTTTACAAACCAGTCCAGTAGATTTATCTTAGAGAAAAAAATATTGCGCTCAGTCTGTTTTTTAAAACGTTTCGTACGATGCAGAGGAACAATTTAAAAGACAGATTAGACGCAAGGTATTCTGCCCGAATCTACTGGACTAAATTGCAGGATATACGCACACGCAGAAAAGCTATTTGTGACGATTGCGTGAGTTGAAATTGTAAAGCGTGTTTAGTAATACCACCGAGTAATTAGTTAGATTCGATAAGTTTCGAGATAGCGTAGCGATTATAATAGTTAATTGTACACGTTTCGAAGGCGTAGAAACAGAGAAACGATATTATTTCTTGTCTTGAATGATTATAAGAACAGTCGATTAACACCTGTTGGTCTTCTTAGCATGCTGTTTATATTGTATTGAAATGTTCAAACTTGTCCACTTTTGTCAGGCTGGTCATTATTGCATTGAATTGAAACAATTATGTGGTAACAAGTTTAAAACTTGATTGAAAATATGAATTTTTCATTCATACCATAACAACGACACAACAGAATACATCAACTAAATGTATACACGATTAATCCTTCTAACGTTCCTTTCTGCTTATTAACGTTTTGACGAAGTTTATCTTTAACGAATACCTTCTTTCTGCACTGCAAAAGGAAGAAAACTCTCTCGTAGCACAGACGTACGCTGTATTCTAGTTTTTATACATACGATACTCGTTCAAAATATTCTGTACATAGTAACTGTTCTTTTTTTTATGATAAGAACCCGTTTTAACGCCGTACATTGTAAAGCAATTCGCGCGGCTGTGTAAACTTGTACGCTCGTAATTGTTTCACGCAGAAACTTCGAGCATCCTATCCATTTAGAACGACCAGCGTGTCCATTAAAAATAGAGATGCGTTGCCGGGACGAAGCATCTCTGGAACGACCATCGAACCGTCCGTGTTCGATTGTTTTTTATCCCGAAATCAGTGTCGTGGAAACGATTCGGATCGGTCAAGTCCAATCCCAGCTCGTTTCACGATCAATTTACACGGTGTCTCGTTCGATCGCTTCTATCTTCGAAAAAACACACGTTTCGCCGGCCAACGGTTAAACTTTGTCCTCTCGCGAGCACACCGGACAGATTTCCCCGAAGAGTCCACCGGGTCCGACACGAATCGTGCCGAACAACATGATAATCTCTAGTCAGAGAGACGAGTACGGCAGTGCAATTAACGCGTTGGCTGCCGTGGGAATCATCCAGAAAGGAAACGATTTTGTGGTTAATAACGATTATTCTAATAAGTTGCATCGTATCTGGATGATTCCAAGGCAGTAGTTAACGCGTTGAATCGTTTGGCCGGCGTTGGGGGTGGTAGCACACAAGGAATGCTAAAAATCAAGGCGCGTTCGTTGCAGTGATGAACAACTACCAGGCGGCCGCAGCGCAGGCCGGATTTCCGCCGGCGTCGCCGCACGCGGCCGGCGGCCACGGTGGGCCACAGGGCCGATCTTTTCCTGCGGCCAATTCGCCAGGCCCTATCGACATGTATAGTTCAAGTGCCGCAGCCGCAGCAGCAGCCGTAGCCGCGGACTCCGCAGTCGCCAGCTACGTCCAGGCTGCAGCTAGCCCGCAGCCCCCTACGACCGCGTTCCCTGCGATCGCCGTGTCCCGTGCCCCGCTCAACTACAGTCCCGTAAGTCCATTCTACGATCCCCCTTCACGCCGTGGTAGGTCCAATAGGCTTGTCGAGCGACACGCTCTTTCAACGGTGGAACACGAGTGGTACGAGTCCCCCTTTGGCTATGGCTGCAAACTTCGAGGGTGACCAAAGTTTTTTTGGCCTTTGATGTTCGGGAGAGGGTGGAAGCTTTACGATGATGGAACGTACTAATCTGTTAACCGGGCAACATTCTTTGTCCTCGAATATACCTGCATAGTTCTTTTGGGAAGGAAATTAACACGTTGACTACCATGGTGGTCACCGGTGCCTTAAAATTTGAATAAATGAATAATTAATAAAAGAAAAGATCAAATTAAGTTTGAGTATTGCTGATATTAGGCTAATAGTGTAAAGTACTCATTTTAATGGTTAGATTTGAAAATTAATCGATAGAAACCTTAATAATTGGAATTTCAGTGTGTCTGACTACACACATCTGTTTTCACTGTGGCAGTCAAAGTGTTAATTATACATATTTGCATTTATCGCGATATAAGTCCATGTTTCTTTTGTTATTGTGGTAATATTACTTGGTTAACAGATTAGGTTTGTTAAAGAGGGGAAGTTGCAGAAGATTGCAAAAGTTGTAGCCTGTTCGGTATGACCGTGGATTATAATTAATAGGTTAACCCTTTTGATACGGTGGCCTTCTTAGCGAATGCGTTATTATTCGAGTTGTGTTAAATTAACGTACAAGAAATTATAAATAAATGCTTATTAAAGTTTATATAACTTCAAGTATAACCACAGTTAGTACACATCCAGCGAGTGACTGTAGTTACCGTTGGTATCGAAAAGGTTAAGTGGAAAATGCATATTCAGTTGGTTGTACTTGCAATTGATAGTATTTAGAGTGTACTATTAACTTAAGTAGTCTAAAATGAAATTAAATAACGTTCTGAGGGTGCGCGGTATTCTGAACAGGCTAGCGGCTGACCAACGGTTGACTTGTACCACTTGGAATTCAATTTCCTCGGTAGATAAAAGTGTGAAAATAATTTGAAGATCTAATTCTTTCAAGAGAGTGTTCAGAACGAAAATATTTAAGTTTCTTTCGAAAATTAAATGAAATTTTGTATTAACACATGTATTAAATTCTTGCAAAAATAATTAACTTTTTCATCGACAGGGGAAACAGTAATATTTTTATTCCGAACATTTTCTAATTACATTACATTAATTATCCCTTGAGAATAATTTTATTACAAAATTGATATCCTGAAAGAAAGTTTTACTGTTTCAAAATACAACGAAAAGTCGGATGAGGGATTCATAAAGGAAAATAACCATTTTGCATTAGTCGATTCCGTTACTTGATATCCGTTTAACACTTTCGTTTGTTATCGCGATGGAACAGAATTAAAGATTTTAATTAAACTTTTCGTTCGTCGAGAGAGCCAGATCGAACGAAGTACTTTTCCAACAGCTAACCGTACTAACAGCATCGAATTAAACTTGTGTGTGATACTTTTTCCAACCATTAAATGTAACCCAGAAAGATACCGGGATAAGATTGAAAAAAAGAAAAATAAAAGAAAAAAGGGAAAAGAGTTGAGAGATACGAAAGTATGGTGCAAGTTTTATTTTCTTACAGTTTCTAACTTATGTTGCTACAGCTTCGATTGCAAAACAGCTCTGAACGCTGAGCTTTCTCAGTTTGCAGATACATTTATTAACTTTTTGCGTTTTTGTTTGTTTTTTTCCTTTCTCTTTTTTACATTCTCCTTTCTGATATTTACGGAATTTCGATATCCGATGATGCTAATATCCAGGATCAAGTATCGCAATTGCACGTAGTTTAATCATTATTGGAAAGTCAAACGTAGAATATTCAACAGTTTACCTTTTTATTCTTTAAACGAGCATTATACAAAAACGACCCAGATACAACATTATGACTCGTGTTTTAGGGTCCTCTAATACCAGCGGCGTTCACTAATGGCTACCATTGAGCCTTGTTAAGACCTAATAACAGGTACGTAGTCACGTTCCTTTACTCTTTGTTTCAAATTTATCGTCGTTACGTCAAATATAATTATACGATGTTATAAGAAAAGCTTATATTCGATGCAAACTAACCACCTGCTCTAGGATTCTTATAATATAAAAAAAAAAATCGAACTGTTGCAAAGTATAAGTGAATAGCGCGTAGCTAATAAGCACTTTCATCGCTTCTCTCATGTTACTTCGATTAACGGCAGCGAACAATTTATATAATGTCTCCTGTTGTTCTTTCCTTTCAAATTTTAGCGCATTATCTTGCGAATACGGTAACGAACAAATCTTTCATTTCACTTCGTAGCAACGCAAACACGTTCAAACATATTTTTCATCAGTTCACATTAACGTTGTAAAATAATTAAGTATAACAAAATATTGGAGCGCTGGGATACCTTTCGTGATACGGATAAATTTTGCTTTATATTTATTTTCTTAACTCTGGAAGGGAAGATTAATGGATCGAAGAACGTTAAACGCATCACGAAAGGAACTCACTGTTTGCTTGCAATCTACGTCCAAGCACTCCAACAGTAACACGATTCGCTTACGCTAATTTCACGATCACGGCTTGTTTAGCGTATCGTGTCGCACCGTATCGTTAACGAACCTTGGCTTTCTTTCCATCAGGATGGACGAGAGGGCAGAGCGCAGCACGGTCGACTGACGGTACAATGAACGATGCATATGCCTTGGACAAATTTTGCACGATGAACGATCTCTGGACGGAAGAGGATGACCATCGCGTACCTTACCATCATCGGTTACGAGCGGAAGGATCGTGTTTAGGTAGAAGAATAAATAGTTTTCATCGGCTTGGAAGCTTCGAGCTTGCGGATACGAGCGAGTATAGCCAACGATCCCGCTGATCGAGGAAAAAGTAACGCACGATCATCAGTTGAAAGAAAAATCAAAGATAAAGGCATATTGACAAGGAAAATTGAAAAACACACACAAAAAAAAAATAGAGAAACACAAAGAGAAGAGTAAAAGATCATAAAAGTATGAAGAAGTTGAAAAAAAAAAATTGTATATCCGATATGCGTCCAGAAAGCTTGCAAGGTAAACGAAATGCAGGCAAGTGAGAGAATGTAAGAGAAACGCGAAAGGGCAAAAGCTGCGTATTGATGCCCGTTCTCCGACATTAATAAAGAATAATCTAATAATAATGAATTAAATTAATATTATTAATTGCTAAATAATTAAGCGACTAAGTCTAGAATATAAAAATATTATATATAAAAATACAAATATATATATATAAATATTATAATTATACACACATAATTATATATATTTATATATATAATTGATGAAATATTAGACGATAACATATGATTTTTAGTATTTAAGAAAAAACAAACGCAAAGGAAGAATACCAACTTACACACGAACATTATTATGATTACCGGTTATTATTATGAGTATATACATATATATGGTATATTATATATGTATATATGATAATTGACAAAGATGGAAGCGGTGGGTGCGCGATGCAAGCTCTCGCGCATTCACACACAAAAAAAAATATATATATATATATACATAAATGCAAATATAAATATAAATATAAATATGAATATAAATAATAAAAAAAAATATTATTATTAGACGCGTATACGTTCGCACCCGGGAAGAGAACGTCACCCTGTTTAAAAGCGTTTATTCTTTTCTCTTTTTTTGAGTTTTTAGACGTTCGTAACAAGCGTGAAGGATTTTTCGAGGATGTTCGACGAATATGGCGGTTTTTTCGCGAATCGCATGTCGCGAGCCACCTAGACGGGTAGTTGAGAGCCCGATGCGCAAGGGCGGTTGGGTGGGATTAGGAGAAGATGATGAGGGCACTAGGCATGCCTGAGTGGCTTCGCCCTTTTCTTTCTTTTCTTCCTTTCTTTCTTTCTTGCGTGCCGCTCGCTCGCGCGCACGCGCGTGTCCGCCACTTGTCAGCGTGCTCTTTGCCGACTGAATGCCGGAATGGCACTTCTCACGCGCCCCGGCGTCGTCGAAGCACTTTTCCCCTTTTCCCGGGTGTGCAACGAGGGAGAGATAAGAGGAGACGGATAAAGCACGGAAGGAGAGCGAGGCTACGCGCATAGACGCGGAGACGGACGCGTGTTGCACGGATGGCGCGAGGCTGTTTGCATTGCTCGTCGCGCGAGACAACGAGCGGATACAAGCGGAGACTTCGAGACGGGATCAACCGATTCGAAAGATCCGTGAAGATCTTGCGATCCACGTATCGACGAGGAAAAGGAACGGGGAAACCATGGTCATCGATTGAAAAACAGAAAATGAAAAAAAAAAATAAACAAGAGGATTTTAATTAGATTAATACACAGGGTCGCGAGACGGAGATCGAGCAAATGTCCCGAGCGTTGTATCGTCGAATGTCTAGCCTTGTTCGATGCCGAAACGATGACCGTTTGAATTTAATCGGCTATTGTATAGCTGTCCAGTCGATTACTTGCATTAACCACGGTACATACATACATATTACACGTACGCGAATTATTGTATCATTGATTTACCATAATGGCGTATAATGCATGATACTATAGAGGAGCCAGCGGGATACACGAGCAACGTTCATCGACACGCATTTCGTACACGTTCACCGTATTACAGTCACGATATACCCACACACGTGCGACGTGTACACGTTATACCGTCGTACGTGTTTTAAACGCTAAAAACGATCAACACGCTTTCACACGCGTCGGCGGCTTTTTAAAAAACGAATCACACGTACAGGAACAAAAACATTACAACCGCGACTGAAGGAACCACAGGTAAACCACGAAGTTAACGCGAAACAAGATGCATTAACGGGATAAGCAAAGAAGTATATATATATATATATATATATACATACGTGTATGCAGTTATTAATACCGTGCGTCCGCATATGTACAGAGCGTTAGTTAACGGCGAAATCGCGTATCGCCAATTTAATACGCCAGTGCGTGAGTAAAAGCGGAAACGAGAGGAGCACGTTTGCAAAATGGTACGATACTCCGACGAGCGAAGATAGATTGTGCGCCTGTGAGCCGGATGTGTGCGAGAACGGAAGGAAGAGAGACATGTGTGTGCGAAAGAGAGCGAGAGAGAAAGTGAGAGAGAGAAAGAGAGAGAGAGAAAGAGAAAGAGTTATTTAAGACACATTTAGGATTTACGAACACGATCATCTTAAAATACCATTCGTGATGAAACAAATAAAATGTTAAGTTTAAGCGGGGCTAGTGAGGAAAGGGGGTAGAGACGCGAGAGAACACTGTTTATCGTGTTACGTAGCCTTAATCGCAGAACAACTGGACACCAAAATTTCTTGCGTTCTTTCACGCTTCGAGTACTTGCTGAACTGGACAAGCTAACGTGGAGAACAATTATTCGTAAAACGGTTTAGGTTTTAGCGTACCGTGATGTTTAAATATCGTACGGGAAACAGGGAGGTGTGATCCGTTGTTGTTTCGTTTTTTTGAATATCGTAGCTATTTTATTAGACATCGACGAAGGGGCTGAACAGGTACGCACGCAGAAAAGGGTGTCGCCAACTCGCTCGAACCTCCCTGGTTCTGGACGAAGAAGAAAACCGTCGACGCGCGTAACCAATTTCGCGTACCGATTCTCGATCGTATTATTTCTGTTGACGTTGCCGATCAAGCCTGTTCCGTACGATACTATTATTACTGTTGTTAAATTCGCCAAGTGAGAGTCAACGATGCGATTAGTTGTATTTACGAAAACGACGGATACACGTGCGACAATTCTAGTACGGTTATTATTGTATTCAACAACAGGGTAAAACAAACAAACAAACAAAAATAAAAAAAAAAAAGAGAAGAAGAGATGACTTTAAAAATTGGGACGCGTGTCACGTCGAACGGCGGCCATTTTGTTTTCCTGTGTGCGGGTGTGCGTGCACGTGAATAAAAAAATACCAAAAAGCTAAAAAAAAAAAAAGAAAGAAAGAGAAATGGATACACGGAAGAAGAAACGAACGAATAAACAAACCGAATAAATAAAAACGAGTCAATTCTTACGAACGTTAGCAATACATCGTCATGACCATAAAGGATAAAATGGCAATTAATGATCGAAGAACGTGAAGATGAAAAAAAAAAAAATAAAATAAATAATGATAATATATAACGAGTAAAATATAGCGCGAATAAACTATGTATTTTTAAGTTAGTGACGCGTACGCGCACGACGGGTGATCTTGTTCGTTCTGAGGAAAAAAGCGGGAAAGGGGAAAAATGAGAAACGAACGGAAGTGAAATAAACGTGAACGATCACCACCCCGGACGAGGAAACGAATGATGGAACGAACTGCGGTCGCGTGTGTTTCCAAAGCTGCAATTCCGATATCTTGCAAGCGAAACAAAATGGTAGCTGCTTCGTTACGCCCCAGGATTAACGATGAACGCGTGTAAGAAAAATTGTGTACGTGTCGGACCAAAGCTTGATACTAAAAATAATTCAAGTAATAAGAAACAAAATTAAACGCGAAAAAGTAGAAATTTAATTGGTAAATCGTACATTATTTGAGGTAGCTGTCCCCATTATCGAACAAGAACGTAATTATTTAAAAATAATTATTTTGCTGACGTTTAAAAATATTTACGTGTTAAGTAATTAATTTCTTTGTTGGAAACTTATTATATCAGTTAAAATTGAATACCCTCTTTAGTAATGACCACGATTGTTTGCATATTTCTCGTTAATTCGAATTATGGACTCATACATTTTGATGAAACGATCAATAGAATAATTTTAATTTTAATTTTGTTAACAATAACTGGTCGCTAATGGGGACGTGGTCGATAAATCCACTTTAGTCCGATACCGAAACAAGAAAGTAGAAGGGAGTATCTTATCGATGATTTTCAATGCTGAATTTTTCTTCTCAGGCTGTTGTTAACAATTGCATAGATTTTGAAAACTAACTGCTAGAGCGGATGACTAAAGGGAAGCGTGCAATCGGTAGCTTCGCGCGAACCTTTCGTTACCTTTATCCTTTCGTTACGTTCAGTGGATTCAGCGAGGAACTAATGAGTTTGAACGAGCGTTAAGTAATCGTGACATGCGCTTCCGAAGCCGCGTTAATTGTTCAAACAGACGGAGAGTTGGACTTTACGCGAGGAAAGAAAAATAGCCGGGAAACACATAGACGAGTACGTAACACCGACTCAAAGGAACGTGATGTATAATGAGATTCGTCGTACGTAGGATTAAGGGACACTGACATGAGGGATCGCAACAGAACAGCAAAATAGAAAACATACGCAAAGAAGAAGGAAAAAAAAAGGAGAAGACAAAGTTTTAAGTGTATAAGTTGTAACTTTTCGCAATTAGGGTGAAAGAGGTTAAGCGAAAGGATTCTGGGTTCCTGACAGTGGTGATGTCGCTTTTACGATTATTAATTTTACTTGATATTGAAATTGGAGAATTTTCTCAATATTTCTTTAAATTCACCAAGGTTTTTTCCAAATTTTGTAATTGTATTTTACGATTACTTCTTCTTGCATCTTCTGAAATTATTTAATTGTTTCGTGGTATAGTAAAGGGATATTGTGATAGGAACCTGGACTACTTTCTGGAAAAATCCTCCGAGAGAGAGTTATATATAAATATATAAATATATATACATATTCGACAGAGTTCTACGATCAATTATTAATTAGAATGAAACAAATGAAATAAAAGAAAACTGCGATCAATATACAATGTGAGCTAACGCAAAAGAGAAGCAAAATAGGAATGATAAGGAGTGTCACAAGACTATACATATAGGGAGAAAAAAAATGCAGAACAGACAAGAGCAAACAAAAATATATGCGAGTACAGTCCATGCGTTTATATTTATAAATATGAAATACATTAATATGGAAATATTACATCTATATCTACATTTAGTATATGTATATATATACTTATATATTTACTATCTATAAATATATAAATAAGTATATATAGATATATAAATATACATATTTGAATGATTAAAAAAAGGAAAAAATATATTACAACTATATATATATATATATATATATATATACATAATTAATTGATTAAGGCAACAGACGGAATACAAAAAAAAAATATAAGGATTATGGAAGATGAATAAATATATTGAGACATTGTTTTATGCATTTGTATGTATATATAGTTATTGATGTTTTAAAATGCTAATATACTATTGTATTGAACGATTTTTCGATGATCACCACGGATCGTGAAAGAAGAGCTAAACGAAACGGATAGATGGGGTAGGGCGAGCGAAAAAAACCGGGGTGGGCGAGGGTTAGGACAAGGGTTGATAGATAGACGCGAAGAAAGAAAGGAAAAAAAAAAATAAAATTGCGACCTGGACGAGCTCGTTGTGCGATGAAGTCCAGTCTTCGTCTCTGATTCTATTTTTTTTTTCTGCGACGCCTTTTCGTTTTTTTTTCTACAAGCGGACATTTTTTCCCGCCGAACGCGAACGAACAAAATGAGATGAATTAGAAAAATTTTTCGAAAGCGTTGCACGCTCATCGACCGAGCTCGATCACTCGTCGCGCAATTTACATGCTCACACTTCGACATTGTACACATATAACGAACACACGTACAGAGACAAAAACACCTACACTTGTGTATATACATATATGTATACACAAAATATAAATATAAATATAGATATAAATATAAATATGAATATAAATATAAATATACACGCGTATAAGGAATAAGTAATAATTACAATAATCGAACAAAACAAAAAAAAAATATATATATATATATATTATACAGCGCGGAGAGGATAGGAAAAAAAAAAGAGGAAATGGAGGTCACATTGTAAAGAGAGTGCGAGGAAGATGTTAATCAAGCGAGTAATCGATTATTGTCATTCCGTGATTGAACGGTGAAATGAGATTAAAATTCACACGAACAAACAGATCCTTCACGATGAATTAAATAATAATACATACATTGTTAAGGTACGACACACGTATACAAATGAAACACGAGAAAGTGCAGTGAAATAGCAGCCATTTTACGATACTTAAATCTTAAATCGGCACTCGGGTGCGAGTTTAGCGATCATTGATTCACGTATTTCTGTTGCTCTTGTTATTGTTGCAATCGTCGTTGTCGCGGTTTCAACGAGGTACTAAGCGCGAGAACAAAACCGTGTATTCCTTTGAAAATTTCCTTTTTTCTCACGAGAACCGCGCCAATGCGTCGCGACGTCGTTCGATCCTACGATATTTCGTAAAGAATAAAGCAATATCGAGTAATAATTCAACGATGAGACCCGTCGTAAGCGATAACTCGACACAATCAAGCGCGTTTGAACTTTTTACAATTACGCATCACGCATCCGGGAAGATGTAAGACCATTAAAAGAAAGGGATACTTCTTGAACATGTACACGTTACGTTCACTCGAGAGTTCAATACGTTCACGCTTGAATCCAACAGCAATAGTCGCGTACACGGTCTCATTCATCATTTTGAAACAATGTTTCGCGTTCAGTCTGTATTAATGTTAATGATAACGGTTCCGTATTCGGAACGGAATAGAGTGGCCCAAACGATTCAAACGTTAGATTTTAATTCTACCACCTTTCGAATCATACAAATTGAAACTTCCACGATAATGTATACGCGCGCGTGCACACACGCATACACCGTACACACCACAGACGAAGGTTTCTCTACCATAAGTTTTTCTTACGATACAACGATAAACGATACTTGTTCGACAACAATTGTACACTTCACACCGAACGAACACGTCCGAATAAAAAGTACAGGAAACAAACGCATCAGTATACGTACACAAATGAAACAGAACGAACAATATATAACGAACGATTAAGAGGAAAGAGAAAAAAAAATAGAAGACAAATTTCACTTTCGCCTCACGGATTCGTCGATATCGATCCTTCGATAAAACTTTCTACGCACCCTCTATTTCTTGACTGTTGATATGTTTCCTAGAACGGCTAGTTTAGCGTATATTCGCTGCGCGACACGAATCTGCGCGTTTCGTTTTTTGGTTTCCTCAAATGAAAGCTGACAGGAGCACGCGACACGACCGCGTTCTTTACGCAGAGGAAACGCGGACGCGATGCCGCGAAAAAATGAAAATGAAAAAGAGAAAAGAAACAAAAAAAAAAAATAAAGTTACAACCCCCCCCGTTCGCTCTGCGCGCCATTTGAATGAATTTCGAGAATCGAGAGAAACTGAGAGAGTAAACGAGAGTGAGAGAGCGAGAAAGAGAGGGAGTGAGTGGAACGAACTCGCAAAAAAAAAAAAAGTCCGTAGATAGATAGACAATTTTTCGAAACAACGTTTTCGCGCGTACGAGAAGATCATCGTATAGCGACCTGCGAGACTCGAGCCCGAGCGTTTTCCTCTCGAGGGTGACTTGGGTGTACCCTTAGCTGGCTCGAACGGCCTTTGCTGACTGGCGGACAGAGAAAAGCGCTCGAACGATGAGTACGATTCGATCGATCGTGTTTCAAGTCAGTTGTAATAATATATAATCGATCGATTGCAATCGCCTTTTCAGGTAAAACGTCGCAGCTAAGTTGTAGGGTAAATGGATCCCACTTATTTTAGGCGTTATTTTTATTCACGCGTTGCGGGAACACGTGGGCTACCAGAGCTCGTTTATTATAATTATTACAATGATTATTATTATTATTATTATTATTGATATGATTATATATTTTTGTTTTTCTTTTTCTGTTGATCTATATTGTCACTATTATTATTATTAATACCGTGGATCATTATTATTACGAGTTATTTGTCTGCTAGTATTATTGTAACCTCGTCCTTCTGTCATTTTCCATTTGTCAGAATGCAATAACTTGCTACGTTACAAAATACAATTCATCGTTGTATTCGAGATGATCGTTTCGTTTCTTCGAGTTTCTATCGAGGTCGTGGCACGAAAAAAAAAGAATCGTATTCGTTCGTCCCGCGAACGTCAACGAGAAATTATTCTGTCCCGTTCAAGGTGCAGTTTGATTAAACTAGAACATTGGAATTTTTATGTAACGCTCCGTTATGGATAAGAAAACCTCCGATTCGTGATACATCGATTTTAAACCACACCGAAACGGACGTACGGACGATTTCTTTCGTGTCACGACCGAACGAGATGCGAACATAAACCCCATACGATACATATATGTATATATTATATACATATTATATACGTACGCGCACGCAAACCATTAAACATTATTATAAAAAGAAAAGAAAAATATAATCATGTAATTATACGTGCACACGTTCGAACGAGCAGACACACTATAATCTGTTAAATATTCTTCCTGCGTGCAGAATAAAATAGCCATGAGCTTCGATGAAATTTCGCTTTAACCATCGTGTGGTGGCGGTAAACGAGTACCATTTTTCGATTCGATTCTCAATTCCATTTCCGTCTTTCCGTTTCAACGATTGCGCTAATTTTTGTCCAATCGTTTCTCCTAATTCATGATTCATCGATCGGAGGTCGATCATGGATGTCCGACTTTCAACGCGTCTTATGTATTCTGATTTCTGGCGTACTAAAATCTGTTGCGTGGGCCAATCGAATCGATTACCGAACAAGCATTTCCAATGACGATTTTGTAACGTTCTTGGTACGATTTGTACTTCCGTCGCGTTCTATCGCGTTAATTTACGAAACGGTCGCGCGCCGTTCTGATCACACGATGTTCCGCGGTGTCGTGACGTTCTTCGTTCAGGCTATTATGTCATCGCACCGATTTTTATTGCAAGTGTTCGGGTGCCCGTTCGTGCAACTCGTAAAAAGAAAACTAGATAGCGACCGTTATGTAACGTTTCGTGTCTCTCCCAACTGCTATTCGATTCACCGTCCCATCACAAGTCTGTTCAAATCGGTTAAGCTAAAAATTGTTACCCGGGACGGAGATAAAGATAATTGTCATAGGAAATTGTGAATCTTCGAGAACTCTATCGATCGTGACGGGTGAGCGACAAAGTAAACGATTTTTGGTGACTCAAAGTTCTCTCAAAATTGTTTGGTGACTCAGAGTTCTGCCATCAATACCATTTTATCCGATATAATAATTAAAACTGTGTTGATTGTAAAAGTATCCGGTTCAGTTTTGTCCCTTTCTGCGATCAGACGACGAGAAAGTTTCTCTTGGTACATCCGTCGCGAATCAAATCGAACGAAAGCAAATTTTGTATAATCTTTTGTCGATTCGATAACTTGCACACTCGCTTTCTCCTGTTCGTTGTTGGTCCTTAGCTTTCGTGATAACGTGTTCGGTTGTTTGTCACGCGAAACAACCGGGAACACCGAGTGTTCTGTTTTTTGCGCGCGGCGCGCTACGAGAGAAACTCGTCTCTGTTTCACACCGTCGAAAATTAGGGAACCACGATAGTTGCGGTCATTTGTGTTTAACGCGCGGAACGGAGCAAAAGGATTTTTAAATATTTTTTACGACGCCTCGCGAGAAGCACACAAGCAAAAGGCGGGCAAAGCGTGAAAGAATGAACGGAAGCTCGGCGGTATGGTACAGCTTGCAATGAGGAAACTTGCAATATAACAAGCAATAAATAAGCCACTTTTAATTCTATGTATATTAAACAATTATGTGGATGCTTAATGAGATTGATTGAATTAAACGTGCAAAGCCAAGAACTTAAGACGAGATACCGATTTTACATATTCTTACTAATCGTATAAACGACTACAATATGTATAGCAACATAATAAATTATACGATTATGTATCGATTGAAAGAAAAAAAAAAAAAAGAGCAGATAAGAAAAAAGTAAATAAATAATTATTAACGAAAAAAAAAAAAGATGAAGAGAGAGAAGGGAGGATGAAGATGGACGGCTGCGAGCGAGCATTCGCCGGCAGACGGTAATGTCTAATCTACATAAGTACGTAAAAGTTTCAATTTTACACTACCGATAATAATGATGTAACGGTAAGGCTCTATATAAGATATAATGATGATTTATAATAATTATAACGTTGTACAGAATATTTATGAAAGGCGTGCTGCTGGCGAAAGAGCCGCGCGTTCCCGTGTTCCGCGTGTCGCGAAACCGAAAAGAAAAGGGGGTAGAAATAACGGAAAAAAAAAAAATAACACGAACGAATAAAACTATTAGAGAAACGAGAGAACGTTTTGCCTTTCGCGTGATCAATAAATTGTTTAAAATTAGTCGTGACTCGAAATTTGTCGAAAAAATTTTCATGCCACCAGGCTCAGCAAGCAACGCGCGACTCTCTATCCAAAAGCAGTCAGACTATAATGGATGTTTTGTAAGATAAAGCAAAACGATCACGGATTATATCGGGATCGCGTTCAAAGAAATGTATAGTCGATTGCGTATTCGAGATCGTTCGAATTATAACTCGACGACGCCTTTCTCGATGAAGGTTAAACAAAAAATGAAAAAAACGTAAGAAAAGAAACAAAAAAAAAAGAAGAAGAAGAGATGAAAAATGAAGAAGGATATGAAAATCGTGGCTCTTTTCTTCCGCGAATATGTTTCGAGCGCTAGCGACAGATGCGCCGTCGAAGGGCGAAATTTGCGGTCCTTGAGTCAAAAATACTTGGGGAAGGAGATAACAAAATGATTAAAAAAAGAAAAATGAAAAAAATATGGGAAAACAAGCGAAACAAAATAGGAATAAAAAGATAGAAAGTGAGAGAATTTATCCGCCGCGTGTGTGTGGCGTAAGAAAGGGCCGATAATCTAATTCATTGTGTATGTATACAGACAAAAATAAATATAATATTGCGATTATAAATATTAAACTAATAAAGAATAACAATATTGTACCCCTCTGTACATATAAATATATATTATAATACGATGATTATTACTATATGATTTATTATAAATATATATACATAAATATAAATATATCTCATGAATTCACATTATTATGTTTATTATTGTTTACTTATTATTATTAAAAATTATTATCATTGCGATGATAATGAGAATGATGATGATGATTATTATTATTATGATAATATTATTAATATTTAAGAAAAGGTTCACAACGTGCCGTGTGTATGTGGGAATAAAATATATAATATAACGGACATTGTTCAATTCAATCTAATGTCTTTGTTGTTTTTTCTCTTTCCTTTTTTCTGCCACCTTTAAAACAATATTTCATATCGTGTTGTAATTTGCAATTCCTTTCGTTCATTCATTGACAACAAAGATTCAAAAATGCATCACAGAGTATTGAAAGCGTACTTTATAACTTAAAAGAAAAGTATTTTTAGTTAAAATATTTACTAATAACTTATTATTACATTGCAAAATTATTAAATTACACCATAAATATAATATAATCGAATAACAAAAAGAAAAAGAATTAAATTTATATCAACTGTGCGCTCTACAGAAAATTGTAATTTCCTATTAATTTTATTACCAAATTTTGTAATATAACCTTTTTACTATAACAAAGTAGTTTTCAAATATTTATTACGTGATAAATAATTTAAAATCAGTGCAATTTAAGTAAATATAAAATAATATTTAACTTATATACATATAGGATGTTTCGCATTTGTATTTTATATCTTTAAGCGGGATGACTATCGATCAATCGAATAAAAAACATGGCGTTATCCAGAATGCATTTAGTTTATCACTATTTCGAGTGTATCTGTCAAAGGTGATATGAATTTTCATTCACGCGTCGCTTGACACCTTAGTTAATAATTTTATTCATTATTTATAACAAAATGGGTATTTTCTTTGCAAAGAAAAAACCACAAAGTCGTGTTACGGAACAAGATAAGGCTATCCTGGTACGTTATTTCACGTATTTCCTAACCTCAACCTCTCTTATTAGAACTTTTAATTGTTATTTATTTTATTATTTTTGCAGCAATTAAAACAAACTAGGGATAAAATCAAGCAATACCAACGAAGGATAGAACAAGGTCTTGAAAAAGAACGATTACTCGCAAAGAAACTTATACAGAATGGACAGAAAGAGTGAGTATGAAAATTCTGCAGGCGTATCATCATTCTTAATACATTGAATAAACATTATTGATTTTTGTTTAGCCGTGCTTTACTTCTTTTACGAAAAAAGAAATTCCAAGAGCAGATACTATCAAAGACTGATGGACAATTGGAAAATTTGGAACGCATGGTACACGACATAGAGTTTGCTCAAGTAGAAATAAAGGTTATCGATGGTCTAAAAGTGGGCAATGCAGCATTGAAGAAGCTTCAGGACTTGTTGTCCATTGATGAAATTGAGAAAGTCATGGACGAAACCAGAGAAGGCATTGAGAAACAAAAAGAACTTGATGAAGCATTATCTGGAGCACTCACTCAAGAAGATGAAGATGAAGTTGAAGCTGAGCTCGATGCTCTTCTAGCAGCAGAAGTCAAAGAAAAGGCTCCAGAAGTACCTCAAGATGTTATCTTGCCAGATGTACCAGAAGAATTACCAGAAGAGAAGAAAGGTATAATGCTAAGAGAGCATAGAAAGGTAAAAAATATATATAAATTTTAATTGGTTGTTTACTTGTATTTACAGAACGTACAAAAGAGAAGGCGCAAGAAGCTATTGCTCTAGAAGCGTGAAGTGATAAGTATCATTAGTAAAACTTTTCTTTTATTGGTACTTTGCACAGGGATCTGTGTACATATGTACAGTAATATTGTATGTAAGGCTCAGTGTGAATAATACTTATGTTGAAGTGAATAGGATCTAACTGAAAGAATGTAAATTACTTTTGTTAATGGAATGTTATTTAAACACAGAAGACTGTTTTCCATTATAAAGTGTGTGTATATGGTTTTAGTATTGTGAATATAGGTTTTGAACCAGCGGATACACAGTTTATGCAATTGTACATTGCTCTTTCGTATGTTACACGTGTCATGCCTTGTATGTACTGCCTTGCATGTACAAATATCTTTTTATCTTATTATTGGCCTCTCTTACATATAGTTATATAAAAAATGAAAAGGTTGAAATGTTTTAATAAATATGGTTTTATTTACAATTTATTGATTAAATTATTAAACGCCTGTTACTTATTTTAATAATAATCGTTTAAATATCATTTTCCATAATAAAGAAAGAGTATAACAGTAATTGATATTACAACGTTTGATATTAAATTAAATATATTCGTGCATAAAAAAAAAAATACAAGAACGTCTGCAATACTTTACTTATTTTTCCCTAACGTAGAATATTTAAATCTTGTGTATATTAAAAATTTACATGGTTCTTTTTTCTCTTTTGTCTGAATTCAACGATAATAAATACACATAAATAGAAGGTTACACTTAGCAAGTCAGCGTAAATTATTCGAAACCAGATAAGATAAACCGTCCGCTGAGGTGAACTCAAGTATGTCGTATTGTCTAGAAAATATTACTTATTCTATACATTGTTCGCCTAATACGAATGAACTACATACAACAGTAATAAATAATAAATTTATTAATATCACATCACGAAACAGAGAAAAATAATGTCGTTTCATTCATTTTATAATCAATTCATAATTATTGAATCTGCTTGTATTTTTATCGCACGGTAATAAAATAAAACTGAACTAAATAAACCATAAATGCTTACTTCATTTGGTGGAAAGGGCATCGTGTGACAACTCGAGCAATTGTGCTTAATCTACATAATTAGGCAAACTTTGTAATAGCTCGTATTAAGCACCAGACAGGTTGTAACTGGTATGAATAGTACTCGTAAAAATGTTGTGTCCCATTAGAACCTCTCGTTTTGAGGTCAGTCAAGAATACCTAATGAAATTAATCCATTTATTTTGCAAATAAACGGCATACGTCTTTTTGTATCCACTTAATCCTAACTTTAAAGGATAAAACTATCTCCATACGTTTTTAAATAATATTTTTCTTAAAAGTTGGCGCAAACCAATTAAAACATTGATTGCAACAGTAAAAATGCAAAACAGCAATTATTATGACACGATCTATTACTTTTTAATCTTTCAATTTGATATCTTGTGCTATTAATTAAATATTAATTCTATTCACAATTTGTTCTTTCTTTTCTTTTATTAATAATTATTTAGTTACATAAAATTTGAGGCGCCGGTCACCGATGACCTCTATGGCAGCCAACGTGTTAATTGCTCGCCATGATACAGTTAATGAATGATACACTTATTAATTACTTGAATTGCTATCTCGATTTTATTTAACATTTATTACTCATAATAATGCTGTTGAACTCGGGGAAGTGATTAAAACAAACGTTTGGTTCACAGTTTATTCAATTACATCCCTCGGTACTGTAGATAGAATTTACTTCAGTTTCTTCATGATTAAGCGTTTAATCAGTTTTGCAAATACATCGTACTCGTGCAGATTGTTTAATTTGATTTACAAAGTTGAAATTGCGTGTAACATTCCTTGGATATCCGTGGGAGTTACAAAATATTTTGTAAAATGAAACAAAAGAATGAAAATGAGTTTCTTTGCCGAGCAAATAGCATTATTTGTTCTAAGATTCAGTCGCTTATAATCTTCAAGGTTTCCTTTACCTCTTCGTATAACATTTTATTATTCCCTTATCAATTTTTCACCTAAAACAGTCTAAATTGTTTAGCAGAATCTATCGTTTAATTTATTTTCGAATTAGAACACTTGTGTGACCATAAGTTGTATGGAACTTCTATGAAATATTCAAATTGTGACGAAACGTATGGAAAATTATTCATTTTCGAAGTATCGTGTGCTGAGCATCAAAGTGCTAGATTATTCTCAATCGAGAGGCTAATCTGATGAAACTCTTTCTAGGTTTCAGGACGTGTTTACGACAAAATCGCCTACGCAAACTTATAAATCTTTTCGCTTGCATATTATTCCAGCGACCTCCATTGTGCACAACAATAGTTGCATCTCGTGTCTCGTTGCATAGGCTTTGTTAGAAACCGTGAATCTTGTTTGTACGAAGGAGAACGTCGCCTGAATAGGCTATGTTCGATGTGTTTAACATCATTTCTCGAATCCAGATAAGACCAGCTTACGGCGCCAAGAACAACGTTCAAACTGTTTTAACAAATCACATGGCGCCTGGCGGAATCGTTTCAGAGGCTTCAATGATTAACACGATTTCAATGGTCAGGGACAATCAATTCGATAACGTAATGATCATCTTGACTGAAGAATAATTAATTATAAACAACCATTATCGATTAATCGTATTGTAAATGAAGATATGTGTTTGGTTGTTTCAGAGAAATAATATCGTTTTCAAGGTTGATAAACCAAGGTGGAAAAATGAACATTTACTGCTATTTTTAATCATTAATTGTTAGAAAATTTTCATTTAAATTCATCCGCCGGGAAGTTATTATTTTATGTCAAAGAATTAACAGTTCAATTTGTCAAATTTTTGCTCTTAACTGATCTAAAACGGAAATTGTACAAAAGGCCATAACATTCATTCTTCTGGAGAAAAAAATGAGAACTTCCATTTCATCCCAGTTTTCTATTGATTACACGTAGCCATTGCGCGTGTAAATGATGTTTAAATATAGTACAACGTAACTGGACGACGAAAATAAAATTTGTCCGTGTGTTTGCTTTCTCTGTCGATAGAAAAACAGTTTATAAATTACAAGTCAACCGAACGATAACAACAACCTGTTCATAAATTTTATCAATTGGACGTTGCCTCGACGCCGGAGCCACGCTTTTTTGTACTTCTCATCGCGTTGTTTGATCAACGTGTAAATCAAAGATTAGATACATTCGGGCACGCTCGAACGTGGGAGAATTCGTTACGCAAGACGGTGAAATTTACGCGGACAATCGAAATTTTCAGAATGGTGATGAACGGGTCGGTTCGAGCGCCGGGAAACACAGGGGAAAATTCACGAACGCCAGATGCGCTGGCAACGATTCTCGCGTATACACGGTGCCCGATCCTGCCAGTAAATTACAGGAAGTATCGCAGCCTCCTGATATTTAAAATGCCGCCTGTACGGATCGGCGATTCCGTATTTAAAACCAGATGACCTTCGCGGGCGAGAGAGACGAAGAGAAAGGAAGAACGGCCGAGGAACGGGATCCGTTGACTAACCTCCACCTCGAAGACTTCGCTTCTTTCCTTTTCTTTCGGAGCCACTGTGCGCCGCCCAGGTTGTAATCTCGTAACACGGTTAAGACGAACTAACAGATTCTACCCTTAACAGGTAATTTCAGTGTCACCCTAATGGCGCGTTTCAAGTTTTGGTGAAATTGCAAGACGATAAAGTAATGACATCTCGAAGTACATTCCTATTTGACACGTTGACTGTCACAGTGGAAACAGACGTGTGTGGTAAGACACACTTAAATTGCAATTATTATAATTTCTATCGATTAATTTTCAAATGTAACCATTTGAATGAGTACTTCATACTATTATCCTAATATAAGCAATATTCAGAACTTATTTGACTTTTTTTTTAAATTAAATTGAACTCTTATTTTGTCCATGGCATCTGACAGCATAAGTTCAACGATTCGTAACGAATTGATATAACACGATGTCATCTCGCTAGATGTTACACAATATTGAAAAGTAATCGTTATTGATCGCATTTTAATAACCTTAGACCTGTGTCAATATCGGTTCAAAAAATTGGCGGACACAGACGATTTAAGAATTAATCTGTTCGGTCCTCGACTAGTTTCGGATAACATTCTGATAGCGATTTCTATCAGGGTGGTTAGTTTTATCGCGTCGTTGGTTCTAGAATACCTTTAGATAGCTTTGTCGGTCGAAAACATCACTTTCGATACGCAGGGACCAGACGAGAATACTTAGAAGTGCCAATCTCGCTGTTTAGCATCGATTCTTTTCCAGTTAACGATGGCGTTCCCGCGTTGAACGTGCCAGAAGGTTTGCAGGAACCGAATCAGACGCAATTTCGTTGGAAATTTCGTTCAGATAACGCGAAGTCTTCTCAGATGATTTACGAGTTTAAATATAGCGTTGACTGTTGTTTCGTTTGTCGAGTGACAAACAATCTTCCTTCCTCGCCTCGGGTGTGGAGATGCAGGATAGAGTCGAAGGTTTCGACATCGATGTTTGCAAACACCTGCAGCGACAATAACACCGTGCAACGATCGCTTATTTCTTTTAGAACGAAAATGTTTAGATGCTTCTGTCTTTTTACAAACTTTTCTTCTATTTTGTAAAGATTTCACCGTACCATATTATAAAATTGTAAAAAGGTATAATTAAATTATCTAAGGATTTACCTCTGTCTTCAACAACTTCGCAGTTTAGTTGAATTCGAAAGATTAAAATTGTTTCGTGTATGTAATACCTGCTTCGATTGTGGGCAAAATATTTTAATCGCCCAGGTATTACCCGAAGACGTAGAGGAATATAAGTCTTATCCCATTAGCAATATCGCAGATAAAACATTAAGACCTTACTTTATCTGCTTCGCATTACACTTGCATGTTGTTCAACGAATTTTGAACTTATTGTTTCAATGGAATGACTGACCTCCTTAAACATTCTTTATCACAGAAATCACGTTTCGTTATCAGTGATAATGTTTCCAGAAAGCTACTTTAGATGATAGCGGTCGATGATGCAAAATTTGCTAACAAAGTAGCAATTTATAGTCAATGTGTCATTTTCATGGACGAATAAAGCAAAGTTTTTTAACTTCCAGTTTTCTTATTTGGAAAGTTATTAATTATTTAAATTACACAGTCAGGTTAATAGAATTTTCTTCTTTTAATGAATAATAACCTAATGGAACAAACACTGTGTCTCAAAATGTATATAATTTAGAAATATTTCCTCAAAAACGTTGAAAATTAGAGTTGTGGAACGTTCAAATAAAATTTCATGCAACCATTTCAAACTGTATCTAAAACCTTCATCGTAGATAAACCAGTCATTGTTTTACGTTGTTTTTACGAATAAAGTACAAACTCTTGTCCACTCAACATATCTCCTCCTTTTTACCGCTTTTACTCGAAACGGAAACAATGTTTCGCCTTGCAATAGCAGTAACAACGCGCTAATCAACTCAATTGCCCGATGCATCGATTTACATACATTGATTCACCTTCGTTACTGTTCCTCGGTTGGATTTACATTGAATTACTTCTAAACTCATTCCCTTGATTTCAGGCGTAAGATATATCGCACAATGTATAACAGTACCGCCGCGCGTTGTTCCTGTTTTTCGGATTGCGGAAGTGCCGTGAGAAGAATGAGAAAAAAATTGCTTTATTTGAACAGCACGGTACAATCCAACTTCTATAAAATTAAGATTACGCAATATCTCATAGCTTTATCTGAAATTATCAGGAGGCAGATATAAATTAGATGTAAGTTAACGATAAACTGACTTAACGTTATTAATTCCACAAAAATCCCATAATATTCCATAATTTTTCGAATAAAAAAATTCGAATAACTGAAAAGAAAATTAATGAAATTTGTGATAGGGTAAGACAGCAAGAGGAAAGTTTGAATTATAATTTTTTTAATCTTACAATTAATCTTCTGTTATTTTGCACGTCTGATCAATTACTATATTTTCAAACCGATGAATATATAGTATCTAATAAACTAATCTTTCTAGTTTCTCAAAAAAATAAAAGAAAAAACAAACTGAAGTCGTCTGGTCTAATTTTAAAAAAGTTCTTCTGTTTCAAAGAGTATACGAATACTTTTGCGACCGACTGTGTCCGTTTTCACCGCGGCATTTTACATGTTAATATTCGTTTTCGTCCTTGAATGTCTGAAGGATCCTCAGAGAATATTTTTTACTCGTCCAGGAAAAGTATAAAAATATGTATCATCTTTCAAACGCGAAAAAAATGAAACGAAAGTTTATTATTTAAAAACTAGCAGCATTCGAGTTTTCGATGGGACTAAAATTTGTTTTCGAAGAAAACAAAAGCCGCGAGGAAGATTAGCATATCGCGAACATCGATTTTATTGATAACGGTGCTGAGAGAAAGCGACGTTTTGTAACGTCGTGCGGAGGAGTGATCGCCGAAGGAAACTGTCATTAAATTTGGTAAAAAAACAAGGGGAAAAAAATGTTGCCGAAGAGGAACGGTTTAATTGGACGAGGGAACAATGGAGGAAGGCGTTGCGTACCGACGAGCTCAAAATGAGTCATGTGCATGTAAAAGGTGAGACATTCAACGCTTGTAGACGGTAAGCGCTATAGAAAGTTACTTACAATTAGAATTTCGATTTAAATGGGGTCATGTTGGGCACTTTTCAGGTTCCATTCAGCGATAAACAGTTTTGTCATCCAAATAAAACAATTAAACCAAATTAAGACAATTTGCAGACAGTTTCATTCAAAATGGTACATGTTATGTATATTTTTTATTTTTTAAACGATAAACTTTTTGGTGTGTATTTTTGAATTTGAACTCTTCAAGAACGTTGCGCGGCCAAAACACCGGAAGCGATATTTGCACAGGTCCCCGGCACAAACCGATGCGTATCGCGTTCGAGCATCATCCCACGAGCCTCCATTTAAATTATGATTCCGTAAGAAACAGGCAACAGGCTCGCAATTTAGTATATTGAACCTTCTAGACGGTCAAATTTCAACAAACTCTATGAGCGTGTATTACAGAGGATAAAAAAAGGCAGGGACGACCTTGGATGAATGATCTTGAACGATATCTTCTTCTGAAGAGCCCAGGGGAAAAATGATCACAGTCACATAAAGTAAAGTTTCTAGAATTTGAAAAACAAACTTTTTAAACTTCTCAGGCTACATTTGATTCAAAGTTTAATATTTTTCTTTCTTATAGTGGCACCCTAGGTTTGCTAATAAATTTCATGGAAACAACATTCGTTGTTGTAGAGTAGACTTTGATCTAGTGTTATCTTAATAAAAAAGGTGTATGCACTCTTCAGATTTGTTTTTCTAATAGAAATAAAGATCTACCTGGCGATTATTGATTTGTTGTTGATTTGAAATATTTTGTTTGAACGACTGTACCGACTACAAATATTTATGCAAATATACATTTTTAAAAATACCATCTTAATTTTTATGTGTTGCATACTTTAGGTATACTTTGTTAGTCTGATAATTACAATATATGTAGAATAATTTTAATTCTGACTCAAAATTTAGATACCATTGTACATTATTCATTTCCAAGAATCATATTTTAGGCACACTCGATGGACTTCGACTATTTTGATCATTGTCCCAGGTACATATTATTGGCCGTATAAGTTAGCCGCGAGAAAATCTATCAGTCCTGAAGATCGAGACGGGAAACGCTCGTCTCGCCTCGGGAACGTTAATTGTACCGTTGCTCGGAATGAGGCTGACAGCGAAACTGTCCGCTTGGAAACGTCTCTCGATCTCTTGGTGAATCGTACGTTCAGAAATGTCATTCTCGGCTCTTTTTTTTATTCGTTTTGTATCGTCGTACAAGAAATACACACCATCTCCCGTTCCAATCAAAAGCTGAGCAGGGTCAACTGAGAAGCGGTAATAGACGATAAATTGAAATTAATGTCTGTGTTCGCTGAATGCATGGACGTGCCTCGAACACGTAACACTCGTCGGATCGGCGTGGAACAGCGAAGTTGTTACGTTTCTAGCACTATCTTTGGATTGCTCAAAATTGTACAGATAATGTTCGCGGGCAATCGGATAATAAGCGGTTTAAAGTTTACACCGTATAAAACATTGATGAATCATACCGATGGACGAGTTGCGTATACGCTGTGGAAAACACGAGAACACAGGGTGTCCCGTAATATGTAGTAATTATGAATGAGAATATAAGTTCTTACACGTTGCTTCGTTTCCGGGAAAATTGAATTTAGAAACCCTTCGTATATAGGTGGATTTATTACACCTTGTGTTTAATCGTGTTTCAATAATATAATTAGCAGACTGTGGAAGTATATAATATATAAACTAATTTTAAATTAAAATATTATGGCAATGCATTACTGAACTATTAAATGTTATAACTTGTTAACCTTGGAAATAAAATATTTTTGTATTAAGATTGTCTAGTCATAAGGATACACTTTAACGGTATTAATTTATTATATTTACAGACCTATTACCTATTTTGTTTTTTGGAAACGAAGGTTTATATAACAGAAAAGATTCCATTCAATATTTTTGACTTAAGCATTTCCTTATTATTTTATAAAATCACTAATTTTCCGTTTATACCACATTTTGCGAGACACCTTCTATAACTTACCGTGCAAAAAATTGAGGCGGGACACACGATCGTGGAAGGCAACGGAGAATTATCATATCCAGTTTCATGCGACGAAAAAATTTCTTACTATAAATTACGGACAGCTGTATTTTATCGAGCGAGCTTTTTCGTCATTCTCTTTATTCACAAAGAACACTGAAATTTCATGGATAAAGTGAAATATGTATTTGTCCCGACAAACATGAAAATTAAAACTGGACAAACATTGTTAGGAAGTATTCTTCAAAACTGTTTACCATTTGTATTTTAAAACATTGATTACTTTAATAAATTTGTAATTTATTTAATCAACAATTTCTTAATTGCTAATTAGCAATTGTTGAACTGAATTAAATATGCAACTTTGGTTACTGATAACCGGTGTAGAAGACGCGTTAACAGTTTTTATTTTGACGATTAATTAACGCAACGCGTATTGAATTCTATATTTATTGCAACATTGGAAACATTATTTTCAATACGAACGACCACTTGTAGAGGTTAATACAAACTGTTAACACCATTGAAGCGTCTTTTGAAGATGCTGGAGGAATCGGGAAATAAGTAGTTCCGGACAGTTGCTGCCAGACATGCTGAATCTACTGCCAGACTCGGTTACGAATAACAGATCGTTCAATCGGTTTCGAATTGAGCAGCAATTTAAGAAAATTGTTCAAATAAGTATTATACTGTGAATTTGATATGTAGGATATTTTATAACATGACATGAAATGAAAAATTTGATACAGAAAACTGGTACAGAAATGTAACGTCACTTAAAAGAAAGAAACGAACTTGATACACTTTAGTTCCGGAGTTCAGACACAAAATTATAAATCGTCCCCCTCCACACCCTCCAAAGGGAAGCCTGCGGTGCTCGTCTGTGTAAACGCACGTACACTCTGGCCGTATCGCGGCGTCCAAGAAACGGATTCGTGGTGAAAAGGCACGTCTGCGCTCGCATCAATGACACGCGCTGTACTCGTACTCGCTTGAGCGGTAAAACTGGTAGCGTGGGTTAGACAGCGTGCAGAAGCGGGAACCTCGTCAGTCCACGGCGAGTCCTCCGTGCGGGAGTTGCGCTCTCTTGGTGTCGTTACGCGGGGGTTGTTCGTACGCTCAGCCCGTAACAAATCAATCTCCAGATGCACAGAAGAGAAGCGAGAGCTTGTCAATTGAACGTTCGGCAATCAGTGAGTTCGATTTCACGGGAGGCAGGCGGGAATCTTTGAACGCGGAGATCGGCAGATTCGGTTCAGGTAGGTCCTTCGAACGGTTCCTCTTGTTCCGTGACGTTGATGAACTTCCTTAGTGACAAAGAGACAAAAGATGAATCTTTCTTCGAGTTTCGCTGCTGCAAATTGTAACTTGCGTACTGATTCGAGTATTTTCCTGATAACAGAAAAGTTTTCACTCGATTATCAATGTTGGGTTTATTTATTTTCTACGTTACAATCATTCCATAATCTTTTGTTTCTTGAAAGGACATTGTATGGTGAAAAGTTTTGATCGGGGTGTATTATTCGAAAAATTTAAATACAACGTTGTCCTATTCGGTAGACACTCTTATTTATTAAGCTCGTTATCTAAAGTTTCATTTAATAAACAAAAAGGACAAACGTTGTGAAACGAAAGGAAAATCAAAAAGGACTTCGTGAGGTAAATCACGTAGAGATTGTCGGCGTTGTTTGAGATACGTACTTGTCAAAGTGATGATAGTTTTTATATGCTCCGCACAATCGCTTCCTGAACAAGACACATCCCCGGATAAGGATATTGATGTGATTAGGGGGGATAGGACAGATTGGAACAGGATATTTCGGCGGCTGTTATTTCGCTAATTCAGATACCGGATATTGGATATCAGAAATGAAGGTCATCGTCGGCATAAATTGACAAACAGGGACACGCGTTTGAAAGTGGCTAGACGAGATATCGTGTACGATCCTTGTAAAATTCTAACGTTGGCCGGAGAACGTTACTCCGCACCGAACTCTCGGCATTTTTCACGCGTCGTTAGAGCACGGAGGCTCGTCCATTATTAATCAACCGGTTATTCGTGCGGCAATTAAGCAACGTTACACGATAAAATCGTAGTAGGATATATTTTAATGCGCGAGGGTGTGGATCGATGCAAATGAAATAAACGAACGCGATTGGACGCGGTCGCGGGAGCGTTCTAATTACGAACCGCTAATCACACGCTCTTGCAAATCTCGCGTCGCTTTACCGTTTTTCGTTCGTTCGATTATCGCTGCACCTCTCGATCACATGACCGTGACGCGAATTCGAATATTCCCTCGATCGTCGACTAAATTTAAAAGAACACAACATCGTTCTGTTAACAACAGTACAGGTGTTCGGATTTCACTTCAAAACAAAACGTTCAGCTTCTTAAAAGTAAGAGTTAAAATAATTATTCTGCCCCTTTTTATTCAGAATCGATCCTTTTGTTAATTGTTTAACGAATGTGCCTGCTTCGTGACAATCACGGTTTCATTTCGATGTGCTTTTAAGATATTTTTATTACACGGTTGATATTCGAAGATAATTATCGGGGATACACATTTGCTTACATACAAAACGTAATCATAATAAGAGAATATTAATTAACGATCGAAGAAGTTGTTGTTAATTACTTTTTCAGATGTCGTTGTGTTTCCGTAGCCCGTTTTATGATTCGTATTTGTACGCGTAACGATACTGTCAATATTAAGAGTAATTCGAGACTCGTCTTGTTTGCAAATTCGAGCACGAAAGTCGCGTCCCGCGAAATTTTTCGAAAAATTATCAGCCGGAATTATTATCTGCCGCAAAAAGAGAAGTAATGAAAATTTTTAATTGACTCAATTGCACAGACTCTTAATTACACGTCCACGTAATGTAACGTTTTCACAGTTTGGTGACACTGATTATTGACTTATGATAACATTTAACATCGCATGACAAGTTAATGAATTCTTTCAAGTAAGAAAAAAAATAAACAAATGACATTTCAATGCATTAACTCCGTTTTATTTTGATCCCCGCTTAACAATGAAGCTGCGCACTATCGTGAATCGCTGACCGTGTGATAAGTAAAGTAAATTTGATCGTGTCATTATCAGCTAATTGTGTTCGCTTCGAAGCAAGAAATTGCAAAATAAAGTTAGACCCTGCATGATAATTTAATTAAGCCGACAAGCAACGTCGTCGTTCAGCGTGCTACGACAACTTGTAAATCATTCCTTTTTTACGGCCGATTAGAACGCGCAAGGTCTTTAATAGTATTTTACGTTTTTGTCCGTTGTTACTTCCTACAACTCTATAAAAGGATGGTACGCGTTCGTATGAAATTTTGCTGCTAGTTTTTGTCAAGATATTTGGGACACAATTTCCAATGAAATTGGAAAATCGAGTCTCCTGGAGCGAGAAGCTTCGAAGGCGAGAGCTGCTCGCGTCTGATGAAAAATCGCGAAAGACCATTCACTATTTCACAATTTCTACACCGGAGCATAGGATTGCCGTGTACAACGAATGTTCTATCACGATTGATACAAGCTTTTACCTAAGTTCCTTTGAATCGGTTAAAAAACGTACGTTAACGAAACGTGTTCGTCTCACCTTCGTTTCGAAACTTTTCCTCCTTTTCTTGATCCTACTTTAGTTTCTACAATCAGATTTATTCGAGCGGAGACCCACCACAGTGTACAGAATTAAACTTGTTACCGCGAGATTTTATGTAACTGTTTAACTATACTGATATGGTGCAGTGGGACAGTTTTCTAATTCGTCTGTGATAACACTTTCGTTAAATCGACAGTAATAAATTTCGTTGCGACGACAGGTATCCTGACGACAATTGTACAGGTGCATTACGTTATTATTGCCTGTTAAACCATTCGAGACACATTACTCATCAGGTGTGTAATTGTGTTAATTAAAAAAGACCTATCTGTATTTTCGACAAGGTGTGCGTGCATCGCTGCAATCAAAGTTATCTTTTTATTACCTGTACTAGTTGTAATGGAATATAACAAGATTGTGTAATTAAGCAATAGAAATGAATTATTATGAATTTTGAATCTCGTTTGAGTTATTATTTTGATATAACTATTTGTAACAAGATTATAAAAATACAATTATTTAAAAACGAGATTTTTATAGATATGTCCTTCTGAGTTAGCAGTGATGTAGTACTCTGCCAAAAACAACAGTGACATCATGTGTGTAATGATTACAAATTTGACATTATCGGTTGGTAGTGAATAAAGTAGCCGTGAAGGCAGGGCCATTTTTTCGTAGGCAATCTGGGTCACTAACAATACAAACGAAATCTGACATTCCTCCAAATTTTTGTTTTCATTGTTAGAAGTTGTAAACCTTCAACGTAACATACGAGTGAATAATATAGTAGACACCTTGATAAAAATCTCAAAATATTTCTAGGTTTCTCAAAAACTTAGAAGTTACCAAATTTCTATTCCTGAAGATGATCTCGAATGAGTTAATTCAGAATCGTAGCTGAGTATTTACTTTGTAATTTCAATAGCTGAAGCAGGTAACCGAAGGGTGATGAATAGTGTTGAATAGTTTGTTCGAAACCTCATGCTTTCTTCTGAGTAAATAATTTCCGTTTGGTATGTTTCAATATTCAAATTTGGCGTGCAAACATCGAAGGTCGCAAAAACACGTGGATCGTATCATCACAGGTAACGTCAATAAAATCGTCTGCGCTCTTCGAGTGTATTAATACCGTCCGTAAATAGTAATTAAGAGGGTACGCATGGTATAATGTTTGAAGAAGGAATATATATGTATCACGGTAACGATTTAGCCAGTTTTTATCGCTCACTCACTCCGAAAGGCGCCAATTTTTCTTCTTATCTTTATTAGCCACTCAGGGACGATGCAAAATTCCTCGCGATCAACGGTGTGCGTCGTCACATGTATTATTACAGTCTATTAACTTTCAAACGACGGACACCGGGTCAATCGTGATTCAACCTAACAAATGTGTACGAGAATACTACGATTAGAACTAGACACTTCAATTTTCCAACGAAAGACTTTCACGAAATGATCAGAGTTTTAAAAAACAAAAATGAAGTGTGACATAAGTTAAACTATTACTTAAGAAATAATTCTGAATTTATGTTATAGTCCAATAAAATTTTAATTATTGCTTGGAGGCTAATAATCCGTCAGTTATGTTTGAGTTAAGAAATTAGTCTAAAGTTTTTTCTTAGTATTTAGTAATATACTGTAAGAATAAGGTACCTTTTTAGCAGGTATTGTGCAATATATCGTGGAGGATATTTGTATAACGTTAAAAGAAAAATACAAAATTTTCCTAAAAATTTTCCTTCTCTTATTCGTAATACATAATTATAGGAATGTTCTACGTGTAAAGGCTAGCTCCTGAGATATCTTATCAATAGGTGTGAATTAGTTAAACAAATGTTACGAACTTGCAATACGGTTGCACCTGCAAAAAAGGAGTTATTACTGAATTCTTCGGTTGCAATTGACATATTCATTAATTATTTATATAATCTTTACGTAATCTAACGATTGTTGCTGCAACATTAATTCGAATTTCCGATTTTTGCAATTGAAATTGTTCTGGATATTCATCGCAAAATTACCACAATTTGCACTCCCATCCACTCGAAGAGACCCCAAAAGTTCGTTTTTGCTTCCTGTCATCCTTTTCTTTATCCTCGATTATATTTTCATTGAAAAGGGGATCTCTTTCGATTTTCTTTTATATCATTCCAACGAAGGCGAGTCCAAGATAAATATTTTTATAGGAAGTCGATGTCGGCTGAAGAAATACGCTCGTTCCTGCAAAATTTTCCATTTCGAGATAACGCATTTTGTTTTCAAACAACGCAGACACGAGACTTCGCGTGTAAAAGATCGATTCAAAGGATGATGTCTTCGTTTCGAGTTTCTAAAGAAGCGACGAGATTCCATTGAAAACGAAGGAACAGTTCAATTGCAATTAGCGTCGTCGATGATCGATACTACATACCAATTTAATTTAGTCGAGTAGTTAAAACACGAATAAAGAAAGAAGTTCAATTAAAATATTTTTATTAGCGTTTATTATTGTGTCACTTTTCCTAACAGCTGCTGTGTTAAATTCCATTGAAACTGCCGCAATCATCAGATTCGATTCAGCTACTTGCAGTTTCTAAACTGTGCAAACTCTCATGCTAAACAATGTTTGAAATTGGAAAATAATAAGATAATATTTGATGTAAGAATTACGTAATGCAATTTTGTAGTTAAAGTATGAGCTGTTAGTTGAAACAGACAAATGATACTTGAAATAATTGGAGAATCATCAAGTGACTTCATCGCTGAATAAGGTGATTTAGAACTTAAGCTGCTTTCTGAAATCTTCAATGAGTCGTTGATGCTTTGGTAAGAAATGATATTTTCATTTGCTTACTCATTTTATTCCTACAAATCGATTAGACGTGACGTATTCTGACTTGTTTAGTTGATTTACGTGAAAGAAATTTTGAGAGCAAATCAGAGATTCTCTTAAGTCTTGCTATTTCGCTGTTTAAAAAAATACTATTTATTGTAGGTCGAACGATAACCACATTCATGAAGAATAAAATGGTATGTTGTTTATTTCATCCAGATGACTAGGACAGACGCAATCGATGTGCCCGATTAATCGGTTACTTCACGACATGACTTACACATCCATTTATAATTTTTCCTACAGTTTTCAATAGGACGTTTCATACTGAAAATGTTCATCATTACGCAAATTCTATATAAAAGAACACGCAAGCATCAAATTACCAGATTAATTAATTTTCTTCAATTTAATTTTCAAAAAATTGTTGCTTGTACTATAATAACCCCATAAATTTATAATATTTAATACACGCTATAGTTTCATTTAAAAATATTTAAATTTCGGTTTATGGTTCAATTTTTCACATAATTTAGGATTATGTTGATTCGAAATGACACTCGTCCATACGGGATGGCCAGCAAGGCGTAAAGTTCTGTTCAATAAAAAATTTCAATTGGTAACATTGCTGTTAATTGCAAATCGAGATTGTCCTTCGCCGCGGTCATCCTCCTAATTCACGATCAGTTCTCGGTCGCTCGGAAACGTTGATTGGCGTGAACTCGATCTTGTTGTACGGTTTCCGTTGCCTTCGCTGTTTATGTTGAGTCTATGAAGCGATGATAACTCAGGCGATATCAATGACGCAAATTGATTGCCCGCCACCATCATTGTCTACGTGCATACACGTTATTTTTCTTCTCTTTTCTCCATTCTCTGATTTAATACCGTTCCCAGCACCGTAAATCCTTTATCGGAGCTAATGATCGATCCATGCACCGATTCATCGCATTTTCCAACTAGTTTTTCCAATTCGATGCAGTCGATTGTTGTTTTTTATTTGCGTCGTACGCTCGTTTCTTGAGCTTTCAAACCGCTTCGACGATTGCAGGAATCGCGTCCGTACAATTTAGTACCCGTGACCCCCGCGGTGAGTAATGAGACGATAATCCGACGTTACGCGATTATTTTTTGTGAAAAAAGGGTGACGTGATGGATTACCGTTTGCCTTTGAAACACACGAATCGATATCGATGCTTGATCGACGTGGAAGACATTTATTTGTGATTTTTTGATCGATTTTCTTTATTTTGGTTATTTATGGTGGAGTTAATGTGTTTCATTTATCACTTCATAGAGGAAGTGATAGTGATATGGAGCACCCATTCCATCCTTTGATTTATCATGTCTCAGGATCGTTTTGAGGGAAGAAAACGAAGACACGAATAATTTCAGGAAGTGTAATAGATTTCATAGAAATAACGAGATGTTCATTTTTTTTTTTTAATAGAAAATCAAGAACACTGTTGAAATAATGAAAGTTAGATATGCCACGTCGAAAAATAAATTGAAAGTAAGAAATTACACTTCTAAATTTTAATTATTTTCAAATTAAAAAATGACTAGGGGTAGTAATATGTGTCAAGTATTATTTACTAATACGCTACTGATACAAGGGACATTGAATCCACTTCTTCAGTGAATTTTATTATAGAATCGACACTTTCCTCCTTTTACGATTTTTGTTCAATTATTGACCATAACTTCTTTTATTGTTTACTAATAAATTATTGAAGTTTGAAAACATGTAAGGTGATTCACTATACTATCACGCATGTGAATCATATCGCTACTAACATGTTATTTTTACTCTTTAACACCTTATCAGGAACATAATATACGTGTAGATAGAAGATTATGCAAACTTTTTAACGCAGCACCAATAACAAACGCCGACGTAGCAAAACTCAGAAGCAGCTGACTGTTAAATGTTGCAAATGTTATAATAAATGCTTAAAAGAAGTTTTATTAGCTCGAAATTATAGCGACCCGTACTACTCTTATCTTTTCTATTATTTTATCGAAAAAGAGAAATAAACTAATAGTGTCGCGAGGTAAGCTTGTTTTAACATATCTGATCGTGACACGTTCGTTGAACTTTTCAGAAAAAATTTGTACTTTTCCCGGCATAGTTAACATTACTATTACTTTGACTTATCGAGAATAAGTAATTTGAATCGTAAAACAGACAAACTGCGTTTTTTAAATTTTCCTGCATGTATTGTGCTATTAGCATAAATATTATGTCATTAGCATAGATTAAAAATACTTTTAAAAGTTCATACTACATAATTTACTAAGTATTGTTAGAATACAATTTCTACCTTCCGTTAAAAAAATTATTTTAAGAAATTAATTTATCCTGTAAAGGGTTTATTAAATGAAATTAAAAGGAAGAGGAAGAGCTTTAAAAATACAATTAATATTGTAATAGTAATATGTAATTATTTTATTGCAATAATTGACCACGTCTCGTCGTTAAAGAAAATGTAAGACTCGGTTTAAAGATTCAGGGTTAAATTAAAACGCTGATTCATAAGTAGCATTCCTTAACACTATTAATGCTGAGTATTCGGAAGGAGATCGTGACTTACTTCGAACTCGTATTTATTGAATTAAAACCAGTTTGAAAATAATCTCGGTGGCTGTAGAATTTTTTCCGAAATTTCGTCATCATTAAATTTAGCTCCATTTAGCCTCATGATCAATGATACGAAAGTTATTCTTTATTTATTGGTATCAGCAAATTTTTGTGTAATCTTTAAAATGCAAGGTTGATGGTATAATGTTCCGTCAAGGTGGTTCACTTTGTAACTTGATCGATTCGCTGAATTCACAAAGATTACTAATTACTATCCTAATAACCTTAAGAAACTTGAATGTAAATTTATTTCACTGATATTTCCTAATTATTCTGATATCATTGAAAAAGAATATTTTTAACTGGTTAACCTCGAATAATTATTTATATTACAGCACTGTTTAAATTAATGTGCAGAATCTGGTTACATTTTTGCGTCACCAAAATAGAATAAATGATATCGAAGAAGAATTTGGTTCGCGAATAATGTCAGACACGAGCCGTTCGAATCAAGAATACGTTACCATCAATAGAGCATCGAAATTAGAAAAGAGGCTGAACTACTTTGCATTTAATGGGCCATTAACTTCAAACTATTCGCGGGCGAAGTCGATCGTTTATTTATCTAACATTAAATGGCGTTTAGCGGCACAAGGTGTGAAATTGGGTTAAGGTCAAGCCATGGAACCGGTGTAACCATGTAACAGTTGCAGCCAGAGTGACGCAACGGCCAGTCGATCGCCGGCTGAAAATTGGAAGGAAACCGACGGCATTATTTATGATGGTGGAAACGTGCGTTTATGCACAGAAAAGTGTCAAATGTCATGCACAGCCTTATGCACGGCATCGAGCTCGCGATACACGCCAGGGTACGAGCGAATCGATTTTCCGTTCGCGAACGCTCCTTGAAACTGCAGAGCGTATAATGAACGAAAAAACCTTTTCTTTCAAGAGCCAGCTCGACATTGCGCGTTTTCTTGCAAAAATAACGAGCGTTTCGTCGCGAATGCGAATGCCCGATTCTAACAGTCTATGACTGTCTCGCGTGATAGGTGAACGACCATGCTTTGCTTAAATTTGAATAACTGTGACTCCGCTGCTTTCGAGAATATTGATTTGCTCGTGTTTCTCGTTCAGTCTGGCTGCGTCGTGTTTTTATGAAACACCACGGATGAGAGATCGTAACAATTGGTGTATACTTCAGAATAAATTTATGGTACGCTTAAACAATTTTAATAATAGTAGCTTCATAATTTGTTACTTCATTTTTCCATATGATACTTTGGTTGAAATGTGAAACAAAGTTGTTCAAATAATATAATTTTTAGAATTTCTCTTGATTTATTTAAAATTTTCTTTTTGCAATTGCTCTAATAACACCTAATAGCACTTTACGTTCATTTGGGTAGCTATTAAAAAGCAACACAAGGAAATGTGTCTATTCGAGGACAGAAGTCGTGTAGGAAGCTGTCGAGAGCATTTCTTAAGTGGATACTGTGATATGAGTGATTATCAATCAGCTGAGAGATGTTCTAAGCACAGTGTCCATTTGCGAGAGGTACTGCTTCCAGCATAAATTTTACTCTGAAGTGGATGTGTACCATTAAAGAGGAAAATATTTCGAGCTGTTGTTACACCGAGTCTAGTTTAACTGCTACTTACATGTCTTTGTGTAACTTCGGTGAAACGTGTTCTGTGTTTAACAGTAACTGACCCTTGCAAGAAGTAAAACTATAATATAATCAAGTATAATTATATTTCGATAGGCCAGATATTATTCTGTCGAATACAATTATACATTTCATTGTGCAACAAATTGTGTTACATAAAATGTATCAAGTTCAGATTTTTTTCACACATATTGCAAAATTTGCATCTGAATAAATTGGAGAAATAGCGTTCCCCTATTAATAATTCCAGGTACTCGACGGTAATTACTTTAATCACGTTATTACGTACGTACGTGCATCTGATATAATTCATGATTTATGTGCTTATGGAAATTCTCTTCGTTAGCGTGATTTTCGTCGGGATTCATTCCGAACTGGAATTATCCGAAAATTTGAATGTCATCTTGCTTTATGTTATAATTATGCCAGGTAATTCGTGTACGATATTTCAGTCATCCTTTCGTGGGAAGAATGAAGAATTTCGCTCACGGAAGTACACGAACTCCCGCGTTTTGAATTATTAACAAATGAAAATAACATGGTAATTAAAATAAGACGCACGCGTTGAGAATTTGTAGTAAGAAGTTCCGACAACGTACGTGAAATTGATAGAGTATTAAATGCTTAGACAGATAATTAATTAACATCCGATTAATTACGTCTGCTTAGGCGTATAATTAACGCCGAATACAATTTAATGTTAATGTAAATTAATACGGAAATAACTTGTGCGTTCAAGTTCCATGTTCGCATTTAATGTTCTAGCAACACTATCATCGTTGAATTTTCTTCCAAATTTATTCATGTATTCCTCAGGTTCGCATCTTGCTTTATTATTGTATTATTTTACGAGTTCAATAATTTGTAAGATCCGCTATGGATTAGAATTTCAGAAGCATTTTGCGTTGTTGCAAAGCATGCTGCAGTATAAGGAAATAGACAGAGATGGAAAGATCGGCGTAAAGGAAAATTCAATTTGCAGATCGTTGCATTTCGCTCACGTTTTTCGTGTTGGGAATCACGTTTCCAGCGTGGCACGTGTGTTATTGCGTACGAAGTCGTTGTTGGAATAACGAACACCGTGGATTCTTTGATCTGTTTCTCGTTTGAAGTCTCCACAATTGACGATCATCGTCGATCATAAATAAGTCTAGCTTATTCGTCGTGTTTCTATTTAAAAATATTAAAAGAATAAGGACGGGACGGACGGAGACGCGTTTCTCTATAATTAAAACTTGCTTCGTATACTGTTTTAGGCACGAGGTTTTCAGTTTCTTTTCTTTCAATAAATTTGCATGTTGTTATGGACGCATGCAAAGCAGCTGTCTAGGTAAAACAAAAGTACGTAAGAACGTAAGACGAAAAAGTAAAATGACCTTTTGTTTCAAACAGAATAATTTACTGTGCAGTTATTTTTGCTGGATAGGGAAAAATCTTATGCTGTATAGTGAGATACAATAAAAGTTTAATTAGTAAGGTTGCAACTGATTCATTATCGAATTTAACCTATTTGATACTTTACATTATTAGCTTAACCCTCTAAATTATTATCTTTTTAAAGATAATATAGCATTAGAAATAATTATTCCATTTAAATTATATTTGGAAGGAAATTTAAAAAAAGAAAAATAAATTACTTGTATTTCAATTCAACAATCGAGAGGAAAGGGTTAATATTGAGATTATCCATAATTTATTTTATCTTTGACTTTATTAATTAGTCAATTGTACAAAATTTCAGGCTCCGCTCACCTGTGACGCATTCTCTTTGCTGATCATAATTATTCCTCTATTTCCATGATTCAGAATCATAAAATAACTTACAATTAGTGTAATTGAGGTAATAACTTCGTGTATACATAATGTGCACTAAAGTTCTGAAACGTCTATCCAATTAATTAACTTACGATGGTGAGTTCATAATTAAACACACGAATGTATACCAATTGATTTTCAATTGTAATAATAATTATTACGTTCACAAACGCCGGTTTAAAGAGCCTGAAAAATGGTAATTTCACGTAATGTACTATCAATTAAACGCTAATTGCAGAAATAAAATGCTGATAAAAACTGCCGGAAAAAATCTTGATATCTAGTTTGCCCCAAATGATTAGATTGTTTCGTTTCAAATGATAGATTTCGAAACATTTAATCTGACGTGATTTGAGGACATAAATGTATCGCATAATAGCACTTATGGCATATCAAATTGAGATTTAAGATTTGCTGAGAATGATTGCATTTTGTATTTTACGATAGGTGCTTTAATAATTGTATAATTTCTATTAGCTCAGACAACAAACTATTAATTGATGGATCAATATGGTGGATGTTAAGGGCCATATTATATAAAAAATAAGGAAAAATTGTAAACGGTTTTTTTAGGATGGTAAGAATATAAGATAGTAAGTTAAAAACTTAAATCTGAAAATGAGATGTTCATATCTTACTTTTGTAATAATTACTACTTAGTTAATTACTAATAATAATTAACTTGAAATATGTGTTGTTGTGTATGACCGTTTTTACTGCAGCGATAAACGTATTAACGTGATGACCGCCACCGCGATAACTGCATGTGTATTAACCATGCTATAATTGCAATTATTCAGAATAGGATTGTTTCATTTTTTAAATTAAGCTCCCTGCCGGTTGCCACGTTACATACTTTAATTCTTATACTAAATTCGTGATAATTCATCGGTGAGTTCCATGGTAGTCAATTCGTTAACTGCAATTTTGATTTCTGATATTTTCTATGTTAATCACATAATATTACAATGCACTAAATTTATTTATTTGTTAGTAAAATGTATATACACAGGTAAGAATTAAATCAAAATAAAAACAGTCAATATTAAACAAAAAGAAATGCAATTACAAAGAATTTGAGTGCATCGTGCCTTGTATAAAGATTTTTTAAAGTTACTGATAGAACCATGAAAAAATCAGACCTATGGGGATTGCAGAACCATATTTTGTTCTTATTCCAGCATGTTGAAATCTGTGGCTTTCTCTAAAATTCCTTGTGAGGACATAAAAGTGAGCGAGTTTTAATGATTGCATTTCATTTGTTCTCTCATACCAAAATTGACAACCGGCTATTAACCGATTGAAATTAGAAAATACTTTTCGTTGGGTAAAACTTTCGCATTGCCAGTCAGTATGTACTATTACGGTATACTGTTAACCACCAGCCCAGACTTAATGGTTGCGCGATGTAATACAGCACCGCTATTGGATTGAAGCAGGTACAATGGGCAACATTAACACGCGACCACCGCGATATTTGAATAATTATTCATTTACGATTGTTTTGTTTGAACGCGAATTTTATTTATATTTTACTACTAAATTTTCAAATACAAATGTTAAATAAAAAAGAGAAGAGATTATTGTGTACTTATAAAGAAATACATGACACTATTGTTTTATTTCATGACGTAAAATATGTCATACGACTGCAGTGGGAATGAAAGGGTTAAGAAATAGCGGGGCTGTAACAATTTAGCGCAGACACTCTGCATATTGTCATCGTTATTATAATTACACTTCATTAATTTCAATCTATCATGGCTGCTTTATGCACTGCGCGATTATTCGAGGTTTTATCTTCCACCGAGCCTTGCAGCGTGCCATTGTTTTGCTATCAACGAAATAAGAAAAAAAATAAAGTATATTAATATTGAATCACGTTCACACGTAGAATTTTTAGGGTATTTCAATATTTTTCTATATTGCTGTGTCTAAAAGTAAAAGATACGCGACATTGCCTCATGAATAGTAAGTAAGTAAGAAACAACCTACCTGGCTATTAATAAAACACTAAATTCCTTTTCTTTACTAATAATAACATAGTAATAAAGTAGAAGATTTCTCATCGCGTTTCAGTATAACACAATATACTTTGGGAAAAAATGAAAATTACTGTGAAATAATTATTTTATTAATTATTTACTCTGTGGTGTCTAATTAAGGTTTTTACTTGAATTCATGAATAATATAGTTGGATTGATTGGACTTTCTTTTTCTACTTACAGTCTTAAATAATAACTCTAAGGAAAGATTTCATACGTTATTAAATATTAATTAGTAATAGCAGAACATTTTGGAAATGCAAATGAAATGAATTAGAATATTAAGTTTAAGTTGTCCAAGGGTTAAAACTCAATTTTCTTCAAGTAACATTAACGCGTACCATTGTGTTAAAATCACATGGTAATAAAAAAACAATCGAGGGAACAAATTTCAGTGCATCAGAATGGATTCGTGGATTCGATACATCCGTTTTCAGACTTGTACAATCAAATAACAAAAGCAGCGCAGAGGGCGTAATTTAAAGAGCTGCACGATGAATCGGTCGAAATAAAACGTATATTTGCACACAATCATTTCCTGGCTTTCCTCGCAGCGTTTCAACACTACTATCGCATTTTTTTTTGCACACGATATCAACTTGGATTAGCGGCAAAACCTGGGACGCACCCTTCGCTCGTTATCTCTACGTTTCGTTTTATCATACAGTATTTACTCTTGATCTTATTTCTGCTCTGTTTTATTACTGATAACCTGTGCATGTAAATTTCGATAAGTTATTTGAACAATGAAAATATCTAGTTTTATCTCGCAACTGAATGGAATCTGAGACGCACCCCTTACTTGTTATCTTCGTTCCGCGGAATAATACGATAGGTGACAGTTCCTTTATTCCTTTAAATTTTGATGAATCGTTTAAAAAATATTTTTATTTTTGTAGAGCCGCGAATACGTCGATGAGTCACTTTTCATTCATTCCATTTGTATCCAACTTTATTCGATACACTTTTTACCGAATCGATTAAGCGTTTGCGTAATCAATGAAAGGAAGAAGACAATCTTTATACAGGACGGACGCACAAATCTGAATGGATTTTTGTATATTTTCGTATGTCCGAACGTACCGGAAACGTTCCTCCGAGACCCGTACCACCATTCAAACCCGAGACTTCGGCTTGCCGTTTCGAAAACATCGTAAACATTAATTAAATATTTCTTCTGTTTGCTCAAAAATCGTCGACGGGCTTACATTGGCATAGAAATAACGATTCAGCCGTGAAGATAAAGCCCGATAGAAAAGCTGTCTGTCTGTTGGGAATATTCACACGTGCAGTGTTTCGATCATTGTTCGAACACAACCGTAACGAGCATTACGTGTGCGATTGAAGAGGAAAAGATGCATTCCTCCATTGGAAATATTCCTTCGATAATGAAAACGTTTGAACAGAAGTAAACGGCACCTGCGATACTTCCATCGCGTATCAATCGAAAAAAACTGGGAATTAGAACGAAGATCGGTTTATCAGCCTTCTGATAGCGTTTTGCAAGCATAAGTAATGAGTTCTATTTGTTAATTGCGCCTGGTGTTCCTTTTTTGTGCGATTCGAACGATCGCTGTTCGATGTTGTATATCGATGGAAATCAAGGAACGAACGGAGACAATTATTGCAGGAGTAAATTTAATTGCTTCCCTGAGTAACTGTTCACCTTAACCTTCGTTTTCAAGGCATTAACATGCTGAATTTCCATAATTGCGTAAAAGGAAACGGCAATCGATATTGCAAATTATAGAACGCATAAATCACTCGAAGGAATAGAATCGTGAAGTACTGGATTAAATGTAGTTCAATCAAACTCGATGAAATATTAATATACTGCAAACTTATATTCATTGTCTTATATATGTTTGTCATTTGAAAAACAAATTTATTGTAAACTGGATAAATCTCGAAATGAACATTTCTGAAATTCATGACATTCGTTTACACTCAACTGATAAAGACTGATCGTTTATTAGTGATTGAAACTCCTATCTATTACACGTTTTGTCGATATCGTATTCCTTGATAATAATTGTATACTTGATTACGTTGTATTACAAAATATAGAAAAATTTCATTAGGTAGTAATTTTATTTATTATTTTTTCAGTACCTTTAATTCTCATTAGTTTTAATTTTAAGTAAAACAAATGAAAGAATTTCTAATATAGTGGATAATGTCTTGGTAGTACAAGTATTAAGAAATTAACTCATTGCCATTCAAAAATACTTAATTACAAAGTAGTGAACACCATACCACCGTAGATAAGATAATATAGTACTAGAAACTTAGAAAAAAAATTAGTTATATTTCCTTTAAAAGTCACCTGCATTCTTTTTACGTCACCTCAGAGGGTTAAAAAGTGGTCGTAGTATCTATAACATTTGTTCCTATCATTTTTCAATGAACGACACCCACGCTTTAGTACAGTAACGTTCAACAACCGTTCCATATTTAGACTTTTCCCGCCGAGGTACAATTCCTCGTACACTCCACTCCAAAGTAACTGTATTCGACTCTTCCTTTATCGTGTTCCCTTTCCAGTCCTCTTATCGCTGTTTTCGGCGAATCGCACAGCCCCGGGATGCTTCCACTTCCATTCCGCGGCACAGGTTCGCATCACCCGTGTCAATCAGGATTAATTTCGCTCATGCAACTTCCGTCACGCCGCTGTATTAATTTCTGCACGTGCAAACTCAAAAAACTGCACGAGATAGATAGGTGAATGCATTCATCAAACGTGCAAATGAGACGGTCCCTACGTGCGCGCGTTGCGCGTGTATTTAAGCAAACATATTTGCGACGGTTGAACGATGAGTTTCAAAAATATCACCTGTTATCTTTATGATTTCTGTCCCGTTATCAGATTGTAATCCTGAATATAAAGACGTAACTCTGTGTGCCGCGAATAGATAGGTCTGTGTTTTAGTCGTCCGGGAATCGTGACGCATATCGAAGTACAAATTATCGAGTGTCCAAGTGTCGTGTTAGGATATGGACGAGATCAACGGTAATTCCACGGATAACCTTTCGTTTATCGCCTCGATCGTAATCGTTCAGTCATTTTATAAGCCTCAGGGGCGCCATCTTAAATAGACTATCTTGGTCTTGGTTTCTCTTGCAATAATTAAGTCTAAAGAGTTTGCTTCATGAAATTTCGCCACTGGTCGTGAAATATATTAGTCTAAATACGAGTCTATCCATTTTAAATTTATCAAGAATGAATTTTTCGTTTAGTATATTTTCAGAAATACGTGTTATTCTTCAACCCCTGATATTTGCACCGTTAAAAGAATCGAGGATGATACCTTCGGCTGATTACATCGATTCCGCGGATTAAGCGTTAAAAATAACATTGCGTGTTACCTGAATTCTCGATACTCGTATTTTTACCGCACACGTCCTATTTATATTTTCCAGGTTATTTTCGTACGCTACTTATCCGTAATTGCACGTGCGAAGTTCTCGTTCCTCGTGAACGAACAGTGGTTAGTTCCCATTGCAGGGCACCGCTCTCTTTCGCAAATGGTCGCGTTAATATTTGATCGGATCTTATTTTTAAAACGGCATGCAACGCGACAGATAGAACTGACACACGTCAATCGTACGATAACCGAGATGTCCTACCTTCGAGGTGTATTATGTAGCCTAGTTCTTTTTTTTCGGTGCCGAACGAATATTTATAAACTTTTACTTGCCGCGAGCGTATTTCCATCGTACCGAAAACAAACGTTGACGATCGATTTATATTTCTACGTGTTCGCACGTTCCCCTGATTGATTGTACTCGTCGCTACCGGACCTCGAAGTTTGTTTTTCAATTGTTCGTAATTAACTCTTAAGTCTTTTCGTTGGAACATCATGAAGGCGTTAGATTTTCCATTGCACAGTTTGTTTTATCATATTCTGCACCTTTTTATATTTATTTTCGTTTATATACGTATCGGTGAGTTGTTGGGCGCGTATCAAGAATATTACACAGTAATTTTTTTATTTTGAAACTTGAAACCAGTGTAAATGTTTTTCTCATTTTGCTTGTCAATTATTTGCCTGAATTAAATTTGGGGGATTGCTACGATGGTGTTAAAATAAATGATTTATCCTAAAATGAAAAATTGGTAATTCAATTAAATTGAAAGAGAAGACATTAATTTACTTTATTTGCACCTTTATATGATTCTTAATTAATAATTTTCTCACCGAAATACACAGACCATCATTTATTATTTAAAATATCTTAGTTTTGTTATAAATAATGTGCTTGATATTTTGATCCAACACCGGATAATAAATATCCGCCTAGCAAAAATATATTCATGTTTTATCGGATATTTTTCCCTCGGAAGCGATTATTTATCATTCATGCGTTATTCTCGATTTCATTCTGTGTCACTTTTGTTGACACCCAATGGCGAATTGCTTTGTTCGACTGACCCACTTTTGCAAATGGATTTCGTCTTTTTTTATCAAAGATATGGGCGCGTTAATGACCTAACGTCGTTTATATTCATCAAGTTTCATTCCCGGTTCTCAGTGAAATTTAACGCTTCGAAACATCTATGTGTCGGTTGGTGTACATTTTATAGAAAAAATATATTTATAATTTTCGGCAATTTTTTTCTACAGAAATTCTGGTTTACGTTAATCTATAACGTAATGCCACGGTTACAATTTAATTCAATTATAAAATAAAAAAATGAAAGACAGTGCAAGTAAAAATAATGTCTAATTGATGATAGCAAACAATAAGATAAAAGATCAAAGAAAAAAAATGCAATAGCCGTGTTCTTAATAATTGTTATCAAAGTGTCATATCTATTTACGAGTTCCGTCAGGAAATTCTGCAAATATACTTAACGCAAGTTCAGAGTTCTCTTCGCGTGTCATCGTCTATCGAACAGATCGATATTCTGCAGCTAGAAATAAAGTACGTGGCAATATCCTTACCGCGGTTATATATAGTTGCATTTTCTAAAACTGGCCAAAGCCGTAAATAGTTCATGTTTGACGTACGCGTGCGTTAATTTAATCAAGACTTGGAAGTAATTATCTAAAAATAAATGTTTGTTTTGCCTAAAGGTACCATGAAATTAAACGCTTTTCTATGAATCAATTTTAATGAAAAATTCTGCAAAGAAATTCTGTTTAAACCCCCTGATATTTATTTATTTATACAGTATCGACGTAATTTATGTGGTTTTCCTTCTATGACATTTTTGATGCGTGTTGTGGCTACACTGAAATACGGAAGCTGATAATAACGCCATTAAACTATTATTAAACGGGGATCTTATTAGTTCAAGGAAAATCGAGTCTCTTCCGGAAATTTTTCCTCCAGTGTTACAGTATTTAACAATCCATTCGCAGCAAACTGTGTTATTCACACATCGAGTATCGCGTTTTTTGTTTTTCGATGATTTTTCAATCGATAAGTAAGTTTAAACCATTTGTTGTTTAATATCAGCACACAAGGACTACCTTTACATATAGCATTGTGTTACTTTTCCTGTTTTGATGTAAAAGTTATTTTTGCATCAATGACATGAGTATTTCTGTTGCGTTACGAGTTTCAAAAATAATTTTATTGCATTCGAATCGTGGCATGAATTAACATCGTCTTTGACTTAACATAATTTATTATCGTTAACGTGACTTTTGTACATTGATAGCTTTTTAATACTATTGTTTTATATTTTTTTTTATTAATAAAACAGTTCCTTTTTTTAAAAAGGTAAAATTATTTCGATGTACTGTAATATAGTGCAGATTTTGGTGTTATAGAAGGGTTACCTATATACACAAGTTTTCGAAGTTATTCTAAAGTTGACCATCACGAGATAAAAAATATTTTAATTCCAAAAAAGAAAATAAGGTGAAAGTATTTTAATCCTAAAAATTATGACTAAGAACAGAATATTTCATTCAATGAAATAATTTATGAATGACGAAGCGTCTCTGATTATATAATTAGGGAATTCGGAGAGTTAAGGTTTCACGTCATAAATATTTTAATTTGCTATTTCGACTTTTTACAAATTCCTTCAATTCTTCACCTTTGCACACCTGAATAAATTAAACTTACAATGTTAATCGTGTTATATTAGACTTGTAATACCGGTTGTAAGTAGACTTGAAAATGCAAATTTATATTTTAGTGGGACATTAACAGGTATTAGTTTTATCATTGGAAGAATCCTATGTAATATTAAAAATTTCAGAATTCAAAACATTCGCCTGCATTTCTGATTCCAGCAATGTCCTTGGAGGAAACGCGGCGTTCCCAGCGTCCGTACAGGTACGGGATGGTTCTCCTTTGCATCGGGGCGCTGATAAACTGGCTGGGCCTCGCGGAGAACTACGTCGAGCCGGTACGATACGTCGGTGTTGCTTGCATAATCGCGGGTGCACTTCTCATATGTGCCGCGATGTGCTGTTGGCTGCACGCACCGCCAAATGGAGCAGCCATGCACGCGCAACACACAAATCATCCGATCACGGCACAGGTAAGTCTTCGTTTATTCTAACCCGCTTTAAAGGTAAATAGTTCGCCGAAGGTGTCACAGACCGATAAGACGAAATCATCGGTCGATAGCATTGAAGTTTACCGTTGACCCCTTTCCGCAAGGCGAAGGTATCCGTGTACGTGCTCGTTCGAGGGTTAAACCTGCGCGAGAAACTGCAGATAATGTCTTTTGCAAATGATAATTGCGCTGATAGTAATAATAATTCAGTCCATTTTCATTGATTTATTATTACTCGGTTAATTAATTAGTGCTCGAAAGAGACATTAATTGCCCATTTATACTATTTTATATTCATCAGGTATACAATTTTTGTACGCTTTTTTATACAATTCGTTAAATTAAAACAAATTTAAGGGTAATTTTATTCTATTTTTAATAAATTAGAGGGAACTCCTTCGGGTTCAAGCTACAAAAAAAGAAATTGTTTTCGTTAATTTATGTGAAAGCAGGCTTTGAGAATGCCCAATTACTGATATATTTAGAAAAAATGTTGCCATATGGCAACGAGGGGGCTGAAAAGGGTTAATCTCGGTTAAGAAAGTTAAGATGAATGTCGTCAGAGAGGAAGATGATGCGAGGAAAAAGAGATAATAACGCAGACTCGACCAGATGTTTTCGCGGAAGGAGCAATTAATCCGCTGCACGCGAAGAATAAAATTAAATGGAAATATTGAGCGTTTCCGGTACTTGGTTGGATGGGAAAATTTGGACGCAATAAATGGATATGTGTTTTTTAAAATTACTTTGTCATTGTTCATACACGTCATTAACAAATATTAGATTAAGGCGTACGTGGCAATTAAATCACTATATTTTTTGGAAAAATGATTCATTTAGTAACAATAAGCATCACTTCTTGTTTTCTGGAATTAATAAATGTTTCAATTAGTGTTGAAAATTTTTCCTTTTAAAAAACATTACAAATATTAAAATAAAAAATTGATGATCAGTAGACGATCAATCTGGCGAGCAAGATGGATGTAGTAAAATTTCGTATCTTTCCTGTAATATCAAAACAATCATCCAATAAATATGTTAGCTCAGAGTTGTTATACAACAGGAGTTCTGTGTCAGTTTATTAATGTCAGCTGCCAAATTTTTTATTATTCATCCGTATATTTTATTTTTTATGGCATTAGGTAACAACAGTAGATGATGACACTTTCTTTGATCTTCCCCACAATTCGTCCTTCAATAAAAAATATTACAAATGAAATTTTTCGAATTATTTTTGTAAGGCTTTTTCTTAAGCAATAAAAGTTTTCTACAGTATTTAATACAGATGTTCATTTATCTATCTTGAAAGATAAACAAGTAATTAAACATTCGAAAATTAATTTTTGAAGATTTTTTAATAATACTTAATCGTCTAAACACTTCTGCCATAAATCACTTTCTAAAATTAATTTGTCCTCCATAACAAATAGCTAAACTAGAGATAACTTAAATTTCATTTTTATTTTCCACATTTTCTACTATTATTTTAGAGATTATTACTATTGTACGAAATCTTTTTTCAAAGATTTGTATATACAATTTTAATCAAAATATGATCGTACTTTTATTAAGTCTAGGTTTCAATTACTCCATACTCTGCCATTCAAGGGTCGAAGCAAGTGATTTCATTTACCTATCAAAACCTTAGCTTTTTCCATAAAATTCATCAAACATTCGCTTCGGTTTACGATTTTCTAAATGCAGTTCTTAATTGAAGCCGGGGATTATAACGTTTTTAGATCGATTCAGGTCAACTCCCCATTATAGATTGCGAACATATAGCGTGCGGTTAAATGTATGTATGTATTACAAAGCCGCAATTACTAGCGTTTGCAAACACGCTGCCAGATGAAAATAATATACCACGATCAGTATCAATTTCTGGTTGCTTTTCATCGACCCGTAAATCGTTCGATCTTCCTAAAGCAAATGATCGTTAACAGTTACCACGTGGAGTTTCGTAAATCGATGTTTTCTTAATTCTGTATTCGAGGGTCGGATTAACCCAAGCCTATTATTTATAAAATTGCGATATTCTTTCTTTATTTTATAGAAATTGAAGACGTATTCATGTTTCATTTTGAACAAAGATTATATCATTTCAAATACATGGTTAAATTTTATTATTAATTAATAGTGGTAAATTATTATTTGCATAGCAAAGTTAAGGTACGACTAATATTTGTCATAGGACTATTAGTATAATTAGTTTAAATAATTCTTAAGAATTATATTTTTGTCAAAAGATTGCACCCACCGCTCGACTCGTAGGCGCTTATCATAGCCGACGTCTGCTCTTAGAGATCGACTTGTGGGCGCCATTTATAGCCACCGTCAGGAGTGAAAGTTTTGATCAAATTATTTTTCCTATTCCCATCATGTAATATCATTGCTATATCTCAGCCTAATCCTCTATGGACTCGTGTAACTTTGAAGTAGCATATCAAATTTTTATGCATTGAAACATTGAATTATAGAGGGTTAAAATTAAATAAAGGAATTGTCTCGTCAAATAAATTATTGCAGCTGTATGTTTTTGTAGTTTGCAGACTGGAAAACAGTAACCATGGAAATGCTATTACGAAATCAAAATTAATCATTTTTCCAACACGTTCTCATTATGCTATTTATAGTACAAACAATATTTAATAAACGAAGGTTGTATTCTCATTAACTAGAATAAATGTTTCATGAAAGTGTAATAATTAATTTTTTAATGCAATTTTACATAAACGTATTGAGCAACGATTATTTACGTTAAGGCTAACAACTGTACAAACAGTTAAGTAATCGACAATTAAATTAGTCAATAATCCAACCAAGGAGTATTTGATCACTGTCCATAAAATAGAAAAATTATCATATGATCCCAAGCTATGGTATTTTTACGACGTGCAGTGATTATTATAAAAACATTGGAGCACTTAAATCACCGAATCTCGTGATTCATCGTCCTATTGGAGCCAGATGTTGCATCCAGGATTGCCACTTCACTACAATTTAGAATTCGGTATATCGTAAATTGCAACCCGGATATTTCGCTGAAAATCTTGTAGATGGAAGGAACAAAGAAAAAATAAAATCAAAACGAAATTCACATATCTCTGAAAATTTTCTTTGTACTCTTTCTCATTAAAATGTGATAAACATTGCCGAAGGTTGATTTATCGCGAAAGAAAATATTTTGAGAGGCTAATTTATTTTTTATTTTGTATCATTAACAAGTATTTTACTTTTTCACTGTTAAAACAAGTCATAATTTTTATCATATTATTTTCTCACACCTGGCGATTAACGTTAAACATTTCCGGGCTAAAATTAGAGAGATGGCAATCCTAGTTGCATCACAATTTTTTCGCGGATATCCTCTGAGCCGGTAGATTAAGTTCCCGATTGTTGTGCGAGCATTATCGCGTGTTCTCTTTCATCTTCCCGCGATTCTATCGTGTTTCGGTCTTCAAAGTCCATCTTTCATCCTTTCCGCGCCATTATATGTACGCCTGCATTGTGCCAAGAATAGTACGGGCCCTAGATTAACGAAATTAGCTTACGAGAGCTGTCGTCCCGTTCTCCTTTTTCTTCTTTTCTTCCTCTTTTTTTTTTCTTCTAAAACTGTACGAAGTCTCGGTATAGAGGTGCAACTCGGAATAGCCGAGCGTTCCTCTTTTCGTAGCGCGGATGAAAATAATAGAAATACAAAGGTCCGTCTGCGACTCGATGCATAAAGGAGGTCGCTGGTAGTTACAATGCACTTATCTATTCGCGAAAGGATATTCACCCGGAAGCACGTATCTATATTTATCGGTAACCATTCTATGGTACACCTTTATGTGCCGTAGTCGCGATTGACGCGTGTGCAAGGGCAGAATATAGCCGGGGCTAATTTTAGTCTTGAAGTCACGCGGAAATCAATAGCAGCAAATGTATGTTATCGTAGGGTTAACAAAAATAGGGTACGTCTTGATACTGCAACATCTTCGCAAATTAAGGGATCGTTTGTTGCAATCGTTTTAACGACGTTCCTTTTTGCAGCCTTCTACAAAATATATAACGTCGGGGGAACGGAATATTCCAATAAAGATTTATCGTTTTTATCAGACAATTAAGAATCTCCGGCTTTTAAGCCCGGCGAGATAATAGCGATCGAACGATTGTTGTAAACCTCTTATTTCGTAAGCCTCGCGGTAACACCGTAAAAAGGAAACGACGCTCGAAAGAAGCATTGCTGGGTTTCAGTCATTCACCTTGCGATTCAATCGCTGGAAACTATTACGCAAGTTTCCGCGAAGCTTTCTTCGCGAGCCGCGAACGAGCTATTTTCGAGCTTCGTATCTCCTGTGAGTAACCCCCGTGGCAGACGTGCCCTTTCGCGACTTATTGTCGGATACGAATAGGCTACAAAGTTCTTGAAGAGTATCGAGGCGAGCACGTAGGCGGATATCTATAGACGACCCGCGATATATATAGGGGATTAACCATTTCGGGGTTAATATTCTTGCGGCCGGTCATAATACGGTCGTAAAGTGGCGCAATAAAAGTTGGCATCGCGAGGGGTCGTCTTTAAATCGCACGGAACTCGATCGGGCGCCGCTTAAATCCCAGTGAATCGTGTTCCTCGATCTTTATGTTTCGCTTGTACACCCTGTTTCGTGGACGATGATTCATAGGGTGATTCTCCTGTTCGCAGATCGACGATCCGATCCACGTGATTTCCATCGAGGAACCATCTAGTGGATCCAGACAGAAGCCACCGGACTACGAGGCGGTCACGGACGCGCCACCTAGCTACGATGATGCCATCAAGCTGAATCCTAGTCACCTACTTAGACAGAACAACAACAACAACAACAATAATGCTACGCTATCGCTGCCAATCGTGCACATGGTTCCTAGAACCGTGGAAATTGTTTCTAGGGACCCGACACCGTCACCACCGCCGCCGTACGCGAGGTAACGTTTACTTCGCTGTTGGTCCGTTTCACGAAGCGTGAAATCCCGGTGACGTAGGATGATTCCTGGTAGATAACGTTCAATTTTACGGTTTTGAATCATTCGCAATAAACGTTTCACCTGACCGCGATTGCTCGGAGGTGTAACAGAAACAAGCGATTTCGTATACGTAGGCGTGACGTGATTCATTCTATGTAGTATCGCGCCGCGGAAAGCAACCTACGTTGCTTTCTTTATAAACCCCGATGACGTCAAGTCACGGTAAAAGAAGTTTAGATTTTATCAGCACGGAGGATGGCCTATTTTGCTACCTTAATTTTCTCTAATAAATATTTTTAAGATCTTTAACATTTTGATTTTTGGCGTTTTATTTATTAACGAAGTATTCATCCTGGTTAAATTAGTAGAGTCCTTCTATGACCTCATGTTAATATATTGACTGCCACACACGCAGTGTCGAATGTTTGTTAATATTTTTCAAACCAATGTTAATACAAGATAAAGATTAGATTTTTAGTATATCGCACGTGTCTATTTTTACGGTGTCAATGAACGTTAATAATGTATATTGTGCTAAAGATGGTTATTTATACTGAGGCCAAAATAGCGATCAATTTTTAGAGACATGCTAAATATATTGAAAACATCGATGCCAGGTTTTAATCTGTCCACCGTTTATACACCATACTGATTTACATCCATACAATTTGTTCAAATGCTAAAAAAATGTTTGCATTTCAGGTGAGATCTTCGGCATCATCAATCATGATCGCAACAGAAGAAACTTGCGGCGTGCTGGGGTTCCAGCGTATTGCAGTATAATTAAAAATCAAACAAGTACAAAAGCATGATGAGAGCGAGACGATATCCTCGTTCCTTCCGGTTCCCCTAACACGGTCAACGCCGGAAGCGAACTCACCGACCAACGACAGAAATTGTATCGTCTACATAGACTAAAAACGTTTGTGTTCAAAGAAACGAACGGGTCCAAGTGGGGCCCCTTAGACACTGAATATACATATCCAATTACACGATCGAAGATCGAATCGAGGAGCGGGTAGCATTATAGCCAGCCTGACGACGGATTCTAAGCTCAAGGAAGTTGACGACGAGTTTCGGAGGAAATCGAAGAACGAAGAGGACGAAAGGGAAACGAGCGAACAACCGTGCCTTCTGTACAGAGCCTAATTAAAAGAGTCGCGAGCCTAGGATCGAAATACTCATGATACGGAGTTCCAGAATTGTCGAAATTCGATACGAGCTTGTGTACGAACCCGCATTGCACACGATTATCGATTTCATCTGGCTAATTTAGAGCGAATCTAGAGTAGCAAACATGAGTTATCGATAAACGAACACGTATTGTGTATTGTTTTGCCTTCGATGCGTTATATGTATTTATATGCGATCTAGGCGGGTTCTTTTACAAATGCAAGAGGACGAGAAAGCGAAAGAGGAAGACGAAAGATACGGGTGTCTTCATAATCGGAACCGAGGAGTTTCCGAGTTTCATCGCTTACGAGGAAACACGACTGTCCGTTTCTAATTTTGATGAAACTTGGTGTATGCATTAAGCAGATAAAGAAACTCGTATTTTTTTTTATAGGTAGCTAATCGCAAGGTTAGAAACTTCTATACTTGAAGTTACAGAAGAAGGATACCATCTTGGAAACTATCTTAGATATAACGAATTTCATCAAAAGAGGAGACCGACGATTCGATATGTTTCTTTGTCAGACAATCGCGCAGCTTAGTAGAAGGGACACCTTTGTTTGCCATATGATTTCAATGATTGTCATTTAACACGTGTACATACCGCATGCGAAATTCATTCGCACGTCCATTTTATTGTGATATATACGATGCAGGTATTATATTGATACGTCACCGTGCGACGTTGCTTTCTGAAATAAGACTTTTTTTTATAACAAGAATGCAAATACAATGATAGGCATCTTTTAAACTCGATTGTCTTTTTTATCCCGCCTTCCTGAAATGTTCAACCCTTCCTTTGATTTTCAAATTTTGATACTTTTTGGGAGCTAACACTTATTAAAGTGTGCTTAAATTATCCTCAAAATTCCAAGAATTGAAGATTTATCTTTTCTCAAAATTTCGATTTTTGTTATTAAAGGTATTAAATATTTGACTTAGCAAATCACCGAGAAGTACAGTAGGTGTTTTGATACGTATACCAGGATTTCCTCAGATTTTTCGAAACCTTAAAACAGCATGAAAATAAAAATGCTTACGAAGAATTGAAGATCAAACAACAGGCACTTAAGTTTCAGAGAAATTGTAATATTCCTAAAAAACTTTGCTATTGACACTTTAACAAGAATTATTGAAACATTTCTTTGTTTGATTAGAGATATAAATAGCAATTAATTGAAGTTATGATTGCTTCCTTTATTTTTCAATATCAATAAATAAAAGGGTTAATATTGATTAATTTAATAATATTTTTCAAGATACGAAAATAAAATTGGGTTACAGAAACAGAATCTTCATTCTGGTCCTCAAAGAAACTCGTTATTCATCGATAAATACCCTTTATTCAATCGGAGTAACATTTATACTTACTTAAAGCATGTCATTGAACTTATATATTCGTACAACTTTATCAACGGCAACAATAATAATCGTAATAATGACGAGAACGTAACGACGATAGTGGTAATAATGGCAATAATAGTATAATAATATTCACGGCAACCACGAAGAAAACCGGGCGCTGATTGATCACCGATTTATTTTCGTTTGCCCGGTTTTCCTGTCGCCGGTATCGATTCGTGTTGAGCAAAAAAATAGATGTAATCACAGTGACGATGGTGGTAATCATAATCGTAATGATAATGACAATGACAAGAATAATGATAACGTCGAGATTAATCGTAATCGCCGGTTGACTATCGCTATACTTTAATTTATTATTACTCTCACTACACGGTGTTTCATTTTTTTTTGTTTTGGAATTTTTTTTTTTCTTTGGTTAAAGTGTGTTCTTCGTTCTCTCACGGTATCTCTCGTCGCGTCTGCTACCGAACAGACGAATAATTAATTGATTCTTCCCTATACCGTCTCGCCCTCCGTGTTCGCCACCCTCCTCGTCTTATATACACTGTCTCGTTCTACTGCGGCGAAATTAGTTCAGTCTGTAAAATAATAAGCACTGCTCGTCAATATCTTTGCCTCTTTCTCTGTCTTCACGATAAATCCCTACGTTTTACTCGGCTAGTTTACCACTAGTAACTTTTTATCACCTGTCGTGTCTGCTTTCGTCGTATACTTTATCGATGCCGGGTCAACGGATCCGACGCGCTCGGCTTGCCGATCCGACGACTCGCGTATTGTCAGATTTTGTCTCCATTCGTCGGGTCGGCAACGGCACGGGCGTCAAAGAGGCTGAAGATATTTCGTCGTTTCGCAATGGATATCAATATTTACACGTTCAGACTCAATGAAAACGCGGACATACAACACATACAGGCGTAGATACGATAACAGAACCGGTAACAATTTGCGTATCGTCGCTGCACCTTAATAAATAAGCTCAACAGAAAAGAAAGGGGGGGCAGAAGGGAAAACAAACGTAACAAGTATTCATCGAAGCTATTGCACAAAACGAACGAGTATCCTTCGTTCCGATTGATCGACGATTCACAACGACAACAAGGAAACCACACCGGTTCTCGTGTTTTATAGAAAACTCGTCGATTATCCTTTACATTTGAAAATTCGATACGTACACCGTGTTTACGATTGACATCTTCTTATTTCTTTTTTTTTTCTTCTTCAAGGGATCAGGGACAAAATGACGCGTATGATCTCGAGTTAACTTCCTTCGTTACGATCCCTTCCTGTTCATTTCTCACGCTTGTATAATTTCATATTTGCTCTGTGACTATGTACACACTATGGACAACGTGTTTCATCGTTCGTAGACTCGTTGATAATATAAATGCGTCGGTATACTCGTCGCTAATATCCTATGTCCAGTAGTAAGAGTAGTTGTTTGGTAGCAATAATAATAATAATAAACATCACAATCATAATGACAATAATAATAATAACGTGTTAATGACGATTGGATTAGTCCTAGAAACGATTTCGGTGGTTGTAACAGTGATGATAGTAGTAATAATAGTATCTAGCTGTAATAAGTATACGCAATAGTAATTTATAAGTAAGTAGCCGTCGGTTCCTTTTTTTTTTTTCTTTAGCTGAAGCAGTATTTAGCGGTTGCACATCATCGTATTGTTAAACGTTTAATGGCTTAACGGTTAGTAACAGTTATGCACTGATAAGAGCGATACGTTTCGATATACATCTAAGCTAATCTCGGTTCGTGTTCGCTTTTCACATCCTCTCTCATTTACTCGTATCCCTTTACTTTACATGCCTTAAATTACGAGTTGATAACCACAATTAACGTGTTTCCTCGAATAATTCTCTCGAAGATTTCCTCTCTCTCTCTCACGTCTATTTACAAGTGTACGGTGATCGACCACGGATCGATTCTCGCTGCCGATTTCTTATGATACTTACGTAGTATAGGTTCGTTATGTACAAAATCGCTATGAGCAATATCAGTCCGCACGGATCCGCGAGATCTCACTGAATGGATCATCAGAGGATACCTTAGATACCGTTGTAACATTTCCTAACAGTCTATACAGCCTGTCCAGTATTTTTCACCAATTACATGGTTCGTTCGTGATAAAAAGCATCATACTTGTGATACACGAGATTGGATCACCCGATGATGTTCATTAAGAAAGCAATGTCTTCTTTCGTATCGTTGAACGACACACGAGTCTCGTTTCGATATTCGTCGCACAGTGTCCCGTCGTTTAATTTCATCACAAGTTCACTGGATGAAACGCGGCCAAGTTACATCGTATCCGATCGTCGAGCTTTAGGGATGGTCTCAGATGGGTGTCGGCAGAACCGTGAAATCCTGAAGCGCGGTCTTCACCGTCTCGTAAATTGGTCTGTTACCCTCGTCCGCACAATAACCGTCTGCGGTGCACAGAGTCTGTAGCTTCGTTAGGTAACTGTCGAAATTTTCGTGGCCCATTTTCTCCTGTGGTCCGCCCGGGGCGTTCGGTATTCGCACGTGCTCCAACAGCGTTATCATGTTATCGCGCAGCGATTGATAGTACTCGGTCAGGTTGTTGTTTCGCTGAGCAATCGACGTTGTTTCCTGCAAAGTACAGAATCATTTGTTAAAAACGAATCAACCCTTAAAAACAGGAGGTTCGACTTAGACAGTATCCCACTTTAGCGATAACTGATAGCAAAGATCGTCAAATCTAACATCTACTTTTTTCTGTATTAACTTGAGCTTAAATGTTAGTTATTTTGGCACGAACAAGTACAACTTTCAATGTACAACATTTAAATAATTTGAATTGTTTATATCTATTGTAGCTCAAATTTAACTGAACCCTACATAGTTAGTATTCGAAAATTTCACAGCCTATTCTATCAGCACACGGTAATAACTTATTACCGACTGAGTACAAGCATACTGACCTTTTCTCCTTGCTTCAGCTGGTTCTCCATGGCGGTGATATCGGAGCGCAAGCGCAGCACCTGCGATTCAACCCGAGCGTTCTCTCTCTGGAGTTCCGTAATTTCCGCCTCCAGTGTGTAGAGATCCTCGCTCTGGCCAGTGGCGGTACCGCTACCACTCGTGTTACCCTGACCCGTACCCACCGCACCCCCGTGAGCCGGACCACTGGTGTCCACCCCTGAAGATAGGACATACATGGTCCACTTTAACTGCCTGCCTCTATCTATTTTTGGGCGTCTATTGTTTTCTAACAGCTTCCTCGTTAAATGCGAGCTCTCGAGACGTTAGCTCTCTGCCGTTTCATTAAACAGAGCACAGGATCGAAGTTACATTTGCAATAGGCTCGAGAACACGATTGATTCTGAGGGAAACCGTCAGAAGCCAAGGTCTTCAACCCAATCATTGACCGAAGCTCTTGAGGAGCTCTATATCCATATCATACAATAAGCGACTCGATGTTACAAAGATAAATATACTAGTACGTATCTTGACAAAGGTGTGCGGGATTCATATTGAATAAAATGTGAATAATGTGGCGAGCATGTAAGTAGCGCCAAAAAGGAAAGCTTCAGACAGCGATTTGGGTCGACCCGGTGGGGGAAACGTATCCATATAACAAGTGCATAATCACAAGGCCTTGTTAAGGCTACATGATTGCTTGCTAGGCAATTAATTAAACTATCCCAAGTCGCTGCATGAGGATTTGTCTGAAATGTGGGATCTGTACGGTTCCTTCTGCGAACGGTTCGTGCTGAAGTGATGGAAACGTCTTCTTGTCGGAGACATGATTAGAAAAAAATCTACTCTCTCTCGACAAGACGAGTGAATCATTAGCTCAATTGATCGACGCACGAACCTGACAGGAGTGCCGCAGGAGTTGAATGAACAGGGACGATGTTAGAGGGTGATTAAGGTAGCGTGAGGTGCCATCATACCAGATAGAAGAAACAAATGGGAGACGCCGAGTGTTGGCCTTCCTGTTTAATGGTTACTGGACACAGTGTAATCGCAATACATTATGATACTTGAACTGGAGCTGCGGCAAACAGCTCGCCTGTTGTTGCCAACACTCGGGCATCATCTCGTAAAAGTAAAAATTACTGGTGTGTGGATTTTGTATGTAACACCGAAAACACATAGAAAACAAATGGCGAGTACGTCAGTCCCTTACCTTCAAAAGTAAATGTTCTCCTCAAAGTTCAATGACAGGAAAGGAGCTGATCGCGATCCCAGAATAAATCAGAATATATTATTTTTCATTATTATGACATACGGTTGCTTTTTGTTTCTTGGGCTTTTTATATTATTTCTTTTGCTTTCTGTATACTTTTTTTTTATCTTACTTTCATTGTTCTTGCACATAATCATGTAGGAATGGGATTCCGCGGGGGGCCAAATTTGTTATTGGAAGAAGCAAAGTGACACGATGGAAGTCGAGGTGTCCGGTTCAGGTTCCTGTTCTGTTTTTTTTTTTGTTTCTTTCATTTTTTATTCATAGCTGTTTTCTTTTCAGTGCTGGTCAATGAATGTCTCTCATCATTGAAATCTTACGGTGTGGCAAATTCGAAAAAATCTGGATACCAATGTTTTTTTAGAGAAAAAAGGGAGAGCGAGAACGTAACGTAAACGTAACATTTAAGTAGAAACGACCAAAGAAATAACTGAATATACGGGTCAGACAGAAGACGGGATAGAAGGAAGGACAGGGTTACTCTTGTTGGTATGACAGCACATCATTGCGTGAAGAGTAGAGTATGGCATAGCACGGGATAAAGTACAAGGTTATTATATGTACAAGTTTACAAATCAGGATTCATAATTTTGTCACGGTTTTTTTTTTGCCATCGACTCGTCCATGTTGCAACCATGTATTATGCACGATTCGTTCCGTTCTATGTCATTATCAACTGAAATGGCTCGATCCAACAGAATTCGTGAGATAATTGCACTTGAACGAGTATGACACGGAAGCATAGAAAAGAATAAAAGGTACTCTCGAATGATCATGCCTACTCTACGATCTCGTCTCTGTGTCGTTCATGTAGGCAATCACATGTCGCATTGTCAGTTCCTTTAACTCAGCGTGAAGGGAGTCTTGAATTTGCTTGGACTTCGAACTTTTTATGATTTTTCGACTCGTTTCACGAAGAGCCAAACCGCGTTATCTCTTTTCTTATTCTTCGATTAATAATGGTGCGCATCGATAATCGAAGACGTCAACGACACCAGAGGCAGCTTGATCCTCACCGGTGATTCCTTTGCTGTACATGCTCGACATATCCTCGAACTTGGGCTTCTTCATCGCGTGTCCGGCCAACGGGCAACCGGACAGTGATCTGTGCGTGGAGAAAGTGCCATTTACGTGTCCGACACCGTCGCATCCAGGCGTGGGACAGTTGACTCCTTCGAATTTCATTGCCGTTGCCGCTGCAACCGCTGCTTTGTGCTGCTCTACCGTGCCGCCGGATTCTAGTACACGCATCTTATTCCTGTTGGCTATCGGGCAGCCGGAAGCGCTGCAACAGACCGTTGTGATCGCAATTAAAGTCCTGTCGTCTTTGGTCATCAGACTTCAGCGAATCACTGACAAGAGATGCCTATGATTGCAGCTTATGATAGTTAAAACTTCCGGTGCAAGACATACCTACTCTGAAATTTATTCAATATTTCATGAATATTTTAACTAATTTTATTAACCCTTGCAATACCAAACTTTCAAAGTCTATCTATAATTCGAAGAAAGCACCTTAATAATTTTAAGAAATATAAAATATAAAATCTTTCACTTTGAAAAGCCAATCTATTAACGAAAAAAAAATGTTATATTTCAGATAATGTAAAATAAGAAAAAGAATAATTTTATATCAGATTCAATAATTCAATATTATGGATATAGTCCTTTCAAAATTACAAAAATAAAACTTTAAATGAACAATAAGGTTATTTCGTTTGTTTTAACCTGCAATAAACTGGCAGAAAATCTTACCTGCGATGCGACAAGAATTTCCCGGTGGCATGACCGGACCCGTCGCAACCGGGGATTGGACATCTGTAGCCCAAAATGCCAACACCACCATTACCATCACCATACAATCCATCCACACAGAGTGAGCATGAAACGAGCGGAAACCGCCGGTTATTAGTCAGCATCTTCGTCTTTGCATTAGCAAGCGGGAGAAGGTTTAGGGATACGGCTGACGAAGGATGGGTTTGCCCTGTTCGGCTTTCCTACGGATCTTGGCACGTGCAATGTGGTCAGAAAGGTATCTACGTAACTGCGTGCAGCGTGCGAACGCGGTGAAAACGCAAATCAAGATCGCAATTACGTGAAGCACAACAAGTTGCAGAGCTTGCAAGAGATTCTCTACTCGAGATGAGATTCACAGAAGTCGATCGCGTCGATATCGTACAAAACATAATCGTTTAAAGACAGAATCGAAAGCTTAGGATTCAAAGCTGCTTTCGATTAAAGCTTGAAGTGTCGAGAATTAAAGGAGAATGATTTGTTTATAAAAACACGTATCTATCAAAGAAGCAGTGTGGAATGTTGAGGACTGTTTTGTTGCCAATTATTCCTAGAAACAAGTGGCTAACTTGTCTCCATTAGAACCCCCAACTTTTCGGAACAGATTGTCGTCTGTTCTTGCTGTACTTCTTTTTAACTTTATTACTGGAAATAGCATCGTTAATCCTTATTCATTTGATAAATACGTACTTTAAGAAGAATAAAAGGTACATGAACGATGACAAACCTCAGTGGTTCGGAGTCCTGCCCGTCCCGTGGCTTGCTCTTCTGTTTGTTCGCCCGTGGACAGCCGGACAAACTTCTGTGAGACGAGTAGTTTCCGGTTACGTGGCCCGATCCGTCGCACCCAGGCGTGGGGCACTTCAGTTCTTGCGAATGCGCTTGGATCTGGGAACGATCGGCTCGCGGACAACCGGACAGGCTGCAAAGTAAACAAATATTTCTGATGTTTTAATCCGTCCCAGAACGCACCATGACGATTCAGCGCTGCTTTTAATTAAGCAAAGAATCATCGATCAAAAATGAAAGAAGTAGCGCATCAATCCTCATGGTTTGGATCACGAACGCACACCTCAGAAACATCCAACGATGGCTTCAGCAACACATCGCATGCAATTTACGCGACGTTGCCAAGAAGTTTCGAGTACTTACGTTCGAAATTAATTCTCGGTCAAGATCCCGATGAGACCGTCAAGCGTTTTCATTCATAAATTTCAGTCTCATGCGTTTACGATAAAGGTTCGGCTCATCGAGATCGTTTCACAAAAGGGTTAAAATAAAGTTTCACAAAAGAGCAGCCTTCTGCTTGATCTATGCTTGGACGACTTGCCTTGCGTCCAGTTCGAACGAAGACATTCGGCAAGGGTGCTTCAAGACACGTGTCGTTGAATGATACGTTCTCTCTCGAGGATGATTAACGGACATTACCCCTGGCTAACCGGGTTTATGGCAGACGCACAGTCGAAACGGGCAATCAACGATGTATAATATATATATATATATATACGTATACATATATATATATTATAGATATATATGGTAGCATGCAAATGGCAACGCCGTGTTCCAGTTGGATCACTCATGAGGTGTCGCTCGTACAATCGATCGCGTTTCAGGTTCGCGTTGATACAAGGTTAGCCTTAGTCTAGGAACACTGAAAGGGAGAGCAGGGAGCACACTCACACCTGACCCCAGTGAAACTCGTCAATTGCCAATTGTCATTTTCTCTGTGTTTCAATAAACACTTAACGAGCGATGCTCTTCTCGTGATACACGATTTCTTATCTCTCGCTATGGTTCTGCTCTGACATGGTCATTGGCAACAGTTCGCTACGAAGCTGCCCACTTGAGGCTGGCGAAGCGGTTCTTTAAACGGGCGGGTACGGTGATTGTATATATATATATATATAATACATGTTAAAATAAACAACAATTACATTTATTTGTTTAAGAAACAAATACTGGTGGAAGCATCGCGAGCTTACGTCCCGAGGCTGCTCATCGCCATAATCATTTTAATGATTTTGCCATCCCTTTTCGTAGGGGTCGGGTCGAAACAGGGAGCAAGTGGTACTTCATTCAACACGAAACTCATCTACACACTTTGATAATAATATAATTGTACGATAGCGCAACAAGAAGTGGGATTGGGTGTATATATAAATAGATATATGTATATAGATAGAGGTACACAACGAAGAAGGTGGGAGGAAAGATAGAGTAGACCGTGGGATAAAATAAGAGAACTAAAACGTTACATTGTTACGATTAATACGTAAATAGCTAGTTATACCAACGAATATATAATACAATATCGAGATAGGTGAGTACAAGACCGAGGTTCATCCAGGATATGTGTCGAGGGTGAAGAGGACAGGATCGAGGGTTTGTTCTAGATAAAACGATCAGTGTCACAAAACACTCAAGAAGCCACTACGCCATGGACCCATCTATGTTTTTCTCGCAATATCGTGACATCGTTCCGAATGTGACCGGATGTATCGTTCCATGGGACTAAGTTTCCAAACTGGGATCAAACTACTCGAGGAATCTGCTTTTGGACCGACGTAAACGGGAAAATCGGGTAACAACTGTGTACACGCGTGTAAGTTTTGGTCATGTAAATTGTGTAATGTGTGTGTGTATAAAATGTGAGTGTGTCTTGAGCGTGCGTGCGTGCGTGCTGCATCGCTATACCAATATAATAAATATACACAATCGGATGTAATCCGGCGTAGGTTAAATGTCAGTGTCAATGTCAATGTTGCCTTGCCTTCTGTGGGTAGCGTAGTTTCCCGAGGAATGACCCATGCCATCACAGGACAACGTGGGGCACTGTATCAGCTCCTTGCCATCGCGACCACGAGGGGCGGGCCGAGGCACGAAATTCAACGAGTGCCGCCTCATATTCATACTGCACCGAACAATTACAACAATAAGACACACTCAACGCGATTGCTCGTCTCTCGTATGCCTTCGCCTAATCAATAGACCCGACTGATACTTGCTGGCAACGTCGTACGGTGGATGACCCAACGATGGATTCGACGATTGATTTCTTACGTGATTTTTCTAATAACATGCTCGACCGAGCCATCGTTTTAATGGACATCCAAGGTACGCATGTAGCCGCAACGTAAACGTTACAAAGCTGGATAGCAACGAGAAAGTTTGATTGCGCTTCGTAACTTTTCCTTCTCGCGGCGAGAGAGGGAGGATGCGGGCGTGTACGATGATGGGCGTGTTAGCGACATATGAGAGCGAAAAAAAAATAACCCCGAAAGTTCGGCCGACTGGTGGAGAAAGAACAGGAAGAGGCGCAGCAGCCCGTAGAAGGAGGAGGATGGGGATGAGGTCGAAGGAATATACGCGGATCAAAACACGAGAGCAGTTTGCTTCTGCTTTTTTCTCTCGTCTCCTGGTGGTCTCGTAGATGAACGAACTACCGTGGGCTATGAGAAGTCTCGAAAACCTCGATGACCCTTGAGTAGCCACGATATTGCTGGCAACCGAGCCGACGAATGCAGACTTGAGTGCAATTCAACGCTACGCCCCCGAATGCTCTACCTTCCGTATTTTTCCCAACCTCCGTCTAACCACTTTTCTATACCTTCGGACAGGTCATAAGTCGCGCTATTACGTTGTCCTTGCCTCTATACAACAGTTCGTTTATCGTTAAACGGAGATTTAATGCCGAAGAATAAGGTGATTGATCTCGAGAACGTATTTAGGGTGGTTACGAGCTTTTATATTGTTTCTTCGGGGTTCATTGGAATCTGAAGAATTAGGCTACAGTTGCAATGAATGTGTTTTCTGATTAGTAGTATCCTTTAGATTTTTCCAATAATCAATTCTCAGCAATTCATTTATTTCACTGTAATTGTAGCCTTAGATATTTGATTATATTTAATAATGATTTTAATATCGTTTTAGGAATTATTGTTTAAGGAATTTATCTTTCTTCTATTAATTCGAGAACAATCGCACTGGATACCAGAGTTTCACTAATAAAACGTAGTCTTACTTTTAATAATAATTCCAATTTTTTAAAATCACACATAAATTTTTAATTTTATATACATGCATCCTCAGAAAAAAGTCAGGTCGAAGGGGTTAAATATCAAGCAATATTTCAAAATGGTGTGTATGATCCAGTTCGTACAAGAATCTCGGCAACATGCTCGAACGAGCGTATGAAATTCCAGGCTGGGCGGAGATTAGAAAAGAGAGGAAACCAGTTTTGCCTGAGGTATCTGAGGTGCATTTCAAGGGTCTAACCTCGATGGGACGACGCGGGTCTCGCCCCATAATCCAGTGCGGTGGCAACTGATTATACCCCACCTTCCCTCTAGACCTTATCCACCCTTGGCAGCTCACCGCCACCCTCACACCCCCTCGTTCCACCTCCTCTCCTTATGCGCCGAACCGCGCCTTCTCCACCATACCGCCGAGCTTTACGTCAATTAGAATAAGGTTGGCACTTTCGGTACGAAGAGTAATTACTTTAATTAACAAAATGGAGGTAGGTATGCGCGATCTCCGCCTCCCTCCGCGCCAACTTTGCTCGCCGTCGCCGTTGCTTCCGTGCCTTTTCGGCCGCGAATATACATACATATATCGCGAGAGAGATTCGCGCGACCCTTTCCGCAAGGCAAGTACCAAATCTGCGATGCTTGCATGCACGTTAATTGCATGTGGACGTTGGTCCGGCTCATTGGACGTTCTGGATCCATTCGAATCGTCGCGATTCCTTGTTGTCTGACTATTAACTTACTTATACTACTTAAATCCGAACGGCTAGGAGTACGCGTAAGACTGCGTTCATTTTCTAGGGCTATCTTTATTATTATGTTTTTTTGTGTTGTACAATGAATCGTGAGGTACTTAATACATCAGTAAAACGATTATTATTTATTAATTTATTTAACGAATCAATGTTAATTGCAAGATGTAACTTGTGAACAACTAAAGGATCCCAATTTTATTTCATTATATTTTGATACTTGAATTAAGCTTTAAAAATGTATCAATTCAAATGTATTACCATAGAATTTACAGAGTGCGTTAGATATTATATTATTGTAATTGTAATTTTTTATAATAAATATAATACGTACTCCTAGCGTTTAAATACGAATCAGTAAAAGAGATTCAATTATCGACCCTCCTGTTATTTCAAACATTTATTGAAACGTTAAGCTTCCGATGAACCGGAAACGTCATATGTTTCTCGAAAATCGCGAAACTAATTTTAGAGAATAAGAAGTTATCGAGTTTCTTACCTATCGTCTTTACCCGTGGGTTTATCGAGAGGCCCAACCGTGTGCTGTGGAGGTGGCATACTGTAACAAGGTGTTGGCGTGTAGCCTGCCGGAATTTGGTAACCGGAAGTCACAGGTCCACCGGGATAAGTTCCACCGCAGTTATAGCCTGCAGTGGGGTAAGGAGTGTAAGTGTTCGCAGGATATTCTGGCTGAACACCTGTCATTCCGTATCCTGGATGGGGGCTCATTGGTCCATAACCTGGGAAGAGATAATTCCATTTATTTTAGTATCATGTATAACTTTGTCTTGATTGCAAATGATCTTATAACAATAATACTTTTGGAAAAACTAGAGAGCAATAAGTCCTGATTTCCAAAAATATATTATTATTCGATACTTTGATTAAAATATTTCGTGTGTTTTCTTGATTAATGTATGAACATTTGAGCAAAATATATGAAAGTGAAATATTTCAGCAAGACAAAAACTGGTCCAACTTGAACAACTCGGACACAAGACCCACGCGACCGTCAACCCTTTGTGAAAAACCGTCGCGTTACTATTTTATAAAATACCTCGCGATCTCTTCTCGTCCGTGCACGATAACAAAATAAACAAAGAAGTCTCCCCCAACTTTCAGGGAAAAAGGCCTCCAAACACGAAGCGGGACAAAGGTTTTCGGCGCAAAGGATCAAACCGTCGCGTCGCTTGATTAACCGTTGTAAAACCTACGCATTTATTTACCGGCAAGAATTCATTTCGTCTGCCAGTGCAAATAGCCAACGGACTAGGAGGGCCTGTGCGACGTCGCGCGAACACGACGACGTCCGACCGAACGGTCGGAACACACGCTGGCTGTGTGCTCGAATGTTTCAATTTCAATAACTACTCCCCAGCGAGTCTGCACAATATTGGCCGCACCGGACTTTTGCCGGCTACGTGTACGCGAAATATTGATAATTAACAATGGTCGTGTACCGCCACAGGGTGGCGGTCCGTTAGGAAGGGTGTCGTTGCACATCTACGCCGCGGAAGAGGGTGAATGGAGGGACGGAGACGAGTTTCGGAGGGGGAGAGGCAGAGGTGCCGACAGGGACGAAAAGAATGGGCTGTAGGTTTGGAATGCCAAAGCGCAGAGAGACGTGGAAAAAGAGAGTCGGACCATAGGTGCCTATTATGGCAGTCATGTACTGTTCTGGCGAATTTTTATTCGACGTAACCGCATATTGCTCTCTCGCTTCGCTACTCGCCCGACCGAACCCCGAGGGCGTCGAGCTTTTTGTTCTTTTCCGTATCCATCATCCATGAACCTCCTTGTTGCACCCCGATATCGCCCTCTATTACACGCGGCCGGTGTAGCGACATGCCAACGCTTCCTATGTATCCCAAGTATACGGTGGTCATTGGAATTCGGGGTCGTTAAGGATCCTGTATTCGCGTTCGCGAGATTGTTCCTTCAATTCAACGTTGGAACAAATAATTTTTTACTTCGATCATTACCGAAGTTTAAATATAAAGTTTGAATATAAAATTTGTCAAAAATGAAATTACTACCAAATTAAATGTTTAGTAATTGCAGCCAAAGCGTTAATTACGATTGAAATGTACGATTGGCCAGTTTTACGAAATCTTTGAACGAAAAACGATAGAAAGCCGAAAACAATATAGTCGCGGGTCATAAAGCGTAGCTACGAGATGGATGACGGATTATCTGTCAAGTCGAGCGATAAACAGTGATAGCTCACCGGTGGGATCACGGTAGGCGTCCATGTAGTGGGAACCCCCGCTGTCGGGGGTGCTTTCTCGGCTGTACGCCGCGACGTGCACACCGGGTGGCGGGAATCCTGGTACTGGCCTGATTCCGGGCCCCCCGCTGAAATTGACCGGCTCGTTCGCCGTGGAGAAGTCCACGGGCTCGGTTTGCTCCTCGATTGGTCGGGGCGCGGGGAATCCCGGTCCAACGGGAACCGCCACAGCTTCTCCGTGGCCGGTTGGATACTGGGGACTTGGTGCGCCGCTGTAATCAGATGAAGATGATGTACGGTTTAATATCCTTCCCTCAGTTTTACCCTCGTTCTATAACTGGAAAATATTCATGGATTAAAATGTTTCTAATCTCATTGCGTGTATTTCAATCAGGGGATGAAATTAAATTTAAAACTTCTATGTTCTGATGATTATGAGATACGGTTCGAATTAGAAAAATGAAAATCGCTCGTTAATTACCTATGAAGCCTGTTTACGCTGAGATCGAGGGTTTGTCCTTGAGGACTAGGAACCTGAGGACTCGCCGTCAGGTGGGGGCTAGCTGCAGCCTGAGGACTACCGCCTACGGTTTGACCACCACCGTACTGTGGACTAAGGCTGTTGGAACCGTACGGGGGTGCCTGTAACGATGATTATAGTTTTTCAAGCGATTATTTATTTTTAAATAAACTTGCAACAATCTAAGAATGAAGGATACCTGTGGGCTCGTCGACGTGACGCTGGAAGTCGACAAGTCCATCACCGAGCCTCCGGGGGATGTTGGTGGACCCCCTGGTTTCTGCATCTGCTGGACTTGGGCGACCGTGACGCATTTTACTGCAATCATACCACATATTTTGCGTTTAATTAATTTCACATTTGAACGTTACTTCAAGTACTAGAATCATCTTACCATCTTCAGTTTTCATCATTCCCGCAGCTGTAGCGGCAGCCATCGCCATCTGATGCTGCTGAGCCGCGGCCGCAGCCTCCTGATGGTACACCCGTTCCTGTTCTTCCGGTGTCATTCCGGTCTGCCCCAGGTAATACATGTTCGTCCTCGAATGCAGCTGCTGTTGATGCTGCTGCTGTTGCTGTTGCTGCTGCTGTTGCTGCGATTGGATCGGCGTGCAACCCTGCGTGTCGTATCTCTCGTAAGCCGACGTGGTACCAGGGTCGTACGGCCGGTGATTGGCAGCGCTGGCCACCGCGTTCTCATAGCCCCTCGCGTTCGCGATCTCGTTGGAGTAGGTCACGACAGGCCGCGCGATATTGCTCGCGCCGGGGTGCATGTAGGCCCTCGCGTGCTCCGCGGATCTGTGATGATAAAGCTCCTCGCTGGAAGTGGCCGCTGCGGCGGCAGCCGCTACCGCGGCCATCATCGCCGAGGGCTCGTAAGGAGATCTCTGGGACATCTGGTGACTCATCCTGGTGTCCTCGACCATCGACATCGGGTAGGCAACCGTGGGCTGCATGGGCAGTACGTGGTGCGTCGGGTGCTGGCTTGGATGATGTATCGTCGCGCCGATGGTCCCTCTGGACCCCATGGCGTCCATCGAGGACATCGACGAGGAGTTCGAGTCTTGATTCATGTACGAGTCGTACGTCGGTCGTACGGTGGGTGGGGGTGGCGGAGGGGGCGAGTTCACTCTACAAGAAGTCGTTTCCTCTGTCTTCGGCACCAACAGATCCGACGTGGTCTGTCCCCTGCTCGACAAACTGCTGCAGCAACTTCCGCTCGTCGCCATGTTCTCGGTTTTAGGGACTACTTTAGTCGTGCGGGACGAAGGGTTCTCCTCAGGAGTTTTCGGAGGTTTCACGTTGATCCCTGTGTCCTTCGTTGTCGTGTAATAGTCGTAGGTCAGGTTGCTTAGCACTGGTTTCGTGTCCTGTGCCGAGGACCCGTACTGAGAGTAGTTCTTGCTATCCATCGATGGTGGCAACAGGGTCGTACTAATATACTCTGGCAGCATTCCGGACACTGTCACGAAAGTACAAAATTTACCGTGTTTCATACAAGTCCAATTCTATGAATTTATTTTCCCACGAATTGAAATAATGTATCTTAGAAAATATATAAACTCCTTTTAAAATGCAATGTCGAGATAATTGCAGAAATAATTCTATTTAATTAAATTTACGAATAAAAAGCAAGTAAAGCTCGGCTGGAGGTAGGTCGTGAGCAATGCATTTTGCACTCATACTACATCCATAATAACTGCAGTTTATCTACGATTTACATGTTTACACTGTTTATCAGTACTCACGCGTACCCCCAGCGTACAGGCAATAAAAGCAATGCGATCAATCCCCCGTGAACACGCGAGAGACGTCAAAAAACGATTCACGTGCCGTCGAGGATTACTCTTGCGCCGGTCAGAAACGCTTAAGCCCTGATTTCATGGGGTGGCTAGGACGAATTCCAGGCACGTTGGGGAGGGCCGCCTTACCTTGAGCCTTGTGTCGTGCCTCGCGTGCGGCCTGCTTATTGGCCGCGGCAATGGGACATCCGGACAGGCTCCTATGCGTGCTCCGATTCGAGCTGACATGGCCACGGCCGTTGCAACCAGGCGTCGGGCATTTCAAAATAGTCTCATGCATCGCCAGAACTGTGAGAACCCAGAGACACGTAGCGTGGTTACAGAACGCAATTCGTTCGAATTTTTCGATATTTCCACGCACATCAATTATCAGACATACACGTGTACACGCACACCAGGGACGGCAGGAATCAGATATATGTATATATTACAGCCTCCTTGTTGTGCGTTGAGTATAATTATTGTCGTGACCACTGTCGACGACGAGGTTCGGGTCGACGATGAACACCGGACGAGAGGTATTGTGTATAGCGGTATATATACAGAGAGATAGAGAATGGAGAGAATAAACGAGAAGGTAAAGGAAGAAGAGACAAAGAAAGACAACGTCACGGGATAAAATATACAAATAAATGTGTAATAGTACAATTAAGTATACCGAGCGGGTAGAGAGAAACTCAAGTAAAGACATAATTAATTGAGTGAAAAATTATAAGACAACAAATCGTGGTTCGTGTATCGTGTGTTATGTGTGGTGGATAATCTACATTATTTCAATTATAATTTCTATCAAAAGGGCAAAAGTTTGAATATTTGGTTACAATTCTGTAAAATTGATTGACGAATGAATATCTTGCACGAGAAAAATGAATAACTTCTATTATTACCGATAGTGCATAATTTCTAAATCCACGATCCCTTTATCAGACTGTCTGTGTTTGGATCGTCATAGAAAGAGGTTGCATGTCTCACAAGCGTGGTTTTGTTGGGGAAACCGTGTCGCAGGAGCGTGTGATCGCCGTTTAATTATACTCAATCGCACAAAATCCCTCGTTCGAACTGGTGTGCGCGCATACGCATAGTTAGGCTGCTCTCACCGCCCGTGTCTCGAGTTCTCCAGATGTTCGTAGGCATGGCCAACGTAACCAAGTTCAAGTGTGGTGATTAATTCTCTACTATAATGAACTACAAAACAGAACGGTAAATTCAAACGAAAGTGAACGCAATAAATAAAGCTCTCTACCCCGCAAACGAAAAGCACAAAGAATATAAAACAGACAGACACATAGACACACATAGACGGGCACGGTTCAACGAGCCCACACGTTTGTCGATCATTGTCATCGCGTGAACGTGTAATCGTATCACTAGCGCGATCGAAATTTTCGCGGATTCGAACAGCGACAGATTTCGATTGGCATCGAAAGTCATCGGTGTTTTAAAAATTGTAGCCGGTCAAAGGAAACGTGCTAACGTGGAAAATAAATACACTCGCTCGCTCACTCGTCACTTCCTTGCCCCCGTCGCCTAGAAAAGGCAGTCTCGCAAAAAGAATATGCGTCTATTTAACTACGATAAGAAGTGAGAACAATGTCTGTGATTACTTACTCTCTGGCGTTAATTTATCCTTCCTTGGACAACCGGATAGACTGAAATCACAATATCAAATTGTTAAAGATACAAGTTACTAAAAAATTGAAATTTGTACTTTGCTAATCAACCTATCATAGCAAACTTTGTGAGGTACGAACTAATAATCATACTGTAACTGAAATAAAATTCTTTTTTGTTGTAAAAAATAAATCGTGAAGCGAAAATGATCAGATTTGATCTTGTTCTGCTTTCAGTGGCACTGTTTTCGATCAATCTGTCGTACCGACTGGTCGTCTAATCGACCAGGGCAAAGTGCAGAGCACAGGTTAATTACCGATAATTGCTTACCTGCGGTGGTGAGAGTAGAGTTTGGTCGCGTGACCCTGCCCCGTGCACCCTGGGGTTGGGCACTTGTTGCCCTCTGTAACAAATTAAACCGTGGCAAATGGTCAGGCTTAGTACGATCTGTCATCATTATATAGGGTGAGTCACGCAATTGAAACAGCTTATAACGCGACTTTCGTCCGGGATGGAAAAAAAAGTATAAAGGAAAAAATTTAATGGTGCAAGAATGCCCCGTTTTTTATCAATTTTTCATTGGGACATTCTTGAATCAAGATACGATGTTAAAAGAATTGTAGGATATTTTCAATTCGATTCAAATGTATGTATTTGACAATCGATATCACACTGTATTTTAAATAATTGCTGCTGATTAATACAAAACGAAGTCCAATCGAATCGGCCGTTTCAAATTGATTTTATTGTGCCGTTTAATTAATATCGAACATTAACACCACGTAATTGTTCTTCTCACCCATCCTACTGAATTTCATGATCGCGACAAGCACGTTTGATTGGGGATAAATTGTGTGTTCATACCGTCGGAATATTGGCTGAAATGACGACCGAAGCGTGACGATGTCCCGATAGATAGAAAATATTGTACCTCTGGTTACGTTTTGTAATGCAGAGAAAGTGGATTCGCATTCAGATATTCACTTCGCACTGCCTATCCAATGAATCCGCAGAATCAATATTTTATGTGAAGACAGAATGGTAACAGCGTATAGCATCCGTGCATATAAAAAATGGTACTTCCTGTCAATATTTGTGCCATGATAATTCCTCCGTTATTAGAAATATTTTAGTATTATGACGATCTGTCGCATTTGACACCATTCGGATATTAAATATCGAATATCAATTTATTTTACTTTATTATTATACAAACTTTTGAATATTAAACAAATTACTATAATTATCATATCAGTAATTATTCAGTATTCCATCTTCCTTCACATTTCATTTGTGATTAGTTTAAATAAAATACAAATCTCTAGGTGATTTTTTAAAATAACACCAGATATAAAATATGCGAGCAAAAAAGTGTAAATCGTGAAATATCCGACGGCCGACATTCTTTCAGCACATCAACCGTGGTACGTGCAATTGAATGAAAATTAACCATGAAATGCATAACAACTGCTATGTCCGACACCGTGCTATACTTACAGTGCATCGCACAGAATGCAATGTATTTCCAGTTTGCCAATACTCATATACATTTTATACGCTCCCTGCTCGGAACGTTGAAATTACAAGCAAATAATCCATCGCTCGATACCGATGCAATTTAATCGCATATCCGAATATCGTTCCAAGAACGCACAAAGCTTTACTAAGAACAAGAAATAAATCGAAGATGACAAACAATTTCCTTCAAATAAATTTATTAAACACCAAGTGTTGTTACTACTGAGGCACTAAAGTGCATTTTCAATTCGTTTAGTATCTAAGTAACGATATGACATTTTAAAGCGTTAATTAGAGGCTCTAAATGAAAACGGACAAGCTGTGGCCTAACGGTGGCCCGGTGTGGATCTTGTCGCGCAAGTTACGCATTTGCGAGTAACCACTGGGATTTCTCTGTCCCATACCTAAGCCTCGGGGATTAACACCGTGTATACATTCAGCCGAAAACCTGGTTGTTCGTGAAACGAGCACGGTTGCTTCATTACCGTTTTATCAAGGAACGAGGGTGTCGACCTCTTAAATGACAGCTTTGCATAGTAAAAACATTGATGATATCGCAGAAAAACGCAATCAAGCTTAAATTTACGATTAAATTAACCGCGAGCTCGCGCTTTCATAGAAACCGGCGATAAAAATTAACAGACAATAACACGTAAAGCGCGCCACATATTTAATTGAACGTTAAATGACCCTCGGCGTCCGAGTAAGAACGTGCCAACGATAAAACTCGTGTCCAGAAACTTTCTCCCATACTTTTTTCCCTGCACGCTCTTTTTTTTCCCCTTGATTCACGCTGTTCTTGCGATTGTCACGAAATTGCATCGGGGCATGCTCAAGCAACCTGTACCATCTGTCGTGCGCTGGCCGTAACTTAATGGCTGGTGCGGTGTACGTCACGTATAATCGTGGCCGTGTTCGTGTTCTCAGGATGACCTCGCGTGACCAGACAATTACAGGGTTTCCAGTACGCTCTATGCAGCCCAGAAGTATCAATCGCTTCGGATGAGACCTTTCGTTCCCAGCGCCGATGTTGATTTTAACAACTTTCTGATAATAATTCCTTTTTATCGCGACGATTAAAATTGAATTAACTCGTACATCACGGTGAGTGGTGAAAACTGTTGTAAAGTTGGTAATCAAGTGGAATGATATATGTAATACGATTTCTTAAGGACTATTTGTATTCGATAAGTTGAGACGTTTTTTAGCAGGCATTTTATTTATAACCTGGGTATTTGGGTACTTGGAGTGTTCAACTTAACTTCTTGCCTTTGTATACCTAATAACATGGTATCACCCTCGTGACGCAATCTATAGTTCCAATGTGACTGGCTCGTATTTTTGGTACAAGTGAATTTTAAGTTAAATATAGATCAAAAATTGTTGAATGTAAAGTGATAACTCTTTATCTTAACAGTGTAATAATAAGTAAAAATTGACCTCAACCGACATATTTGCTAAAAAGGCTATAGGATACGGGATTAAGCAGAAATATACTTGTATAGGCTGCTAATACTGGAGACCCTCATCAATTGACCAGGTAATAAGACTAAGTCTTTTTCCGTCTATATTCAATGACTATCTATTTTTAGAAATGGAATTTTCTATACTTTACACGACAGCTGCGGTCTATTTTAACTGAGTTTCTTGAGAATGCCTCAATAAAAATTACATTAATTGTTGGGGACCAGCTGCGTGGCGCAAGCTTGCCAATGTTTAATAATCCACAATTTCAATTCAAAGAAATAATTTTCAATTATTTCTGTAAATAAATTTTAAACTTGTAAGCATACCTTTTCTCATCCAGTATATTTTAAACAGTTGTTATAAATGTTTGATTTATCATTAGATTAATTTAAAAGCTTCTACTGAATAATTGTTTCCAGTTAAAACTGGAACGAGGTTTAATTAACCTGCTTCCCAAAAACGAATGAAAGCCAGATCCAAATTTGGACTGCAGGCATTTACAACTGGCTAAAAACTAACAAAACTAAATATTACGTCTATGTATAACTGAACTGAACTGGTTTCTAATATTTGGACGAAGTTTAAACTAAATCCTTTTTCGCCGACACCTCATCGAAGCCATTTAGTCAAACTCCCTGATTCGCAGCGGTAATCCGTTCCAGACGAGTTTAGCGGGATCACGACCTTTATCTTACGTATTAACTCATTTCGTCCCCTGGGCTTGGGGGGGTCAATTCGACGTTTCTTAACGCGAAAAGCTTCGCTCTGACGAGCCATAGGTACGTTCGTCACGTGTGGTAGAGGGGTTCGGAAAGGGATTCCGAAGGAACCTTAAGGGGGTGGGCCAAGCTTTCGGTTAGTTGCGGGGTTCTACCGTTGGAGTGAGCGCACTTTTATAAACTTTGTCGTGTACTAATCCTTCGTTGGTCTTGATCCCCCTAGCCAACTACACCCGAATCCCGAAATGGCCGCCGTGACGCCGGGGAAACTTCATCAGCCCGTCATTTCGCGTTCCGGCAAGAAAGAGTCGGAAGGGGGACCGACTCGATCCCGTTTAGATGCCTCTGCCTTCTTCTCGGGTCTCGTCTGGTCCAGCTTCCTGGTAAATTGGATTACGATACGTGACGTCATTAGCGACATACTTTATTCGCGAAACACCGAGCGAGCACGGAAACATTACCTTGCATTGTTGCTATCGCGGGAAATCGGGTCAACCAACTATTAATAGAATGAAAAATGTGTAAGTCCAGCTTTTCAATCGAAAGTAAGATTATTTAATGTTTCGCCTTTTGACGAGAAGGTCGGTGTTTTTTCGTGCATAATAAGAAAATGAGCTGATTAAGATGGATATGATATGAAAAATTATATTAAGAAAGAGTGGTTATTGTCTGAAGAATGCAGTTTAAAATGTATTATCATCACTTGTAAATTGTAATGTGTAACTCAATTTGCTTCAGATTAATCCACAAGTTACTCGAAGACGATGAGACTTGATACCAATATCATATTCGACTGTTTGCTTAGTCTGTCCGCTTTATGACTGAGTTGTACTACTGAATATAATAAACTATCTTCAGTAGCTTCTCTTAAACCCCTATTACTCTATTTTGGACATGCTACTACGTTTTGCAAACAAGTAATATTTACTTTTTAACAAATATTCCATGCTATAACTCAACCAACGTAAATTAACAAAAGATTTAATTATTTAATCGCTTTTATGCAAAAGTAAAAGTGTAGTCTCAATCATTTGTTAGAGGTAAGTCCGTTTATTGTATGATTTCATGAAAATAATATTAAAATAACTTGTTACATATACAATGGGAGAGACACCTGTTTCAAGCGTTTCTAATATTGAAATATTTTTATTCCACATTTCACTCAAGACTAACGTGCGCCTAATTTCGTCCACCCAATTTCCCGTTTATTAAAACCGATCAGCGTATCGATAAGACGCCGATAGTATACGCGGTTAATGAAAAAAGGAATAATGAAGCAGGCAGCGAAGTTGGTACAGCGGCTACGCCGGGATTCCGTGCTTTTTAATTAGCGGCAAGGTAAAAAACAGTGAGCCCGCTAAGTGAGGGCGAGCGGTTGGCCGCCGGCAGGATTAATAAATTAGCCGTAAGGTTTTAAAACGGCTGGCCGATGCCTAAGCACGACGGGAGAGACGAGAGCGAGCGAGAAGGGAAAAGACGAACGAAGGGGCAGATAATGGTTCCGGTCAACAAAATGAATACCGGCACGCGCTGTTCTTTCCGGATCTCTGAATAGACTTGTAACGAGTCGGTCAGACCTTTCTTCCCCCCCTCCCCCGTTTCCCTCTTCCTCTATGCCTCGTCGCCCGTTCTATCCCCGTCTTTTTTCCTACGGGATCCCGTGCCGGCTTTGCCGGAGGGTCAGAGGGAAAAGAGGAAAGAGCGGGCCCAAGGGGTGAGAACGAGGATGAGTAGCGGGCAACGAGGGTGAGGCCGTGGCCGAGTGTGTAATTGTGTTATTTTGTTGCCATTTCACGTGAGGGTCACCACGGGAGGGCCAGAGGTGTACATAAACACCAAGATTGTTTTATTCATTCGACCCGCGTTACGCGTATGACGCGTGCCGAGTTTCTTTCTTTTTTTTTTTTTTATCCTTTCGCGTCCTCGCTTTTTTATCCCTCGATCGTTCTCGAGCGACGAGATCAAAAATGCTGTTAACCAGGAAAGCAGCGCGCGAACGAAGATCCCCTTAATCACGTGCACGTAATCAATCGATGGACAAATTTAAATATCCACGTAAGGATGAAGGAAAGAAATAGACGAGAACTTATTTTAATCACCCGATACATGCGACCTTCGATGGATTCTTGTTACTCGTCGGTTAAAAGTGGTCGTGGAAGAAAAATATCTTTAACGCATCGATTCTCTTACAAACCTGTACCACGACTGGTGCTATTAACTTAATTATCTAATTGAGAAATCATAATAGGAAAATTATATCAGTATTTTGACATATCTAATCTAACGCGTTAACGCATTTTTGTGTATTTAAAGCAGATACTATTCTTTAAGAGGACCCCTAAATGAGCAAAGCAATTGCTCGAAGCGATCGCGATTACTTCTTCGACTTGGCCGTACGTCGGGCGCAAGGCGAAAGACGAAGAATTCTAAAAAAAGAGAACGAGCCGGGGTACAATCGCAAGGTGGGTATTTACATACGGCGGCGCGCGCCATTAACGCGAGGGTAGAGCCCCAGCGCGCGAGCAAAGGTCCTTTTTATGCGTGCGGTCGCAAAGGCAGCGTAAAATTGAGTTACAGGGCAGTTTATTTTTTTATTAGCCAGGCAAACCCTGCCTGCCTGCCGCGCGCGGTTTCAACGCGGAAAGGGTGGTTTTTGCGGCCGACGGATTTCCCGATAGCGGTTTTATGGCGTGTCAACACGCTCTTACCCGACGGTCGCTCGGGTTGACGCTGCGTTGGATAAAAAAGGATTGAAGAACAGAAGAAGGAAGGAAGGAGCGCGGGGCACGCGATCCTGCCGGTAAATCGAAAGGATCAGGAACGAGCGGCGCGAATAGCATGGGTGAACGAGCCTGCGATTAAAAACCATAGCGCGACCCCGGTCCGGCACACCTTTGCCACCGTCACGCTTGTAAGTATGCGATTAATCGTGACCACTTATCACGGTATAGCGTTTATTCGCCAAGATTTCCGTGAAGGTGGATTGCTCGAATTATCTACGACTTAAAATCTTTTTAATAATCGACCGTACAAAATTGACAGGTAGCGGCGAAAACTTCTTGGTCGTGTAAGCCTTACGTGCATGACCTAGAAGCTTTTGTTTGCACGAACTTTTCGGTGAAATAATGTTTATTAGCGGAATAAAATTACCAGAACTAAAAGATTTCTGTGAAGTAATTCATTTGTTCCTTAATTTATTCGCACGATCAGAAGATTATTTATTATATACCTTTACAACGAATTCTAGGAATATTGTATTGTGTTGAGTATTTAGAGCTTGCAGTAGTTCAGGCAAAACTTGTTGCCAGCATTTATAATAAGATACAGTTAATTGTTTTACTCATTTTTATTTAATATTTTTAAAAATTAGGACAAGATTCTTGAAAATGAATATAAAGTTTAGAATCGTATAATTTTGTTAAATTAATGACTAAAAAGTAAATGACTAAGTGTTATTTTTCTATTGACACGAATAAAGTACCAAAATCAGTTTAGTCCACTAAACTTTTTGTCAAATGTTACCAAGTTATTTTAGTTTCAAACAAATTTCAAAGTACTCAGCCACGTTTACTAATTTTATTCGAATATTTGAACATTTCAGTGTAAGTTTATAAGGTAATTCGGATTTCGGTCTATCATTAAAGATTGTGTCTTCTCGTAGGACCATCCACATCGATTAAGCACAGAACACGAAACAACGAAGATTGAATTTTTCAAGGTGTTCGTCTGTGCAGCTTCAAGCGGAGAAAACACTAAGGGGATAATGAGAACAGGCAGCAGGGCCGCATTGTGGTAATAAGGTAGCGTGGTATGGCTGGGATGCTAGTCACGTTTCTAGCTGCTGACAGCTGCGGCTTATACGTATGACGTGGTATCAACCTCAAATTTCCCCACCTAGGAACATCGTGTCATCGCTGCCCTAAGACCCTGGAATGCACTCGAACTCCCACCTCTCACACCATGGAATGCCAACCTGCTGTCACATAAGGGATACTTTTTGATTCTTTACTAAAACCGATCGTTCGGTTTAATTAAGGTTTCTATCGATTAATTTTCAAATTCAATCATTGTTAAATCGTAAAGATCCTTTAATTTCACTATATCTTCTTTGCCAGTGAATGATCACGAGTCCCTCGAATCGAATAATCGAAAAAAGGGTTACGAATCAGTGTTCGATGATTCGGATACGATGCGTCTAGGGGACACATGCCCGAACGCGTTTAATAGGTGCATGTTTACTCGTGCAGCACGTCTTTACGATTATCGCGAGGTTTCCATGATCAAGCAAATAGTTTCGAAGCTGCGCCGTGTACGAAGACAAAGTGGCTGTACCGTAGAATACGGAGAATAACTTTACTTTGAGAGACCTTGATTTCACCATTTGAGTCATCGCCCCTCGCTTCGTAATTATTGATTTTCCGTGCTACCCTAACTCCCCTAAGTTCATAGAGAAAGTAGGAGAGAGCGACAGGGTGAGATACGGATGGAGCAGGAGAAGAGTAGAGCACGCGGGAGAGTCGAAAATGCCTTTTGTCCTCCTTTTACATCGGACAACGTACGGCGAGTAACCCTATCGCTGCGAGCGTTAGTCTTATCAATTATTTCGCGAATATTTCAAGCGCAGACGCGTTGAACCAAAAACGAATGTTGCTCGTATTTGCCGTCATTGAAATCTCGGCGTAACGCGCGATTCTTCGATGACGAACTCTCAGAAATTTGTATAAAATAATTTGAATTCCAAGAACAAGATATTCGAGACAGTCCATACGACAAGATATCGAAATTCTCACCTCTGCTGAGACTGGACGGAGACATGGACATTCCCGGCCTGTTCCCATCGAAGGTGCCAGGCCTTTCCGGCATTTTCATCGTGTTCTCTTGCTGGACCGTTCCGGTTCCGCACGACACGTCGCCGCCAGTCGTGGGACTGGACGTGGTCGTGCTGGTCGAGACGGCCGTGATAGCTATGCTAGTCACACTGGTGCCGTTGCTAGCGGCGTTGCTGTTGTTGCTCCCGTTACCACTGTTGTTGCTGCTCGTACTCTTGCTGGACACGTTGTTGCTGCAACTTCCACCATTAGCACTGTTGCTACTGTTGTTGTTACTGTTGTTGCCTCCGTTCGACGGGCTACTCGCGCTACAACTGCTGACAGCAGTGACACTAACCACTCCGTCCCTGGCTATATCCTGAAGAGCGCTGGCGGCTCTGGAGCCGACACCGGCCGGCTGTAGGATCGTGTACTGTTTCGACGAGTCGGGACTGGTGACGGCGGGAATGCCGCCGGTTGGACTCTTACTGCTCGTCACCGTATTAGGTGGCACTTCGTGTCTGGTCACGTGATGGGTGTCCTCCTTCGACGATTTCAACTGCAACAGCGAAACCGTGGACGAATGCTTGTCCTCGGAGGTGGGCGATATGCCGGTAACAGGTTGTGGGGTCGGCATCGTTGGCCCCGGACCAGCGGTGGGGTAGCCAACAAACGTAGCCGAGGCAGGAAACGGGCCGATAGGTGGAATCGCCGTGGAAGCCACGGCCACTGACGGTGTGCCGCGGCCAGTCGCTTTCGCGTGCTCCGTGTTGGGTGGTCTGAACGCCGACGTGGCCATGAACGGAGAATTCGACGGCGGCGAAGAAGATGAGGTGGTCGTAACTGTCGGCGAGACCTTCATACTGTTCTCGTTGTACTGTCTATGATAACTGGAGTAGATTTGTTGATGCTGATGTTGCTGCCTCGTCGAGTTCTGAGGCGACTGTCCGTTCCTGCACGCACGATCACGATCCCTGTCGTTCATTTTATCCCTTTCAACATCTTCTTTCTCCCCAGCCGGATCCGACATGTCGATCTCGAGTTCGTTCGACGAATCGTCCACCAGTTCGTTGAAATCAGGTGGATCATATCTTGAGTATTTGTCCGTCTGTCGGCCTTGAGGGTCCACGTGAGCACCGACCATGCTCCTGTCATTTCTGTCTTTGCTCGACAGGGATCTCACGGACACCGGCCTGATCTTTCCCGGTTCGTTCGGATTCACTTGGCTCTGGACGTTGACGCACTCGTTTTCCGTTCTCAAAACGTTATCCAGGTCCTTTCTCACTTTGCTCTGATGCTGTAGTTGCTTCATCGCTTCGTGTTGCTTTATTTGTTGCTGAGCCTTGCCACTGCGATCTTGTTGACCACGAAACGTTATCACATCTTTCAAGGAGTAACCCGTCTCGTTGCTGGTGGTCGAGGAGGTTGACACGGAGGAGGGCGATAGCTTGGGGTTGTCTTTTTTCTCCTCGAACAGATTCTCGAAATTCGATTCGTATTTATCCTCGTCCGAGTTCCCCCGCTGATACAGAGAGCCCCTAGGACCGGGCCAGCTACCGGATAGGCTTTTCAAAGCCGCTTCCGTCTCTCTGATGAGAGTCTCGTCGTCTTCGGGCTCCTCGGAGTGTTTACTGGACTTTCTCGCCGGGCTACCGGAGTTGCCAGCGGCGAACGCTCGTTTCTTTTGAGGCAACGGTATGTTTTTGCTCGTGTCATTGGTGTCCAGCGATTTTCGTGTCTCATCGTCGCGCACGCTTTTCCTCCTTCGTTTAGCAGCAGCATCAGCTGTCTCCATTTCTTGAAGTATGGTCGTTTGCACAGCCTTCTTGTTGATCAACGGTTGCTGTTGCTGATAATGCTGCTGTTGTTGTTGCTGTTGCTGTTGTTGTTGTTGTTGTTGCAGTTGCTGCAGTTGCTTAGGATTTGGGCTGACAGATTCTGCTTCCAGCTTCCGTTTTTTGAGATGAGCCATCGCATTCTGGCCACCTGGCACGCTGGTTAGTTCCACCCTGGAACACAAAAATTCCAGAGGATCAGGAAATCTGCTCTCTCATCGGATGCATGGATGCACAGTGAGTTTTTTTTTTTTTTGTATCAGTGGGTGCTAGCTCAGGGCTGCTCAGAATCTAACCGAACCAATATCCGAGAAGCTGGGGATCAGAATCTCTGTCAGTTCCAAACTATTCGGACCACCAGTCTCATCCTTCTCGGTTTCGTGAACCGTGCATTCAAAGGCTACAGAAACGTCAGTCTGTCAATGAAATTTCACCTGAAACCGTTGGGATCCTGTCGAGGGCATCGCCCCGAATCCTGGAGCCCGTTCCATCCACTCGAGACTCCTCCGTTCTCCAGATGAATAAATTTGCTAGGCGATTCCGTTCCCTCCGATCGGAACGCACTGTGGTCGTACTTTTATTCCTAGTATCTTAGTTATCGCCGTCACGGTACTCTCTATTTCTACACGATCGTGCACGCACCTCGATGTGACACGCACGCGCGCGCGCGCGTGTACACGCACCAGTCACGCGTGCTCGAGCCGTAGCTACCGATACCGTATACAGGACCCGACTTTTGCGTGGCACACAATTTGCGCGCGTATAGCCCTTCCACGCAGGGTGCTCGCGAGCTACTGTGATATGTTTAAGCTCATTCGGGGGTGGCGATCTTCCAGAACCACACGGAGGGGATGAAAGCTTGCGCGAGCAACCGGCAGCTTCTGCTTCGCCGCGAAAAGTGGGGGCGGGTTCTGCGCACTGTCCACCCCTTTCAGCTTAGCTGGAACGCGATTCCCGGCCTCTCAGCACATCCCCTTACTCACCTCACCACCCCCTGCGATATCTGGGAGAATGGGGGGGGACACGGCCCCCTGGATGCACACCAAGGTGGTTCAGTGTGTTGGGCTACGTGCACCGTACTCCTCCTGCCCTTACGTTCACCCACATCTTAGCCTCCGCTACCCCGTTTCACCCTCTACCTACGTGTACCTCTCTGTTACCTGGTTCTCTTTGGCTGCCTTAAGAGTCCCGGCTATGCTGGTCCCCGGCCAGGGACCTCCGGTTTTCCCGTCTTTTTTGCATTCTGCCTCGAGAGTGGCTCGCGTAACGAGCAACGTCAAATTCAATTAGGACCAACTGAGAAAACAACGTGATGTCTCGTGATCGTCGCTGCATTTATTTTTTATAAATGGCCGTAGCGTGTTCTGTTTCATTCATGATCGATGTGAATAAATTCTAAACGTCTAATTGATTAATCGCGAGTTAGCTCGTATTCGACACGAGGGAGACCAAATAATGGGTGCAAAATCGATATCTACGATGTTTAGTGCTTTATACGTTAATCTACATGTAACATTCACGATTTACAAAAGTTTCTTCCCGGATACTTTTATTTTAAGAGAAGATCGTTACCGAAGTTAAATTGGTACGCGATCATCTTTTTTATCGATTGCCCAGAAAGAGAAGCCTTTGTTACGTAACAAAAGGTAGCGTGCAGGTTCTTAACCGAAATTAGCGAGACGAACGCGCCCTGGTCGGTCTATTTTCTCGCCGCGAACGATCACGCAAAAGCGTATTTTCAATCGGCGAGCGTTCAGAGCCGCCCCCGGTCTGCTCGCACGGTTTACAGCGATAGCGGGAAGCTACAAGTCGAATTAGATTAGCCCAGGTTCCAAGAGGAGGTACAGGAAGAAGAAGAACAGCGGGATCAGCATCAGCGCTTAGCGGAGCTTCCAAGGATTTCGGAAGTGAGAGGGCTTTCCTTAAATCCTAAACCCTCCTCAGACCACGGGAGTTCAGAGTTTAGAGCAACGAACCCTTAGAAAGGACCGGCTAGAAGAGACTGTGCCCTCCCTCGGCTAAAATCGGAAGTTAAATCGCACCGACGGCTTAAGACATTATCAGTTTTCTTTGCCGGACAACGTTCGTTCGTCCAGCGGGCGATATTCGGAGTTTTCGAGCTAACGGGTGAAGGAAAAGGGAGAGGGAGAGATGCCCGTTGCGGGAGCAAGGAAGAGACTGAATCCCTTCCAGTTAGGGATCAATGCTTCCTCGTCCACCCTCCAATTACGTGTCATCCCTTATGGCCTGTGGGGAATAATTAGAAAGCAGCCCTTCTCCTGGACGAGCACCTACGTCCGTGCGTATCGCGTAAAGATTGCTTTCGTTTTCGCGTCCAAGAAAAATGTCACGTCCACTGTTAAAGTCTCTGCAATGTTCATAGATAACCAGTTTTTGATATTTTTTACATTCATGAAAAATTTCTCATTGATTACTTCAATATTTCTCGATTTAATGCAAATAATTCACGTAACTTGGCGATTATTAATAAACTTCCAATTTTAGTAAATATCCTATACATGAAACGTTTAATACATATCGACAGATGACAATCATCTTCTCACTGAGGGCATAAAGATTCTCGACACCTCAAAATCCGTACCCGTCAATTAATTAGCAAGTGGCGTTCGTAGCGAAGGCGATGGTTACCCAGGAACACGAAGCTGTAGAGCGGACGATGGTGCCTCTACTGAAGGGATTAGAGTATTAGGCGACGTCACGTCACTAGAGTCTAAAGGAGCCTCCTTGGAACTGTGCTCTCGGAGATAGCCCAAACTTACACACCCCCGTCTTACCGATGGTTCTTTAGGTACCATCTCTCTCTCTCTCTCTCTTAATGCCTAGCACACTTTCTCTTTCCATGTTCCCTCTCTCCGTTATCATCTTTCCTCGTTGCTTCTGGTCGATCTTGGTCCTTCTTCGAGCCCTCGACAATTCCAATTAGATAAACCACCGTCGGATCACGGTACTCTTAGCGGTCCTGTTGAAGGTTAAGTCTGTCTTCAGATTTCTGACGAAATTATCGTATTGGCGCCATATTGACATTTAAAGACAGTCACGTGAATAATTTAAAAAAATGGACAATATTCCACTTTATCCTTCTCTATTTAAACAAGTCAACACGAAATAATAGTAAAGGAAATTAGCATCATTTAACTTATTTCCCTTGATTTTGTCGCGTGTATTTCACCAAGGTATGTTAAGCAGCAACAAATCAGAATCATTTTCGTCGCACCTACGCTGTCTGAACACCCGCCGAGGGTGTTCTCACGAAAGGAACTCGTACATCTTTTTCTCGCTGGCGTTCAAGGGTGGAAGAGGTCGGCGCTTGGCGAATGCCGGATAATTTAGGGGTCTCTCACGCGTGGATAATGGGGAACTTGGCTAATGCACTCCACTTGGCACCACGTGGATTCGCACGAGTTTTGCGACTCAGCCTGTTCCTTTTACTCTCGCCAGTCTTCAGCGTTGAATGAAAACACGCCGCGACAGAGCAGCGACTTGAATAAGTTCGAAACTCTTTCGATTTTCAAAGTCAGATAAAATGGCAGTGAGACTTTATTTATCTATCTTTTAATTTAACGCGATGTTAAAGTATTCATTGCTAAAGCAATTATTAATTCTCCAATGGACTCTAAAATATTAATTATAAACTTGAGAGATTCCAAGGCGCGCCGGGAATGTCGAAAACCCTTCTTTAACGGGGCAGGACCGGTATCGTGTACCATTGTCCGACCATCGACGGTGGTATTCTCCTCGACGTGATTCCATGCCCGAGAAACCTAACGAATTGGCTTTATTTCCAAGGGGATTCGGCGATGCTATCGCTGTTCTCTGTCCAGCCGTTTCCGTGGTGAGGGGCGAGGGGACGATTTTAAAGCGGACTCTCGTATCCTGGGTATTGGTACGAGCGGAGAAAGAACGCTGTGACTTGGACAGCTGGCCGGTTGGACATCGTTTCAACGTTCGGCTCCGGGGAATAGCTCGTCCCTTTGCTAAGTATCCTCCCTTACGTCAATCGTTTCGCTCTCTTCCCTTTCTTTTTTTTTTACTCTAGCTCGCTCGCAGGCCGCACCCTCGCTCGTAGACTGACGTCTTAAAGCAATCGAATTCTGATCAAATATTTAACGCTGCCAGGGCCAACGCTTTAAGTGGCTTCTCCATCGTCGCTGGACCCTGTTCTCCTCTGCAAGAAACGCTTTACATCGTTGCCCCGTTCGATCGAGTTTCGAGTTGACTCTAAGCAAGATATATACTTTCTTATTTTTCAACTTTCGAGTGGTTCGTATGGCAGCTAGAACGATTTCGACGTCGCCTCTTGTAAACTGACCCTCGCCAACTCCTGTTCAACTCTTCCGTAGCAAGGGTAATTCGAGGCAGGAGGAAGGAATCGGGATCGTGATCCGATGCTCCTTTGACATAGAGGAGAACGTTAGACATTATTGTTGATAAAGGTGAGAGAGCTGCGAAAAGGCATTCCTGCCTTTGAAGATGTTGGTTCAATAATTATTAGAATCGTCCTATTATCGTATTAAATTATTAAACAAGCGAATAACTGGCCATAAGAATTACTAAGAAATTATTGTCCTGAAATATCTAATTTTTAAATTTAACTCTTTCCAAAAGTTTCATTTCTTTTCTTTTATCGAACTATATAAATGGCACAGTATTTAACGATCCCTCGAAGAAAACGAATTAAATGCTACCCCCTTCCGCGAAATTTTAGTTCGCAAAGAGTTGGAACCCCCTTTTCTTGACACAATCCCTTAAAACGTCAGTTTCTTCGGTTGTAAGGTGCAACCGAGATTTCTGCTTCGATTAACGTTTCGAGCACGGTTCAACGCGGCCGGTTCAAGGCAGAGGTTGCCTTTTTTGTCCCTTTCAGCATACGGCAATACGTCACGCGTCCCGGTTTCGGGGCGTAATTAAAGAGAGCGCAGAACAGCATGACGCCTCGAGCCTGTCTGGGGTAAGGAGCGGGGCGAGACGAGCCGGCCGGGGGTATGAGGTATAAGGGATGTGTTTTACCGAGGGATACTTATACCATCCCTACGCGGCACATATTTTCATATAACAAAACCATCTGCGTGCCGCGCATAACAAATTTCAACTGATTTATAGTAAGGCTGGGGTACAGAAGCGCAAATTTTTGCAGTTACGTCGACACCGACTCCGACGCCATCCTCAGCAACTCGGATTAGTCGGTGTTATCTTCCATCGATTCATTTCCACCTTTTTTTTCTTTGCTTTCAATACAAAATCTTAAACAGCAGAATTTATTAATATTATTGGTACTATTAGGTCGGCGATTAAGATCTTTCTCTATGGAACTATTTATTAAATTGTTAATCAAAATTCTGCGTCATCAATCCTTTATTCTGTTAAAGAAAAATAAAATTGATAGTGAATCATTCTATCTACAGCTACTGATTTTTGTTAAAATATTTCTTAATTAATAATTCAGATTAATAAACTTCTAAGTAATTACTTAGTGCTAAGAGATGAGTTACAGACAATTGAAAAACACGGATTGAATTTCGTAGTAACAGGATTCCCGGGTATTTCACTATTTTCACGATTGCTAGAGAACGGAAATCGGAAAGGACGTTTCTGAAAGTTTCACACTGATATCTGTGAGGAACGCGACCCTAAAGGGTTGTACGGAGGGGGTTGCAAAGTTAGGTTTGTACAGGGAGGGGCAACGAGGGAAGGGGAATAGTAAGAAGGGACTGTACTCGGACCAACCGACGACGGACCGAGCCATTGGATCGATAATGTCATAGTGACAAGTACCAGCACGTGTATCCTTCTTATGCTCATGGCAATATCGTGCATACTCTATTCTTGACTGAAAGAAGTATGAAATTGTACTTGAACAATTTCTACTTCCCTGCTTTTCTTTATGAGAATGTACTATAAAACAAATTATCCCGAAGATAGTTATTTAACTCGTGCAAGAACTGTACAATCCTGAAATTTGCTTATTTATTTATGGAAAGCAAGTTCTGGAAGTTGAATATTCAATATCCTAGAAAGGCATTAATTTGTAACTGTAAATTAACAGACATTCTAAAATTTTGTATTTCTAATTCGTGTAAATTAGTATTCACAATAATTATTAGTTTTGGTATAACAAGTCTATTGGTATTGCAAATCTTGTCGCAGCGAAAGCGACGACAGTTCAATGTTGTAGAACGCATTTCACGAGCGAATATAATAATTTACGGTGGACAATTTTATTATATCGTCTTAGACGAGATGAGCAGCGTCCGCACGAGATACGCGAGTAAAAACTAACATCAGCCGTGTGTTCTTACTGTAAAACGCGGTGCGTAGTAAATCCTAAAATGAACCTGGAATAAACTGTCCGAGGTACGGCCATAATAATATGCCTCCGCCAGATTGTTACGGGTTGCTGAAATTGCCTCTCCGAAAACCAGTCCGTTTCGCGGTGTTCTTGGATTACGATGCAATTTCTCGAGCCTCATGGGCTTGCACTGATGACGGCCCTTAAAACTCGACAGCCCCTTCTACCGAGTTTCCTCAGTCGGAATTATGTGTAGCCGTGTGTGCCGATGAATTTGAATGACGCATCGCCATTGTTTCCGGTGTTGCAAAAGTTTTTCGAGATACCGAGCAGCCCATGAATAAATTAATCGGTCGTTTCGAAAACCGCCGCGATTGGAGATTCCCAGTTCGTTCCATGCGTGTAATAATACCTGAAGACGAGTGTTTTGTGATGATATTAGAACAATATTAGAACAATACTAGAACAATATCCTAATTCATTGTAAAAAGTTTAGATCATTCAACGGCCAGAATCAGATACTCCCGGCGAATAGAAACGGTTCCGGAGGCTCGTCCAACAAATCTCGTTTACGACGGCTCTCTTTTCCACCCATAAATACACGGGACACATGACCAACTCTCCAACTCTCTGGTTCCGTGCCGCGAAGTGTTATACGTGCGTGTACACGGCCATAAAGTGAAAAAAAGGTCCACGGCAATTTGTTACCGGGAGCAGTTGTAACGGAAGGGCACGTATCGGGTAACATGATTACAAATATATCATAACCTTCTTCTTCGCCCTTTCTTCTGCAACGTTCTCGAAAAGGGCCCCGGCCATGTCCTCCGACACGCGATACACGTGCGTCGCCTGTCGATGCGGCTTTATCGCAGCAAATCACTGCCAGCGCGAAGAAATAAAGACAAAAAGGACGCGATCGGGCCTCGGAGAGTGAGTGAAAAGGGCACGTAGCACATCCCCCGGATAAATCGAATCGACGGAGCACGTACACTGTGTACAGAGGAAGAAGTAGCATCGTTCATGTGAAGCAAGAAACGTTGCCCGCATCGGTTCGATAGGTTTGATTCCAGATGGACTTTTTGAACATTCTGAACGTGATGGAACAAGATATAGAATGTGGAGATGAAATCTCAATGATTCTTAAGGGGTAGACACTTTGAGAGACAATTTGCAATTAAGCTACTTTAAAATAACTATTTTGAAATTGAAAGTTTACTGTCACGGATGACGATTAAATATGAGTCTAAATATATATTTATGTAATATTTTTTTCAAGAAAAACTGGGGATACTCTGTACCGAACATATATCTCGAAATTAATCTTCATACATTGCAGGACATCATTTAGTATTCCATCCAATTGCACAAAATCATCGTCTGGAAAAGGAGCGTTCTAATGAAATCCTGTTCCTTACGAGACAGAATCATTCCAATTGAGTTAGCGATACGTATGTAACGAAAACACGGGGACCAAAGGTTCCTTCCAATTCTAAGAACGAACGCTGTCCTGGCTAATATAAGAATATTATGGATAGAAAAGCAGCGATCGTATCGTGGATCAGCCTCCCGGAAACAGGGTTCGCCCCGGCAGTCAGACAGCTCAGATATCTCGGAATGTTTTACACCTCATTAGGTAACAATGTGTTGTTGCCAGGGTGAATTATATCGGGCATGAGACGCCCGTCAAGACAAATGGCTCGAACCGGAGGTAATTGTGGGCTTTTATTAGCTCTGGTTTCTCCTGTTGGCTGCAAATCGCGCAACGCCGACTCGGAGACGCTCATCCAGCAATAGCAGAACTCGGTTACAGCAACCCTTCACGTCGTCTATTTTCCTCCTCTCCGCGTGTCGCCGTCCGTTCTCCATCTCTCCGCCTCGCCTCTCGTTTTCCACCCGTTGTGTAATTACTCGCGTGACAGTAATGTTGGAATGCGAATCCCGTTTCACTAATGCACGCGACTTGTCGCTAGCCGGCTTGTAGTTAACACTTGAATCGGCCGATTTCAAATCGCCCTTTTACCATGCCGTTCGACTATGATTGATGACATACGTTAAAAGAAATTTCTTCGTTCGTAACAATTTTTCCTATCTTAATGTAATACTATAATTAGTATAATTAGTTAAGATAGGAATTCCATGATTACTGAATTTATAATTTTCAATTTCCCCATAAAATCATTCCCTTACTTTTTTACATATAACTATTCGATTTCTGTGTTTCGTAGACTTGAAAATCCAAAAGAAATGTGCTTTCTTTTTATTTCTGATTCGCGGATTCTCCGAAAGCTCAGTCCAGAAATCGCAGTATTTTTTCGTGGGGGAAACATGGCATTCCAAAAGGCCGCATTTTCGCGAGAAGAGAATTGCCATCCACGCGTTATTACGCCTCTAGAAGATACAAGCCGCTCGAGGCATATGCGGGCCAAGCTTGTCCCCGTCCCTCTTTCGCTCGTAGTTTCGCTGTGGTTCATGTATTTATGCATTTCCAGCCAGCAGCCTCCGTTTCTTGACTACCCACACACACAGACACACACACATACACACACACACAGATGTGAATTGGGTATTGTGCGCCAGATGATTTACATGTATTGCCGCTCGATGATGTGCCGTAAAAGATGGCCCAGAGAGGGACGGGGGGCAGACAAGACGGGGAATTGCTTTTGAATTAGCGACGCGAAGTTCTAGTCGTCCCGATCAGACATGCTTTGGCACGACGATTGCTTTTTTAACTAGTAATGAATAATAAAATGTATCAGGTGAATATTGTTACGTGCGTGAATTTAATGGTACTGTCAGGGAAACAGTTAAGAAGGAAGAAGCAAAATTAGTGGTATTAAAAAAAGAAATAGGCAGTCACTGACAGAGTCCAAGGTTTATAATTAATTTCAACCTTAGTTATTGCAAGCCATTAATTAATATTTCATTTTCTTGATACAGTAATCATTTAATCGAGTCAAGACAAAGTATCGTGCACCTTTCTTTCATGCAAAATCCTCCGTGGTTACCTTATTCATTATTTGACCGTCATATTTACTCATTGAATTCAATTCGGATTCACTTATGGTATGATTTACTCGGCGAAGGCGTACCTGGGCACGATGATGGGAATTTATTGGAGAAGAAGGTCGTCCCGAATACGGGGAAGCAAAGCATAGACAAAGAGCGAGGCAGCGAAAACGAGACGAAAGGAGAGAGTTCAACGAAAGGGACAACGGGCAACGAAGGGAGGGAAGAAAATAAAGGGCGAGTCCTTTTCTCATATTCCGTATCCCATATGGTGGCTCGTAAAAGTTCCGAGGGCATCCTTACGAAATTCAGATTTACAGCGTCGACTCGTATCTACATCCTTATTTCTACACCGTGTCCCGTTGCTTTTGTTGTTTGCAAATGATTTTATGCCATATCTTCGACAAATTTTTGTTAAATTATAGAAAATAGGCGACAGTCACTTACGAATTTATCAAATTTAAAATGTAAAAGGACTTGTTACAATATTAAATTAAAATGACAAAGTTTACTTACAATATAATAATTTAATTTAAAGAATTTATATACACTATTTTGTTATTGCTGCGAATTGATCGAATGAATTTGCGAATAAAAAGAGGTTCCACCATTCGGAGGGGTCTTTATGAGCGGGAACGTCTGTCCAGCAGCACATTTGTGCTTTATCGGAAAATACTGAATTTTTATTCATCCCCTGCGCAAATAGAGGCCATGTAGAACCATCCGGCATGGTCGTTCTTTAAAATGCATGTCGCTCTTAAATCAGGAGAACAATAATTGTGTCCACTATGTGGTCTCGCTTGATCGGACCTGGAATATTTGTTGCCTTCTTACCCTCCGCCGCTAACCCTACTTTTATTTGTTACATCTGCTGACTGCCTGATTTTGAACAGACCGAAAATGTGGCCAACAGGAAGAATTGTTGGCTTTCCTGGAGCAATAAAGCCAACGAAATTCTGAATATCAAATGACACAGAGACGTTGCTTTGAAAAAATTCTTCTCTTTCATGCATTATAATATAATTTTAATATCACATATGTGTATTCGTAGAATTTCATACTTTAAATTTAAAAAACTAAATTCATTTTGATTCATTTTGATTTTTAAAATAAAGAACTATAATTTGAGTAAAAGGAAAGTACAGTCAGATTGAAATGAAAAGCGACGTGATCATAGCACGTGGCAATTTATGCGTGGAATTCTACTCGATCAACAGGGAGAACGCCGCAAACTGAAGTGGTGGTAGAGGCAGGAAGCGAAAGGGAGGACCATACCCCCGCGAACTCGAACATGAATTAAAGTTTTAATTTCTCTAAATCACTGTTCGCCCTCGAGCGCTTTCCACCAGACGGTCCGTTACTTATAGCCTTTGCTCTTTTTACCGCCTTCTTTTTTCCCATTCGCCTCGATCTTACCGCCGCCCAACCCTCGCCAATCGGGAGAAATCGATATGCACTTATCCGATGACTCTTGAGACCCTTCTTTCTTCCTTTCCTTTTTTTTTCAGACATACTTCCATAGGCACAACAGGCAGAAATCTCGAACGTTATTTCCTATCGAATCAAGCATTCAATATTCGCTAAAAAATGTTTATTTCAAAATCACGATTTAGTCAATTCAATCGATTCACCCCCTAGAAAATTCTAAACCTTGCGATGTTAATGTTATTCGTTCTTTTTATAAAATATTTCATTTATAAACAATCCATAACTGCCGAAGACGAATCGAAGTCAAGGGTCGTGTACGAAGTTACACGCACAACACGCTGGTCTCGCTTGTTTCCCCGTCCCGCCGGAGAGGGTGAGAGGCAGGGGTTGTTCATTTAAAATCATGACGTCGAGCGTAGGGCGCAGTCACGACGGAGGCGTTAGTATTAACGTAAGGTGGCAGCGGACCGAGCCACCTACAAGAACTTCGCGCACCCGTTTCACCCCCTTACCACCGGTGACATATTGTTTCCATTCTGCTCTCGGGCTAAAGCGCAATAAAAAACTGGCATAAATATCACCCCCTTTGGCGTCCCGTGGCACCGATACCAGCGGCGAGCGGTGGCCCGCGACACCGGCTACGAGTAAGAACGCGCAGGGCCCCGGATACCGACGGTCTACAACTACGTGGGGATTGTTCTTTCGCCTGGCTAAAACGGCGAGGACTAATTTGTCTGAGTGGCTTTTTTGGCGGTTATAGAAAGGGAGCCAAGGACTACCCAGTCGCGGAACGATTCCCTTATATCGTGTGAATTTTCATGCGACATGGTTTGAGGAATGTGATATGTAAAGCTGACTTTCTCAGTTTCAATTGCAGGCTTGAATCGTCGAGCTTTTTTATACATAGATAATCTGCATGGATTCTGATTACAAATATTAAGTTTGCTGTCTTAGGAATTATTTATGACCTTTCTTATGCTAAAGTTCAGTGATCCATATTAGTACAATTTGTGTATAATTTATACAATTTTCTAAAATTAATGTACTTGTAACTTTGGACCCTATTATTTAAGACTTCTATTTATAATTTTATATATTATTGAAGCTAACTTATGACATAAGCTTTCTCTTAAGCTGGAAGCCTTTTAAACCTAAAATCTTAGCCGATTATTTGCAATCAGAATAGTTGCAGATTGTTTAAAGGACATTCTATAGTTTTTTGTTAACGTGAATAAATATTAAATAAAATTGACTTACAGTGTGACAGGTTCCTCAGGGCTCGAAGGTGAAATTGAAAGCGACATAGTGGTTGTTAGACATCGTGATGTTCCTGGTGACCTGACACGATCATCCACCTACAACAGTGCAGAAACATATTCAGTTAGCAATGTTAGATTTAGCTTATTCTTATATCATTGTATATTATGGCGCCTTAAATTTAATTTTTCTTTCATTTTTTTTAACATGAAACTTTTAAATAAAACAATTGCTTCAAAGCAGGCCGTGCTGATACCTTTCTGGGCCTCTATAGTTACCGCCAATGGTTTGTGGGTTACGCAAACGATCAAATGGAGAAATGTAGAAAGAACGTTTCTCCGTGCACCTTTTAAATTCTTTGTACGATCCTTGCTGTCGTCAATGGGGAATTGAGCAACAGGTAGAGCAGATATGTCCTCGAGGCATCATGCTCGACAGAGCATACGCGTGATTTACTGTATAAGTGACTCATCGAAACCACCCTTTTTCTTTTATCTTTGCCTCACTACTCGAAACGAGACGCGAAGGAAATAATTCTTCTACTTAGACCCCGTATCGGGGAACGATATCCCAGAATTTATATCCAAGGGTAGAGTTCAAGTTTCACGATAAATTATCAATTGAAATGTAATAGAAAGTATGTGTTTGAAATATTATTACATTTATTTACAGTTAAATTGAGTAAAAATTAATAAAAAAAAAGTAATAATAATTACAGGTGTGCTATAATTCCCTTAACCTATTCACTTTTTCTTGAATATATTTACAAGTTGTCAAATACGATGATAAATAAATGACAGTATATTTTGAAGCTAAGGTAAATGTCTAATTTGTTAAGATACTAGTTACTATCGATACATCTAATATAATTAGATCGGTGCAAGTTGACAAAATTCAGTCGAAATTGACCGACCGTCCCCCATCCTCCCCTCGCTTCAAAGAAATATTACAACCATATTTTTCTCCCGTGAACGATGACTGAAGCTCTCCCGCGTTTTTCAAGGGATTAATAATGACGGTAGAGCGTTCTACGACAATCGTAGAGAGAAACAAACGCAGCCCCGGGCAAGTGGACCAGACTCGCACCGACATCAATCTGAACGAGCGAGCCGCACCCCTAACGAGCCACTGAGTCATATAAATTTTATTGCCATTTCATAAATCCCGACGACTACCGCGAGTAACCGTTCCGGCCTTTCCAAGCGATTATCAGAAGCGTATAAAGTTGCGCATTGTGACGGATTATGACGTACTCGATTCTGTCTTTTGCGATTTAGGGGGATGGTTTCAAAAATCCCCGTAAATAAAGCACGTCTCTAAAATGTCTCTAGGATTTTAGTTTAATTGTAGTGATAGTAATTATTTTATTAAAAATAATGGGCGATTGTAACAAAACAAAAGTAGTTTATTTTATAGCTAACAATTGTCTAATAATATAGCAACAAAACTAAATGGGATTTTGTGTGGAGTAAAATAATACTAGAAATAAAATCGAAGGAATGGAAATATCCTGGCTTATGTTTATAATAAATAAGACGGAAGTATGCGCGCAAGAGAAGAAGCAGGAGCACAGTTAATTCAGTTTTATACGACAACACTTCCGATCCACGGTAAGCCGGCGACAGTCTACAGTTCCTTCCCTCAAGTTCTCTTCATCTTAACGCAAAGACGAACGAAAACCTGATTTACATTTCTTTCTTTCCTCGCTATAAAAATTCCGCGACGATAACTTCCTTTGTTCCACCCTCTATGGCCACGGGGGCGAGCAACCCCTGTGGCTTTTCAACCACAGGGAGTCCCCATAACTCCAACTAGTTTTCGGTTTACATTGCATTTTTTCCCCTTAATTAAAGGCTACACAGACTCAGGTTTGTCAAAAATTGTCCTTTACTTGAGCACAATAAAATATTCAACATTTGTTTAATTTATTGACTGATAAACAGTAGTGAATTACATTAGAATAAATGACTAAAACTAAATTTACGAACTTTTTATTGTATTTTATTTCAAACTTACAAGATAACATAAAATAAACAGATTTCTCTTTCTAATCTATAGTTATTATTAAGTTATAAAGTAATAGCGTTTATTTTCTCATTTCAGAGCGTCGGGTAACACGTTAACCGAATTGAAACTTTTAATCTTCCACACATTTCGCTCTCAATAATATTGTTTATCGAAAGTTCTACGCCTACATTATAATCTTCATTCCGCGTAATCCCTCATCAGAAAACGACACGTCGCAGGTGCTCGCGACTCACCCCATGCACGCCAGTCGGTTAGGACTGTCGATCATCCGCTGAACCGTTGAAATTTCTAGCAACAAGCAGCGCAGAAGGGAGGAGGAGGAGGAGGAGGAGGAGAAAGAGGACCAGATAGGATCGAAATGTAATTAAGAGAGCAAATAATCCGAGCCGAACAAACTCCGTGAAATGGATCAAAGAACTCGGCAGTGAGAAAGGGAACGAGACGGCGAGGCAGGGGGGGGCAGGAAAAGGAAGGACATGTACCGATAGAGGCGCGTCGTTGAAAGGTAACAGGACGAAACTACGACCAGGCTGCTTCTCCCTGTCGTCGTCCTGTCTAGCCCGAAGGAGTAGGGCAACGAAAGGGGGAGGGGACCTGCAAAGACCCTCGATAAATATTTCCGTCAAGTGACCGGGGTTGGAATTCAAAGAGAGCCGAAAGGTGGAATCGAGAGCGAAACGAGTCCATCCTCTCTTCAACGGCGGTTCAAGGGATGGTCGATGAGAACGATGGAAACACGGGGTGGCACGGGGTGGCTGGCAGCCAGTATATTTGCGTTACGTTACGTAGTTGCGCGTTTAATCAGCCGTATACCCGGAAAGGGCGCGTGTGAGAGGGAAGAAGTGAAAGAGGAACGAGAGCAAGAGGAACCGCCTCGACTTCCGGATACCAAAGAAGGACAGGGCTAAACAGCGTTTTCTACCTTTTGTGAGGGTAAAGAGAGCGAATTCTGTTTACCGCCGGACTGTCCTTTACATCGTATCATTTTTATGGGCCAGCCTGCCGTACACTTTTCGTTGTACTTTTATTCTGATTCGTCGTTTCTTTAACATTTAAAGAAATATTTTATGAATGAATTTATTTGTATTTTATGAGTTGCTTGGTTTTTGTTGGTTACTATAATAATAGATTTTAATAAAAGAACAATTTCTCTTCGTACAAGGTTTGTAATAGATTCTGCGAGTTTTCCTTTCGTATAAGAAAGTAGCAGAGGAAAGGAGGCAAGAGAAAACAGAAGAGATGGCGCCTACGAGACGTCGATGGCGTGACAGATTGCCTCCAGTATTTTCCACCACATACATCATCGGCATCCGCCAACCCTTAGTTCTAGTTCAATGCTCACCGCCGTCGTCTCCCTTAATTGGCATCACCTACACCAATCTACCTGTGCTGTCGTACAGAAAATGCCTTACCGCAGTTAATTACGATAAATTATATTTGAAGAAATGTTCCTGCTAAATGATCGACGAAAAATGATATTCTTCATGGCTTTATTCACGAAAGTTTGTTAAGATTTCTGAACGATTTGGTCTCTCGATATTAAATAAAATAACTGAATAGCATATGTGTAAGATAGTATAAAATAATATAAAAATTGCTAAAAATAACTAGAAATGTACATGATAAATAACAATTATTTAGAACTTCTGTGGTATTAAGAATTAATTGTTAGTATAATTTCAATAGTATTCAAAGTTTTCTGTTTTTCTGTACCTTTGACTTCTACTTAAATAAATTCATAACCCTAATCATCGATAACATTTAACATTAATTTAAAGATTGTATCACACGTTGAAATAAAAAAATAAGAGTTACGTCGTATCACTAACTAAATCATCGTAAATTACATCCCCGTTAACGAAACTGATTTTTCAATTGAAACTAAAGAAGCGCGTAATGCGGCCCGAGTGATATATCGACAACAATACGAAGGGTCAGTGACAAACTGCAAACCGCACTTTCATCGTCAGGGATACGATTAGGGAAAAATTCGCGCTGTTTTAATGGGGAGTGAAAATTAAATACCTCGGTGTCCACCCCTTAGGTCCGGTCACCTAATAATTCATACGAGGAATGTAAAAAGGGCAAGCCCTTCCCGCCCCCCGTCTCCGTGGCGAAGAAGAGCGAGAACGAGAAAAGCCAAGGGGGTAGAAAAATACGAGTTCGTGTTTATCTTGAGATTTGTAGCCGCCCTGTTCCCGATATTTATTGGCTTTCCAGGGACGGGAGATGCCACTGCCTGACGGACCGTTAAATTTTATTATGTTTTTTTCACCGATGCCGAAATAACGCGTCACTGAATATGGCCGGCGAAGCCGTCGTAAAGATAAATCCTGATCGTTCGTGAATAGCTGTTACCTCGTAGGAAACGCATGCTCGTAATGTTTCTGTGTATCATCGAACCTTTATTTTACATCCCTGAAGTGGGTATCGTGTAATATATAGTACTATAATAAACACGTTATCCAAAATAGAGAGATTACAATTTTGCGTGATCTAGTTATTGCAGGTAGAAATAATCATAGTAGAAATCAATAGAAAATTAATTTTTTAAAATAAGAAATCCATATCTATAAAAACGTAGTGTGTATAAATACATATATCTCCATAAATTGTTTAATAAAAATCTTGTGAAATTTTTTATAAAAAAACTTTTAAAACTAGAAAGTGTAAAGGTAACATATCGTCAGACGTTTCCACGAGCTTATATACCTTTTTTACAACGAAATAAGGATTTACAAGATCTGGCAACGAATTCACCCCAACGAATTCATAAAGAAGGATCTCGAGAACGCGTGGTCCTCGAATAAGGATACACAAACAGCCAAACTGCTTACCAAGGTCATACTTAGGATTAAGGAGACGGTGGTTGCAGCCTCTTCAGGTTGATAGTCGAGAGCGCAGTGGAGACGCCCCGCTAAACCGGGCAGCCCATTATCTTAACAAATCTAATCTCGCGGTTGGTGTTTATAAATGTCTTGTTTTCAAGAGAAACAGCCACGCTGGTTCAGAGCAATAAGGACAGAACCTTTCTAACCGCGTTTCAGGTCTGCTCCCTCATTAACAAGACTGGGTGGCAAGAAATGAAGCACATATTCGTGAACGTGTTGTTACTTGAAGATGGCGCGAAATAAAGCTGTATCCTCTCAAAATTTTGAACAATCCTGTCTTAATTCAGCAAGTTATCTTAAACAAAAAACTTCTAAATTGTTCTTATTTCAAGAAAAGTTAAATAGATAAAATATAATATTTGAAGATGGCAATTTGTAAATTGCAAAATTAATTTCGATCAAATTCGTGTTTTACAACGATTAGCACGACATCCATGTCACTGTTTAAATCATGATCGGCAGTCTGTCAAGGAATTTGCTTATATTCTGATCGTGAGCATACTCCAAGTAGTTGAGATCGCGTACACCCGCGAATACAGATAAACGCGAGGGTGGAAGGGGGGGTGAACACAAGCCTGGCATCCCGAGAAGGGTGGGTGTCTGTTATTATAGGACGGAGAGTACAGTTTGCCGCAAAACTAGAGGCCCTAATCCCTTAAGAACAATAATAAGAATCCTTTCTCTGGTACTCCCTGGAATCAGTGTTAAAATTGCCTTGGCGCGCGGAGGACTATAAGAGGACAGCCCAGCTTCAACTTAATTCAAGGCCTCGGTGGAAGGTTGCGCCGTAATCTTCTATCTGACTCCCCTCGAGATCCTTCAAGACCATCCTTGCTAAACCTTCGTTCACACTTTCTTTTAACCCTTCTTACATTGTGCTCTACAACGGTTTTCATATTTCACGCGACGCCAGGGATTAGCCAGCGTTGGACGATTGCTATGGTAAACAAGAGGTAAATGGCGGTGTCGCAATAAAGGTGATCGCGGATGAGAATTTTAACGTGAAAATAAAAATCTTTTAGGATTCTTTACAGGAAAATTTACAGGAAAAAATAAATTATGGTATTTAAAACAAGAAGTTTATAAATGCTTACAATAATTATAACTTTCTTTTAATTTTCTATCCTTTAATTTTCAAACATTATTGAGTTACTGTTAGTCCATTCAAATACGGCTCATTTGGTATTCCTTACTCTCCGCGTTCTTAACAATCTTTACCAGAATTTATTATCAATATTAACATCGAAAAAGGGCTTAATCAGGCTTTCTGTTGGCGATGAAGCACGGTTACGACGAGAACTCTTTCGCTTTAAATTTTCATTCGACTCTCATACAAAGAGGTTACGTCGGGGACTCGCTTCCTTCTTGAAGCCCGAGCCGAGGCTCTCTTCTTCGTCTCCTTATCCTGGGCGTAATTTGCACACAAAGTACCGGGGAGGTGTATCGTACGGATGCCATGGTGTACGCCTGTGTACACGTAGACGCGTGCACACGGTTTATGCACGGTGTGTACTCAAAGATATTATGCTAACGCTCCACCCTTCTATCCGATCCGCTCGTCTTAATAGTTATCGCGTGTCCGTGAACGATATCATATTTTCATGCCAACGTAGTAATTAGAAGAGAGCGTTCTTCTCAGATCAAATTGTTTATACGAAAGTTGAGCATCAAGGTGAATTCGAGTCAGGAGATGTGAAAATCAAATTCCCTTCAGCAAATATTAATGCATACATTTTTTTTCTAAATTAACTTTCGAGGTAACTTATTGACTTGTCACAGAACACAATATCTAAAACTATCTTTAAATTTCAAAATTTGTACTATTTTCAAAACAAAATTTCTTACATGAAATCTTATTTTAAATAAAATACAAAATTCGCCATCCAAATGAAACAAGTTCGTCAGGAAGAAAATACAGGAAAGAAGAGAGTAATTAATCAGCGAGTTCAAAGACCTTTAATTTGGAAAAGATTTGCCAATTTTACCGGCACGCTAATAGGAAATTAGGTATGTCGCGTGTATACCCGGCTAACGAGCTTCGGCAGCCTCCACGGACGAAGAAGAGAGCCTTTCTGCCAGATAATAAAAAACCTGTCACGTGGCGGCGGCCCCGTCGAGGACCACTGACTGAATCTGGAGGGTGGCAAGGAAGAAGGAAAAGAATACTAATTCATTATTCAATCTGGGTCGAGTGATTAGCATGCGCCCGTACCTGGCATCCTCGTCCTCCGGTTCCTTCTAAATAATGTAAGACGTATACCACCGCAAGAACGTGCCGGTAAAGACATTGTCGCGAAGAAATCCTGCCTCCCTTCTAACAATTTTGCGCAGTCTCAGGCGCGTAATTTAAATAATTATGCACGACGTTCTTGCTACGGGTGTGATGCGAACAATTTTTAACTCGAGGAAGGAAAAATTGATGAAAAATTGTTGAAATGGATAAAGGAACCGGTACATTTTACAAAAATTTTGCGATACAAATTCACTTGACCTTAGTATCGTAAGATAAATTTTAATAATCGTACAGAGTTACTTTTGTAATTTGCAAGATTGTTGAAAAATTATGATACGCCGTGTAATAAGCGCAAAAGGTAGAACGATTAAAATTCTTCGGGTCTCCTGGCTCCGAACGCCAAATTTAATTTAACGTTAACAGCAAACTACGTTTCTACAAGTTTACCAGCGACACTTTACGCTAGTCTTAGGGCACAATGAAAACGGGAACTCGGGCGAACTTCGCGAATGTCTGCCGGCGTTAAATCAGCCTTCGTCAACGAGAAAAATCTCGGAAAGCTGAATTCTGAAGGGGCCGGAGCTTCGCCAGAGATAAAGCATTTTTAATACAATTAAGCGAGATTCTTCACGGTATCCGTTCTTCTTTCTATCCCAGCCTCCCGTCCCGCCCGCAACCACCCATTCCGGTACCCCAGCGTCACCCCGAGCCACGGTGGTCTCGCTTCGAGATCTGGATGTAAGAAGGGTTGTACTCAGCCTGCCTCCGGGGCATGTTAATGCACTCCAAGATCTTAGCACTTACACTCTGACACGCCTGTACTTGTCGTCGTTGTCGACGTTCCACCGCCTGCTTTTCCATCCCCGACCATTTTCTCTTTCTCTTAAACTACCCCCGACCACGTCTCTCCACCGCCTCCAGAGGGCTTTCACGGACGACGCCTTAAATCCGGATCTCTGCCCTGTTCCCCTCCCATCCACGGTTCTTATTCAACCAGCTTCTGAATCCGGCGCCGTCGGTGCCGCGATTTTCTTCGCTGGAACGCCCAGGAAGCAGGTTTTCAAAATGTACGGCCTCTGTGGTGACGGCCGGTAAAGCGAGCTACGACAAAGCAGCCACAATTCGAGGGTTCCCTATGGATAACTTCAAACGGGCGATTTATTCCCGAAGAAAATCGTTATGGTCTTAAATGGCACTCGACAGAACTTACGTGGAATTTTTAATAATTAAATGAACGAGTTTGATTATCTGATTTACAAAATCTTCCAAATTGCATCGATTCTACACGAATCAAAATTCCATTGCGTACTTCCACTAATTATTCCGATTTCGTTAAGTGACTCGCTTGAAATCGAATTGTTTTTCCCGCGAAAGCCGCCTCTCTTTCCAGCATGAAAATTCGAGGGATAAAAATTGAAGGAAAACGAGGAGAATAGGGGACGGTCGTTGGTCACAGAAAGAAATCTTAATTAACGAAGCCATTGTTTCAGCCGTGGAAACTCGACGAGAGGCGACAGCCACGAGGTTTGAGCGTGGCTTACCGGCCTTCAACGGTGGACGGGGGGGAGGTCGTTTCATCGGTGGCTGGGGTGAAAAGGAAAAAAGGGCCGGTTTTTTTCAAGGACGATGGGCACATCGACCACCGACGGTGGTTCGTGTAAGGGCACACAAAGCTCTTGACGGATGGCCAGCCACCAGACTCCGCCGCAACCCTCACCGGTTACGAGTGACCACCTGTTGAAGGTCCTGCACGCACCTGTCTACGCACACACGGCCCATCCAGCCTGCTTTCCCCACCCACCTCTTGTGCCTGGATGATATTTCCATCCGTGATGACCGAAGAAACGGCCCGGAATAACGAGTGCCGGCGCGTTGTGTCCACGGCGCGTGAAGTCACTTGGAAGACAAGTGAGTCGACCGCCACGATGAGTGCGAAAACGATGGTGATAATTTGTTAACTGATTAACCAGATTAAGGGGTTAATTGGGTTTTATAGATTCATTATGAAAAGAAATCGAATGGTTCAAGGGTGCTGCGATTGATGGTTTTAGGGTTGCAATATTTCATTTAATAAAGACATAATTTTTCGATAACTTTCACCCAGACATTAACCGATCTGAAACTATAATTAATATTTAATTAATTTAATTGAAATTCATTCACTGATTTTCAATAATAAATATTTTTTACTATCAGTTAAGGTTTTTAAATCTCATTCAAATTCCCATGTTAATTTTGTTAAAAATCTAATATTAACTTAATGATGTTATTAATAATTGAAATATTAGGTATATACATGGAATGATAAAAGTATGATTCGCAACAGTGCGGTTGAAAATAGTCAATGAACGCTCGGAATTCGATGGAAAAGAGCACAGTGGTTTTTACTGGGCTAGCGCTCGTCAATCCACAGATAGTGGTGGTTTTTTTTTTATTTCCCGTACTTTTTCCTGTCCCATCGCCAATCTCGAGGCCGAACCACAACCAGAGGACGACGAGAACGCTTTATTTTCACCCCCGTCGCGATCATTCCATTTGTTTCGGAGCATTGCATGGCTCGCGGCAACGAGCATCCTCTCTTACCTTCTCTGTTTACCCTTCCTCTCCCGCATCCCTTTCACTGGCTGACATTGGACACCCCTTGGCAGGTTTGACCGTTGGACGAATCGACCCATCGTTATCTCGATATATCCATAGGTACGTTTAATACGGCCTCGCGATGTATTTATTCTCTGCATCGCACTTTCATTTTTGATAAATGACACATTTAAATGTTTCAAATATGTTTTACGACCAGTTTTGAACGAAATCATCTAAAAATTGCAAACATTTACCAGCTTTATCATCTTAAATAAAATACAAGCCATTTTTATTACCATTGTTTTAACATTGATCACTTTACTTTCTTAATTACATTTTATTTATCTTATAATATTGTATTATAGCTATTAATAATTAATTTATACTATATTAATTTAATACTTAAGTTTTGAAGAATTAATTATACAATACATTAACATACTTAAGATTAAATGGTTAATTACCTATTATAATTAATAGTAACCAAATTCGAGGGTTACTGTTTATTCCTTGGTCCACCATAGAAGTAACTAAACCTTAAATTTCAAATTAATCTATTATAAATTTTATTTTATGTCAACTAATCGTATCAAGCTTGTATGCTTTAAAGTGGGTCATTTGATACGATACAATCTAATGTTTTGTTAGGGGTTTACTCACCCTAATGTAGATTAAAAATATTTTAAAATAGTGTAGATTTAAGATATTGTGGCAAGTTTTGAAACGTAAAGGTCTTTGAATTCTATGTTCCAAAATTTAATCGACAATGAAAATAAGATAACGTCGATGGAAACGTTAAAAGGAAGGAATTCGGTAATACCTACGTCGATCTGTGCTTATTAGTAATCCAAGACCGTTTCAACCATTACGCATTAGGATTCCGAGATAACCCCCGAGATGCTATTTCCAACCCTCTATTCACGCTTCACCTTCTCCTTGACAATTCTACGTCATCAGTCTCAAACGTCTTGTCGTCGCGTAAAATTGAACATTACGTTGGCTGACGATGTAGACACGTCCCCAAATTGCATTGGCTCGTGTCACCTGTTTAAATCTGTCCTTGATTTTATCTTCCCCTGCAACGTTTCTGCAAATCCCTTGCAAATTCCTTGCAAATGTCTATATTTCAACATCATTTGCATAATACAGTATTACAAATAATAACTTGTTGAAAATTGAAAAGTATTAATTACAAATAATTATTTCATAAATTCGTAAATACTTAAAAAAAAAAAATGCTGATGCAGTTGACTTCTGAGCCCCGAATCGGTAAATTTGACATTTAACCCGGGCCCACTCTCGGCAGAACAAACCGTTTACCGAATTCCTCGCCAATCAATCTCTTTAAACAATCGATCAACGTCTAATTGCGATTCGGTCGGGCCGTACTTCAGGCCGCTTGAATTCGTCAAAGTGGTCAAAGCGGCATAAATTGGGATCCGGAGGGTTGGCTGGGTTGGCTGTCAGCGACGGAAACGGTCGGCTGCATCGAAAGGCAATCGACGAAGGAAGTGGCACGAGTGGGCCACCGGTCGACTAGCCGAGCTTTTTCAACTTCATCCTTCTAACGCTGGAAGAGATCGCCGTTTAAGAGGCGGCTCGCTAATGATAGTCCAACCCTTCGAGGACTTGACTGGCCGGCCTCTCGAAGTCAGCCTGCATCTGATGGTAACTTCAATCCGTTAATTGGTGTACAACTTTTTTCCCGCGCTGCCTCTCTTTCTCTCGCGCTTCCGTGTCCGTTCGTTCGCTCTCTCTGTCGTTCCCACCATCTGTCCCCCAGGTGGGGGTTCTTTTACTCTTTTGGCACAAGAGGAAGGAAAAATTTTATTAAATTAGCCGACGACAGGCGACGTCGCTCGGTGGCTTCACAGAAAAAATATCCCTCTGCTCTACCAGCAATCTCTTTAGCCCTCTATATTTTTCACCCTCTCCCTGCGCCTCCTGCGCGCCCGCCACAACCGCCGCCCACTTTATCCCGTCCACCCTCTCTCGTTCTCGACATTCGTGCTTGAAAGAACTTCGAAAACTCGTTTAATCGCCACGGCGAGTAATTTTTTAAGCCTTCTCGACCAGCGAGCTGGTCAGCTCGCCGGCAAACGGAACGTTACGATCCGCGAACGCTTGAATCTCGCTCTTTGAGCGCGAAATACGAAAGAGAAAGTAGGTATTTCATGAGCTCTCTTTAAAAAAAAAAAGAAGAAACTCACCGTCGGATACGGTTGATAAAAATTTCAATATCCGAGTCGAGACTGCTTTAACCGGCCGTCCGTCAAAGGTCGAACGTATCGTTTTAAAGTAGGCATGAAACGAGACATTAAGGACTGTGTAATGTCCCTTTGCGGGTTAAACTGACATCTGCTTTCGTGTTGATATGTTGTTAATATTCCCGTCGAAAATATTCTCTGATAAATATATTTTATGCTATTGAAAACGAAAGTAATACGAGCCGGGTAATTTCATGTATCACGATTCATTACTTAGCAATTCTAACTAAAACAGCGAGCGCGAAGAGGGACAGAAGCGGCACGGATTCGAATCGATTAAAGAAGGAAGCGGATATCACCGGCGGTATTCAAATCGATTACACGACGGCCAATGTAAAAATTATGCAAATGCGGTTTACAAGTGAATGGGACCCTCGCGACGAGCGTGGTTACAATTAAGCCGAAGCCAATTCAATATCGAGGTCCATTCGACGGAATATTCAATGTGCTGGTATTAAACGTCGACTGGCCCGTTTATACAAAGAGCAATCGGTGTTATCGTCGATCTTACCTGCCTATTGTTGCACGCAAAGCGACACGTACACAGGATCTGGCTGTTTTGTAACGATTTTCATAGGCATTACTGACCTTATTTGCATACATACCCGCTTCGCGAAGTAAATTTATTTTATTACACTTTTGCGCCGAGTATATTAAGTCGTAAATTTTTTCACGCGTTGACGTTCGCGATAAGAATGATCGAAAACATAAAACGTAAACGGTATCGTTTTTGCGATCCTTGTAATTAAAATTTTATACGTATTAACACGTTCAAAATAAAAGTAAGCTTATATCGCGTGTCGCGTGTCGGGTTTTAATCCTTTGAACTAGAAAATTTAATTATGGGATGTATTAAATCCCGAAGGTTTGTCTATATAACAGCTCTCAAACGCTTACGTTAACCACATGAAATTACGTTTCCAGTAAACATCACTTTGTTTGATTACGGGACTGAGATACATCGCGTAGACTTCAGCTCGATGCTTCAAACATCGATGGAATTACCGGTGAGTGATGAGTTTAACCGAAGGGATAGACGAGACGAGAGATATCTGTTCTCTGTCTTCGCCCTCACTTTTCCTGCTTACCTTCTTCGACGGCCTAATTTAACCCTCTTCCTCCTTTTCTTCCACCCTGTGGCGAGAGCGTGTTCCGTTACGTAGTTAAAAACGTACTGATGTTCATCTCGTCGTTAATATTATCGCGATATCTTCAATGTAACCGTGTCTCACGGTGTTTCGGCAATATAATACGAACGATCAAATGATAATGTTAGTCGGACTCACATTGTGTCCAATTCCGTGCCCGTTATCTGGAAATCGAGGAACGTAAAGAAGAATGATAAAGTGCCACGCAATCCCCATACGTCACGTTTTATCAAAAATTGCATGAACCGTTAAAAAACGAAAGGAGTTTACGAGAACCCTCGTAAATCCTATCTTTTAAAATTATTCCGAATCGCGTTGTGTAGCTTTACGTATATAGGTACAAATTAAAATATTTTAATTGCCTCACAATATCGTGTCACACACGTGACGCAACCCCTGATTCAAATGTGACCTCAATTTTAAATTTAATTTAATTTATATAGTCAAGTCTTGCCACGTGTGAAATATATATAATGTTTCGATTTTCTTTGTTTTCTGAAATTAATGGTAACATAATAAAATACTAATAGGTACTACTATTACGAGGTTTTGTGAAATTGATCTGAAAAATAAAATGCTAAATTATTGAGACTATCGGGAACGAAAAACGAACGAACGAGACATTTTCGGGCGACTTTTCGAACGTTATGAACGTCTTGTTCCAAGCGCCAGCCTTCATCTACATATGTTCTCGTCAGCTGCGCTTTGTTTCCGGTATAAGGAGCTCATTACGGATGCAAAACCGTCCATTCATATTCAAAATTTTATATCTCGTCCGCGTTTCCACGGCGGGGCTAATTTATTCGGATTCGATCCGTGCTGCGACAAATCCAAGCGACTCTGCTTTTCGCTCTCTCACCCTCGCTTTCGGTTCTCTTCTTCGTTTCTATTTCGCCTTCGATCTTACAGCTATTAATAATGCCTCCTTTTTTTTTATTGCTCATTCCGTTCTGACTTGCAAATCAATCTTTACGACCGACGGAATCGATGCCAGCTGACGTGTCTCTGTAGGAAGGTTCCTCTTTCGTACACCGACAATAAAATTTGCAACGACGAGGTAGTTCATTGAAAACGAAACATGTTCTTTATAGCCAAAGGGTTGTGTTTTAATTTAAACTAATTTAAAATAAATAATCTAAAAGAATTCTATAAAATACTTATTTAGAAAAATTTTATTAGCCATGTATTTATCTTCTGTTCAATATTTTATTAACCCTCTGAAGAGACTTAAAAAGAGTGCAAATGATTTTTAAAGGAAATATAATTAATTTATTTTTCTTTTTCTAATTTTCCTTCCAAATATAATTTAAATAGCAAGAAAAAGCAATTCTTGAATTGCTGATAAATAATCTGAAAAAAGTTTTGGAGTGCAAAGAGTTAATAGAAGAGAATTGAGACGAATAAAAAAAGTAGTATATGTCAATGAAGTTTCCAACATGACACTCCATCTGTCCAGTGGATAATGACTCGTCTTGGTCAGACAGCAATAAAGTGAATCGAAGAAAAATCGCTCAGAGTTCACGCGTGACGAAGCCAACACAGAAAACGGTAATTTTATATCCCATGATTCATGATGTATGCATACAGAATTAACTGGATCGTTCGACGCGGTGAACCGGATCCCAGGCATCGCGCCGTGTTCCGTAGCTCGTTCGTTCGTTCCCTCTCTTCACGTCTCTCCGTCGAAGAGATAATCATATTAACCGGGCTATAACTTGTCTATGCATAAGCATAATACCGTGGCGATGTGGTCCTGGGATCCTGGCCAGGATACGGGGTATATTTTACGCGCTCTGCCCGGCCGCGCACACCCCCCAGGACCAACCAGAACTCGAACTCCACTCGTAGCCGGTTGGCTGAAGCTTCGCCTCACCGGCAGAAGGGCGAAAGCAGGGAGAAGTTGCAACGTACAACGTTAATCAGCCTAATTGAATTAAGCACGCGCGACTGTTGTAATTATGACTATTTATAATGATTCCATTCCGGCCCGCGCGTATCTGCTACACGATTCGTCTCCCGCGAGCGACCGCCACCGTCGGCGAATATTAGTTTACACGCGCGTGTACACGGATCGCGTTTAACGCCGCCCCGCTCGCTTCGAAGCGCTTTAAAGACGAGTCGGCGTTCGGGCGAGGAACCTTGATGATTGGACGGTAAAGTGTTAAAGATATCTCATACGAATAGTGGTATTTTGACATCATGACATCATTCCAAGCTGTTAGAAATAAAATTTATAGTTAAATATTAAATAGTCTATACTCATTTACACCCATTTCCAATACTCAGAAGACTGAAAACTTCACATTTGTTCAATGAAACGGTAATAGGCACAGAAGACAGATTACGTCAAAAGAATGCGTTCGTCTTTTTGGCAAACGGCGCGTCGTAACCTACTTATTTAATTCGCTCCCTCTTTAGCCATAAAGACGTTCCGGGTAAACGTAGCGTGATAATGAAAGCGGGTGTTTAGTCAGGATTTCCGGCCGAGTCGTTCTCTTTGCACCTTTCTCTTTTCGCCTCCTCGTATTTCGTGTCCTCCTCTCTGGCCCCGGTCCCCCCCTGTTTCCCTCCCTCTTCCTCTCATGTACGTACACACCAGCAGCACGCATCAGAAGTCGTACTTCATTAAGTCGGTAACACTTCTTCCAGCCGCGTTACTCATCCCTTTCAAGGGATGGTCTCTATGAGGAAGCGAGATCGAGAGGGAGTAAGATTAATTGCATTCCGTCAAGAGAGGAGGCGTATTTTAAACGAAACCGCCGGTGCTCGCGCAGAAACGCCGAGGCAGCTGAAAGGAAGTAAAGGAGAGAGGAACGGAGGGGAACGGGTGAAGCGACAAGCCCTAAAGAGGAAGAACGAGATGGAACCCGTGAGGTGAGCGAGCCTCCTACCAACCGATGGAAGAAGAGGATTCCGCTCGCGACTGCAAAGAGAACCCCCCAACGACGAGAGGGTGGCACGGGGATTCAAGAGAGAGGAGACACCGCCTAAGGCCTTGTTGTATTTATCATATAATTACCATAATAGAGCCTCGAACCACCCGTCGCCACCTCCTGCCCCACCTCGGCCACCCCTGTTGCCGACCAACCACCTCTCCATCTACGCTCTGTTCTAACAGCCGCAACCGCAAATTGGAAACTCACGAATACATTTTCCCTGCGTTGCTCGTTCGTTCTTTACCGGCGAAATTGTTTGCCCGTAGAATGTCGGCCGCTTGGCCGGGAATCGTGTTAACGAGCGTCATCGAAATTCAAAGACCGACGCTTTGGCTCGTAAACATTTTTACGAATTCATGTATTTTTCAGTATCAAAAATATTTTTCAGTAACGCGAACGAGTACAAGCATTTCCGGTCGAGGATAACACCAGACCAAGCGAGCACTTTCGAAAATTTCATTTCTTCAAAGAATTTCGCGCGGCGAAGTGGCAAGTGGTAAAAATTCGCGAGCTAACTGGCCGTATCTTTCAAAACACCATCGCGTTTCAGAATTTCCAAGGCTAGCGACGCATACGTTACTCGAGAAGCAAACTTTTCGCGAGCGGCGTTCCTTCTTCTCAGTCTGGCTATACGACAGAGCAACGACGACGACGGCGTCAGTGGATGGAGCAATTTATATCGATGGCTTATTCTCCCTGCCTGCGTGATCGCTCCCGAATCTATTTTCAAGGTCTATTTCGAGTCGTTTGTATCCTTTCCTCGCGATATTGGCTACGACATCGGGCTAAAGCACGACACGGCTCCGAAGATGGCTGCTTATGGTCCTCTCTTCTAGCAGTTTCGTCTCCGGCAACCCCGCGACCGTGCGGCCCGTGCAATATCTTTCGTTCCTGGTGATTCCTTTCGATAAGGACATTTTTCTTCCAGTTTTCTTACTCCTGCTCCATTAAGGCGCCGGTATATTTCGCGTGGAGAACTTATTGCCACTTAGAAAGCCCCGAATTCGGATTATTCTACACTCTACAGGAATATGAAAATGATTTTGCTCGGAGCTGAATGGAAACTTAAGGATCCATCACGAATTATTACAGAGGGAGAAAACATCGTTGATTTACTTCAATTATATTGGCTTTTTTTTTAAATGTAATTTTTCTTTTATTTTTATTTGGGGTTAACACCAGTGTGCAAAAGGGAATTGCTTGAATCGACTTAAAATAATTTATCTTAGAAAAAGTTGAAGCAAAGCAGAAGGAAGGAATGAAAGTTTGACGATGTTGGATCAATTACAAGTTTCCTGCACATGAATACCGTTGGCCTAGTTTAAAGATTCAAGATCCATTCAAAGGTATGCACTTTGTAGCAAATAAAAATAATTTCAAGAAAACGAATAGACTTGGAGAAAAAGAAATCTTGTTATTGAACAATATTGCGGCAAGAATATGCTAATAATCGTGTCTTAAATGTGGAATCGTATTTACATGCCACAGAAATCGATCCTAATTAAAAAATGAAGTAACTAACTAATAATTTTTTAAGAATATAAAATTTAGAAAATGAAAGATTAAATTTGAATTACTGCCGATACGGTGGCTACGAGAGTCGAAACATTTTTAATCAAAGTATTCAGACATCTAAAAGGTAATTTGAGCAGGATCGATTATTCATTGATGTATTCATACTCGCTTAATTTCGTCCAGCAGATCACACGAAGTAAGTTTGAATCAGCCAACGGCAGGAAGAAAGAGGAAACGAGAGGAGGACGAGAAAGATGGTGGATGGTTCTTAAAGAGAGGTCAGAGGTGGCTTCTCGGGTTTCTTCGCCAACCACGAATCACCACCTCGACCCCTTCCATTCACCCTCTTTCAGATCTCTGGGCCCCCCTTTTCTGGTCACCGATGTGCAGCCCGCTGGAAAGATATTGCAGCTAAACACTCGGTTCTTTGATGCCGCCTCAAACCTCCCTCCCTCGCCCCCCGTCCTTCTGGACCCAGCTAGATAATTAACGTTAAAGGTTAATCCCGCGAAGAACGATAGTCGGATAAAGACCACGGGATCCATAAGAGAGAGAGGGGTTTAATAACAGGTTGGCTTTACGCGAGGATTTTGCTGAGACGATCGTGTAACGTGGTACATCAGGCGTAACACGAAGTTAATATATTCTGTTAAATATATTCTGGCCGCTGTTAAGCGATAAAACATCACCTTGATTTTAATTTGCCTTGCGGATCGATTCTATAACAGGTGGAAGCTGTTGTTTACGGGCCCTAAAAGTTTCATGCAATCACGCTACGTTTATTTCAATATAACATAAGGTAAATTGAAAATGTGACGAAGTTATTTCATTTACAGTTTAATGAATTTTGTTTGTTCGTATTTAACTATTAGATTAACCCGTCGAATGTTGTAAGGTCTTAAATATAATAAAATGCAATCATCGATCGAAAATACCTTACTTTAAGGTATTATCAATCACAATATTTCTTGCGTACCATCGATTCACTTCCATACACACAAACTATAGCATCGTACATTTAAAGCAAACAATATCGATACCGATATCGCATCAAAAATACCAATAAACTGATTACCGATGCACTCTGCGAGCAATACATTTAATGAAAGCGCAATCACGAGAGGAGGGAAATGTGCAAGTTTGGCCAGGGACATGCTTTACGGTCGTTCTGCCGCCCTGAAAATCGTCCATGGTCGGAAAATTGTCGACGGCGGAGGGCATGCGAGGCCGCGTAAAAACGTCTAAATTGCGCGTAAATAATTATATTTGCATATTCATTGAAAGGTAAATATTTAATACCGAGGCGGCTGAAAAGGGGCAGCGTGAAGTGTAACGTATACGCGGAAAGTGAGACGAGCAAGTGTCCGGGATATGGAAAGAGGTGAAACGGAGGAGACGGGGGGTTGTACGGCTGGCCAGGCTGGCCAGCAGCGCCCGAGAGCAACGGAAAAGGGGTTGAATATACATCGCGGCTCGACGGAAATTTTAGCTTAATTTTACTTAACTACACCGGGCTACCCGTGGGGCTCCACTGCAGGGACAAGTGTTATTTTTGTAATTCTGAGCGGTGCTAATGGGAGAGCTCGGCTTAACTCCTGGCGACCAACAAAAGAGAGTGTTTACCGCGACCGACGAATACACAAATCCATTGGTGTACGACACCCTGGTTAACCGTGTTTTAAAGCGATACGGTCGTGGTGGTCTTTGTTATTTAGAAAACTCGATCCACCGAAATGATAATGAGTTCCCTGCGAGAGAAATTGATTTTGTTGGAAAATTTTGTTCCTTCGCGTAATACGTTAGAAAAATAATATACAATCTTTTTATATTTAAAATTACTTGACTGCAATTATTATCATTAAGATGTCAATTGCCATCGGGATTACGTGCAACGTTATCGTGTGTCGTGCTACATAGTATTATTTTTAATTATATATTTATAAGAACAAACTATAAACTTTCGTAAATTATTCCATTCCTTCGCTTCAATCTTTCATCAAGGTGATCGTACACGAGCAATATCAAATAAAAGCAGCTTTTCCTATCCACCCTCGTCTTCTAACGAACGAAGAGCACGTTGCTTAAGAACACGTGAAAGGAAAACTGATGAGATTCGAGGGAAAATGTACAGGCATCAAGCGTCGCAAGTTACAGAAGCTGGGACGCGTATCGAGCGTGAATATTACATCGATCAGGGTTTGACGATGATACAGGAGTGGAAGGGGGGGAGAGAAGATCGGACGTAGGGATGATGTCGCCTATTATCCGACGGAACACCTGAGCCCCCCCTCGGTTCCTGGTTTCACGTTGCTCGCTGCCTCTTGGATCGTTCGAGAGTGTATGAAAACCAGCACGCACTCCACCTCAGGCGGCGTCAGTATCGCGGCTAAATAATTACACGGGCTTCGCGTATTATCCACCCCTAAATTATTCTCTGCTAACCACAAAAATAGCCCCTTGTCATCCCTATTTCTCTTCCCATGGTTTCCATGCCTTTCTCTCGCCTCTGGACCGGTGTCACCAGCCATGGTCATCGTCTGAACCGCATCGACAGTATATTTTACGCGGTTTCCAGCCAGGTGATTTTTCTTTCAAAAATTTATCCCACCGCTTTCTGCGTAATTCTGGCTGCTGGAGGAACGTTCGTTCCTGAAATTACTGTCTGACGTGTTCTGTATTTCTCAGCTCTAAATTAACACGTCGGGTGGAGCATAAAATTTAAGGTTTAATTAAGGATTTATACATTTTTAAATAAATTTGATTTTTACAGAAATTATTAACATTAGCTAAAACGAAAAAACTTTAAATTTTATATAAATTAGTCTTAGAATCAATTTCGATGGAAACAGGTGAAAAGAAAAAGAATAAGTACAACATTCTTCGATATCACAGAAAGCGATGCATCAAACGTAAATAATGACATATTACCGCAACGCCAAATTCGAATAATAGAAGCATCAAAGTTGCATCAATAATCGTTAACAAAATTCGTTGCACGTCTGTCGGTGTTTGTACTTTCTTCAATGGTATCACGCGGCACAGGTGAATATTAACGAATGTTTGCCTAGGGGAACGTGTTCTGTCCAAGCATGATGGACGCTTTCGAAGGCAGAAGTTCGGATAGAAGTAAGCTTCTGACGTCCAATATTGGACCGTTGTTCGACAAGAGATGGATCATCCAATTCCCTATATACTTATCCGCTCTAAACAATAGATAACTCTTCATAATTTATCGCTGAAATGACGTATGCGAAGTTATTTCTTATTTAACCCGAAGAAATTTCGGCGCGATACATGAGAAGTATCGATCACCATCGAACCTCACGTTGCTCGTAAGTGATTTCACGTGTCTTATTTAGAACGTTGAATTAATATTGACAAATTCGAAAGTATTGCGCGCAGACACACGGGCACGATCGAGAGGAAAGTTTAATCATAAAAATTGAACGTGGAAACGAACAGGTGACCACTAGCTCCGATGAAAGATATATCACTCTTATCTTGTTATATTTTCGCAGCCTAAAATATTTACCGGCGAAACAAAGTTTCGAAACAATCTCGATCCTGTCTGTAAGATTCTACGTCCTCGATCAATATTGTAACAGCTTTTCGTTATACATTTATTGAGCATGCGGGATGGATCACGCAATGGGAATGGTTTAAAAATAAAGTATGAAGGAAAGAAATTAAATAATATAGTTTCAGTTTTTTCTGATGCGTTTGTTTGCTAATTTCATGGTGTATACCACAAGAATACACGTACATAACTCTTCCAATAATTTTTCTTTCGAAATTTAAAATTGCAAGTTTCTTTAATCGTATAAATCATCGGCTGTCAAGGCGTTAATTATTAACTCGATATGAATGTAATTGAAATCATCAGCCACAAGGTGGCAACGAGAAAAGTTCCACGGAGCAAAAATTGCGATCAGGTTCCTGACCATCAGGTTCGATTCGATAAAAGATGGATGATGCGACATCAAGCGTACGGCCGATCGGTCTCCGGGCTGACGCTCTCGAAGATGAAATGCACCCTTGGCGACCTGGAAAGGGACCCTAACGCTATGTATGCGCCCTCCCCCAATCCCCCCCCCCCCCCCCCCCCCACACACCACCTGGGGGGGGGGGAGGGGGGGGGTCCCCCAAAAAGTGGGGGGGGGGGGGGGGGGGGGTCCACACACAAACACCCAACGGGGGGACACAACAACCAAAAAACCCCCCCCCCCCCCATTAAAAAAAAAAAAAAAAAAAAAGGGGGGGTGTGGGGGGGGGGGGGGGGGGGGGGGGGGGGGGGGGGGGGGGAAAAAAAAAAAAAAAAAAAAAATAAAATAAAAAAAAAAGAAAAAAAGAAAAAAAATGGAAAAAAAAAAAAATTTAAAAAAAAAAAAAAAAAAAAAAAAAAAAAAATAAAAAAAAAAAAAAAAAAAAAAAAAAAAAAAAAAAAAAAAAAAAAAAAAAAAAAAAAAAAAAAAATTAAAAAAAAAAAAAAATTTTTGGGGGGGGGGGGTTTTAAATTTAATAAATATATTATTGGTTTTTTTTTTTTTTTTTTTTTTTTTGGGGAGTTTTTTTTGTGGTTTGGGTTTTTTTTTTATTGTGATGTTGTTTTTGTGGTAGGTTATTATAGGGTTTTAGTTGTGTAGAAAGTGTAGGAGGGGAGGTTATTTGGGAAGATGTGGTTAGAATTTTTGGGTGGGAATTAGTTGGTTAGAAGTGGTTTTAAGGGGGAAGAATTAATTGATAAGATAGGTATTAATGGTTGGGTGTGGGTTGAGGGGATTGGATTTAGGGAGTGGGGTGGGTTGATTTGTGGTGTGTTTATGGGAGGGGATTTGGTTGGTATGTTATTTATTTTTATGAAAAGTTAGTGTATTATATTTAGTGTTTTTTAGGTTGTTTAATGTTTAGCATGTGTAAATTTAGTATTAGTTGTAAATGTGATTTTTTGAATGTTGTAAATTTTTAATTAGTTTTATGTAGAATGATTAGTTGTTATAGTTGTAGGTTTATTATATTAATTGGAATTTAGGTAAGTTAAGGGTATAATTTAATTGGGAGAAGAAAAATCATACGTTACTTCTTCAAATAACAGCTCAATAATGCGTTCCACTCGGGACATAAGAAGATTTAACGAGCGTATTAGCCAAGGTGGCTGGTCGGAGATTTATACGAAGGGACAAGCGCGACAGAGTGAAAGAGGGCGCGATGGGTTTCTGCTTTCCTCGCGGGGTTCCTCCGACGATGGCCGCATCCGTGCCGTAGAACAGCAGTACATTATTTCTTGATGTCAAATAAAGCAATTAGCATGTGCCTTGACCAGGGTCCACGGGTTCTAACCCGAGTAATCTCGCCTGGGTCCCCGGCGTGTGCGACATCTTCATCAGAAACGTACCCTCCCCTCCTTTCTCCGCCACTTTCTATCCCGCCGTCCCTTTCACGCTGGAAGACACTCTCTGCTCGCGTGACTATCCTGCAACCCCAGGAGACGAAGGAGCCAGAACGGGCCGGGAACAAGGGAAAGAGGAGGACAGCCGACGGAGCGGAATTGCAGACGAGAAGGCGGTGTCCAGCCGGTGCAGCCGCTTCCAAGGGAAATTTCACAAAGGCTGACCCGCTGCTAATGAATGTTATATAACCCTTTTAATGCTTTAAGCCTCTTAGATTTTTCAGAGAGCCCTCCACGCCACCTCCTTCATCCACTCTTTTCCTCTCGCGGTGCAACAGAAGTGGCGCGAGCCAACGCCGCGGGAGAAAAAGAGCGAACGAGAGGGACCGGGGGTGGTCGCCTCCGGGGGTAGGTAATTATGTGGCGGACGTAAATTAAGCTTGTTTAGATTGGGATTTTTATTAAGGTCCTTTATGAAGGAGTGCCGCCGCTAAATGGCGCCCCGAACACTTTAAACCCACGGTATTCCTTTAAACGCTGCTTGAAGAGGGAACGACAGCAGCTTTGTAAATATCGACTTGGATACTTGAGCTTTTTAACCCCGACGAAACCCGTGATGGGATTTTAATTTCTGTTGATTATTATTAAGCGGGAATAATACGTTTCTCGTTCGAAATAATGTTAATAGCTAACGGGGAAAGCGCTGAGCTTTTAGTCCGGCGATCCCAGGGAAATCGTAAGTAACGATCAGGAACTAGATATATAACGGCGAAACAGAATGTACCCAGCGATGTACACGGAAGAAATAACTAAGGGTTACTTTAATCGTGCTTTAGGAGTCGTTTTAACCTCTCTGCTGTCCCCCTCCATTTACGAAGGGCAAGAAAGAACTGTAGTCAGTCGTATAGATAATGTCTGGTCTAGTTTATTAACGGTACAAAGTCAAACGCTGTATCGTATACAGTTGTACTCATTAATTTTGAATACAGAAAATTAAAATAGAAATTGAATACTAATAGTTTCATAGAGGGATCAACATTAAAAATATCCTAAGATTTTAAGATTTTTATGCTAACTTCCGAAACTTCTGTAATGTTTTATAATTAAAGGAACTGACGGTTATAAAAATATTATTCATCCGCGTACCTTAATCCATCCCTGATTCAAAGCATGTTAATTTTCGTCAGCTCCTAACGAGCGGCTATTGCAGTATAGCAAACAGCTAACCGCCTGCTCGCTAAGGTTTGTGTACCGAAGTTTAGAAAGCAGTTCTCGCAGGTACAAACTGTTCGCTATATATCGCAAATACGCATGCCGTCGGAGCAACGGGCGGAGAACGAAGTTTCCGGTGGAAGTTTAATTCAACTGGGCGGCTAGCCGGGCGTAAACGCTGAATGATTTGTTGCAAATCGGAAGCGCTCCAGCGCACTTTTGCACACGAATCGAGGAATGCTATCTTATCCATCTTGTCGAGCTCGAGTTGACGCGTTGAATTATATACAGATGCGTTTTAGATCAAATTGTAAGGCGAATTAGACACGCAAATATAGTAGAAGTTGACTTTGAAACCGATTCGATTGTTTAGACATTTTTTTTAAATTATTTCTGGAGAATCAATTTACTTCTTCGATTAAAAATTCGTCGACAATCAAGACCTTTTTGCAAACATGAAAATAAATCTTGATAATTAACGAACGCCACAGCCATTAGCACGAATGCTGCGAGCACCCATTGTCTGCCATCGAGTATCGAAAATCGAGATTCAACGGCGATTTTCTTGGATAGCTTCCGCGACGAGGCGAAGCTCGATATACTCGCTCGTTCTGTCGATTAGGCTTTGCCGTCATTAAAAGTTTATAAAGAAGCAGAGCTACCAGCCGAAGCACACAGACGCGAGGAGGAACGCGGGGCGGTTGTGTGGGTGAAGGGATCAACACTCCACTTCGTCGAATGAAGGCAGCAAAAGAGAGGCAGACAGTGGCGGAGCGACCGAGATGGAAAGAGATTCCAAGCAAGTTTTCTCATGTGCAATGCATAATGAGGAAAGGCAGACGGCGTATAAAGGGCCTACAAATGAGGCTCAAGTTATACATATACATTCCAGCCTGATACACGTGCAAACGTAAACGTATACAGGTAAACGAAGGCGCGAACAACTTCGTGTGACCAACCCATAGCTTGCATCGCGACTTTTAAACATTCAACGAAGTTAAAAACTTCCCTCTACGATTTTAGATACACTCCGCAGCTTCGAAAACGATAGACTCGTAAAATTATCTGTTAATCTTCCGTTTATACAATGGCCTGGGTTGCGTTAGGCATTAATATCTTCGCTTTATGATGTAAATAGTAACCAATGGTAAAATATTTTTCTTACTTCGATATTATATCAAAGATTTATAAAAATATGCTTATTACCTGGATACCGTCTGGATACCGAAAGAACTTCTTACGAATTATTAGAAATTTTATTGTGTACTTCGTGTACTTGAGCAACTATCGTAGAAATCGTCTATCGCTTGAATCGTTAAGCACCACTGTGGCTAAATCAATGGATTATCACTTGTGGAAAAGTTGCAGATGGCTTGGCACACGCGAGCAAAGTAATAACCACCAAAAGTACAAGTACACAATAGCTGTGTACATACACGAAAAGTAATTACAGGTGTTAGATCGATCATCCCTGGTAACTGACTGCGTGTGCTCGTTTGACGGAAGGTATAAATCGTCGAAAGGGTTGCTAAGTGTACGCTATTTCCTTGATTCCCTGATTCCAGTAATTACACCATTAAATAAAAAATATTTTACCTAATCTTTTACCACCAAGTGTCGTTAAATTGAAATTTTATTCGATAATTTCCACAAGCATTTTACCATTGAATTGTTATATTAGTTAATAAGATATCTGGACTTACCTTGTTCATGATTTGGCGGGGATAGTCCCGCCTTAGGAGAGTCGACTCTGCAACAAAAGAAAGCAGACCTTACATTCTGATTTTCGAAACATCTTAACAATTATTTGATTATAAATCCATTGCACATCACAAAGTTAAGTGCAATAGGACACATGAAACTTAAATTAATAATATAGTCACTTTATAAAAATATAATTGTTTTTGCACAATTACGTGAAATGCAAAAAGGAGTAATCTTCCCACTTTTCACAGACTCATCCTATCAACCCCTTTCCTCGTTAAGATGCCTCGTGACGCCAGCTAGTGCACGCAGGTTAGTGCTCGACTGTGCACCCAATCCTCCATCTTTACCCCCAATCTTCTCTTCTCTTCCGCCCCTGAACGGGCACCACCGAATTCCCGTAATCTAATGAATGGCCTAACCCCAATATCCTCTCGGTTCAGCCTCACCGCCACCTACCCTCTATGTACTCGAGCTGTATGTACCATGCATGTAAATACGCTCATGGACGAGAGGTTCGAGCAATATCGGAACGTATATGCGCGTATAGCGGGTTTCTTTAAAACTAAACCTGCCCCCGAGCGGTAATTAATTATTTTGACATTATCGCGGCTGCTTCTCTCGACGTTCCCCCTTCGGTTTGCTTAGGACGATCGAATCTGATGTCCAGTAATTTCTTCTGTTCGTCTGTCAATTTGCAAATCGTTTTTCCCCACTGAAGAAGTTGATGCAAAAAATAAAAGGATTAAGCTTTTAACGAGACCTCACGCGAACTAATTAAATGAAAATAAGCTGAAAACTACGAATACTGTTTGAATTTGTAATTTTTCTTACAATTCCATCATTTGCTACAGTTTTTTTTTTAATAAAAGAAAGAGTTTCTCATTCGAGATCTTCCGGTTCCACAGTAAGACTTCTGGGAAACGTGAAAAGGGGTAAAAAGCAATTAGTTCGAGGCAAAAGTTTTTAATCCACTTCGTTAGATGTACTGACCCACGCATTAGCGTCCAAGTTAACAGTCGATACGATCGTGTGGTGGTGAACGAACGTGATCCCGGGGCAACGAGAATCCAGGAACCGGAGTATTATTCTTAGGAGCATCCACCTCGTGATGTGCCCCTCGTTTCTCGTACAAGTACACACGTGTACGCCGTAATACTTAACTCGAGAGCCGCTGTGCCGGAACAACGGCTAATTACTCGGCGAGCAAGGCGAAATTCTTTCGGCCAGAACGAGGGACGAACAAGGCAGGCTCCGGGGCGGGCGGAGATCCGCCTCGTGACGGAGCAAGGAAGCGCAAATGTGTTTATTTTCGGAGAATAATAAAAAGGGTCGTCCAGCGGCTGTGACGTTGCGGCGATCGTAGCCAAAGTTGGGAATAATGTTTCGGACACGACGTTCGTCTGGCTTTGCCCGAGCTCTTTGCCCGGCCCCGCTACCCTCCGATCTCCACCAGCCTACCCTTATACGCGTGTCCGCCGCAGATTCAGACTCCTAATTAAGACGAGGGTGCGAGAGGAGTTTCGGGGGTTTCTCCCGGGTTCTCCATGAAGGGAGGTGGGAGGATGTGGGTGTGAGTAGAAGGAGGGTTTTCACGAGGTAAGGGGCACCCGTACCGCGCCGGAGGGGTGAGTCAAGGCAAAGGGGGTAAGGAATATTGATCACGGGACCACCACGGTGGCGAGGCAGGGACTGTCCGTGCTTGCCCTCTCTCTTTCTCTTTCTCTCTCTCTCTCTCTCTCTCTCTCTCGCTTAACTGGCCCCTCTCTCCGTCGTCTTTTACCGTCTTGCTCTCGGTAAGCGTGTCCTACACTCTCTCGCGTAAGCGTCCTCGTACTTCGTCGTTGCCCGAGACGTGTAAGCGGCATGGACCGGGCCAAACTAAACCACCAAACGCCAGATGCGTGAAATCAGTCGGTTAGAGGCTGCCCCGCAGCCTTTGCGAATTATTGACGCTGAAACCGCGACCGCGGAGCAGATGATGCTGCGAGCTGTTTCGAGCCGATCCTTCGGGAACAACGGGCCTCGATTTGGCGACAGAAATATAATGATCGCGAAGCTGAAACTCCGTGACACGCTTGAAATCTTTCAGGCATTGGATTTCTATCTACAGATAGAAATTTATAAGGAAATACATATGTAATTTTTATTACAAATTCAAAACTGTGATTTACAAATAGATTATAAAGTATTGGGCAGAAAACGTGCAAAAATGTCCGGTTATTGCCTGTCACGCCGGAAAGTTTGAATTTTCTGAAAAATATTCAAGTAAACAGCATAAAAATCTCTCATAAAGTCGAAGAGATGGCCGTGTTTCTCACACGAGAAATAGAGTTGATGACCGAAACTTCTGTTCCTCCGAAATCAGGATAGCCTTACGAACTTCGACGCACACGGTTCGCCGAACAGAATCTACGTCGTAGACGTGTGTAGCGTTCTCACGAGTTTTCAAGCGATCTTCTAGAATGGCAAGAAGTAAGGAAGGACTTGGCTCGTTCCCGAGGCTACGACAGGAACACCGAGACCGACGGACGAGCTCGAATTTACACGACGTAGCGACTCGTCTTTCTGTCCGTCGCTCTGCCTTAATTAAATCTCTCGACCCTTCCCATAGAAGTCGCACAACTCTAGCCGAGAACTAGAAGTAGAATGACCTTTCCTTCTCTTGCTTTCGTTACGTTTGCTTGTCCCAGCGCATCACCATTGGGAGATTCTTTTCTTGCTAATTATGTTAACGTTTTTTCGTAATAATATTATTTCAGAGTATTTTACACTCCCTTTCAAAGAATTTAAATTTATATTTGTCCAAGTTTATTTTAAACAAATTATGTTACCCGTGGCTTTGAAAATTCTTTGCAACATTATACAATTTTCCAAAAACTATTTTCGAATAAATGGAAATCCAAGGAAGGTACAATATGCATGAAATAGTGGCAGATGACGATGATTGTGGAGTAAAAGTTAGCAAGAACAGATTTCCTGCGTATAATGGACGATTGATCTATCACGGATAACGTCTTTTCTTGGTCGACCTCTTCAAGGATTCAATGCTCCGCCATTTTCATGGCTCTAGGTGCCGTTATTCGGTCCGGTAACGAACGTGAAGGGCGACCTCGACGAGGCCGGAAGAGATCTCATTGTCCAGAAGCGGAGGCCACGATAGGAGGGTTGTGCACCGCCGGCAACCAGCCAACTCAAACTTTGATATGGTTTCCTAAATAACCAAGGCGACCGATACCGCAGCACGATAGTCCTCTCGTCTCACTCAGCCCCTCGTCTCGCCTTCTTCACCGCCGCCCCCCCATCTGCTTCTGCATCCACCTCGTCCGATCTATGGCGGGCACAGGGTGGGTATCGTAACTACTGTCGAAGCATATTGAAACCCTCGCGCCGACGATGACCTGGCTCTCCCCTCGTCCTGTTCGAGCCGCAGAACACCGGTGCCCTTCGTGCAAAACCTTCGTCGCGGGTGCGTTTGTCGTTTCACGAGTAAAGGCTGCCCGCATGCAGCGTGGTCGATCGACCGCGAGACGAACTCGCTCCGCTTGTAATACGGACCGTGTCTGAACAATTTGAAAGCGGAGTGACAGGCAATCTGGAAGCTGCAGAAGTTAAGGACAGAACGAGCGACGCGGAGGGAAACGGAACGGAGGGGGCACCGCGTAATGACCGGCGATTTATCCGCAGGAAAACAGGCGAAGAATTTCAAATTAAAATCCGTGCTCATAATTGTCGGAGGAAGGCCGAGAACCTGGAGCCGTAGATCAGGACTACTACTGGTTGCATCTTAACGAGGGAAAAATTAAGTAAATTGTTTCAAATGTGGAAACGAGTAGGTGTATACTGTCTGATCAGACTTTATCTACTGAAAAGTTTCCGCAGCTTGTGCCAGGATTCTTTTGCCGTTTGATGCTGATCAGCAGGGACAGAACTCAGTTATATTGCAACCGGGTTAGTATTCAACAATTTTGAATAACTAACTTGTACTTTCAAAAGAGAAGCAATACCTTTAAATCTAGATTTTACTTTTAAGTTTAACCAAATCCTGATCAAACAGCTGTGAATCTTTTATGAGAATATTACATTTATTTAACTTTATGATTCTGAACTTACTTTTAAATAAAATTTGTCTGATAATTCTTTATTTTAAAAAATTAAATTTTTACAGTGGAAGAACTTAAAAAACCTGTAATCGGACCTACAGTTTACGACGTGATTATTTTCACCCTGTAAGACGAAATCGTACGATAACGATTACGAACAAATTCACGTGTACAAGGGGGGTTTAGAATATTGTTTCTCGAGGAGGGGGGCCAAGCGGTGTGGCTGTATCTGGAGGTTAACTGTTTGTCCGCTAATTAGAAGCTAACAGCAGAACTAAAGTTCGGAACTTTAAAGTTTCTTGCTTCTGCAGAAGCCTAGTACGCCTCTTCTGGGGGCGGCAGACACCCCAGAGGCGAACACCCTATCGTCCTTCCACTCTTCTTCTCCGTTACTCCTTCATCCACGACCGGCTAGCGTTAATTACTAATTAATTGTTTCGCATGTTTGAGTTTTAAATGGATAAGTTAAATAGCGCATAAGAGGTCTGGACGCGGAGAACGATGAGTATACCTTTCCCCCTTTTCGTGTTCTTTCTCTCTCTTTCTCTGTATCCCATCCGGTTCCCTTTCTTTCTCGCCCGTTTTACCTCATCTCACACCCTTTGCGTACGATTACCGTGCAAACGGTGTACCGGTGGTTAACGAGGTTAGGATGACCGGGCGAGCGAGAACTGGGGAGCCACGCTCGTTCGTTTATTCGTTTTTCACCTCGTCATCAGAACGCCCCAGCACCGTGTGTAGTTACATAACTTATAGGTGTAAAACTTCCGCACGGTGAATGTACCCTGCGAAGGATAATTGATTCTACTAGCAACCACGTTGCTGAAACATTTATTATATTCACAAATATTTACCATCACCTTAAGCTTCGGATACCTGAACTGTCTGTTTGTTGAGAAAAATGATACCGTACCTGATACTGTAGAATGTATCATAATTTAAATTTTACTAGGTTACTCAGAAATATTTTTTAAAATAATAATGTTTGTTATCATACACTAAATTTCAATTATTATAAAACATTAAAGGGTGGAATATCCAGATTTCATATATGATGTAATGTAGATTTTATTAGGATCGATTCTTTTAATTTCATGACCGAAGGTTAAATATGAATCGTATATTATTTTATCTCTTTAAGTGAATCAATGTTCCGCATTAATCGTATCTTCACCGATCAAACTTCCAACCTGACGGGATAGAAATCCCCGATGACTTCGCCTCGTCGTAAGTATACAAATCGTTTCACCTCAATCTCGCGACAGAGAGGGGGGAAACGGTGTTGGTTTACCCTTCAAAACTGGAACGAGACCTCCCACGGCTGTAATCGGCGTTCAAATAAAAAGCTGTAATGCCAGATAAAACATCCCATTTGTCTAACGACGATTTTTCTCGCCGCCCCGAGACACGCTGTATTTCCTCTCCACGCGGGGACGATGGGGGGGTAAATCGGGGTGGTAATCATCTTAAACACCATTGTCACAGACGCCTTGTAGAGGCCGGCTGCCGCTCGGTGCCACGTCACCTGATTCTTCCGTAATTGAGATGGATCGATAAAGACAACCCCCTGTGCAAAAAAAAGGAAACGAACGGAGTCGAGGGCGCTGCTTTTTTAATTCGATGAGCTAATGTACCGACAGTTACATTAATGGCGTCTCTAGAGTGTCCCCTCTTTCCTTTATAAATGCTGAATCCTGGAGTCGATACGTTTCGTTACATATTATAATTACTCCGAACTGATGCACTTCGAAAGTAATTATTTTGTTTATATTTATTAAACAAAAATCGAATATGATGTATATCCATGTATATTCGTGAATAGAAAAAGTTTTATTTTATAATTTATAATAAGTAGCCCTGCTTAATTTTTCCTAATTCATTTTCCACGTATCAACATCGATCAACCTAAAAAAGGAAAAGCTATAATTCTTCTCCAGACTCGTGGTTCCCAGCCGAACCATCGAACTGAACTCGCATTTAAAACGAACGATTGTTGGGTTCCTCCATCTGCAGGGAATAATGAAGTCAGAATAGACTGTCGAGGCTCGAGGCCAGGAATGAATCTCGAATAATCGGGAAGCGGGTCGTCGGAATCGAGGTCTGTTATTGACTGGTGTGCAGGAAGCAGCAGGGGCGGAAAAAGAGAGGAAGGAAGGAGAGAGTGTTGGAGCAGAAAGGTAGAAAACAAGAACGCGGGGGCAAATCGGTGTCTTAACCGGCCGATGGAAAGGACAATTATTTACCAGGGTGTCTAGTACGACGTTCTAGCGACGCTACCGTTGCGTCGGCGACGGGAGGCGAGAGTCCGCGGCTGTTAATTGCTGCCTGTCAGGGCCACGCAGTGACACGGACCACCGTTGCCGAGGGATTGCCTTGTCGAAGGTTCGCACGCGTTTCCCCTCATTCCTCGGGAAAAAGACTTACGATTACGACCGATGCTGGACTTCTTGTCTATCTAATCTGTCCATATGATGGCTTAGAACATCGCCATACAAATATTTCATCCGTCAAACGATTTCAAAGTTTCAGAAGAGAGAAACACTTTTAGAAGTTTTTCATAATCAGCAATAAAGATTTTTCGTAGATTTTTGCAGATATTGTAGCATTATCGTAGCATTATTGTAGCAATTAAGAAACACGTACATTTTTGCTCTCACCGGTACACAATACAGGCGGCTGGAGAAAATTATCGACGAAGTCGCCGAAACTTAGCCCGCCCCCCGTCCCTTCCAACCCCTTCGATTATCATTCAGTCACGTTAGGAACAACGACGAGGCAACGAGGCAGGCGAGCACGGTGCAGGAACGTAATTTGAACGTTGACAGGTATTTATCCTGCGCGGCAGGAAGCGGCGCTATGTGAGCGGTCGAGGGAAGGTAGATAGAAGGGAGGAGCGTAGAAGTAGCGTGACGACGTTAAGAGCATTAAAGAGACGTTTTCCGCCCGACACTTAGGTTTTCGTACCCGAGCCCACTCCATAGATTCCCGGCCTATCGGCTTAGCGCTTGGCGGGCGGTCCGCAGCTACCCTTGGCTTCGTTCTGCGTTCTGTTCCAGCGGGTTCCGCGGGAACGACGGTTTGTCGCCGTTGTTGCCGTTACCGTTCCTCTCCAAGAAATATTTTCCAACGCGTAAGAACTTAAGTAGCCGGGCGCATACGGCGTTTTCACTCGTTAAAACATCCGTGCGAGAAATAGCGCGGAAACGACGAATCAGAATATCGAGCATCTAGCAACGGTACTCTGAATGGAACGAAAGAAAATTCTTTTTTGTGGTCGGTAAATTCATTTGTAAAAATTTCAGAAGCGAATGCAGAACACATTTGTTTAAGAGAATTTTTCGCGGCGCATTTTCAACCCCATTCGCTCCCCCTTAGTATCTTATACCGCTGTTCCCATTTGCAAGTGGAGGAAGCGAATTCCCGCAGATTAGAAATTCAGTTGAATATTTTCGCAGACCGAGATACCGTTTGCGGTAAAGGAACGGGCGGGTAAGTGGTTTCTTGAACGTACACGCAATTCAACGTAACGCTGCTAAAGCGATAAGCAAGTGGAAATGAGAGCCGAAAAGTCAGACAAAATAAAGTGTATTAAACTCTGTATTCTATAACCATTATGTGTATAATTTTTTAAACTTTTTATTTCCCATCAGAAATGTTTTAAATGTTCACACATTTTTAATACAACGTTTTTTTTTATTAAAGACCAATATATAAAATTTATTTAAAATTTCATGAAATTGAAGTAAGAACATTCTCGCTTCGTTTCGTAGTTCATTTCGACGATTCGAAGCTGACAGTGTCGGAAGAACGAGGGTGGCGCTCATGGTTGCGAATTATCAGCTAAGAGGAAATTATGGAAATAGATATAAATCGAGAAGAGCACAGGCAACGACTCCGTGGTTAGACGAAGCAACCAATTTCTGAAGGGCAACACTACTCGTTATAATGGAGCCTGAACAGTCAATTTTATATGTAAAGATCCATCAACATAAATTAAATGGGGCGCTTTAGTTTAAAGAATTGTCTCGGTTTCAAGACGGAGAAAGGGTTTTGACAAAACCTTATTCGAGTTAACTTTTCAAATAATTCAATAATTTAAAGTAGATAGATACAACTTTGCTTTACAATAGTTAAAAATGTTAAATCATTTACAAATTAAATAAAGAATTATAGTAAAATTAAAAAATTACAAAAAATCATGTACAAAATTAGAAAACAAAATCAGGTATGAAAAAAATAACACGTTGTCTTTCTTCATCCACCTACGAGCAGCCACCTGTCGCTATCGTCCCAAACGAACGAGATCGCTCAAAGAGCTCCATTAAAAAATCATTTCCTCGTCTCCGTAACAGAGTGGATTTCGAATTTAATCGTCCTATACGAGAGCAATATCCTCTAGGTTAAGTGGTGCCCGACGGGGTCGATTTGCCGGTGATTTTTTTGTTCCAACCACCGGGAACAAGAGAGATCCGTGCTGGTCTCCCCATTGGCGGGAATTCGCGCGGAAAGATCAGAAAGCGAAGAATACGTGGGCCAGGATGGGGTCGAAGCCGAGCCGGTCCATAAGCTCGCGTCATGTGCAGCAGACGCGACGCGCGAATTAACAACTCACGCGTCATATCGCGCATTATTATCCGATACATCGAGGTATATATCAAACACCTTCGCCCCCCTCTGGTTACCTCAGCCGAGAGTAACGAACGAACGAGCCCGATTTACGCCCGGCGTTTACGCGGAAAACGCGCCGACATCGCGCTCGACGAAAGCTCCGTCGTCGAGGAAAGGAGGGGCTATCACTTCCAGACGAAAACCGAGACACCGTTTCGACGTGCTCAGCCTTGCGTGTCGCGAGTCGTTAATACACCCTTGTGACATTTCTTCTTCAACGACTGCGATCGAAGTGTTTCGACGCGTTCAACTCTTATCAATCTTTGATGCACGCGAACATCCCTCTCGATCCTTTGTGCAATTGCTGCAGAATAAGAAGAACTTTGAAGAATAATAATTAGTTTTTATTTTTTTAATGTCTCACCGATAAATATTTGCTGACCAGACTTTAGAAATTAGAATTAGTTATATAATTATTAGAAAGTACTTCTGGTAACCATTAGAGTAAAGAATATATAAAACAATATGCATGTATTAAAAACACATCTATCTTGTGAATGGTGTATAAATTGTACAAAAGATTAAAACAAGGAGTTACTGTAATAAAGAACAATAAAAAATTAACGAACGAAAGATCGACGAAAATATTACCCTTAATACCATTTGTATCCCTCGAATTACCGAAGCGAGCAGCTACAGTGCAAGTTGTTTAATCGAATGAAACGTCTCTCTATAAAACACAATTAACGCCGGCCGTGGCATCAGTATTTCTTCGAATATTGATCGTCGAAATCGTCGAAATGAGAGGGAAAAGCCGAGTCGCGGCGGGTTAGCGTTTCAGTCGAAGCTGCACGCGTTGAAAAGGGTTGATTAGGGATTCGGCGTGTTGGGGTCGAACACGTCGGCTATGTTAGAAGGATGCTGGACCGTGCTTGTAGGCATCCGGCGGTTCGAGGGCCCCGGCTAGGTTCGGGGCAAATGGCAGCGGGATGATTGATCGCCCGGCTAATTGGATGATCGATGACTCAAGTTCATCAGTGGCTGTTCAGCTCCTGGCAAAGGATGCCTCGTTCGCACGTGAGTTACCCTCTGCCACCGTGTACATGTGTGCGTATACGTATGGCTGCACAAACTTGCCACGAAGTAAAACAGGTTGAGTCTGGTATCTTCAGCGCGCATGAAATAGGCTCGCGCTAACACTCCTCGGATGTGCTTTGGTTCTTTTTCCTCTTGAACTCTTCAGCCTGCATTTTTAATTCTGGAGTGTATCGTTGTTTTACGTTTAAATCTTCAACTTCAATAGTTATTATTTCGAGAGTTTATTTCGTATTTTAAATATTTTATACGAATGATTGTACTTAGAATGAGTGCAAAGGCGATGGATGCAAATTCTGTTTGCAAAATCTGCTTAGATAAGGAAAAAGTCAATCAATATCAAATTTATAGTTTGTTCAAATAAAGATTCTTTTGGAAGGACATTATTATTGTTTCGGGAAACTTTAAGGCCAATTAATTTGTCCGCCGGTGCTTCCCGTTTGCCCGATGCAAGTGAAACGCCAACACCTTTGTGGACGTCTTTGCGAGCGAGCAAAAGTAGATTCCAACGAAGGGTAACGTAACCGGTAGAATGCTTAGTTCGCAGTGTATGCTTGATATACGGTTGGCACGTGAATGCAAATCAGCCCGTAAATCACAAGAACAATGTCTTAATGTCCCGGTCATACGACGCCCACTGGCGCTGGAAGACAACAGCCTTGGTTTTCGCGGGAAGGAAAGGGTGCCTTTTCGGATATTCATAGGGAAATAAATTAGTAGGCACACGCGTCGCGAAGGAGCCATTACCGGTGCCTCGTTGTGTCTTCCTCCCGCGAAAGGGTGTGAAACTTTTGCACTATGTAATCGTGTCTTGGGAATTAAAACTCCCTTTGTTCTTTTTAATATTTTTCTATCTCGACGAAGAATGAAAAGATGAAAAAGAAAAAGCTTGAAAAGAAACTTGGAAAAAAAAAAGAAAAGAAATTGCGATAAATCCTTCGCACCCCCATCTCGGAAGATTTGGAAGTTTCCAGATAAAAAACGAAAGACAAAGAATATCTTCTTTGAGTGTTCGTTTATGCCATTTAACTTGCAAATCCTTCCACCGGGACCACTGATACCCGTGGAACATGTGTGGAAACTGAAGAAAAGTCTTAGCCTAGCTCTACCCTGTTGAGGAACTACCAGGAGGGTTAAGGGGAAGGAATGAGAAACGAAGGGGCGGAGAAAAAGAGAAAGAGAAGAGCGTGTGAAAAATCCAAAGGAGCAAAGGTGCTGGGGTCTCCGAACAAGAGGTGGAAAGTAGCGATCCTTTGCGAAGGGGAAACTCGAAAGGGGTATTGATACATCGGATGAAATATTTTCCATGTAAAATGCACAATTGGACAACTTTTCTCTGATATATAGAAAGACTAATTTTTAAACTAATTCTTACCTACAACTAAATTACAATAAAAAATAACTTTTATTCATAACACGAAGACATAACAACTAAACAATTTAACAAAATAAAATAAAATTCCCAACTCTATCACTTCCACCGATAATCTTGCTACTGTATAATACAACCTCAAATCGTTATCCATAAAACAAGTTTATACAACGTCATAAATTCCCACCAAACTACATTCAAACGCTAACTATCCACCCCCGGCCGAATGTACCATTGACTTGAAGAAGTCTTGGAGGAAACCAAAGCGAAGCGTAAAAGAGTTTAAGGAAGAATTCACAGAACGTGATCCTCGAGGATGGGGTAGGGCAAGGGGTGCATTGAGTGCGCTGCCGTTCTACAGATTCTCAGCTATAACGGCACTCCGGCGTTAGCGAAGATGAGAGGATGATGGAGAAGTGGGTACGATCAGAGTCGGTTGCCGGATAGTTTACGTCCGTCTCTCTTCCCCCCGTAGCTCTTACCTCTCCCTTTGAAGGGCTTGGAGAGAAAGAGAGGAGGTTAGTCGGTTTACGATGATGGTGCGATTCCCTTTATGCCCGCCGCGGGTCCGGCGCCACCGCCAAATCTTAGCTTCTTTGGCGATATCCTCCCAAGAGTTCCGCCGAGGAAGAACCCGTGGCGATAATCGCTCGTAAAAGCGGCCACGCTCGCTGAATATCATTATCGCCCCGGATTGTACACTGTGTCAGTCGTAACGCGCGAAATCGTACAATTTTTCGCGTCGATGCACATCCTACGACCGCCATTGAATTCTGATAACCGTTCCCGTGATTTTATCGCTCGACCCAACAAGCAACAGTCGAGGTTTTTATTGTTCCTCCCATGACAATTTATTGCGAATACATTACCAGCAAGATGTTACTAAGAATCTGTTGTATTATCAGTGAAAACAGACGTATGCTGCAAGACACAAATTGCTACTTTGCACTATTAATATAATACTGGCAATATCCACAGTGCATTTTATCTTTTCTTTGATTAAACATTCGATCACAGAAAATTTAAGGCGTCATTTATGGCAGTCAACTTGTTAAGGAGCAATATTGATTAATGATTAATTATTACCGCGTATTAAATGTTAATCTTCAATATTATAACATACATCAAAGTCTACAAACTTCTCGAATATTAATTGCCATTTCCACGTATACACACTAGCAAACACAACCTCTTCCTGCGAGTGTTTCCGTCGTCGCGTTTCCGTTTCTTTCGGTCTCCTAAGATTCCTCCGTAACGGCAGAAATTTCCGCCGATAAATCCAGCGGGCCAACAAAAATCTCTCCCTCGAAGAACGGATAATCGTATTCCCGTTTTAAATGTATTCGGTCGCAGTTGAGCTGCGCGCGTGTATCGGTGGCTGACGCGTACACGCGATCCGTATAACCGGCGGAAAAAAAGCAGAAGGGAGGAAATGGTATAAGAAGGTAACAGGTTTCGCAAAGGATGCCTGGTCCCGCACGGAAACACATGTAAGGGGAGGCGAAAGACGAGGTTAAGGTAGGCTGTCGGAGGTTTCGCCGAAGGGCAAGAAAAGAGGATTCGGACGGTGTGTAATCTCGGCTCAGGGTACCGTTTCGTCGCCTCGATATCCTGCCGGACACGGAGAAGGAGCCGAGCCGGGAGAAGATTAAGCCGTGTTCGCTTCGACTCCGAGATGAGACCCCGGCTAAGGGATAAGGTTAGACAAGGGGATTCTTTTGGAACGATACAATATTTAATGTTCTCCCACGCAAGCACTACTATATTTGCCCATGTTTGCACCAATTTATAAAAATAAGATGATAATGAAATGAAACCAATGGCTTATACTGAATTCAAATTTGGAGTCAAGGTTTGATTGCTTTAATTTTGCAAAAGAAACGCATTGAGTTTGTTATGAAAGAGGATACAGGAATTTTAAATATGCAAAGAACAGGCTTGAGTGTTTAGGGGGTTGTAGACGATTTTACACTTGTAAATAGGGCCCCAGAGAAGAGAGGTATAAGTAAATTAGGCTGGACGAGACGAAAAGGTTTCGATAACAGCCTCTCCCTCGGCTTTTTTAAAAGCTGATTCGCAGGGAATTGAGACGTCATCACGATGCTCTAGCCCGCTTCCTTCCATTCTCCTCCCCCGGCATTTTTGCCTCCTTCGAGAGCCGTTTAACGCCAAAGCAACGCGAGTTTGCCCTCTCAGAAACGCGTTCTAGCCTCATCCTTTGTTTCGTCTTCATGAGATTTTTAAGCAGCATGAAATGAGCTTCGCAGCTCGTCGACGAGAACGAATGATTATCGCTTCAGCCGTCTGCCTTAATTTCTTCATTCCCCCCTCATTGAACGACAGAAAATTAAAGAAACGAGGTATCGGGTGAGCTCGTTGTCTGTCTTTAATTTATAAATAATCAACTTGTGCACAATACACTGTCTTAAATTTTTTAATTAGTTCAGTTCTTTAATATTCTATAATAGTATATTAAAACGCTTCACAAGTACCTAAATTCATAGATAAAGTTTCGCGAATTAGCGATTTTTCGATGATTAAAGATACCTAGTCCCAACTTTCCAATAAGAGAATCGAACCGCAGAAGAGGGACAACGTGGGGGGTTGAGTTCAGGAAGGAAGGAAAGGAAGGGAGCCGGATTCCAAGCATTTGTATCGTTTTGTCGTACTTCAGTGTCGGCACGCGTATCGTATGGCATCGCATTATTGCTTTTATGGCCAATAAAAGGAAGGCCGCCTCGACGGAGGCCAACACGTCGGCCTCGTCCTCCGCAACGATCGACCCCTCGATCCTCCAGGACCGTTCTATTCCGAAACCATCACCTACTCACCACCGCCCCCGCCGTTCCCTTTGACCCGTCTGACCACCGTCGTTATTGCTGCTGGGTCGTTCGTTCAACCATCGGAGGTGTAGCGATTGGTTTCGTATTTGGAGGGAATATAGTTCGGGGACTCCCCGGCCCAGTTAACCGTGTGCTCACCCTTTGGGACGCTCCGCAGGAAACGACGCCTGTCCGTGCCTCCTCTGACACCTTCTTAGCTTGTACAAATATTACTTGGGGCTTCTTGGTCAACATTTACGCTACAAGGGATACGTTCTTTGTTTTCCTTTCTGCGGAATCGTTGGTCCAAACGGGTGGGCTGTATTAAAAGGATATTATAAGTGGAGGTTGATCGATTCGACCACGGGGTGGATAAGTTTGCTTATAATAAAATGAAATAATTTTAGTTCCTGTTGAATTAAGATTAACAGACATAACGAAAAAGATACGTACCTCGTGATTGTTAAAATTTCTTACCGCGGCTGCTACTTCAAACGCAAAACTTTCAAAGATACCGAAAGAATGTTCGCGTAATATAAACGTGGAACGAGTAACGAAAGATAAACGACGCGGGTAACAAAGAGGAGGCAAAGAAATGTCTCAAACAATTACGCTTCTTCGCCTGATGATGAATCACAAAAGCAGACTGCTTATCTCACGTGACGTGAGCGCAAAACGACGACACAAGACTTGGGAGACCTGTACGAGGCACGGTCGTTAAGGATAGGAACTTGTCATTCTTGTAGAACGTAAGTTAAGCTCGCCTTTTCTCTAGGACGAAGGCAGCTCGTTGCACCTACAGGCAAAAGATAACCAGCCCGTCTTCGAGACATCGGGCTCCCGTTCCACCTTTCTTGTCCTAGCCGACGATATATCTCCCTGCTGTCCCCTTTCATCGTTTGTCCCCCCCCTTGTGCTCCCCGCTCGACTACCGCCATCGCCCTTTCCTCAAGTTCCGATGCTTCGTGAGGGTGTACGGTGACACTCGGTTACGACATTAGCGACGTTTCCCACACTGTCTATGGGTCTACTTCGTCAATGTCAGCCGGCCCACCGCCACCCACACGAAAGAACTTTCCGAGAAATAAACCAAGGAGATTGGAAAATGTCCGGACGTTTGCGGTTGTTCAACATTTTCAACAGCGAAAAATGCCGGCGATAGCGGAGAAACATTCCGAAACTTGGGTGCTTTACGCTAATCGTGTATAAAAGTGAAAAGAATAAAACACGAGATATATGCAGTATCTACGTTTGTGATACTTTTCTTATTCTTTCAATTATTTATGAAATTAGATTTATTGTATTTATTGAGACATATAATTTTGAGTAAGTGAAGGTATAGTCATAATTTATAATTATAACTGTCACCCTATTTATGATCAGACATTTGCCATTCAAGAAGTTCAAAATGAAGATTAGTGGAGATTCATCCCAAGGATCAGAGGGTTTTGCATCAACCGTGCCTTTCGACGCGACAAATTAAATCCCTCTCGTCTACCCCATTCTCTTTGTTCTGCATATAGGAATTCAAGAATTCCTAAGGAATTTCGCTTCGCCCTTTGCTTGTTTCTAACCTTCTCAGAAGGACGAAGATCGATAACCAGCGTAACTATAAATTACGCTTTTTTTTCATTACTGCAATAACCTAAGCAGTAAACTTCACTTTTAACAAAAGGTTTCCCAGAAAACTAAAAAGTCATCCGTCGACATAAAAACACGAAGACCGTGTCTTTCTAAACAGAATCTTGTTCAAAGCGAGAACTTGATTTACGCGTACGCGTTCGGGGGTGCGAGCGCCGTCTCGCTTTCCCGTAAATAGTACCACTCTGATTCCAATAACCATGAATCTATCAGACGTCAAAACGCAATCTCTACCTGAAAACGGCCTGTACACCGAGCTACACCCTGGCGAACCACAAATCTCGCGATATCTGCGATCGTATATCTTATACTTACTGGCACCTCGTGCAACGCGGATGTAAAAGAGGCTGACCCGCGGGAGCGAGGCAGAAACCGGGAGAGAGAGGGGGAAAAAAAAGAGGAGGGAACCTAGCCCGCCAGGATTTCTCTCCGCTCGGTGGTGAGACGTGCAAGAGGAAAAATTGGGGAGATTGCACGAAACGGCGGAGAAAGTTGCAAACTCGAAAACTTTCCGAGGCCCTATTATCTCCGACGAGACCACCGTCCGGCACCAAGGGGGTTGTCCGGTATACCTCGATCTCTAAATATCCCCGCCCTTCCCCGTGCTCCCTTGTCTGCTGTAGGAGTTGTTTTGCAGGAGCAAGGGAAAAAATAGATGGATAGAGGAAACATATGCGCGAGGATGTTGTGTACCTGCGTGTTAAAGGAATAACTAACAGTAACGCGTGTTTTAAGAAACAAACGAGAAATTACACCTGTAGTTCCTTGTAACCTTTTCGCATTGATAATAGTTTTGTATTGTAATTTATGATATTGTAAATAAAGATTTTTGTTATATATGAATTAAATCATTTTTTACAAAAATATTTAAAAGCTATATTTATAATTTTTCTCATTGAATTAAATGACCTTTAAAGAATAAAATCAATTTTTCTACATTTGAAGAAATTGAATATTCACCGAACGAAAATACTTTCATAATTTAACGACGTTTGCAGAAGAGGTATCGCTTGTTCTGGAGGAAAATGAGCAATGGTGTCAACGACAGTGCTAACGTCGTACAAATGAATGCACGCCGAGGCTTTGACAAGCGGTAATTTATCATATAATCCTGTCGCGCCCTTCCTTGGTGTCCTCCTCTTCTTCCTCGGGTTAAGAGAAAGCGAAAGAGAAACGAAACAGACAGGAAGGCTGAAATCTGGCGACGGTGATTGGGACAAATATAAATAAGCCAATCGTAGAACCCTCCCGCGAAAGTCTTCGTCTTCTTTTGCATTCATCTCCGGAGGACGGATGTAAACGCGGCTTAACGGATCTTGGTAATCCCGCGGGAATAGAAGCGAATGTGCGACGACTCGCTGCTGTTGGAGAACCCGGGTTATCGTGATCGTTTCGCGTGAAAAATACCGTGCAGTTAGTCTTTGGCTTCTTCTGGGTACAAGTTTGAGCGTTCGAAATCATACGTTTGCATTAGTACGAGGTAAATTGGAAAATTTCTCAAGAAGGACACGAAATTTAAGAAAAAAATAAAGTTACTTATTTATGTCTTTAGAAGAAATATTTATAATTAATAGAAACTACACGAAGAGAATTTGGATCGGTAATTTGGGATCAGAGAAAGCGGCCTACCGGTTCAAATCTAGCGATAAATGATCCCACAGCCGTGACACCGCTGGAAACCGTTCCTTCTGCTCGCCACCTTTTCTCTCTTTCGTGCCAAAAGTTTTTCCAACTTCGTATAATCATTTTTCCTGGAATGTCCCGCTGGTACCCATCCCCTAAACCCGGCCACCCTGCGTAAGCCATCGCTTCCTCGGCAACCCTCCCCTATGACCGCTTATCTCAGAGAAATTCTTTTCGCGGTTTCTTCCAGGGAATACAACCGTTGCTGCCCCTTCCGCTTGCAGATTCGTTGGCGTAGAAGAATTTTAATTCTTCCTCCACCCTCTTGCCAAAAAGTCCCGGATGATTTTCTTTCCCACGGATTTTCGCAAGCCGCCCGTACATCAAAAGCAGTCTGCGATGGAAATATGCTTAATTTGTCTGCGTTCTATTCCCGCATGCGTTCTTTTCAATGTACAGAAATTAAAATTTTATTTAATTATAATATAAATTTTGGTTCGATACGATTGTTCATGTACGAAAAAGGGTTAAAGTAAAAATTTCAACTTTGAAGTAAGCTGAAGAGTCAATGCCATGAACAGAAGCCGCCGATTTTTTAATCTCACGAGTCTCTATTAATAATACATGAAGTTTACGCATTTATTCGACGAAGGTTGGCCGTTTACATGGCGCATCAAATATGCAGGTGTCTCGAAAAGAGGAAAAAATAAGAAGGAGGATAGCTGAAGGAGAAACACGTAGTGATTAGATGGGGGAAGGTCCGGGATGTTGGGTTTATTAACGATATCACGGGGCAACGAGGGTGGAAGAAAGGACTCTCGATAATTTGCTGGCTCATGCACCCTTGAAAGAAAATCCATATTCTGACGTTAACGAGATTTTATAGAGCGACGTTCGCTGGTGGCAACCAACGAACTCTGTAGATATCGCGCAAATTAGAAATCATCTATAAGCTAATTAAGCATTCCATTTATTTCGAATGTTGTTGACTGGAAAATATAAACCTTTAAGATTAGTATACTACTTTCCATTTATAATTACATTTCGTTGTATTTCTTTCCTTATATGTTTATTTAGTATTTAGTATTTAGTTTAGTAATTCATACTGTACTAAAATTGTTAATTTACTATTTTCCACAAATGATTGATGAAAACGCTCAATTAAATCGTGTGTACTTGCCCAAAGCTACCTGTCTCGGGAAAGGAAATCGGAGCCCTTCGAGGGCCTGAAAATCGCGAGTTCTTTCGTCGAAGGACGAGCAGGACGGAGGCTCCTCGCTGCGACAAATATGGAATTTGCATATAAATCGGGTATTTCCATCTGTGGCCCTAGCCCTGCAACGCCGGTTGGTTCGTTCGTTCTCGTGATACAGAAATGAAGAGATCTCCCATTTCCTCTTGCCGAACCCACCTCCTTTCCCTTCACCTGCTTTCTCCTCGCCACTCTGCTCGGAAATACTAACCTCTAGATATTATTAATAACCCGAGATGAGATCGAACGCATCCCTCTTCGTCGTATTGAAGGGGTGGAAAATGGGAGGAGCCGAACGAAATCAATCTGCCATCCGCTCGTCGATCTGGATGCCCTTTTTCCAATTCCATTTATCGAATGCACGCTTTCCATCTTTCCTTTCTGGGACAGGAATTTGCCACCAGACGTGAACCATGTTCAATGATATTATTTTAGAAAACAGAAGATCTCTGTGTACCTTGTTAATATTAAAACTAATTAAGATGTTCAATGTACACTAGAAAATGAAATAAATAAGGGATGAAATATAGATTAATAAAAATCAGCACAAATGTTAGCAAAGCTTGTTGTCGCAAACACCTCTTCCCTCTGCTCTGGTAGCTCCAGAGAGAAGTGGTTTTAACATCGTTTCACCAAAGATCGCGTTGCACCGTTTGCCGCCCTCGCAATCACCCTTGGTGAGAATCTGCGCCTCTTGTTCGCGCTTTTTTTTTCTCCCGCCATTGAACGAAGAGGAGCAGAAGAGCGCGAGCCAACGATGGGGAGGAAAGCAGCTTTGTAACCGAGAACCTCCTTAGGCTCTCTATCATTTTTAATCGGGAGAATAAATCGTTTGATTCAATTATCAGGGGCATCTCGTGCCTCCTTCGAGGACCTCCGACAACGAGTGGATCCACAGGGAAAGAAAGAAAAAAATCGTCTTTTTGTCCGGCTTAAGAATCTCGGAGACACTTAAGAGGCTTAGGATCGGTTAAGGTCTGACGTTAAACACCGCCGGCATTCAGCCTGCCGTTGCTTTTTCTTTCTCTCTCTTTGAGGAACTCGAATTTTTCTCCCTTGTTACGCATCCGTTTGGATACGACGTTCTCGTGAAAAATGACAATAACGGCGAACGAATGGGATACAAAGCTCGTAGCTCGACGAACCGCTAATAAAGGATAAATTCGAAGATAAAAAGGGAACCACGTGTTGCAGGGCAAACGTGAGCACAACGAGGCAAGCCTCCAAGGAACGTTTCGAAGAGGGACGAGATGGAATAGTCGAGCGAGCCTTTTCCTTATTTTTATCAGGTTTTCCAAGGGGATGAATATTTAAGGGAAGCGGACTTAATCTGCGCTCGGGGATTCGCGGCAGACGCGTATCGCAAAGCAGCCGATCTCCCTTAGTCTCTTCTTCTTCTTCTTCTTTTTTTTCGCCTCTCTTTCTCGCGCTCGTTATCCTCTCGCTGGCAAAAAGGGGACCAGCAGGCGAGACTGGAGGTGGAGAAATAACGAACAGCATCCTGGAGGATGGAGCACGGCGGTGGTGCATGTTTCCCTAAATATTTTATGGCCGTTATCGACTCTTGACCGAGGAAATTCCACCGGTAATTTCACCCCCAAGCCGCTTTCGATAGCGAAAATTGATTCCGTAGCGTGGTCTTAAACGTTCCAGTGGATAACTACTTGTTAGGGGTATAATTAATGATACGAGATTGCAAATGAGCGTAGCAATAGTTTGAGATATAAGTTTTCAAAATTAAATTACCTATCGAAAAGTTCGATTGAATAAAGATGAAATCATCTTAACCGCTGTCACAGACCTTTAAATAAAAAAAAAACAACCTTATCAACCCATATAACGACCCTAATAAAAACATTTGCTACACGCGCGAACGTTTTTCGCGTCGTATTAAAATGTCAAGCTCGTTGATCCGTGGTCTGGTCCGTTTCTGGGCCGACGGAAAGCTGACGGACTGGCGACCCTCTGACACCGAGACAGGATCCCAGGGCTTTCCCTTGCAAATTCTCTCTTTACCACTTCTCTGTAGCCCACCACCCCAGGCCCCGGCCACTCTTCCTCTCCCGGGGGTTTGTTTTAGCAAGAACTTGCCCCCGAGTTTTCGGATACGCGCGTACACAGCCCCGAACCTACACACAGGTACGTAACGCGTACGATGCGGGAGGATGGTGGAACAGGTCGGAGGGGAAAACCTTCACCGCAACCACCGGCTGCACGAGCAAGCATGCCTGCCAACCTTTATTGGTTTTTACCGAGCAACACACAGTCCGATATTTTTTTATTACGACAAAGCACGCGCTTACCCCCGACCGCGCGCATTGTTCGGCATTAAGCGTGGCAAAGGTTGCCGGAGGAAGGAGTTAACGTGCCTTTACTCGAGACATGATAACAGGAACACGAAGTGGCCTTCCAGAACTCCAGCCGCGGGGTGGTTGTTACCTTTTTTTTCCTGGAATTTTGTAGGGTCCACTGATTTTTCTTAAGGGGTTAAGCTATCTTGATAGTTTAAAAAATACTTCATTTTTGGGAATTTATTTATGGTTGATAGAATCACTTCTTTCGATTAAACCCTTTCTGCATCCATTTATCATAAGTAATATAATATCATATTGCTAATATCTATTTTTTCCAGGACACCCGTTATACGGTTAATTTTGACTTTCCCAAGCGGTTTCGTTTCAGAGGCTCCGCGAGGACTGCGTCGAAAGTAGCGGGCCAAGCTTTAGCCACACGAATTACGAAATACTTTTACAAATTAAATACGCGTAGGCATACAGGGGAAGGTTTGCTCGCGGTGGCTTCCATCGGACCGCAGTAGCTCGACAAAGTATTCGCAACAAGGGGTGTAAAGCCCTTTTGGTTCGTCGTCTCGGCCTCGCCAATTTTTCAAAGACGGCTACATCGTCGTTTTTATGTACTCAAATGAATTATCATTCACGTATTTTATTATTAAATTTGGACCAGCAAAAATTTCTTAGTTCCTTCAGAGTGAATCAATTTTTAATCTAAAAAATCCTTATCGTACAAAGTTTGAAACCTGTCTCTTTCGTGTTTTAACGTTGTCTCACATCGTATTTACTAAAACGATCCAGTTCCTAGAATCCTTATCAGAGACGAGTCAATTTTCCCCGCTTCCACCCCAATCGGCTGCACACCTCGATTTCCAAGCTCGTTATTCGATGCCTCACACCCGGGTCTGCGCGGCAGCGGCAAAGACAATCTCGCAGCGGCTAAATTCGTTAACTTTTCTCGCAGAGTAGCCTCGAAAATGAGCAACAGAGTAACGCACACGAAGCCGGTTCGTCCGTCTTTTTTACGGACGGTTCGTGGTAGCGGGAGGGGCGAACGCGGCGAGGAAGCAGGAAAAAATAGCGGAGCATTAAACGCAAACAAGGGTAGCAATTTCGGAGGGGACTCGAGGAGTCGAGAGGTCGCGAGCGAGTGGAAGAGGAAGACGGGGGGGTTTCGTACACGATAAAAGCGGGCCAGAGAGGGGAGTAGTCACCAAGGGAAGATCCGGCTAAACCGAGCCAAGAGAAACCGAGAAAGCGAACGAGCCAGAGCGAGAGGGTTAAGGGGCTCGACTAGGGTTAAGAACGCTTTAAAGGGAGGCCTGCGTTCTGGCGCAGTCACACGATACTTTTTAATTTACTAAAAATGCGCATTCAACCCGTCAAGTGGCACGGAGTCGCTGAAGGGGAGGCTGAAAAGCCGGCGGGCCGATCTTCGAGAGCTCCTGGACCAACTTCAATGGACTTATTCTGATTCGAGAAAATGGAGGAGGGAAAAGCCTCGAATCTAGCCGGACGAACTCTGGTCAGGTGTGGATGACACAGATTTATCGTATTCCATGTCCATGAATTCTTTGCAGGGGTGCTTTGCTTGATATGGCCCCGGTATTCTCTCAGAATTAGAGACTAGTCTAGTGGAAGGAAGAAGTACTTCTTTATCTTCAGCACGATGGTATAAATTTTCCTTTGAATAAGCAAGCATTGCAGGAAAATGATAGGTTTAGTAAAATTAGAATAAATTCTTTAAAAATTGGAGATTAATTTATGAAAGTGAAAATAAAGTGTACGTTTCTATTAGACGAATGAAATCTTTTAAAGATTGAAGATTCATTGATAGAATGAATAATGTATGATTTACATTACTTAACAAATGAACATACTGTTTCAAACATAAATTGTAATTATTACAGTCGTTGCCAGAGAGCTGCAATTAATATATAAATACGTGCCGTGGGAGTGGATTAACTTCGAAATGAAAATTATCCTTACGAGGGCCATGAAGTCTTCCCTTGCTGAATTTTTCGCCCCCTCGATAACAATCCAAGCGGAAGAAGTGATCCCAACCCCTGTCCCGTCGCTGGCCACCCAAGTAAAGACAACCTTCTCCCGATTCCATCGCTTTTGTTTGAAATCACAATGTAAAAACCGAGAACGTCCCTGTAATTGGGTATATTAAATCTAGGAACGTTCGAACTGATTCCGGTGTTTTCGATGTCAACAAGATTTAATTCGACTCGTTATCGATTCCCTTTTCACCAACGAGATTAAAATCCTAGAAACGATTTCTCAGAATTGATTTTACCCTGTCGATTAATAGGTTGATTAAATGATGGAAATTTTTGGCCACTTTGGGTGGTTAAAGAATTCCTATCGTACCGAATGTCCTTTTAGATCGGATGCTAATGCTTACGACCTTGCGGATTATCGACTAAAGACCATATAGCAGAAGGGGTAGACCGCGCCCGAATAGCTAGGGTGGAAGATAATTCGAAGTAACCGCGACAAATTCCAATATCTGGAGAAATATGCGGGGTGGCGCGTCGTTACCAGCCGCCATGGCGTTCCTCGCGGTCATGTCTAACCTTCGTCTTATTACGGGAGGAGCACGAGACGAGAGCCGATTTCCCTTTTTCATTCTGAAAGTTGCATGTTTTTGATAGACGCGGCGGGATTGTTCCCGTTTGGAGGGCCGAAAATATTTCGGGTTACTCGAATCCGTGCGGTCTGCAAACTGTGCGAGCTACTCTCTCATTTAATGTCTTTTGAACTGAATGTGAAAGTGAATAAATTAAAAGCTCAGAGAAATATTACCAGAATCCAGTCGAAAATTTTTACATACATTAGCAATAACAATAAATACTCAATCCTGACCTAGGTATGGTCATTCAGGAATCATTTATTTCCAGAATTTCTGGATCGATTTTAATATCAAAACTTTGAATCAACATCGAACAATACCTTTTTCTTAGCCGAAATTTTCCCAAGATTTCCACACCACCTTGTTACCCTCCCAATCGTCCCATTTGCTGTTCCATTCCCGATTCATTCCGTACACGTCACAGTTTGCATTGTGCCCGCCAGGCCAGTGTGCCCAACGTAAAGCGATTCGCCGACGAAATTTAATTAAAACAATCAAATTATGGAAGGAGACGACGGCTGAGCCGGTGAGATCGAGGAGAAGAAAGGAGAGAAAAGAGGAAAAGGGACGGGACAAGCCCACGAGACTGGAAGCCCGGATAAGATTTTCTTCTCTTTCGTTTATTTTCATTCGGCCTCGTCCCGTTTCTTCGCTTTTCTTCTTGCTGTCGTCCATTCTTTTTTCTCTCTCTTAGCTTAGGTCGTCTTAACCGCATTTCACTGTGCCCAACTTCTTAGTTACCCTTTATTAGTTGATCACGTAACGAAGACATTTCGAAATTGTACCTTTTATGTTTGGTAGTCTTTCGAATGATATGGATCATTATTTTGGTATAATAATGGATACATTGCCTTCGATATAAACAAAAATTATTAACTATCTAAAATAAAATTATAGATGAATTTAACATAATCAGTGTTTACGATCGTTTGGAACAAGTTATAACAAATTTGCACAAAATTATAATAATCAATACATGAATCATTAAATTATAAGTGACTGTTTATAGAAATTGCAGATACTAAAAGATGATAATATATTCATCGATCCCAATGGGATGTTCCGGTGCTATTATGTTATCCGCAGGACGTCTGAGAAATCGTTCGTTAAACTGTATCACAGAAAGCCTGTTGAAGAAGTTCTCGTTACTGCGTAACTTTTTGAGAGTTCAGTTCGTCATTATACCGCGGGAAAGTTTCGGCGAAAGTTCAAGTTCGCATTCGAAAGTTCTGACCCGGGGAAAAATGAGCGCCAGTGAAAGTAAGTTCGCCGAAACAAAGTGAAACAATCCTCGCCGGCGCGGGGTATCAGAGTTACATCTCCATTTTAAAATCATATCGGTCTTGCATTTCATCGTGGCCCGAAACTGCACTTTATAAACTTTCCCTATTACATCTTCAATTAGTTCGGTAAATATATAATAGTTACCGAGCATCAGTGAAGTTTGTTGTTCCCGTTCAAGTTTCCCCTGCTGTCTCTATTTGCATGCTCGTTGCAACGACTCAGTTCCTATCTGATGTCCCGTTTCCATTCAAGCATCGCGATAACAGTTCTTCAAATACGTGTCACGAATATCAAGGTAGCCAATAAAAATTATGATATGTCAGACGAATGAAAATATACTCTTAAATTTTTGTATTCTATTTTTTTTTTATTAATGTATTAATAGTTGAGACTATAACAGAATTAGGATCTAATTATAAAGGATTACACATTTCAAAGTAACAAGTAGAGAATACCCAATAATTTTACCTGTGATCACCACGCACCCTCTACTGTTAACATAAAATATTAATCGTTCGAATTCTCATCACGATCGCGTAAAAGTCTTTTCTTCGTTTCAGTTTTCTCCGAAAGCCAAGTAACTTTGATCCCATCACTTACCTCCGTAACGCGAGGCCTTTGATATGCGACAAACACGTCGCGCCTGTCCAGTTCTGGTTAGTTGGCCCGCGGCTACTTAGCAGCTACCTGACTACTTTATACTTTGTTTGCTTCTGATGGCATTAACCCCCGGGGGTGATTGCGAAGCTAGGCTGTTGGCCTAATACCTCCACCCTCCGCCTGTACGCGCTCCGTTGTCTGTCTGGACCCGGCTATCTATCCTCGAAGGCAGGATAGCTTTCGCTAACGGCTACGATGCTGTTAGCATTGGACCACGTGCTTGGAAATCCTGATCGACACCTTCGCCACGTAGCCGGTATCTGATTCACGGAACCAGACCGCTTGCTCTTCAACCCCTGACCCTTCGCTCGGTGAATTCAATTCACCACCAGCCGGAGTGTTCGGTCGTCGAACGAACCTCGGATATGGTTTACGTGAAACTCGTCGAATAATTGAACTGTATTTATTGGGGGAGATTAAACGAGTGAATAAAGCTTTCTTTAAATAGATTTATCAAGCTTTCTTGTTTGATTAAATTTTGCAGAAATCAAATTTAACCACTAGAAGGACCCAAGAATATATAATTTTGCTTTGATCTAAAAATTACACATACTATAAGCAACAATAAAAAATGGAACATAGACTACAAAATGAATATCGACAGCTCGATCAGATTTCGATTAACCGCGCTAATAAGATTACCAGGTAGACTAAAATGAGGCCGCAATGAAACTGATATAAAAGTTTCAACAAAACCACGAGCTGTGGTCCATTGCGTGTCGATTTTATCTGATGTTTTAGGTACACAAAAAATTTTCGATACACTGAAAAACCATAATATTTGATCAATCGATACACGTTATCAAGGATATTGTTTAACTATTTATCAATATATTAATATAGTTACCATTTTATGAAATAATATACGTTATACCATATTAAAATATTCAGTAAATTAAAAAATTTTCCAATACTTTCATTTATTAGAATATTTGCAATAAAGTGTAACATTAAAAACTATTAGACTTCGCAAGGTACATCGATCGATTATGAAACCGAAGTAATCTTTATTAGGAACATTGAATAAATTCGATCAGTTAATTAAAAATATACAAGGTCGAACTTTTTCTATCATATTTAATATCGTTATCGTTGGAAGCGTGACGAAATCGATGGAAGATCTATATTTTGCGATAGACGAAGAAGTTCGTGATAGAACGTACAAGACGAAAGCAGAGGAAAGAGGTACGGTGAAGAGCCTCGGTAGCGTTATTGGAAAACGATGATTTACGATAATGGGGGTTTTTCCCTCCAGCCAAGTGCATGGGAGAACGGGACTGCAAAGTGAGGCAGGGGAAGGAGACTTTAGAGGCTGGAACAGAGTTTTTACCTCCCCTACGGTTCGAATGGTGGGGGCGTTAATAACGTTAATTAATATTTCGCGAGAGGTTTGGCGGTTCGCGAAGAGCCGATACCGGGAAACACACTGCCAACGGTTGTAACGCGGCGCGGCAATCTGCCAGCTGGCAAAACAGTTGACATTTTAGATGGTACTCGGTAAAGAGACCGTCGAAGCCTACCAACTTTTCATTTCGAGATTCTAATCATTAAATCAAAAATATAATCCAGTAGTCTATCTAGTGGAAAGTACAATTTATAAGTAGATGGTTTTAATGAAAACTAGAGCTCTTAAAAAAGACTGATATGATGAACTGTTAAAAACTTGGAAACTTTTTTAATAAGAGAATGTAGAAGACATTTAGTGTTAAATAGGATATTTTGGTGATCAAGTTATGCGATTACTATAGATTTCCTTAAGTCGCTTTCTCTGTATAATTGTTAGTTTAAAATTAATTTATGAATTCCTAAAACTTCATTTTTTTCAATAATGCCTCAGATATTGAAAGATGTGCAAATTTTAAGCAATAAACCAAAACAATAACTTTAAAATTCTTCTGGCACAAGATCTGCGTTTTCCAGATATTCAGTTTACAGCAGAACATGGTCGGCAGTCAAATGTAACCGAAAAGGAGCATGGTTCCGTCCGATCAGACCGTACTTTCCTTCTCTCACATCGATGCATTCAAATCCACCGCATCAGTGTTTTATTGCGGGTATTCCTCATGTAAATTCCCCGCGACTTTATGACAATGTAATCCTCACAACCGCAGCGATCGCGACGACGCCTTCAGAGTTAAGACCCTATGGGTCGTTCGCGATGGTCCACGACGAAGGGTGATTTTTATCTTCACCAGCTCCTCCGTCATTCGGAATGCTACTGCTCGCCGTCGACAGCTCGTAATTCTAAATTCCTTACATATTTCCATATTCTTTGCAACCACTTGGTACAATGTATCAATTGTTTCGCGCACCGTTCCATTAATCAAAATTCAAGGAACTGAAATAATACTATAATTTTCTTTGCAGCTAAAAATTTGTTAAGACGACTGCCATTGTGGTCAAAATACAATTTAAGTAATGCAAAATACAATTTATTCTGTTATTCTGGATAACACACACGTAATTTAGGTACTTCAAGAAGATTCATACGTCTGGAAGTTCGCTTGTTTCTGACGGGGCGGTCTGTTTGAGTTACAAAGCAAGCAGTCTCGGTATTTTTGGAACCAATCATGCACGCTTCAGGAGCAAGCTTCTCCAACGCCAAAAATGGAGGTAAGAACGAGTAGCGCGAGGATTCGTGCGTCGGGGAATAGGCTGGTTAACTAAGAGAATGAAGGAGACAGCGCCGAGGGGTTGCGCGGAAGAAGAGCAATGGAAGGAGTGAACAGCCGTCCCGTGGAGTGGGTGGGTAGGTGACATAAAGCCGGTGTGTACTGAGGATTGCGTACGAATAACGGAAATTAAGTGTCAACCGAAAGAGAGGAGAGAGCCGAGTCGAGTGGAGTCGAGTGAGAATCTCCCTCTATCGTCACCCTGGCGGCGTCTCGTCCTCCTTTTCAAGAGCGCAGCCGGGCAGGGGATGAGAAAGACGAAATACGATACATAAGCACCGGGCCAGGATTAACGTTACGTGCGTGGCAAGCCTAAAACCAACGGGTCCCAGCCTTTCCTTCAGACACCCGCCAGTCGTTTTCGGGAATCGTTTATGGGATTTTAACAGCGACAGACGTTATCAGGCGAGTTAACAGTAAAACGCAATGTTCGAATATTATTTTTACATTATTTTAATGTTACAATTTTGTTCAGAAACACAAATTTTAAATAAACGGAAGAAAACAGCCATAAAAGAGGTCACAATCGTAAGAGGAAGACTACCGACAGTAAAATCCCCGACTTAACCTGAACCCGCGAGAAGAGAAAGGGTTAACCGTGGATTCGATTGAATCGAATAAGATCGTCGTAAAGGGAACAGAAGACCGTAAGAGACAACGAAGAGTAATCCTACGGTGAATAGCCATAGGGGTTAGATTCCATGGGGCGATACCAACGGAGCCAACCGATGCTCCAATCATATTTATGGGTTCGGTGGCTCGTCGCTGTGGATTCCGGTGCCTGGATTACGTGGCCAAATAGGATGCCTTACGGTATCCGGCCTTCGTCCTTGCTAGCTCTTTTTCTTAGCCTGTCGTAAAGAAAGACTAGCCGATCAACCATGCGTAGATCGTGACTCAGCTTGATTCGTTGAAAAGGCTGATCTTAAAATACATGAACGATGAAGGAAAAATACCGATTTCTGATCCTATTACATGGGGAGTTACGACGAATGAAGTTTTATGATGAAATTTAAACGGAAAAATAGTGCTGTGATTATGCAAATGTATATTTTCGTGGAAAATTATTTAAAAAAAACGATTGCTTTAAATAACTTGTGATTTTAATTTGAAAACTTTCATATATTATAAATATATAAATATTCGTAGTTTAATTATTAAAAATTGTGAAACTGCATGATTTAAAAGGCACGATATCAAGTACGTCAAGAGCCCTTTTTCAGCTGAGAGAAAATCTTTAGCAGACGACGTTTCACCTACCCAGGAACGATACGGGACTGCGATTAAATATAATTACGTTTGTGAGTGTCAGTAAAATGTGGAGAAGAGAGACAGGGAAGAGAGACGTTCTCGTGGGACCAAGAAAGCCGACAGCTCGGTGATAATGATTCACCCGACGCGGAGCGCCTTAAGACTCTTCATTTGTATTTTAATTAGTGTCGTTATGCTAATTACGCGCCATTGCTTCTTGTCCCGCGACGTTTTTGTTTTCCACCGCCTTCTGGCGAGATTTGCTGAAAAATATCTTCGGCTGCTAGCGAGAGGCCACGAAATTAAATTCTATGTGCGACTTCGTAAATCCAAGAGATGGATTGAACAATTTGAAAATAAATATTTACTAAAAATAAATAAATAATAATCAGTATTATAATTAATTAATCTTTATCTCAATTTAACCTTTAATAAAATATACAGTGTGAAACAGATACGAATTAAGAGGAATATAGAAAATAAAAAATTATAATTGCTCACAATTAAAACAGCCAATCTCACGACCCAAAACTTTCAGACAGGACACAATTTAATAATTGTATACTTTATTGATTACTACGAAGTAAAAAACTTGATCCACGCGAAAAAGAATCCTCCTCCTCCTCCTCCTCGAGAAATCAAATCGTTTCGTCCCCTGCATTCTCACCGTTGCTTTTTTTTGTCACTCTTCACCCTCTAACTTTCTCACCCTCCAACGAGAGCGTAGCTCGGCCGAGCTTGTTGCTTTTTCCTCCCCCGACGCAGGCCGAAACTTTTTGTTATAGTCGCGCGAACTTCTTTAATAATGCAACTCTTTATATTCACGGGCGTTTTTAACAAGCGTCGGCCTCGAGATTAGGTGAGAGGCGAAAAAGTGAGCGCCGTGAACCGGCAGGGTGGAAGGGTGGCGAGAGGGCCAAGACAAGCGGGGGCGCGCGCGAACCGGAGAGCGCAGGGCGTAAAACCGAGGACCGCGGGGCGATACTCTCCGAATATGCTTGCCGTTACGATGTTTCTTAATTATTATTATTGCCATTGTGTTGCCACCGCGCTAAATGTAGTCAGCCCTCGCCGACACCGCGCGACAGTAACAACCGTGCCGGCTATGAATTGCTAATCTCACGCGACTGAACGTAACCCCCGTGTGCCGTCGCGAGAATACGGGGACGATTTCTCTCCCCCGCCCTCTCGTCTAATTTTGCTCCGCCGTGTCTCTTTGAGGAAAGGCAATTTCAAGAAGACGGCCACGTATTTTTGTATTTCTTGCTAATGAAAGCGTCGGAAATAGGCCGACTTCCCGCGGTCGTTTCGACCGGCAATAATCATAAGATGGAGGCCTGAAGATGATTCTCCTCGATGAGTTCCGGGGTTGTACAAATTCGTGCAATGAACCATGGGAATCGTAGAAATAATTTGGAATAATTCATTCGAGAAAAAAAATAATAATATTAAAGAAAATTTTAATTTCTGACCTATTTTATTTTTCAACTTTATTGACAGCTATTGAAATTCCAGTCATAATCAGAACAATTAATGTTAAATAAAGTTACTATTGTAAATGTAGTTTTGTTGAATATTGGAGGATATAATATAAACATTTCGGAACACTTAAACAAATCGTTCAGTCGAGTACGCGATGTTTGATTCCGCGGTTATTAATCGACAGAACGTGGTACAAACTCTGTAATTGGAATTTGATTGAATGGCTCGGTGAACGAACGTACGTGGGATTGATAAAAACGAATCAATAGCCTGTGCATGAAATTTGAAACAAAATTATATCCCGGAAAAAGACGGACGAATTGTCAAATTGAATTCCGGGCACCGCTACAACAATAAACGTTGCTTGCTGTTGGATAATGTGTGCGCCAGGAAATTGTAAAGGGCTTCGCGAATTTGCGTAGCAATTGGATAAACGATGAAATTAAAAATCATTGTCGGAATTTATCGGGAAATTCATATTGTTCGCTGTTACAAACTGCACTTTGTATTCTTCATTTAGCCACGTTTTGAAACGCAAATTGGATAGAAAAAGATATGTAACCGATCTATAAAAGGACTGAAATTTTTGGAGAGCTTTGTATTTCGTTTGACTTAAAATATATTCAAAATTAAAGAAATGACATTCAGTTGCTTAGAAATTAAATAAGAAATATTTATTATCACTTATTTTTAACTTTAAATAAAATTCCTAATCAGCTTGTCCTTAAAGCTACTTAAAATATAATTTTTAAAATATTGAAATCTCATTACACCAATCAAGGTTTACTACTGTATAATTTCCGACCACTCCGTACTGCCACCATCAGTCAAAAGCCAGTTCCATCAAAAGGGAATGAACAGGAAAGGTAGAAACGTACGACGTCGAAAAAGGAAATTCAGGTTTTTCCCAGTCGCTCCGAGGGTGCCGCTTTTCAGACTCCAAAGCGATTATGGATTTCTTTAATAAGAGGCCGCGTTTAAACAGCTTTGATCAATTCAGCCAAGCTAATTCCCACCCGCCGCGACCACCACGACGACCTTCGACCCCCCTGGCACCGCTTTGCCCTGTGACGTCTCGCGTTACGTGATTTAAGGGGCTCTAAAAACCTTCCACTGATTAAGCGAACGGCTCTGCCAGAACGTCACTTGCCCTTTTCAGGGTGCTTCGCCCTTCTTTTTGCTCGTCCCGCCTTACGGACTTCGTGAAATCACCCTGGCGACCGCGATCGGCGAAAGTCCATTACGTTTCTACTGAAATTTCAATGAACGAACCCATCAACCCAGTAAAAAACAACGTGGGTCCAAAAGTAAAGATTTATAAACACTACAGAATGTTTTAAAATTAAAAATGACTGCTATAGTAATAATGTTCTAAACTTTAAACAAATATTCGAGCTGGACATTGGGATAAAACAAAAACCAACACCTCAAGCATTATTTGGTAAATCACCCGAATTGCGTGATCCTTAAGTAGCTTAATCCTAGTACAAAATAAATCACGGTTAATTCCATTAAACGGGTGGAAAGAAGAAACTAAGACGTCGTACAAACTGAACGCGCGGGTTTCGTATTGTCTGTCGCCAACTTTCCACAATCTCGACTTAGGGATTCCCGAAAGACGGAAGATCCACAGCCCGGGAAGACGGTGGTAAATGAGGATGAGGCGACGGAAGAGGTCGATCCATGGTCGTCAAGTTAGTGAAATGTCTTTGCGGTGATTGAGCAAATATTTGATGAAGCTAGCGAGCCCTGCTCCTTCAGCCTCGGGGGATGAAACGTGCGGACGCACGATCCTCCCCGCGATAGAGAAGAATGGAGGAATCGATAGGCATAAACGATATTCACGAAGAGGAGGAAATTCGACGCCGTGGTAAGATTGATTTAAAGCAATTCATTACTCTGCTGTGCTGTACCGCCTGTGGAAAAGGAAAATCCTTTCGCTGCCGCGATAAAAATCGTTCGTGTCTTTCGTGAGAGAGAACGAAAGACTAGAGCCACATTTTGGCCCAGGTAAATTGACTTCAATTTATCCTAACGCTTATTGGCGTCGTTTGAACGGGCCAAGATACAGTATTAGCTTAATGAAAGGCCGGGTGGAGGAAAGGAATCGGAGGAGCGGTCTTTCCCAGGCATTTCACGAATTAAAACTCGCGCAATTAAGCGGTCAGGAAGGACGGGGCTAAATCTTGCCTTCCTGTTTACGCTTGCGTTCCTTTCCACGGGCTTCATCGGCAGAGGACACGATCCCCGGTCTTCAGACGGGGGAAAAAAGGGGGCGAACGGTGGACGACGCGCGGCGTCACGACGGCGACGCGATACCGCCCGTACCCTGCCTCAAAAGCAATTATACAATTAGTTAAAGTATCTGGCCGTGTAACGGCCCATAAAACAAACATGATTGCGGCTGCTAACTGCTGCGAACCGAGATAGTTACGGGGGCAAGGGTCTCGTTCTAAGCGGCACTGATGAGGTAATAACGGCTTGATGATTTCGTTGCCGCCTTAAAAAATCATTCGTCGCGGTCATTATTTAATAATTATTGAAAATATCGTGGTACTCGTCAAACTTTTAACTCTCTCGTTTGAAATCTTACAGCTTTTGCATCTTACACTGTAGATTCGAAAAACTAAGAAAATTACATTATTATGCCCTTTACTCGTCGCTCCCTCGTGATTCACGCGAAATCGATGGTATTTTCACGGGGGTCATAAAGAGGTTCGATAAATATTTCAAAAAAACATAAACACCCGGGTCGTGCAAATCCCCGGGACGTCAACGTGAACGCAAAGTGATATTTGAGCGAGGCAGGTTGACACGGTGCCCGAAGAATTTTAACATTCTTCGAGCGTGTGCTCTTTTCAGGCGCCCCACGATTCTCGTGTATTATGCATGGCTCGCGGATCGCATTTCCACTTCAGAGGAAACTCACGAACACCGCAAACCTGCTCTGATCGGCGCCATTCCGCGATATCGTGTAAATTGACGGAATTAATTAACAGCGGCGAAACATGGTCATAGCGCTGTAATTAAAAATGACGTGAAAATGGAAGTTATCGCTTTGTCAAAATAGAACCAATCCCAGGACATGTTTTCATAATATTCCAAAATGCATCAGCCTCTTCGTATAAGCCGCCATTTACATCCCATCCACCATTCGGCTATCACGAAGAAAATTGAAAGATACAAGGCGTGTTTCCACGAGGAATATCGCGAGGAAACGATAGTTGCAGCGAGTTCATGACGCTGAAAATCGGTTTTCAGTTAGCGGCTCTCCTTTCCGCGTGGCTCTGACATATACATAATGCATAACCGAGCGCATCATCGTATCTCCATTCCATCTCTCCACAGGCGGTAAAGGGGCAGCATTGTATCGAGAAAATGCTCGAGAGGCTGTTCTTTCTCGCGATGTCCCCCTCATCGACATCGGCGACGGCTGCTACCAGGCGACGAAGGTGACGACACGTGTGCCAAAGTGAAAATGTATGGCCCGCGAGCACGTGAGCGGACTCCGCACGGCTAAAAGAGATTCTCATAACTCGTCTCGGGCGCCTGGAAGGTGTTGAGAGACGAAGGGATACTAATCTGTTCTCGATAACACTTTGCAACACTTCTGGTATCGAATTATAGTTCCCTGGACCATGGTGACCCGTCGATTAGTCCACTAATTTCTAATTCTCGATATATACCTATTCTAAAAAAAAGTCAAGTTTGCTTTGTTATTTAACTTCGAATGGTGTACTAATAATACTTAGATTTACTTAATTTTCATACAATTATTACAAAATAACTACTATTTTTATATTCCTATAATTTGTTCCAACGTTATCGCACCTTGCTACTACCCCTTTCCATCCACACTGATCTACCCCCCAATTTACACCCCTTAAATCCATAACGAAGGCACTCCATGAAATGAAAGTTACGTTCATCGACACTCGGCTCGCCAGAAACTCGAGCGGCGCTAAGGTGAGGTACAGGGAACGCCGTACGGAAAGCTGCATAAATAAGCCGAAGGAAATTTGCAATTATGAATCAAGACTAGAAATACACGGCTGCTGTCCTCGGCGTTTACCCCTCCGTGCCTCGCTACCCCCCGTCCGACGTGAGTGCATACCCGCACCAGCGAGTTCCCGCAGAGTTCCACGGAGGGTGTGTCGCAGGAAAAGTTGAAGGAAGCACAGCTGACGAGTATGCAAATGCGAGCCCACCCGCCCCCTCCGTGCACCTCTGCGACCCTCATCACACGGTCCTCCCAGACACCGACGAAACAGTGCAATCCCTATGTGCGGATTCGCATTAGCGAGCAACTTTCCGTGGAACGAGGAGTTGCGGGGAGGGGCGCGCGAACGGGGGGAAAGTCGAGAGCAGAGAGCCATTGATGTTGCCGGCTGATTTCACGGTACGCTTAAATGCAGCCTAGGATGAATCGCGGCAAGCGTCTGCCGATTAATCAAATTGAATTTGAAATGAAGCCTGAACGCTCCAAGGTTTTCTGACGGATGAATTCGTTTGCTCTCGTTCCATCGCGTTGTCTGGCCGCTTTGAAGCCCGGCCGCGTTAACGAAGACGTGTGACGGGGAAGGAAAAGAAGTGGTATGGAACACGTACAGCGAACATAGCTTGTTGCCTCTTCATTTTCGCAAATAGACATTGAAAATTCTTTAAAATATTCGGAAAAAGAATCGATTTTCTTAAATATTGACTGTCTGAAAGAGAAAAAGTAAAGATAGGAAGTTCTACTTTCATCTGGCGGTAAAACTTCGGCGCGGAGAAAGAAATCTCCTTCAGATCGGTCACATGACCGGTTGCGCCAGCCTCAGGCCTCATTTCCATATAGGTTCGAACCATTTAGTTCAAACATTTCTTTCCATTCGCTAAAAGCCTCGGCGGGCACGGCCTTGTTCTCGATGGCATCTAACTTACAATTTAAATAAAAGCAAACACACGTACGGCCGTCACCCTCGCCCGCGGTCGTCGTATGACGTTACTTCGTATACTCTTTAGATACCTATTTCGATGCGAGAGAACTTTCAATGGGCTCGGGATAGAAGACGTCCCCGACAGATTCCGGAGGGTGTGATGAATGTTCTCTAACTTCGCGGCTTTTTAGCCTTCCCTTGCTTTAAAGATCAATCGAACGCTCGTTCACGTTGAATGTTCGTGAGCTTAACGCGTAATGCCTCGATAAATGTTTGATAGCGATGACTGATTGTGTCGCGTGCTGTGACAGGGTATCGCTCGTTCAACGTAACGCGTTTATCAACAGAAATTCTTTTAAATTTCAATTTACAATTTTATTTTCTATTAAATATCGATAAACTTAGCCAGTAAAAAAATTAATTTTTGAGTCTACTATTTTTTTGCTTGAAAACTAGTAATCGTAGGAAGGAAAGCGCTATCTGTTCCGTCAGGACATTACCTTACAGTTACGGATCTACATGCAGCAGAACCGTTCTATCTGCGCTCTATCAAATTGACCCAGGCTGTTTGGTCTTCTGGCTCTGGCAAGGATCATCCGATCGGCCGGATTGCGAATTCGACGCTCGTAAAATTAACGAACCTTGTTGCTTCTCTCCGTCCCTTCCATTTCGCTGTCCCTTGTTTCTTCTCTCCTCGCCAAAGATCGAATTCCTCCTTTGTACGCTACCTACGGTGCTTCGAGAACTATTCACGAACTTCTTTGTGCGAAGCAATCAGGAGGCCCGAATATAAACGCTAGATACAACCGGCACGTGCCGTGAAATTCATTGTCTGCGTTGCTACCTACGATGTATAGCGCTCCCTTTCGATTACAGAATTGAAACTAACCGTAAATTTTAATTTACACTTCTTTAAGAAAAAGGGACAACATTTTGTAATTGCAATGAGATAGGTTTATTTTGACGACACGATAAATGCTAAAAACGTGCTAATCTCTCCGCAAACCGATACGTTTACTTAGAGAACCTCAGCAAACCCAGCGATTAAATCGATGCGCGACAGGAGCGCGCGTAGTATGATTTAATAAATCAAGTCGCTTTCGTTAATTATGTACGTCATTTCCCTCGGAATGATCGTTCCGGCAATTAGGATTCTCACGATTCTCTCTGCCGCGTGCACACAGACACTCTCCCTCCCCCACCTTCTCCCTCTCTCTCTCTCTCTCATACACATACACACACCGCAGGAAGCAAATTTCCCGACCTACGGTTCTATTTGAGGTTGCGCTAAGCAAGTTAGCACAACCCCAACGTATCGCGTTAAATTATGCTCAGAAGCAACGCGGCTGTCGCGGATACGTATGTATGTTACGCACACACGCGACACGTGTGCACGGCCCTTAAGTACCGTAATCACGGTAAGCTCAACCGCGTTTACCGGGGAAACCTCTTCCGGAAGCCTGCGCCGATCTCACGCGACCCATTACAGCTGTAAGAAAAAGGAAACCATCCGTCTCCATTTTCTTCAGTCGTCGCGACACGAACCAGTCCCCGTCGCTGAGCTATTGCCCGACGATCGATCTAGGATGAAAACTGTGTGTATTGTCGCGAAATTGACCCGGCCGACAACAGTTGCGTGCCGCAGAGCTGAGAAACTGAAAGTGCTGGTATGTGTACTGAGTGCAGAGCAGTGACGTTTAAAATACTACAAATTTCGTACGATTTTTTCTTGATTAATTTATTTCATTTCTAGAGAAATCTATGTTTAGATAAAAGAAACGTTTAACAAAACTCCGAGTTACTTGAATCATCTAATCGATCATAAAACCAAATCGCAAATAGCAAATTTCCGTTTAAAGGCGTCGCAATCAAGGGGCGAACTGTAATAATTCGATGCCGTAACAATCACGAATCGAACATCAGCGATTTGACAACGACACGTATAATTATGCCAACAGTATTTAATGATCGAATGCTGATATAACGGCCAGTTAACAGAATTACACGCTGCTTAATGTACCTACTGTCTGCCTGATAACTATCTCTCCCTTTGTGATATATCGTCCGTGTTTGTGTCATGTCGTAATCGATCGCCATAGACCTCCTGCGTACGTTCAGCTTTCGCATAATTGATTCGACGATTAAGTTTTCAGAGAGATAACTTCGCTCTTATAAATACCGAGAGAACTAGTTACCGTGTATAATCAGTCACTTGGTAACTTTTTTTTATCTTATAACCTCGTGATCGACCAATTTTTTTCTGGAACTTTACTGGCAAACATGACTGTCACAGCAAAAGCAATCGTGCTTAACATGCCATGTAATAATATAGCTAATAACTCATACTAAAGACCATTTTATAAATCTATATCTCAAATAATTGTTATTAATATTAGTTATTTGATTATTTGTCATACGGAACGTTAAAGATAATTACTAAAATAATCCAATAATGCAATAATTATTAACCTAATTTCACTGAATAAAATTTGTCAGGATCGATTATCATAATCACTCTGTGCATTGATTACAATAATAAACGTTGTCTATTATTTTGGACGAAATCACGGTATATTTAGGTTGTACCAGTGTCAGAATGTAGGGACTTGAACGCGATAAGAAGAAGGCTACATGCCAAAAACCAAGACCTTGTAATCTGAACACGACAGAACGACAATGAACGGACGAGGAGGTTGTATTGGCGGCTTCTCCTTGGATAGAACGGCGGCTGGCGCCCGGTGGCGCTTTGGGGCCTATAATCATGCGTCTTGATTAGTGCCGAGCGCTCAGTGATCATCCCGGGTCTCTAATGCTTCTCTCCCATGCGTTCTAGTCCTCTCTAGACCTTGCCACCCCTTTCTAACCGAAACTTAGTAATATTCCTTACCCGAAATCGGCTACCAGGTGTCCCGAAAGAGTTACGATTCCCGACATCGGTGTTCGATGCTCAATAATTCCCATCCTTGTACGATTCATATTCAACAAATCTTGTCAAGAGTAATTCCGAAAATTACATTCCAAATTATAGTTCATTAAACTCATTTCTTACCCATTAATGCTATTAATACTTTCAAAAGTAATAAATGCAAAGCAAACCTTATTTGAACTCATTGGCTGATTAATCATACGCTTATACTACTGAATTCATCATTCGGTCGCATATTATAAGTTCCATGTCACATAAAACCCAAAGATTTCTATCAGATCTTTAAAAATGGATTAAAAACTACACAAAAATTGTAATTACGATTTGTTTCGATATTAGCTTTTGATTTGAACGAAAAAAATGTAACGCAATATATAGATTTTTCGATAAGCAGAGTTTCATTATGTTTCTGTGACCTGTATTCAACGAGAACTATTTTCGTGAGTTTTTTAAACGAGGGGTAATAATTAGCACACCCGATACATGATGCCGATAGCGTTTGCCGGATAAGGTATACGTGCATACAAGATAGACAAGTGTATATATCGACGTCCTAGAACGAAGATGAGCCTGGAGGAAACCATTATAGGACTCATGTTCTCGCTCGATCCTTCTATCCGTCTCTCGTTCTACTTACAATCGCTTCCTCTTTACCGTGAAAGATAACCCAAGGCGATGTGTACACCTAACCGAAAGAAATGAGTTTCTGAAGTGCTCGAGGTCTTTCAACAATCCGCGAATTGCTCATTTAACCTCGCTCAATACTTTTTATAAGCATTGATTCATTAAAATACGAAAATTAATATTTTCGTATGATAGGTATAGGCAGTTAAGCCTATCCTGGAATTTTTAAGGATAAAGATATCGGCATGAAACAAAAACTGGATTAAAGAGTAACTTTGTAATTTTAATATTTCCGGGTTCCTTATGCATTTTAACATGCATTCTGACTTCCAATCGCTTCTATCAATAGAAAATTGCTAATTTATTGATTTGTAAGGTAATTATTAATATAATTATTACCAACTTATTAATTTATAAGATAGTTGACTCTTTTGTAAGCTTTTAAAGGAAATATTTTGAAATACACACACACGAATATTTTTCGTTGAATCGGTAAACGAGTCCCGATCGGTTTTCAAATAAAGTCCAACGGTTCAGGAGAAACTGGAAAGGGTGCCGTCCCGATAGGTAACCAAGCGTAACCACGAATAGTTGTAACCAACGCTAAGTGGAGTCGTAACTACGCGGACTCGTGGGTCTGGAAAGTCCTGGCAAAGCGCAAGATTAAGCAAATCGGCGGTCGGTCGCCGTTTAAGGTCCTGGTCAATGGCGTGGAAGAGACGCGGAAGGAGGGCCGAGTTAGTCAGGTTATAGCGGTGCTAGCTGCTACAGATGGATAGGTAGATAGAGGCTGCTTTGGGTGGACGTAACTGATACAATTAGATGTGATCTTAACGCCATAACTCAGCCTAATCTCGGGCTCTGGCCAGGCCTCGGTGAATTTCGCCTTCCGGCCAAGGCGCGATTCACTTCATTATTCATCCTGTTCTGGTACCGGCCCAGTTATCTCTAGTTATCCGAACCGGATGTACCGTCCAACCTACCGACCTATCGAGAAATACGTGCCTTCTCACCGACGCCCCGTGAGTTCCGTCACGTCGATCCGTTCGACTGGAACTGGGAATCGAAACAATTATCAGGACCGGTCCGATTGTACCGCGGTCAGGACCGAGGGTGAATTGAAATTGGGTGTTAAGTAGCTTCTGACAGATTGTATTGTTATCTTATTTCCCAATAAAAATTCAATCTCGTCGTTTTCAGTCGATTAAGCCGTAGAAAAGGTGATAATTGAAAACTTTGAGTTCAATTGAGAATTAATTATTATAATTTGAACTTTTTGTAGAAATTACAGAAACTACTAATTTCTGTATTTAATGGCAACATTAAATTACTCCAGCGAGCATTGAAACAAAATAAATGTACATCGTGGGTCGAAGCACGTAACGCGAATATCGTACAAAGCAGGGATACCGCCGGTTTTTCCCTTTAATAAACCATAACCCCGTTCGCCATGAAACCGGGAATCGCGTTAAAATCTCGCCCACGAAAATCTGCCCGTTCCTCGCTTATTGACTGACTTCGTTTATGTACTCCCAGTTTACGATGCCACTAAAGTCACAGGAAAGTATTCTGAATCGGACTGTTAGAAATAAAGCGGTCGTGTCCTGCCAGACATTTTTATGCCTTATTTCGTTTTACATCTTAATACCTTTTAAAATAGAAATCAAACTTTTCACAAGAATATTTATTCTAATTTTAACAATTAAATCCACCACGTGGCAAACGTTTTTCCCTCTCCCGCCCCCTGAAAGAATCCTATTCATCGTCAATTTGCCTACATTCACGTGGCGCGTTTCACGCTCGAACGCTTTAAGCTCGCGCCGCCAGTTTCACCGCATTCCTAGTCAACCAATCAAGGTAAATGCCTCGTCACCGTGTTCCCGTTTCTCTCCGTTTTCTATTTCGTCTCGCGATACACGTGTCTCGGTCGCGCGCAGCCCGTGAGCAGCAAGCGGCGGTGAATTTCAGCTACCTGTGGCTTCGCCTAGTTTCACCGAGAACTACGACAATGCCACGAATTAGCGCTGTCGCCGCGCACACACGTCATACGCCGTCTGTATCATCAGCATTTGATGGCGCGGAAGGTGCGGCGAGGCTGGCGTTGCCGTAGGGAAGCGGGTAGCCGCTTTGTACCATCAGGGTGATTATATTGCCGTTCGGTGAGAAACATCGAGTCACATGAGCAACCGAAGGGGGAGAGCAATGAACATAGCGCACGGTGCCAGCCGGCTCGTATTCAAAGAGCCGTTGTTTCGAATCCTGCCGGAACACAAGGAAGCGTCTTTTGTCGGCCGAGGGCTGAATGCGGATACCGTGCCGGAGATATCGTCGTTCTTCGCCTCTCTAACGTGCCACGCTCGAGACAATGCTCAATAACGAGCAGAAGGACTGGAATTAGGCGTCGAAGAATGCGGTATGCACAGTGACGGGATCATAATGCGCGGAGGAGAAAGGAATATGGAACGAAGTGCGTTTCTTCCGCTCGATGGGGGTGAAAATGAAGTACGATTGTTTCAGGAAAAACCAAGCAGTTTTAACATTCATACACAACACATGGACGTATCTGACCTTATTACCGAGCCACAGTCGTTTTTATATCATACTGTAAATTTAATTATTCAATAAAGTTTCATAAAGAGTTACGATTTGAACACCTGCTGTATTCAAAATACACATTTCGTTTCCGCTTTTCGCAAACTTTACCCAACGTTTGGACGCTTTCATTAAGTATTTCCGATGCCATCTGTTTACACAGGCTAACAAAGCGGGCTGATAAAATCAGACAAATAGAATGCACTCGTAGATAGCCCGCGGTAACCCGTTTTATTTAATCCAACATCTTATACCGGGCGAGCTTCCACGAAGGGAGTTCCTCACAGTATCTTTGTCTCTCGGTTCCACCCCGCCCATTCTTCTCCCGCCTCTCTCTTTCCCTTCCTTTATCAAGTCGCGAGAGAAACGTTTTGCGGTAACGTCGCCCGTGACGCTGGCGGGCTGTACCTTCTTCTTCTTTTTTTTTTTACGATATTATTTATGATATTAATTTTGCCCCGGTAAAGGCGGCCCCGACGGGAGTTGTAAAGCGGGCCGAGACGCTCCTCTCTCTTGCCGCGATATCATTGTCTCGAACAGGCAACGGCGTACTGTACGAGCGAAGTAAAGGGGAGGGAAAGAAAGGGGTTCCAGAAACAGCGTGAATAGTGGCCCTCTTCTGTAGGCGAGCAAAAGCGGCGGAGGAAGGACTCGCGCCGTTGGTGTCCCCGTGAAAAGAGGAAGTTATCCGCGACTTCTCTCTTCTCCTCGCTGGATTGTTCGAGAAAGGCCGGTAAGAAGAAGAGCGTACCGGTGTCAGAGGTAGGGGTGTCGTCTGCGAGAAATCTCGCGACGAGCCGAGAAGAAAATTCCAGCCAAGTGCTGTGGCATCCCTTTGAGTGCCGGCAACAGGACTTCTCGCAATAGTTTCCACGGGAATTATCAGAGACTACCGTCTCGTGTTTTCGCGCTAAGATTTCTTGTCGACTGTGCTTTCCAATTTTCTTCTTACACGGTGGATAACAATAGCGAAGTTTTTTAAGATTATACTTTGCTCTAGAGAAATTTGAGGGATAGAATTCGCAGCCACTTTACGTGATATATTAAAATCCAAGAGGTATTTCATAATTTGAAATTTTACATATTCCGGCAATGAAACTAAAATTTTATATTTATTTTATATTTAAATTGCAAATTGTATCGTTTCTGATGTTTCACATTGTGTTGATGAAGAATTTTTAATAAACATTAACTTCATATGTGAAGCAATAGTACTAAAATTAAGGACTGAAAATGAAACAGAGCCCAAATTAAGTTCGTCGCGTTGTCAAAGATTAAGATAATTAAATAAAATCATAGGTATCTTAAAATTATTAACACTTCGTCCATACTTGTCTAATATTACGCGCGTGTATAACCACTCGAATGAAGAAGTTTTCAGAAAACGGGAAATCTCGTCGTTCCCCGAGCGCCCGAATTTTCATCTTGCACCCTTCGGTCGGGCACTTATTAACCATCCCCGATTCCCACGAAGACAGCATTGTATTATAGCAGCCTCGAAAAGAGAAGTTCGAGCATCGATGCGTTCCACGATCGAGCGTTCTCGCCGAGATTGCTCGGTTAAAAGGGGGTTTGGTGGCCCGAGGCGCGGGAACGCCGCGAGTAAATCCAACTCCCACGGATAAGTAAAATTTAAAACCGTTCCCTCTCGTCTTCAAATTACTTTCCGGACGTGGAAAAAGGAGAAAGGGCGGAGCGGAGGAGCAAGACCGGATGATGGTTCACGAGATAAAAGCAAGCAGCCGGGAGCTTCGGTTGCCACCGAAAGCTCAAGGCCGCATTAATCTCGGTAATTACGTCACCTCTGTTTATCCCCCCGCAACCTGCTTGTTTCTCTCTCTCTCTCTCTCTCTCTCTCTCTTTCTTTGTTCCGTACCCTCCTGCTGCGGGCGTTGGAACCTGCGGTCGAATCACTTCCGTGAACACCTTCGAACGAGCTCGAAAACGTCGCTAAAGGGATGACGGAGCGGGGACATTTTTCATCCGTCTTTAATGCAGTCAAGAATTAATTAAGAGGCGTTCACGAAAAAGGCAATTAGACATCGTGGACTCGCTTGGGGATCGAGCAGCAAATATCTCACTTAACTGTCAGGGAATCTTTAAAGAATATTTGATATTGATTCACGCGAACGAAGAATATTTAAGGTAATTTATTGTTGCAAGAATCGGCAAAAGATCGAGTTATATGTGAAGAATGAGGAAGTAGTTGTTTGAAGAGTGAAAGGAGTCGTTGAAGGGTGGAAAAAGAGCGAAGGGAGGAAAGAGGTGCGAACGCGGAAAGGATTTGAGGGAGTAATTAGAGGGAAGCACTATTATGAACGAGTCAGTGAACGACTTGAAAGAAAGAAATACTGACTCTAATTTGCTCGAGCGTACAGCATGCAGCTGCTTCACCTGCGACGGGTTAACACCCATCAAAGTTGCTTAACACGTTGACAGCCACGGTGAAAACGACCACGTGTGACACAGCAAACTTTACGAAGGTTCGTTAAAGAAAATTGTTTCGTTCTTTTAGTGTATTATTAATTTTCCTATTCGAATATTACAAGTAACCATAACGTAAATTAAAAGCTATAAAAGGGTTTAAAACGCTAATAATTTTTACTTTATTTTCACTTTGTATTGAAAATTATTATCCAATATTTTCAACGTAACTAGTTTCAGAGATATTATAACTAGTGTCAGAAATATTTTTTATAACCCCCGCAGATTAGGTGGAACAGTTTACCGGTGATTGGCGAGCATGATTAGATTTCGTTCGCAACGGATGCGGAAAGGAGCACAAGGAGCAGACCTTTGCCAAGCGATGTTGTCGGAACCGCGTTTTCCCCAGAGAAGGGAAGAGGTTACGAGGAAGGCAACGTTATGGTAGACCGCAAAACCAACAAACGATATGCGTCAAGAGACTATGGACCCATCTATGGTGAACATTCTTACATGTGCATAAACGGGAATGCGTATCATGGATTTACGCGCAGCAATCAAAATTGAAAATTATGGTATTGATTTTGTAAATTCCACTGTTTACAAGATATCAAAGGAAACAGAAGTTCAATTTCTTATTATCCCCCCACATATAATAGAAAATTTATATAATAAATTATTATTCAAATGAGAATTTCAATTGACAAGCACCGACAAATTCTGCGAAGAAGATTGTGGGTCCAAATAACCCGTTTAGGTATTGAAGGGTGTCTCTACACTTATTACTCCACTGATCGTTGCTACCAATACGTATTCGACCAAATTCGTACAGGGAACACAAACATAGGAGGGGTGTGTTTCGAAGCAAATGGCCCCTAATTCAGCAATAGCATAGCTTAACCACAGAGCTAGCTAATACAACGATTAGACGCCGTGTACAACCAGCGACGTTTGCTCCGGGCTATGGTTCGACTCGCGTGAAATCGATGCAAGTATTGTTTACACTATCGAATCCGACAGCAATACACAACTTTTAATCGGTTCAAAAAATTTCCAAATATTTCCAAAAATTCCATTAGAATCACACATTGAACTGTGTGTAAAAAGATGGTAACTTAGTTTGTGAATTAATTAATGAATACAAGTTTTATGATATGACAGGTGTTTGCATAAACCGGTATAAATTGGTAATCAAAACGCCATAAGGTCCATCAGGATCGCAAAGAAGACCTCCAATTGCAAGACACACTTCAGATTTCGAGGCCATCTGGTACTTCGTAGCTCGGTACCTTTAAGGGCCTGTCCATAGGGCAACGGTCAGTCGTTGCGGTCAACTACACAGCTTGTCTGACTCGCCTTCGTGCTTCAGGTCCTTTAGTGATTAACGAGAGGTCAAACCTACCGCCACCCGAAATACGAGCAAATACTCTCTCTCTCTCCCCCGTGAAATTGGGTTCCAAAGCGAGTCCTGATTGAGGTGTCCACCATTGCGGCCTTCACGAGTCTGACTACTTCATCTGAGGCTAGACTATCTACTAACGAACGTGAGGAACGCGTTCGAGCAGAGTACAATGTACACAGTCGTTAGTTATTTTGATATCAATTTTAAAGTCAGATTGATTGAAATAGCGTTTAAGGCATTTTAATTAATGAGTATTACAAATTGAGTATTTGATTACTATTTACGTAAGATTTAGTATAACTGAATATTCAAAACGAAAGGATGTTAATTGTTAATTGCTGATGGTTAGAATCTAACTTCTTCGAATTAGTGAACTATTAACCTTATAATGCAGCAGCAATACTTTCAAAATCCAGTTCTAATAGGAAAAATTAAACCAATTAATTCAATGTCCCGTAGGAACAATTTTCTTAAGCCTTCGTTCATTTCAGCTGAGAATATTCGTGTGTACCGAATGACGCACGAGAAGAAATATAATCCTGAATTTGACATATTCGCGATAGATGCAAGACCATTAAGGAACGAGGTTATGACAATAGCTAACAAGTCTCAAGGAAAATACAAATGACGGGCGCCTATGTAAGAAGCGGATCTTCGTTAGCACAGAAACCGGGGACCGAAGTTTATTAGTCAATATAGAATGCTTAGTGTCATATCCCATCAAACGGAATGTCAGCGTGAAGAAAGAGGTTCGTGCGAGGCTGCCACTTTATCGGATTAGTCAGTCGCGGTAAAAGCGTCCCGGAAAGCGTACCCTCCAATTCGTTAATTTGCCCGGCCTTGGTCGTTTTCTTTCGTGTTGATATTAATTGGACCAGGCGTTCACGAGAGTATCTAGAACCTTCCAGAATATCGTAGAGGTCGTGCATTATAAAGTAAAGGTGTGCCTCCTCGATTTATCTATCGATAGAACGAAAATATTTTGATTCGGATTAAAATATGGAATACTCGATAAATAAAATAAAAACAGAGTGAAGGATAAATAAAATTTACTTTGTAAACCCACATTCTCCAACTAATTCGAATGAAATAAATTGTTAAAATGGGAACGTAACTTCCACGAAACAGCTTTGGAGGGCAAACTTTATTTGAAATTTCTTTAAATATAAGATACGAGCTTAATTTTTCTCAAGAATCGAATCTATCCAGAATCAGCGAGCGAATTGAACGCGCGCCCATTGTGTCTGAGAACGAATCGAATCAGACGACTGTGATCCGGTGACGTGGTTGGCGGTGTGACGAGATTTTTTTTTTTTTTTTTCAAAAACACTGGCCACGGCCGAACTTTTTTTTGCCGGAGAGTATTGTTTATTCAGGAACGTATCAGCATTGCCTAACAGGAGGACGGGGAAGCAACGACGAGAAGGCGGACGAAAGCGAGAGGGCCGCGTGAATGGCGCTTCCGGTGGGACGACGAGCCGAGGTTCGTAGGGCTTCGCAGACTCTCGCTTCCGGTCAGGCGTCCGCGTTCCTACCCCATCGAATACACCCAGTCTCCGGATTTCCCTGTGCTCTTCACTCCCCCGTCGTTCTCCTTCTCTCGCCACTCTTTCCCCCTTCGTCCTGCACGGACAGGAGTTCGCTTGCACATTGGACCCACGAGCGTTCGTTAATTAAGATATCGATTCTTATTGTCCGCCGGCTGCCGAGTCGAGCGGACGTCCTGGTCGGCGTCCGATTTCACGCCCACGGTGCCCGCTGTCGGTCATCCACGAGTACCAACCCCTATATTTCGACGCGTCAACGCACCATACAACATCTTTTCCTCCTGAGTATCTGGCCCAGACTTTCTTTTTTTTTTTGTTTCTATTGAAAACTTCGTTCTCTCGTCGATAGAATGAACTTCATTCAGCGCAGTAAGATTTATTTTAAGAATGGTTATTGAAATATTTTTGTCGCTATTCGAACAATAAATACGTTCCACAATATCTATGTCTTATAATTTAGATTGCAATAGAATTCGACTGGTCGAGGACCAATTTATAGTTTCTTCCGGCTGAAAGTTTGAAATTAAAAAGAGTAGTAATAATTCAACAACAGGTGGCAAGGAAGTTGCTGTCACTAGTTGATAAAGTACAGTTTACTTCTTCAACGGAGTAACAACTTTATTTTAATCCACAAAAGTAGTAATTTCACGTGGCACACCCTGTATCCCTATATCGAAGTCTATTAACCCTTTGCACTGAATTTTCCTTTCTCCCAAATTAGGGCTATTAATTTTTCAAAGTTAGTCTCTTACAATATTTACTAGAAAGTTTCCAAACTTTTTACCAATTTATAAATCACAGTATTCTAATGTCCAATTATGATTATGACGAAACTAAAAATGGAAAATACCAACAGTTGTAAACCTAAATCAATGAACACGAGTTACAGAATCAAATCCGAAAGCGATTCGGCATTCCTGAACCGGTCTGCTGCTCCCCTTTGAGGAAAAGGTACAAGGAATCTGGGCGAAGAGAAAAGAATGCGTAAGGGTCGTATCATCGAGGACATGGCACGCGACTGCCCGAAGGGTGGATCCGTTGGAAGACGTCCGTGGAAAACCTCAAGGAGGGAAAGATCGTAAAGGATGACCAAGGTTGTCACCTGATAAATATCTTTATAGTCGAGCCGTCCCGGACTCGCCATTTATCCCATCCATCCTGCCCTTTTCGGCGGAAGGTACACCACGGACGAGGTGCAAGCCCCCGTATAAAAACGAAATACAACGATAAGGGGCCCCGTAGAGAAGAACAGAATCAGGTAATTATGAGGATTAATCTTAAGTCCCGTAAAGTCCACCACTTGTGGAATGTGTTCCCCTTTCATTGCGGCAATTCGGCCCTGAGCCCTTTTCTCGTTCCACGAGAACGATGAAAAATCTCTTTGGTCAATACGTGCGCGTGATCCATGCAATTTTCACGGATTTTATTCCACTTAATCCAAAGCAGAATAAAGTTTCATGGAAGACTGTGCTAAATAGTCATTCTCAGATTATCAAACCAATAACGAGAACGTTTGCGAAATGTATAAAAGTTCAAACTAAGAGGTTTTCAAAAATATTTCTTATTTGCTGATAGAATTAATCGACGTTGAAGAAGGGTTTCACCGTTCACGCGACGTATGAAGTGATGCCTCAAACCTGGAACAAAATTCTAGCAGTCGTAACGAAATTGTCGGCTCGTCAGAGGGGTCGTTTCTGCTCGTCTTATGGAAATTTTCTTCGGCGATAATTTTTTTGCCCCTCGTTTCCTCGATGGGCAGGCTCGAGCGTACGTACGCACATATGTAGAACGTCGAAGCTACAGGTGTCAGCGAGAGCAGTATTTTTCAGTGAGCTCTGGGCGAGGGTGTAGGTGATAGAGGAAGAGAGAAGGAGACGGTAGGGTAAAAGAGCGAACCGACGGTGGATAGAATGAAAGAGAGAATCGTTTCACCATAGCCGGGTAGCAGACGAGTGCCGGCACGCACGTTGAATCTGCTAAACGTTCTCGCTCGTGCGTGAAATGCCTCGATATCACTGTTTTATTTCGGCTCGTTCGTTCCTCGCCGCTCTCTTGCTTTTGCAATTCTATCCTTTTTACCCTCGGCCCGTTTGCGAGCCGATCGCACGCTTAACCCTTCCTGTCTTTCCGTTCACGTGCTCGTTCGTGCGAATTTGATGACCCTTCCGTTTCGATTTGATGATCGTTTAATCGTTCACGATTAATTAAAACCCGTGCAATCGCACGGCTCGTTGCTTCGTTTCGATTGCGCCTTGGTCCGACGGCTGCGTATCATTCGTTCGTGATTCAATTCCTTAGAAATTCTACATTTTATGGAATCTTAATTCAAATAATATTTAATATACACTAAATGCAAGCGATACGTTGTAGTTTATAGGAAGAATTTGACTGCAGAACTGATGTACGCTACTCGTTGTTCAGTTTCCATTGAAGTTAACCGCGCTGCCAACGAAGCATCGGAACACCTGGAGGAGAAGCTTCGAATAATTTCAAAACTACGGTACAACTTCATACTTGAACCGCAAAAGACTCGAATCTCTTCTGAAATAATTCGAGCTCAACTTTCAAACATCTACGGAAAACAACTAATTAAAATTCAGCAACTTTGAATACGCCCCCTCTATGTCCATCCGGCGAAGAAGCTGAGCAATTCTTGCTGGAACGTCCATCCGAACGTCGACACGCTTCGAAGGGCCGTCGATAAATCGATAAATCGCGAAGTGGCCCGTTAGGCCAGTTTAATTAATAATTATCGGCTGGAAGACGAGCTTCTTGCACAATGGCGATACTTCCTCCTGGCGTAATCCTTGGAAGATTAACGAGCCCGTGCCAGCAGGGACTTCTCTTTCCCTCACTTGATCCCTCTCTCACTCTCTTCGCTCCTTCGTCCATTTTCTTCCTCTCCCGTTCCCTCTGGTCCGCTCCCTATCTCTCTTACAGCCGCAAGACGCCATAGCGCGCCTTGCGGTGGTTGCGGCAAGAACCCTCGCCGTACCCGCATTAACGCAATTATGAATTTGTCGCGTTGGGATCTGACAATACAAGATGTCGCTACCACCACCCTGCCCCGCTACCCTTAACCACCCTGTCGCCCTACGACACACTGAGCCCGGCTCTCCACACTTACACTAAACCAATTCCGGTTTCTGCGGGTGGAAAGAACCGGCGGTCGCGCGATAACTTTGTGTCTCCCGCACAAGAGAGCTCGAATTCTGCTGGAAATTGTGACGGCCTGTATTTCGCGTGTAAGCGATTGTGAGCAAAAGAAGCAGCTTTGTGATAAAGATTGTCCAAAGGTGGAAGTCGTTTGAACTTAAGAAACAGCTGTTTGTGAGCTGTGAACTTGAATATCTCAAATAAGAATTATTATCGCTTTAATTACATCAATTATATTTTTAATAAATATGCCTGCGTATCAAATGATTAGGTATTGAAAGGGAATGATTCGTATCGTTATAAAACATTCCACGCTTAAGAACCAGAACGTTAAGCACAGCAACCGTTTCGAAGACAATGCAGTAAACAGCTGTCCAAACTTTCCAACGCGGCTCCGTAACAAAGTGATTATTGTCGATCAAGAATCCCGTCGTCGCACGGTTAATTCACCGGCGAGGAACCGGATACACCGTCTCCCTCGACACGAAATCCGGCTTGGTATTTTCACTTTCGAATCGATAACGGATGCACATCGCGTGCCTGCTTGTTAACCGCGGCGACTGTTTCGCGGCGAGGAAAACGAGCACAGTTTCGTCCGTGGCGAGTCGGTTTTCGAAGGGTCGCGACGATAGCGGTGGCGTGGCAACGTTCCTCTGGTAGCGTGCGGTGGCGTACAATGGCTAGAACGACGGAGGATCGTTGCGGCGAGCCGCAGGCGACTGCTGCGACCGGTTTCTCGCGACAAATTTCTCCTACTTCGAGATCGATTCGCTCCGCTAACCCTCTTCATCGTATTCCCCGGCTTCGTTACCAAGGCTGCTGGCCCTATCCACCGCGACGTTGCAACGCGAGAAAATCAATCGACCCTGAGACCCAAACGAGAGGCACGGTCAAGAGATGCAAGGAATCACCGCCTGTCCCTTCGAGGCTGGCCGAGCCAGAGGTTAGAGGGTGGCTCTAAACATCGTAACGCGCGCGGGGGAAGTTCAACGGTGAATGCCTAGTCAGCCCTTATCGTAGGAGCTGGATCCGCGCAAACAAACCGACGGACCTAACGCAGCGAACGGTTAAGCACTGGAAAGCCCCGGCCTTACCGTTCGACCGCCGCTGGCCCTATTATCGCTAACTAATAAGGGACCTAATTGAAACGTCGGCCTTTTGTTTCTAGCACTCGAGCTCGCTGCTCGATTTTCCGACCGCGCTGTACACGCCGTTGTTTGACCAGCCAGAGAGACGACGGGAAAGGAGAGAGAGGTGAACGAAGCTCGGGCTTAGGGCTCAAGTACGGATTGAAATTAATTTTCGAACTCGAATCAGCTGAATGAATTTTCGTCGAACCCTCGAATCTGTGAAAAAGGTCGATAACACTCCGCTCGTTGAAAGCATTCTCCCTCGAACAAGGCCTCGCGTGCTTCATTTATTACATGAAATTTATTCATGTTACTTTCGACATGGTTACATGTTTTAGCAGTCTTTCAAAATGATTAAGAAACAATTTATATTATTAGTTGCAATTTCTAAACAGTGTTGAATAATATTAGAAGTGTAAGTTTTTAATTTTTGACTGTGATTTCGAGGGTATCAAAATTCAACATTGATTGAATCTCTCAAAAATTCCTATATAATATTCATATCGTTAACCACGTCACGTCACGTACGTAACGTTTGTAACTGCTTCCTAGAGAACGATCCCGACGACAAAAGGAAGCTCGAATTAAAGTAACTACTGTCATCAAGGTAGCGACCTGCCGTTAGACGAGCACGAGCGTCGTGGCTTGTGTGGTCGTCACGCGTATTTCGTATTCCACGCATATAACCGCGATGCCCACTTCGAGCAGGATATTATTCCTGCTGGATGCAATCATATTAGTTTCCGAAGTTATTAGAATATTTATGCGAGGTTGGCATGGGGTTATGTATGATGCCGGCCGCCTCCTCCTCGCTTTCTAGACCCCATGAGTCGCTCGTCCATGTCGCCGGTACCACCGTTCAGTCCAGGAAAATCCTGGCCTCGTGTTCGATGGGAATTGAGAATATACTTGGACCCAGACTTTATTTTTACAACGACAAACTTTGAAACAAGTATTTAAAACAAATGTATTTAAAATATGTTTGACGAATAAATTTGCGAATATACGGAAATAGAAAAACGGAGTTAAATTGCCTCGAATTCCAAAACGTCACTTGTGTTTCAACGAAAGTTCGACGTGTACGCTCGAGACGAGTATCCCGCAGTTAGGATGCTAAACGATAGAATTTCGTGTGTGCGTGCCAAAAGTTTCCAGCGAATTGAGAGAAATGAGAAAACAGCAAGAAAACAAGCTCATGGCAGGGGACGGATCCTTTCAAGCGCGGGCCAGAAATTCAGACGCGGTTCGCAGTCGACGATGCCGAAGAAATTCAAGAGGGAAAAGCGTCGCTCCGGAAGCGACGGAAAAATCAACGAGCAAAGACTTACCTTGCTGGCGCGCAGTTGGACTGACTGCTCGTGCGAGACCCTGGTGAAAATCGTCCGACAAGCCACTTTGCCGAGTTTTGCTTAGATAAAACTGCAAACAGACAAAAATAAAATGTTATTTCTAACAATCTATTGTATCTGAATAAAAAATGTTGTTTTATTCTTAATAAGATACTTGGTTTTCCCTCGACCACAAAATATAAAGCACGTTTAATCTCGAACAAAACAAAACCCATGTATCAAACCAATATGAACAATTTCAATGCTCGTACCAGATCCTTTCAACGGCTATTCTCCTCCGTAAGTTTGCCATTCGACTTTCGTCCTTCAATAAAAAAAAAAGAAAGTATTGAGCCGTCCGATCGGCGAGTTTCGGTATCCTGATCACGCGCTAAGGGTGAACCATCCCCTTTAATATTAGGACCAACTCGGACCGACTTGCCTCGGTATAAAATAAAGGGCTGACATGCGAGCACGGGGTAGAGGAACGAGCAAGGGCAGGATCGACGAAGAGGTGAACACGAGCTCAGGAAGAACGGAGACAGAGCGCGCAAGAAAGACAGCCGAAGGAAGGGTGGCTTCACCACCGTCGTGAGGGATGACTGAGCGAGTCGGTTAAACGGGCGTCTTCCTTCATAAATTTCGAGGGGCCGCCGGATAAAGGTTTAGAATAAATCGTTCGGCCTGTTATCCACTCCGACGTCGGCAGATAACGCCGACCGATCTACCCTGAATGGCTCAACAGTTTCTTACGCCGTTCTTCGCGGCTACATCGTCGCGAGTCGGATGCACCCAGGGCAGCTTTCATTCGCCCAAATTTAATAATTTTTAAACATATTTGGACCGATCTTGGGTTGAAAGGTGAATAGAGAAGTCGATTTTGAATCAAATTAATTGCAAATCGAATAACAATTGGAATTTTCAAATAGTGTGCAAGAATTTTCTAAGAATTATGCATATTATTGAAAAATATAAAAGTTGAAAATTCCTGAGAAACAATTACTTTGTCTTTGAACAACGCTGTTCTATTTGGCACGATATCATATACACCCAAGTTCAGAGAAAGAGAGCTTGCCGTCGAAAATGGTGAGCTCAATATGAAAGTGAAAGAAGCGGGCCTGGAACGCTCATAAATACGTCCTCGAAGATCGCACAAATCGCTCGTTCGAGGCCAATCCTCTTCGACGTTCCCTGCGAGAGATACGAGAGGGAACCCTTCTTCGTCTCTCCGCTAGACACACTTTGATACGGTAAATATATACGTTAAAGGGACGTGTTCGTGTACATGTATGCGCACATGCATCGATATAACGTCCAGGCATATAGCACTCGCGATATAGAAAGAACGAGGGGTTAGAAGGGGGGAAGAGAGAGCAAGGCCGAAGGGAACATACCGAAGGAGGGCAGAGAGGCCAAACCAGCCAGAAAGCCAGTCCAATTTCTCAAACCTGTCCAATCCGTGTCGTATGCAAAATCAATCACGCTCTCCCGCCGAGTCCGGAGGACCCCACGATTTTCAAATCCAACCGAAGCCACGGCGGTAATCCAACTCCTGGGGCGAAACTTCTCGCCCATCCGCGATACCCTGGCTATCGGAGCATCTTCGTTCCACTTTTTCCTTTCCCATTTCCCTGTTCGTCTGCTCGGCAATCTTACACGCTGTGACGTGCACGCTCGATGCATTGTCGAAGTTAGATTCGTGTCCGAGACGAGTTCCAATTGAATCGTACGACGATATCGGCATCTGTCGAACGCTTGTACCCGATTTCGGCTATGTTTGATTAGAACGAAATCTGCGAGCCGAAAAAAGATTCGAAGGGAAGGTTGACCTCCTGTATAAAGCTCAGATGCGAGGAAGGTGATATATAGCAAAGTTGCTGAGACAAATTATCAAATACTTTTTACTTCGTATTTTTTAATTTCTTTCCTTGGTATTCTAAGTATTCCAATATCAAAACTTAGAACTTCCAGTCTTAGGGAACAAATTTGCAATAAAGAAATCTTATTCTACCAAATAAAGTAATCGTTGAATGTTAATTCCTCTTTTTTTCTTGAACATAGAGTGCATCGTAAATGAGACTAAAGCACAGTCTCAAAGCGCGTAGATTGTAGAAACGAGGCAAAGCTGTGGCCAGACGAGATGCAAATTCGAGTGTACATCCGTGCGTACACGACAAGGTGAGAAAAGTTCGCCATCAGACGGAGGCCATTAGAAAGTTTCTTCACACGCGGTTGTTCATTCGAAGCCTACCCATTGATATGCATCACCTTCGATCGCAGCTGCAATCATTAGGGTGTCTCCCAGGGTGAAACGCGAGGGTGCTAAGGCCGTGCGCCGGCTTCAAAAAGGTAATTTGTCCTTTGGGGGTAACGACTTCAAAGTGTTCACGGGACATTCGTGCCCGCGAGCCGGGCTTAACGTTCTACTTGCGCACCCCTTTCTACTTGACGATGCATCAGACTTGCTGATTTTTCGACGGGCGAAAACGTTGCGTCGGGACGGACGTTGTCCGGCGTCGCGTCGGTCCGCGTCAAGGGACCCCACTGTCGAAACTCGGACGGCGAAGACGAACCGACGGGGGTGGGCGAGGCGGTGGCTACAAGGGGTGCAAAAAGTTTAGCATACGCATTTTGTACATTGAAATCCCGACACGCTCGTCCAACTTTAAATTGAAACCCGGCTCTGCCGGTCGCCCCCACCCTGTCGTCGATAGCCCGTCGTCGTGGCCCTCCTCGTAGTCGTTCGCGTACTCTTCGTCGTCACGCTTAGGACAGTGTCGCCTAAACTGACGTGAAGAGGAAACGAGACTTCCAAATCGACTGATCTTTGTTCCCTTCCCCATATACTATCGATTTGTTACAAAGTAATTAATTATCAACTTTACATTGAAAATAAAACTGAGCCCTATAAATCATTCATTTGATTTCTGTACAATATTAATTTAAAATGATTTTATGTGATTTACTATACAAACTTATATTTTTTAATTCACGTGCAGATAATAGTATTAACACAAGCCAACACCAATTCACAGTAACACTTTTCTCTCTTACTGCCTTTTACAGTTTACAATAATCCAATTTATAAGCAGCTTTCGACGCAGCTAAGGTCGATCTTTATGAGAGGTGACCATAATGAGACTGGGCATTTTTAATTAAATAATACTAATCACGGGAACCCTCTTACGCAGGCAAATCTCATCTCGTCCCTTCCCCGTACCTATCTCTCCTTCCTGCCACTTTCCACCCATCTTTCTCTATCTTTCGCCGCCGCGGATCGTCTCTCTTTTAGACTTCGAATTGTAATTAACATTTGGTTCTCCCATTAGTGTAATTAAAGTGCCATTCCATAATCTAGGAGGCCGAGAGAGAGAAGAGGGGCACCTTATCTTTCAGACTTCAGCCTCCGACTGCGGGGGTCGTTTCAACCCCGCCGGGCGTCTCCAGCCCCTTTTCAGAAGCACGACGCCGCTGGCGTGCCTGTAGCTTCCTTCGGCGATAACTCCTTCCTGGAAAAGAACTCTCCTCTTCGAAAGTGGGAGAAGAGAATCGAGAAATCGGACCGGCCAGGGCAAAGAAAAACAGCGATTAAAACGTTTGGAAATTCGATCCGGGAGCGAAGTTCCTTCGCTTCTACACCTTTGAAGGAAGAGAACACGCTCCTAAAAGTGATCAGAAGCGTTCGACAGCTTTTGATAGAACGGCGAGGATAAAGGAACTAGCTTGAAACTTGATTTGAAAAATCCTGTAGAGTAATTAGACTGCTTTAACTTAGGTTAAAACTGTTTTGAAATAAAATTGGTAAAAAATTAATTGAAATACGGAGAAATTTTAAAATGGTTGCAACTTCCCAAATTTATAACTTCTTCAATTATTATTCCCATCAAGAAAGTATTAAGGTGTACAAAAAGTGATTTTTAATAATTAAAAAAGAAGTAACGAACGATTAAAATCTGAACGTTTAAGTAGGGCAGTTTTTGTTTAAAAAGAAAGCAAGGTAATTCGGTGACAAATATCACGGCGCTTGGAGGGCGTCGGAGATAAAGTCGCGTGTTTCGCGCTCGAGGGAAAAAGAAGACGGTGATACAGACGGGAGCGGGGCTCGGTACTAAAATAAAGAAAAGCAAGGAGAGATAAGGAGCCCGACCGCGTTGACATTTTCCGGTGGTTGACTTAATAATGCGCACGGTACACAGGACACCGAGTCGAGGGTGGTGGATCCGCAAAGCGGCACTATAAAGAGGCGCGGATGTGTTTATTCGGGAATTTGCCTTTCTTTCCTTCCTTTTCCCGGCGAGCCGCGGCGAGATTTTATCTTATTTTCGGCGACGATCCCGAAGGATTTATGCCCTCTCGGTCGCGGAGGAAAAGGGCAGAAGAAACGGGGAGGAAGACGGAGGAGGGCTGGTAGCCAGCAGCTAGGGAAGAGTTGAAGGAAAAAACGGGAGAATCACGATGCAATTATTTTCGTTCCAGCTCGTGAACGGATTTTAAGGCTATCCAGAGGTAGCCGCTGGACCGAGAAGGAAAAACCGAGGAAACGGCGGAAGGCTGAAGGCCAAAAAGAAGGATTAACCTCGTCAAGTGGGTGAGTCCGTGACAAAGACGTTAAAGTGGTCGAAGGGGATGAGATATATCGGCCGAAATCTGGGGTGAACGTTCACATCGTTCGAGCGCCGTGGGACGTCGAGACACTAATGGCATTTTTATTATTTCTCTACGGAGCCCCTCGCCGATAATGGGCCGCCTGTATGGTCCATTGGATGCGTGACAGGCTTGACAGCTTCTCACCTTTTATTCCTCTCTTGGTCGCGTGCAAGGAACTCGCTTCTCCAGATCAACGTTTAAAGGGCCGAGTTTTTCTGATGAAACTCGACATCAAGAAACGATGAGCCAAAATTCAGACAGGGGGTGTGAAAAATATAGAAACATGTTTGACTGAAATGGAAGCTGATGGGTGACAAATGGGCCACATTTAGACCTTTTCAGGTCTGAAAGGGATTCAGATTTAAAACTATCAGGGATTCTGCATAACCTTATGTAATTAGAATGAATTATTATCTTTTATTTCAAGCAAATTTTATTATTTCGAAGTATTTTTCATACGAATCGTAAAACTACGGATCATGGAAGGGTTAGAATACACCGGGCATCAAAAGTAAATGCTATAAAGAAGATTGTCGACGGTTTTGAAAACGTCTAATGCCGTAGGATCACAAATCATAAATAGCCCGCTGGAACGTACGACCCATTGCCAACCCACCTACCCATGGAGCCATTGGGCTCGCTGGGTTTTGATGAATGAGCCTCGTATAAAGCTAAAGTATGGTAAAAGCTGCCGCGGCTACTGCTGTAATATTCTACCCTGGGTGCTTTTAGAATCGCTAATGACTAATGGCACCAAAAGGAACCCCTACGTCGATGGATACTGCCTTCGGGAATCAGCGATCCGTGTACACGAATTTTCGAAAATTTCAACTTTCCTCACTAAATTTCATTCAGTCATATTCATGGTTGTTAATTACTTCTCTCCTTCCAAAAAAATTTAGAATTCTTATAATATTAAAATTTCCCAATAACATAAATTCAATTCAAATTGACTGTTTAAATATTAAAATCTTGATATTCTTCGGTTCCCAATTAACCAAAAGCTGGATGCTTTAATTTTAAGACTAACCAAACTCACAATTAAGTTTGCGATCAAATGGCAGAAAGATTGTATGAAAAAATAAGGCAGGAACCGATGGAAGGAAAGTGTGATCAACGTCTGTAACTTGGTCATCGTGAACGACGAAGCTTATCGGAGGAAAACGCGAACGAACGGGCTGGAATATCACGTGCAAAATACGCAAGAGGCTTAGTCGAGGCTTACGATTACTCGCGATTCGAATGGCAATGAGACTGACGAGAGAGGAAGAACGTAGAGAAAAGCGAAGTAGAAGCAGGTTCGAAGGGTGGAGAGAGGGTGGTCCAGAGCTACGGATTGCCGTAGAAAGGAAAGGGGAAGTCGAAACGTACTTTAATATACGGCAATCCCCTTGGCTGGGAACTCGCAAACTCGGACCGACTACTAGCTCGCTCATTGCTGCCTTTCCTCCCTCTCTATTTATCCCTTTTCTCTCTCCCTCCCTCTTTCTCTCCTCCGCCTCTCTTTCTCTCTCTCTCTCTCTTTCTCTGTCGTGTATTTCTCTGCTGGTCGTCGCATGGCTTCCGATGAAATTTCGCGTCTTCCATCGCGGGTCGCCTTTGATGCTTACCGCCGTTCTAATTGCAGAAACGCGCAGAAATCGGCTTCCATTTGTCCGCAAAAACTATCTCTGCCCTCGTTGCTGCCACGAACCGAACGAGAACAGGCGAGAACTCTACTGACTCGATGATTCTCTATGATTTTAAGACGTGGATGAAGGATTCGTGGTTTTCTGATTTTGATTCTTTTTGATTCCGGTTCCAGATTCTTTATTTCGTATTACAAAATTTATCGAGACACTTTGGTCAAAATGTTTGCAACCTTTTATTACTTTTGTGAAAATAAGCGAAATTATTTATTGTTAGATTGATTAAATATTTATTGAACACAGTTTGTAAAAATAATAGAAGAAGGAAAGAAATCGAAACAAAGAAAGTTAATGAAACTTTGGAATACAGGTCCAAGAATAGTGTAGTTACGTGGTTATCGTCTGAAGAGGAACTAAATACGTACCAAATCTGTTTACGTCAAATAATAGAAGTAAATGAACGGAACCGTGCACAACGAAGCGATCCAATAATGATAAAACGTCGAAGACGAAGGGATAAGATTGGCCTCTGTTCGATCTGCACGGTTCCTTCTTTTCTACACAGTGGCTGATTTCGTTCTTGGGTCTCGTGGGAACGTAACACCGACAGAAACCTAAACTCGTGGGTGAACCGATCATTTATCCTTTTATCGAATCCCCTGCTTCGACAAAATGCCATACTGTTGCAGTTCTATAACCTCCCCCTATTTTATATTCTCTTTCAAACATACGAATGTAGGGAAAATTTGTACAAAACTGTGCCTTATTTATCTAGAACCTTAAGCTCTCAGTAACTTTATTTAACTGATATAATACTCGAAAGATTTATTTTATGAATCAAATTTTTGGAATCGTATATTTAGATAAAATGCGTAGAACAATAATTTTCCATTTTATTCTGGGTTACAACCGTAACAAGACGAAACTCGACCTAAACTTCCCTAACAAGATTTAGATACTCCTAATCACTGACGAGAAACCGTTCGCGTGTAATTTGTTTATCCTGATCATGCTAGCTGTTCATAATTACTCGGCCTTGTTTGGCCGGCCGTTTTGGTAGCGTTCACGTGCGGCGCCAGAACCACGTCGATTATCACGTCTGACCCGAGCTAAGAACACGTTTAATAAGTACTTTCACCTTGATTGCATGATTTAGAACATGTCCAGAATATTCTGCTACCAACAAACAAGGAATAAAATGAACTCAAATAATTATTTTCTGTTCTACGAAGAAATTTATCATTTTTAAATGATAAAAAACATAATAGTATTATTATGGTAAATTCTTGGTAAAAATTCCGTTTTACAACTCCTGAAATTCCCACAAATAATTAACTTTCTGTCAAATAAATTCTATAAAATAGATTACCCCGTACAATATAATTATGTATTAATTATAAACCATCTGATTAGCCAACGAATGGGTAAAAATCATTCGCTACCTTTTACTCCGTTCTCGCTTCCGTACACAAGTACACGTCATCAAACAAGGGGTTCATTAAAAAAAAAAAAGATGACAAGGAACCTTGACAGCAAGGTCGAGCATCGCGGGACAGCAACGGCAGCCGACACAGCCCCGCGCTCGTTCGGGTCCGTGGCGGGCGTAAGCGGCGTAAAAGCGGTACCACCCCTTATCTACATATCAAAAAGGCAATCCGGAGAACTCGCTTATGTAAACGGCGTAGGAGGCTTCGTGTCCCAGCCGGGGATGAAAAGAATTCCGAAATCCACGCGCTAATAAACCTGCTCTCCGGCGCCAGCCAGCGACGTCGAGGGAAGCTCTGACGAGATATTCGTGGGGTTAAGCTCTTTAAGCCGCGGATTAAGCGAGGCGGCATGAGAATTTAAAGTTCTTCGCCGCGGAGGCCGACGAGGCGGAGCGCCGCGTCGGGTCAACCAGAAGGCGTAGCGCGAAAATAAAAATTAAAAGTGTATTAACTTGCCGACAGAAGTTTTCCCATACACGCGCCGGGCGTGTATTAATTTTCACGGATAACAACGAAGTACCGTCTGACACGGTGAAATTCTGTAACCTGGCCGTGCAAAGTTGGCTGGCTACCCTGAAATTCATGCCGACGTTCGTTTTAACGTTAATTTCCGGGACCGTTCTTTCTTTCGCGCGGATACAACCTTCTTTTAAGTTACACCCGTGTAACTTTCAGTAAATTTCAAGATTTTGCTATTTCACTGCATGCGATTGTGATTTATAAGCATCGCGATAAATCAATTACAATGTAACGGAACAAATATTGCAGTTCGAACTTTCTTTAATAAAAGTACAAATTCGAAAGAAAGTGAGTTTGCTCGTGTTATCAACGAAGGATTAAGATAATTTTCAACCTTAGAAAGAAATCATACAATTTTATTTGTCTTCCGAAACAAAAATTCTGACTCGACCTTTCTATAAACACTCGAGCAAGCATCTCGAATTGTACGAGAATTATTAAACGTCGTGCAAAGCGATTTAATAACTTCACAAAGCAATTCACGCATTGGTAATGCGAGGTACGGTAATCACGGTCGGAAGAATTTAATCAGCTCGAGGGTCGGAGAGCATTTTGAAGCGGGAACACGTCCTTCGAGCAGGTCTCTTTTTGGCTTCGCCTCCGATCTGCCTTCTCGAAAGGTCCACTCTTACCGCCAACTCTTGCCAGCCCCTCTCACTTCTAATTCGAACATTCGTCAGGCCGCACACACGAGCCATTATAGACGAAAGTTTCGCCGGCATTAAATGCTAATGAGAGGCGGCGGGATTTTCCCGGCGGTCAGAGACCACCACTCGTGCCGATTACGATTTCCAACAGATTCAAACCGCGCTACGCAAAGCTCTCGTCCTTTCGTTCACCGTCAAGATCCGATCTCAGCTATTATTTCGTTTCCAACGTCGAAAGCCCTCGATTCGTGAAGCCCGGATTTATTCAGCTCTGCGGAAATTCGCGGGTACTTTTAATTGATTGTTAGCCGAACGGTGTTTCAATTGTTAACATGATTATCCCCGTGACTATAACTGACGATTTCAATCTTACAAGAACACCAATTAAAAATTATAAATTCAAAGGACTAATTAATAGAGTTATAAATTATAAACAATCAGTGTTCGATAGTAATTAAAAGAACTCGCACTTTATATGAATTTGTCCTAACAAGAAATTGATTAAACTATTAACTTCAAGCATACGCATCGAATGATTAATTAATATCTGACAAAGGAAATTTGCAATTTAAAGGAAGAAATTAACTTCAGGAGCAGCATATAATTTAATTAATCTTCAACCCTTCGATTAAACCGAAGCCCGTGCGTGAGCCTTGAGCCTGATACACGATTAATTGTAGGCGTTCTCGATAAGACGATGCGACCAGACAAAAGGGCGTATAAACGGCAAAGCAATATCTAACGCTGGAAACCGACCAATTAAATGGACCCTACAAAATTGGTTTTTAATTGAACGACACCAGCCGATACGGCATTAATTACCAGACCCGTTGGCCATTCAGCCGACGTAATTAACGTAATATAATATTTTCTGTCATGGCCGAGCATGGCTCGATGTAATTTTTCTCAATTTAATAACGCCGAACCGTCAATTTATTACTTAATAAATGTTTTTTGTCGGTAAAGTTGCTTTATACAACGCGTTACTTTGTTCACAGAAAGTTGAGCATATAATTTAGTCCGTTTGTTATTAAAAGAAGTAGTTTGATTAATTTTAAAAAACAGAGACAACCTTTTTAACTTACAATTCAAGGATATGTTTGTAGAAATTTATTTCATTACTTGAATCCTCCATTTTTGAATGACTAAAAATATTAATAAAAGTTATATCAGAATATATTATCCACATTTTTTCTTCAAAAACAGGCAGAAATACATGAAATAACAACAAATTTAAATTACAAACGATCAAAAAGATTTTTAATCTCGCATAAATCCGACGTACAATTAGCTCTCCTTTGTTTCACATGTTCTGCGCCATTACTGTTGCTTGTGACATATCTACCCTCATTCATCGTTGCTCACACGAGGCATCGTACGAAATTTCAAGCGAATATATCTGCGTAATGCAGCCGTAATTTTACTTGGCTGAAGCTAACTCCACAAACCTAGTGGTTCTGCCATCATCCCCAAAGCCTGCAACAACCCCGTTGGCCCCTCACGGACGCCTTTCACGACGCTGGCTAATGTCTTTTCTGTGTTGTACCAGTCGTCGTCCCTCGACAACGGGGCTGGATGGTCCTGCTGAGGTGTTATCCTATTTCGCGAGCCATTCCTCTCCTCGATGGCGAGTCACGCGGAGATCGCGAACCGCAATTTTGCCAGAGTCGCGGTATCGACGATAAAAATCGTTATCTGTGGTAAATGTTTCGTTCAACCCTTTATTGTGCCAGCTTCGTCCATGTAGAAAATTTATGCGAGTATAGACCTTGCAATTTTGTATTTTTAACTTCATGGATAAAATTATATTATTTGCAAAGTGTGTCGATTGCAAAATAAAATTTATTTGCCAATCCTTTGACAAATAACATTTCTAAATTCCTTTCAAAGAAATGATCGTTAATCAAAAGGCCTCGCTTAATTCCTCTTGTTCGAGGGAGAAATCTCAGATATCACATTAATAGAGAAAACGGGTTTGCCCCATTTTCATAATAAACGGCTCGTTTAATAAGAAAGTTGAAGTTTCAATAGTGGTAACTTTGGTTAATAACGAAAGCTTGTTCCTCATCGATGTCCATTAATAAGAGCTGAGCACAAATTTTCCCTGTACGCTCGTACATGTAGGATTAAAGACGCTGGTCTACGACTTCGGATGCACGGGGAAGACCACACTGGATCACGTTGTAACGTAAGAACCAAGCAATTTGTTGGTATCAGGTGCGCGGGGTATCTCAAGTTGTAAGCCCCCGGTTTCGCCCGGTGCCGGCAATTAACTCCATTACCACCCTGTAACATCGTGAGCTGACTTGCTTTCCGCAAAGTACGCGCAACTCGTTAAGCCTTTGGGTTTTGGACTTGGGCCCTTTACTGAGCCCGAAGGGACACCAGCCAGCATCGAGCTCTAAGTAACACCGAAATAAATGCGCCGTTTTACGAAAATTAGAAATATAACCACCTTTGTAACAATGCTGCTTTTAGATTAGCTATTTTACTTTTTTTTTTATAATTGTATCGTTTTTCTCATATCCATACTTAATTATTGAATATTTCTTTACAAAATTGTATTTAATAAATTCTAAATATTAAGAGAAACTTTTCACGAGAAATAGAAATGAAAACTAGCTAAAGTTTAGTCCCTAAAACCATGTATGTATTTCTGTTCTTGGTCTTTTTTAATATATCAAAAGATCGAGCTTCAAAATTCTTGCTAGAGCAACCTAACGAATAAGCAACGTCCATCCTTATCTTTTTCGTATTGAAGAAAGTAAAGCGATTCAGGTAACACGGTAACCTTTGAATTATTCGTTCCATCGTGAGACAAAGTATACAGTGCTCGTGAAGCAACACTATGATACATTCGCGGTAATATTAGCGCCAAGGGATGAAACCAGGACACAAGCATCTCGCGACACTAACGTATGACCGTGAGCCCCCACGAGTACCCACCCCGTCCATATAACTCCGTGGGTTCGATTCATATATTCATAGGGAAATGGCAAGGCGAGAGGCGGCGGAGTTGGCTACTTCGGGGACGTGTGTACCGCGATTGCTACCGGTCGCGACCTCATGCATACATCACGGACAGAAAGTGATGGAACGCACCCCCGGCACCCGATTCACCTACGCCTGGCAAAACTGTCACCCTGACTGATTGCCAACTCCCACGACGTGCACCGACCACCAGGACCACGACTTCTCCCATCCATCCCCTATTCCTTCTGGCGGTTTCAGAAACGACGAAGGTGGCCGGCAGGTGGTGAAATCACCCTTGAATACCGAGATTAATAACCGAGGAAATGAGGGACGCGGTCGACGAAACTGCATGCCGTTCCGGAACGCACTGTTCCGAACAGAATATAAGAAAATAGGGGTGTACACGGTGGATTTATGGGGAAAATGTGATGAAACGTGGTCGTTACAACTTTTCAGGTTTTTATCGAGTTTTTGTTGTCTTACCGACGTTTCGCAAACATTGCAGCTCACTTATTCAAGACTGACCTGAATTTGAGAGACAGGACTTCTTTGGTTGCTTTAAAAATGAGTAAGTTTTGTATTAACTACTTTTTAAATAATTTTCAATTCAACGAGTTGAATAAGTTTTGAAATCAATATGTATTCTACCAAAAATGTATTCTATTACTAATTTAATTTTAATATTTTATTTACCCAATTCTACGAATTAAGTAAGATACAGAGACACAATTTGTAAAATATTATATCATCTGGAAGAGAAGCATAACTCGCGTCACTGACGAATATGATGCTTCCACCAGCGAAGACGTGAAAGCTAGCGCGAAAGAGGAGACGTGGCAAGACGAGCGAGCGTTTACGAGCGAAGCACCATTAGACGGATGTTGTCAACGCGTAATTACCAATGGTGCAGTAACTCACTTCCTACGACTTCGCGGCTTTCAGCTCTAACGATGCATCCAGCTAACAATAACAAATAACACCCCGGTGATATCAACGCCCACCTTCGCGTTTCACGCTGCATAATGAATTAGAGAACGTGGCGATATCTCCGCTGGAAATCAACCATCGAATATGTGCGATGGATCTATCCGATTTTAATAGACTTTTTTCCTTTTGATAATTTGAAGATGGACAAAAAGGTAAAGTTCATGAAATCTGAAGTTTTTTCATTTTGAAGATCGAAATGATTGACTTATCGAAAACGTTGAAATGAAATTTGACTTCTTAATTATTTTGCTATTTCTCAATTTACGATTAATTTAGGATAAGACAAAATCTTATTTCGGACAGCTGCAAGGAGAAAAGGAATTAACTGTTCAGACCCACCCTACGAATTAAACGATCCAACTCGTTCGCAAACTCTTTCCGCCCCAAGTTCCCGCCTACATACTTAAGATCTGAACGCTGGAGCGTAGAATTCCAGCGAAAAGAACCCGTTATCATCCAAGAACCTGTTATCAAAGTTTCCAACGAATCGCAACGTTCGTCAACGGTCAAAGTCTGGCACAGGGCTTCGTTCTTCGAGACTGGTAAGTGACCATCGCGGAAAGGGTGTTCGAGAGCACGCAACGGAGAAGAGGTCAGAGAACGAGACAAGGGACAGAGAGAGAAAGCAAAGGTCGAAGGGACGGATCGAGGACTAAGCACGTTCTCACCCTTGGTGCTGCTTGTGAGGACCCTCGGAGGGCCTAACGAGCGGCTTTGTCATTTCTGCATCTTCTATCTCGTTCCCGGCGCACGCCTCGTCTTCGTCCCGCTCTCTTAATGATGGTTCTTGGTATATACACGTAAACAGGTCCAAGCCCTTCGCGACGACGGCATGCAGGATGAGCGCTGCTACACGCTCGTCTTCTGCCGTTAGCCACTCTACGGCTACGCTCCCATCCGCGCGTGTTGGTTTATCCAAAATGGGGAACGCTTTGAATGCACGTCACTGGAGATTCTATGGGACATCGAAACTCTTGTGTTATCATTAACGACGATTAAGGCGCCTGCCACGCACAGAGATTTCGATGGTAATCAGAGACCCTCGAATGCTTGTACATTTTGAATATATTTGGGCGAAGAGTGGCGGCTAAATGCTTGAATAACAGCTTGCTATTTGTTGTATTTTGCTGATTGTAAAAACCAGATTTCTCATAGTATAATATAATGAAATTCTAATCCGCTTGAACTTTTGCAGTAAGTTTTATATTTTAAGACAGAGCTTCTATAAATCACATTAAAAGTTAACAAATATAAAAATTGCCATGTATGAGCCAAGATCTTTAAAAAGATGTTTTTAAGAAGTTGGGTAGGGCATTCGAGATGCACCCGCAGGAAACGCTGATTAGTATCCGGTAAGAGGAAACTTTTCGAACCATCGTTATACAAGTTCGCCTTGAGATTCTAATGGATTCTCATTTAAATAGAAATCTCATGCCAATACATAGGGGTCGGCCGTTATATGCGGCCGGGTTGGAAGGACAAACCAACGGTCCAAGTGTGTTTGCCATCCAAGTAATGGCCACGAAGGGTCCTCTTCTGACCGGCCCGCCCTGGACAGCCTTGGTCAAGAATGGGCATGCAGAGAATGGGCGTGCAAACAAGCCACCCGTGACCCCATGTCTGAAGACTGCCTTTTCCTGCATATGTATGTACTCTTTTTTTATTTTTGTTTCATTGTCTCGAGATGCTTTACATACACGTACCCCGTGTGTCGTTAAATCTGTACGTTTCACGTATGTTCAGACAAAATGGTTTTAGTTCCTTTGCATTATAAAAACTTTGTTGAAGATAAGTAGAAAAATTAATCTCTGAATAAAAATTTAGTTTCAAGCATTCAAGTATCAGACATTTTTTGTACAACAAATTTTGTTCTGAAAGCAAACATTTTATAACGAAAGAGCATCAACCGCCTAGTGATACATCTGTACACGTCTAAACGATAATGACGTTCGTTTTGTCGCGTACGTTTCTATTTACATACGTGTACGCGTACATATAAAACGTATTCTCCCACCTTTTTCCCCGGCTACAGAATTTTCACCCCATTTCGCAAGCATGTCACTTCCTGCCTAAGTTCGTATCGCTCTGCGAGGCAAAAAGGAACACGCAGGAACGTCGCGCGATCGTACGTGTATGCGTTCGTATGTATTCACAATGGTACCGACAACGTCCATGGTCACGACTGGCGGTGCTTTGCATGCAAACAGAAAGCGTTACATCCCCCCCGATGGACGGCCAGGAGGGACAGTAAATTTCGAGAACTACCAACGTAGGGTTACCACTTATCGCTGATCTGGCTCTTTTTTTGTATTCTTTATGGTCAACTTTATTTCTCCTTCCGCGCGAACAACAATTTCAGAAACAAACTTTAAACGTTCGTAAATGGCAAAAATAGTAACATTGTAAAAAATGTTGTTTCAACAAGAAGACAATATGGATTCAGTTCCCTACACTCTCAATCCGTAGAAAAATATACGTTACATCGATTTACAAAATTCTGAGCTAAGATTTAGCTTCGATAAGGTTTCAAACGCAAACTCCGTAGCTGGTTGAATACCGTTTCAATTAGATCGAATCGCGGGGCTGGTATCAAGTTTTGAAACCGTACGACCTGAGACGTTTCTTAAACGTAATGGCCCCGTTCGCTGCAGATTTGTTGCGTCCGCGACGGGAACACGGAAAAAGAACGACAGCGAGCGGAATCAAATCAAAGTTGGGCTTGCAACCAGAATCCTAGAAGGAACGCGATACGGAAGAGACAGAGGCGAGCCGGGGGTAAAGGGAAAGGAAGCGAATAAGAACGAGAAAAGATTGTAAGAGAGAAGGGGGGGTGGAGAGAGAAATGGTGAAACGGCTGGCTGCCTGGCTGTTCTCGCCGATCAAATTTCCAGAATGGCTCGAGCTCCATTAAACAGGTCCTACTTTTGCTCCTGCAGCCAAAGAGCACGGGCTAACCCGTCGCAAAACGTTCAACGAATACCTCCATTGGTTGCAGGAAGATAGTTTCCCCCTTCGTTTTTTCCCGTGCCACAAGTCAGAAAGTCGATCCACGATCCCAAGAATCCCTCGGGTCTCACACGATTGAGCCCGATCCAGCGTCTGTTATTACCCGTCCGCCTCGATGACACTGGCTTCTCCAACGAGAAATCCACGGATTACGCGTCGCCGAGCTGTATGGTATTGCTTGCGGATACGTGTGGATGCTCCCTTTCGATCAACCAATAAAGCTATACGTCTGTCCAAGGTTTTTTAAATAATTTCCCAATTTCAAAGTGAGTTAATTTGTACAGAAATTCTGGCAAATATTTGTGATTCCGCAAATTTTTTTTATTCAAATTCAGTTTGATCAGTTGCTCTTTCTTTGTAGTTGATGAAATTGCATAATTTCATTATTTGCTGCAATCCGAGCATTTTAATTGCAAATACCGCGGTGGGTGCATGCATACGTGCGTTCGAACTTTCGGTTATCCAAAGCACAATGAAATTCATGAAATCATTCATATTTCAGTTTACGAAAGCTTCTCAAAGTATACAAGGAAGTTAGATGTTATTCTTGAATAAAATGAACATCTAAAGTTATTAAAACAACTGAGAATTCTAAACTCGTGGCTTGGAACTTTCAATTTCATTCAATGGGAATTTTTCAGCTCCAACTCAACGGAGTTACGTCCAACTTACGTAAGTTCGAAGGATCCGTTCTAAAACTGCGATACGCCATGAGGAATTCATAAATGGTTAAATTCGAATCGAAACTCGTAACAAAATTCACGTTTTATTAAATCAAAAATACATTCGATCGATTATCGAAGAGCAATTAACGTCTCTGTTAAGTAAACTTGCAATCGCTGATTATTACAGCCTCAAACAAAAGACGATGCTGCATTGTCTGCCACTTAACTCGCTTTGTAATCAGCGAGTATCCGAGCAGAAGTTTCGTATTTATCGTCGCAAGCGTCTTTGATAACCAACAAGGATTTTGTCTCGGCTGAAAGTTCGTTTACTCGCGTTACATCTTGCGTTGCTTATCGTCTCTGTTGCCTGATTATCGGTATCGTCGGTTACTTCGCCTTGATATTTCCCTGCTCCAATATCCGCGTTGTCTGGTCCTGTCCCGACTACGTCTTCACGTGTGCTCGAACCAACCCTCCGGTATTCAACGCCACCTTCCTCCGTCTCCCTCTGCTCGCATTCACGCTCGAAAGTCATCATCTGCCCTTTCCCGTCGGATCTTCACCTTGGAATAAGGCTATCAAATGCACGTTGCGTCTTTCAAACGGGACGGAAATAGCTAGATTCACGGCTATCGCGACACTCGATGCGTTTCATTATAGCGCCATCCCCTTTCTTCGCTTTGTCCAGCGACGAAGATTAAATATTCGAGAGAGGGGAGAGGGATTTGAAGTTTGAAATTTCGTAGTTGGAGCTTTGGATATCTCCAAGTTATTGAAATTGAAGTTTCCAAGTGTTTAGATTTTAAATTCATTTAGAAATTAAAAATCAAACAGAGTTAGCCATCGATTCCATAAATCATATTCTTTAATTATTCAGCGAATTAGTTAGACTGTACTTAATAATTTAATGGTGAATAAAATTTTCCTAATATCTTTTATCTCAAATATTCTGTGAAGTTACTAGCATTCCTAACAGGAACTACGTCCCTATACTAATGTTACTACTTATTGAGCAGTTTTTACACCGTATTCAAATGCCCCCTCGGAGACAGGCAATGGGACCATATAACCGGGAACAGCAAAGCATCGAAATCCCGTAACCTGTAAAGAGTTTATCGAAGAAGAAGGACTGTTAAGGGTAAAGGGTAGTTTTGCCAGCGCCGGAGAAAAGGACGAGGCGGGAGGGTAGAGGGTAAGAGAAAGAGAGAAAGAAAGATTGTAACGGGACAATCTCATCTCGATCCCATCGTACATCGTGCCACCCGAGGCCTTACATCTCCTGGTTCGTCCTGCGTCCCTCTGAGGGACCCGCACACCCTCCAGGAGTCTTCTCTTCTTCATCCCCTTCCTTCACGTTCTGGTAGGTACACCGGGTCCTGCGACCCTCGACGTGGCAAATTGAGCACACTCGCCCCTTGCGAGAGACCGAGCAGCGTTACGAGCGATATATGTAGACCATTCGGCAGACAAACGGCTCTCTTTCCCTCTCGGATCCTCCCGTATTGTACATCTTTTCTCCTTCTTCGCAGACCCCCGTTCTTCTTGAATCGAGGCGAGATCGTAAGTCGAGCGGTACGACACCGGCTCGATTGAATTACGACTTAAAAACTATTCAAACAGGAAAGCAAAGGTTCTGGATCAGGAGACTGTATAGGAAGATAGAATGTTAGCTTGCAATGTAATGATAATTAGTTAATGAAGCCTCCCTTGGCGATGTTTTATCGAAATTCAGTGATATTCAGTAGTATGATCAGTAATAAGTCAGACATGTGTTACTAGGCTATCTTATTATATAAATTTGTAGTCTTTTTGACCATAGGCACCTGATAATTCATATTTCTTGCCTGTAGATTATGAAATTATATTTATTATGAAGTTAGAACATTAATAAAATATAAATTCAGATTTTAATTTACGTCACTGATGCAATTATTAACTGCTAGTAAGATTCAAATAAAAAACAATATAAACATTATTGAATCATATAAAAAATAGCTAATTATGTAATTTTTTTGTAAAATAATAGATAAGTTATTTCACTAAACTAATAATAATAAAGATCTCTTCGTCGGCTTATCGAATATCCCGAACCGTCAAAGATACGTTCACGAAATTTTATCGAGAAAAAGATGCTGACTCGAAGTTTACCGCGAACGGGGTATCCAAGGAAAAGAGAGGGGGGCGAGCGAGCCGAAAATATCCTGGAAGCTTTTCATAAATACTGAACGATACCCAGGGTGAATCCTGGCGCGGCGCTAGCCTCCTGAATCGGGCTCATCTCGCGCCAACGCAAAAGCGGTGGTTTTCACTCGGGTCTAATAAAGGGTTAATTAATACGCTTTAAACCGTCGCTCTCGAAAGGGGTGCCCGGGGTGGAGGCACGACCTACAAAGTGCTCGAGAGGATCAGAGGGAGAGGGAGTGCAAGCCGCGAGAAAGAGAGAAGCGTCGGCTGTCGCTTTCACACCACACGGTTTCGAATCGAATCACTGGGTGTTATTACGTGAAACCCCCTTTTCTGACACCTTATTCTGAAAATCTAACAAATACTCTGCTTGGTTTTCGGTGGAACCGTCGCGGGAAAACGCATTCGTTGATACACAAACTGTGGTAGTTGAAAATTCAATAATTTACTCGAGCACAAAATTGATCAAATCATTAGCTTTTCATTAACTTAGTGTTGTTATTAGTATTGTGAGTACTGAATGTTACAAGAGCTGCAGGTACCACAAGTATTATTTTGTTATCATTGAGTATGTTATTAAATTATATCACGATACCTAATAATCGAATTCATTCATTTCGACCGTACAAAATCCGGCGCATACTAATCAGGGCTCGTCATACAGTGGAAGAAGGCGCGTGTTCGTGCGCAAAATTTAAGCAAGTGGCTTCCAGAAGCAGCATAATTATCCTCTCAGTGACACGATAACGTGCAGGGGGCGTAAAATCAGCGCCGTTACCGGTAAATCCGTACGCTGGCGACGGTGGAGGCTCGTTGGAGCACCAGGAGAAGCAACGACGCCTCTTTCACGGTAAACCCAATTTATTTCGTTCCGGGCAAGGGAGGTGAGAGCGAAACGAGAAAGCCCTTTTCGGGGTGGGCGCCAAACGGTGATGCCACCGGCGACTTGTGAACCACTTGTCGCTGTTACGGCCCCATAAATTCACGGCGCCGCCGACACAACGAAGAAGCGTTCTCAGACTGCTACTCAGAGTCCCTTAGACGTGTGTTTGGATGCCTGCTTACTTACGTTTACCCCACGCCCGGATTCACTGCCACCAGCACCCTAATCGAAATCAACGTTTCCGCTCGTTACACTATTCTATTGTCGTGTCCTAACGGGATTTGGTAACTCTCGAGATTCGAGGGAAAAACAGGAGCAGCTATTGGAGTATACATGTATACTGATGTCAAGAAAAAAGTTTTCAGGTGGATTTTCAAGTTCCTTTAACGAGGTGTTTTTGATGAATTTATTTTTGGACAGATGGGATGAAAATTTCATAAGACTTGCCTGTACGCAAATTATAAACTGATTAGTATTAATAATCCATCCTTCCAATATACCAGTATACTGTTAGGATTATTTCAAAACTATCAAATTAGTCTTAATTAATTTATCCTGATTAACAAGTTTAAAACTTCTTTAGTTTGTATACCAGCTCTCATAGTGAAGTGCTATTTTCAGATTATTGGTAGTTTAATTCAAAGCTTGCAATGGTTAAAGCAGCTTAAGTGATAATATCATATAAGTATTTTCTACGGTTAAATTATAAATTTCTTGCAAACCCTATTTTCTAAGTTCGAGTGCCTAATTAATACCCTAATTCAAAGATCATTAATGTAAAGTCTATAGGTAACAATCACGACTGATCCGCTTGATTTTATGAAGCATCTGCCATCCAAAAAGACTTATGGTTTTACGAACACTCTATACGGGCCCCCTAAGAGCTAACGAGTTGAACGAGTGGAGAACAGCCTTCGACGAACAGGGTCAGAGGTTAAGGGTGACAAAGACACGCGAAAGAGGGGGATGGAAATGACGACGACGTGGTGGAGAGGGTTAGAGAGAGAAACGGTAGGCTTCCTGCATCCGACGTCTCGTCGAGAAACGTAACATAACGAGATGAAGTCAGTGGTGTATGACGTCACGGTGGTGGGCGTCCTCGTCGTTGCGCTAGCTAGCTTCCTGGCGACTGTTTCCATGAAATAGCGGAGACCGTCAACAAAGGACGATCAACCGCCCAACGAGGAAGGGAAGACCCTTCTCGTAGTATCTCTCCGCAACCGTATCGCATCCTGGGCGCTCCTCGGCCACTGGACTCTATTCTCTGTCGCCGCTGTCTGAATCGAGATTGAACGATGACTTTATGCTAGTAAATGGACTACAAGTCCTTCTAACTAATTTGGGAAGAAATTGGAAACTAGCGAGATAAGGTTTGCTCAAAACATGTAAATCTAGACTTACAATCAAATATTGTAAATAAACATTGAATAAGTTAACTAAACAATTCCAAAACCACAGATATCTTCTAAACTTTTTAGTCAAATACGAGGTACAAATACAAGGTTCTAGATTTTCAACTAAATAATCAATAATAAAAGTCCCCTTGTACCATATACCAGTTACACCGGAAGCATACTTTTCCAATCGTTGTACAAAATAACAGGCTCGTGTCGCTATCAGATTAAATAATCCCTTACTAGCCGGTAACGATCCAATAAAGTTGTTTTGGTCTGTTCCTGGGCTCGGTTCACAGACCGCCTAGCACTATCTCGCTGTCTTTCACAAAGCGCGTCAGCCTCACGAGGACGATGTCGTAGAACGCAAGCACGAAGAAAAAGGAGCAGGAACGAAGGACAGGATCCGGGTACTAAGGCACGGTAGTGTGCTAGCCATATATACGACGCCCCCATTGGACGTCGTACTTTGAAAACTTTGGACGTTAAGAGAAAGGGTAGCACTGGCTGTTCAGGACGTATTGTAAAGGCTCCGTCCGGACGACAGAGATGGCTGGTATAGGGTGGCGCAGGGTGGCGCTACCGGGACTTCTTAGACATCGTCTCGATTTAAGGAGTGCCAGATCCACGACAAAAACGTTCTATGATTTTGGATTCTATCCGGCAACGACTTCATCGGAAGAAGACCAAGAAGAAGAACAATAAAACGCTTTTATTTTTGTAAAATAAAAGCATGCAGGGATTCGCGAAAACATTGTGAGATGAAGTATCGTCATAACTCGAAGTATTGTTGTAAAGCAGTAAATAAAAAGTCGATCAAAAATATAGAAAGATAAATTTCAATTGATCCTTTTCCTGTTCCCCTGATTTCGATAAAATCTTGATGTAATGTGATACAAAGACATAACTATAGAATTTATTTATTTTTTGCACAAATAAGCTCCTTTGCCATGGTTTCTTTCAAGAAAGAGAGCATTGGCTACAACAATCGATAGTGGCTCCAGCAAGAGCGAGGATGCGGATCCTGAGGCTGGGAAGAACCCTTTGAAGAAATCCTTCACGTTCTTGCTCGATTTCTCATTGCGCCAAAAAGTTGCCTGCATTCTTTTCAAAGGAATCTTCTGCTTTGGTTAACGATTACTTCGTGGCAGAAAAACAGTGTAAACAATTTAAGGAATATTCCTTGGGCGTGTTACGCATCTATCGACTCTACGTAAGAAATTATAGTTAACAATTTTACCAAAAATAAATGAATCTCACTTGACCATCATCGTACCCGAAACTTGAATTCAGACATGCTAAACGTTTCCGTAAATTTTCAAAGTTCTCGCGCATAAGAGTTCCCTTTCAATTTCAAAACTCGCACAATGTCTGAACTCGTAGAACTTGTCGGGCCATTATTAGGACAATGGTCCATCAAGGTTATCAGAAGGAAGTCATTTTCCGTGGCTGGAATATCGTGCCTGGTAACATCGCGTCGTCCATTTCGTCAGCGCAAAGACAGCTTTTAGCCGTCGCGCCATCCACCCACCTAAGCTGCGCCCCGTCGCTGATGGTAGGGAATGGTTGAAACGCAAGGACTCGCGCTAATGAAGGACGAGCAAGAGAGCGGATGGGTTGGCACAACGAGGTGAGCAAAGGCCAACAGGTCGCCATTAGAGCATACTGTTTCGAACTACTAATAGCCAATTCATGCGACCGCCCAGCTAGGCCCGGTCCGACGGTTTCCCCTGTAGCTACCGCGACCAAGATCGTCGTCCCACATAAATAGACGCGTGGCCGTTGGGGGCCAACCTTCGTCTTTCGATCCCGCTGATTTACGAGCTATCTAACGCCTAACTGAAGCGTAAGGTTCCCAGCTGCTTCGAAATAACCATCGTTTGCTCTCTAAGCTGAATATTTTTTAGCCAGGTAAAAAGAAATATGCGATACGACAAAGTTACTACCACCAGTCACAAAACTGGTTGCAACGGCGCAGAGATATCAAAGATCGAGCGTGCAGTCAATGAATTACGACCATGAACCCGCCTTTAAATTTCTGATTTGGCCGGATTCGAGCGTCGCGTCGATAGAAAGCACCGCGACGCGCAATTATCGGCGAACTTTCTTGCATCTTATTCCAAGGCAGCGAAGAGCTTCGACAGGAGTTCTATACATTGGCTGGGCGGGTAGCTAGCAACGGATATACGAGCTATTCCCAGCGGTTCACACCCTTCTTGGTACAATGCTTGGTCTTCGTCTTGCGCGTTCTGCCCGCGTAATTACGAGGGGAAAATTAAGCACCGACACAGCCGCCGGTTGGTCGACCTGTCGGTCCTTTCGCTCGGTTAACGAGAGAGCGAGACAAGGCCGTGGAACACTAGGCGGGACAAGGATATCGCGAAGAAGGAAAGGAATCGCGTTCCTGGGTGCTTACACGAGAAAGACGACAAGGAGACAGGATCAACCAACCGGCAGAGTCTTCTTAGATCTCGGCAATGGATCCAGCCACAAAGCGGCCATTAAAAGATAAAAGATACGGCTTTTGAAATCCTTCTTCGAGATATTTCAGTGGACAGTGAAAGGGCTGTTCGCCTACTTATTCGTGATTAAAGAAGTTATTGTTATCCTTTTCGTATGACGCGGAGATCGCTTTTAAGATTAGAAAAAGGGGTGACATCCGTCGGGGTTGAATGCGTTTCTTCATCACCCAAAGGCTGATGAATATTTTTAATGAGACAAAATATAACATAGTGAATCTAATATAATAATCACATTTGTATAATAATCAAATGTATTCTATACTTTAGTTAGATGATATGTAAACTAATTATTATATTAATTAACTGTGAGTATCGTTAGGTGAAATTCGTAGCTTAATTGAAATACGCGAAATATACCACAGGCTAATGGGGTTGAAACTTAATTGGTGTCATGGGGAATAGACTCGAAGCATGATATCTCAGATTTGGAAATTCGTGTATCCAAAAGATTCGAAACCGCGTATTATTTAAAAAATAATTAAGATCATCTTCGATTAAAGGTCAGCCAAAGATCAGTCAAAGGCAAATTTTCAATAATTTAAATCCTAATTGATATCATTAGTGATTAATTTCATATTATAATTACGAATATTATTAATATTAGTTCAAAAACATTATACATTTTTTACTTTCTACTACCTGAGAAGTTACCAACTGTTCTGTTTCATAAAATTTCTACAGAACTAATTAATGAGAAACTACTGTTCTTAAGACCCATTAATTCGTTACTACAGGTATCACCCCCAAAGCTGACATCAAGAATTTCTTTTTCTCAAAGTCAACGTAAAAAAAGCTCCAACCAGGATATTTTCCTGTTCTTTTATGAATGATCTGAGCCACGTTGTCTCTTCGCGATCATTAAATCGACGAAGTTACGCGTCGAAACTTCTGCAGCGTACGGTTATGTGACGGCTTATGGAGAAAGACACTTCGCGATGGTAACCTCTTCTCTCTCGATGCAAGTGCTTTTTTTTTGGCCCCGTACAGCGAGCCTCTCCACTTTCTTAATCCGTTTCACCGCACGGAAGATTATTTTACGAGCCTGCGGTGCCATGGTATCAGCTGCGTCTTCGCCGCGACCCAAACTCTCCGCGGGGAGGAACAATGCAAGAGGGAGAGAGAGGATGCCGGTGAGGAACCACGCTCTAATGCGAGTTAATAATACTCCCCTATTTTTTAAGAGTCGCTATTTTATTTATAAGACACAGTCCCGTGCGCGTAGAGCAATATTTACCAGACAAACGACTATTATCTCACACCCCACCAGGTTCGGTTCGCCGAGGGAGAGAATCCATTTCTGAGAAAGATACTGCCACGATAAAAATTCAATGCCCACGCTCGGCTATACGAAACCACACTGCGTGATTAACGTGAAACTTTCTGCTTGGATTAACGCTTAAAACATGCACAAATACGAGCAATTTCGAAGCGTCTAAATAAATTAGCGAATTGCTGATTATTGAATAAAACTTGTTTAGTCTTTAAAATAAATATTTTCGTTTTTATGCCCCTGAAATTCGTGTTCGGTTAAGTTGATTTATTATAGTCTCGATGGTTTTTTGTACTCTTTGAAGCTAACTTACTAAAATACCATTAACCTTTACTGTGGGGGTGCAAGCACACCCCGGACTAATAAAAACATACATAAAAAGTTGTTCGATTGAAAATTTCCCAAGTTCTCTCAGGAATGCTATCTGCAATATGTTTCACACATAATTCCACACAAATTTAAGTTACGAAACGAGGTCGTACCTTTTATTCTAAAAATATATTCAGTAGAATCTGACATTTATTCTTATAAAAAGAAAGAATCATTTCAGCAAATGATGAAACTGAAGGTTTTCCCCTGAATGGCCGGCGCATACACACCTTCTTTAGAACTGCAACCAACGGTGGTTATAATAGGTATGAGCTAACGTTCCAGAAGGTCCGTTTAGCGTCTGACAAAGGGTACACGAGGAAACCTTGACGTAGCGCGGAGCCGGACAAAAGCGGTCGCTGTGGTAATTATCGTCTACAAGGGCGAAAAGCGAGGACAAGGAGAGACGCGTCCACGTGTACGACGTGGTCGTCGCCGAGGATCTGCAACGACGACGAGGACGAGGTTACCGGCGATGGCCGGTAGGAAAGCTGACTGGGCTTCACCGAGTTTCTAGCCAACCAAGCAGCTATCCAAAGTGCTGGACAAAGTTTCAGTTGGTCGCCGGGGCTTCCAGGCTTCTGGAAACTTTTGGCCCAACCCCTGGCGGACAGTCGCCGAGGATTGGGCGTCTTTGTCCTGCCACCTGGCAGGATCTGACCACCGGGTGCAAACACGGCCGCTGCAGTAATTGCAATAAACGTCTATTCGACGACGACGAATTTGTTCGTCTACCAAGGGGCCTTGTCGATGTGGAAGAAAATCGATTCCTGTTCCCTTCGCGTGAATTCTTAACTTTCCAATTTATTTTTGACGGATTATGTTTTATCAATATTCAAACAGCAGGAAAATAGAAATCGTATACTCTTCCCTTAACCTAGAATCCAGATTTAAAAACACTTGGATATTATTGAACTTCAGATGGTTGAATTTTCCGAAGGTTATTTCCCAGTAAAATTCGTCGCGTACCACGGAATTCATCTCTCGTCTCTCGCTAGCAACGCAACCAATTACAGTATTTTCCAGCAGAACGGCGCGGCTTCTCCAACGCGATGGTACCTACCCCCTGGCCGCCCCACCCCCAATGGTGTCTCTCTTATGGAGCGTATGTAAATTAGACTCTCTGTTCGAAAGCACAGCTTCCTTCGGAATCTCTCCGTCTCGTTTCAACTTCTGCCGGCTTCTCGCTTCGCGAGCACATGGGGTCCTAAGACCACGAACGCCGCCGCTGATGGGTTTGTATTCTAATTTCAGGCTTTGGTTTTCGCCCGGCTTTCCTCTCGCGAGGCAACCTGTGGTAACGCGGGCAGGAGGGGCGGCAGGGGACACGTTCTCCTGGCTGCATCCACCCACGAGGATGAAATCGCTTTCCGACTAATCCCAACGGAGCGTTCCACCCTTCCCGCCCCCCCAAACCTTACTTCGCCAAACGATCCACCTTTCTTATCCCAAAGGCAGCCTCTCCTTCTTGCCTGTCAGCTGAGCAACAACCCAACGAGGAATGCCGGATTTTAATACACGTAAAATTAAAATTAGCTCTTATATTTGCATCTGGTAATGGGAAAAAGAACGGCCCGCCGTGAATTTTCCTGCGGTAAGGTTGAGGAGAACGTTAACCTAAGGGCGTTTCGCGCTCGAGAGCTGCTCTAGACTTTCAGGAAGAACAAACGAGTAACGTGAACGATGTGTTCCCTGTATCGTCGAGAAAGTCTTGACTCCTTGTCAAATTTATTGTATTCGTTGATAATTGCAAGAAATAAAGAGATATTAAATGCTAAGTGTAAACGCAAGTAATGTTAAATGCAAGTAATAATTCCTTGGAGAAAAAATCCGATGAAAAGAAAGATGGGGTTTCAATGCTTATCTTGAAGATATCGTAAAGCAACACGAGGTATTTTAGATTTAAACGAACCAGTGAAGGTAAATCGAGACTCAAAGACCTGTGAAATGGCCTCTTTTCCCCGAGTGACCCGTCGCTGAATGCAGCCCCTTACCGTGTGCCACAGGAAAACGAGCCTGCCACCCTTCCTGTCGACCCCCTTCAAAAAAAATTGTCTAACAACCCTAACGCATCTCTTCCTTGTCCCTTCCTCTTCCTGTTTCCCTAGTATACTTAAAAATAAATATCGGGAATCGATCGCTTCCCAAAATAATTAACCACGCGCGACGTAATGTTCACGCGCAACGATGAAACTACCCTTTCATCTGGGGAGCAAAATGAATCACATAAAATTCGAATTATTATTAATAACTCAAAGCTAAAAACAATGATAATTTTAATTATCACGAGGATCATCATTACCCGATTTTCACTGTTACCATTATCTTTCTAAAATAAAATAATAATTCACAATATCGTATAATCTACCTTCAAATGCAATTTCTAGTAAAAAGACGGCACATTCCCGGGAGATACATTCGAGGTCACAAATTCGATCAACGGGGGGTATGGCGTTAAGTCGGCCGTGCTTTAATTCGCAGGTTTATACCGAGGATAGGCGAACATTAATTTAGATTACGCCTCTAGCCGGTTGTGGCTAGTATGGATAAGGGATGCCAGGGCCGGAATTGAAACCTCTTCCGCGGCCAGCGGGAGCTATACGTAACACGCCTTTCGCTATTAAGTTGCCGGTATGAAGTCCCGTTGAACTTCACCACCCAGAGCAATATGATCTATCGTGTACGTGGTATTGAACGCAGGAAATCCTTATCGCCGAACAAGGTACACGAGATCCTAGATAAGGAAACGACACGGCGGGTAAGGTGGAGGAACGCGTCTATAGAGGTTCGACCGAGTCCTAACCACGGCCTAACGACGGCTATCAGCGGCATATCGGGAAAGGAGGGGCTCAGATCTTATCGGTGCGTTACCACCTAAGCTGTTTGCGTCTTGTAAACTTGAAGATTACCGAAGTGCCCGACGTCTCTCTTTCTTGTACGCCCGGAACGTCTATTTCTGTCTTTCGCCCTCTTCCTCTTTTGATACTAGATAACGTGACCGTCCTGGAAACCATGGATGAGGGTCTGGAAGCGGATGGGAGAGCCTTAGAAGGCATTGAATGTGTGAATTGCGGCGTCTAGGGTCTCTTCTGTCCCATCCTTGCGCACGACCCTTGTAAACGCATACAAGACCTTGCATCAGAATGTAAACGCGATCGGTTTGATCATCGATAGGATAACCATCGAATCTATTGACCATCGCGTAGACAGAGATTGATAATCATTTTGTTAATATTTTTCATTTACATCGACTAGCTCTTTATTAGAACGATTCCACTAATTTATTAATTCTCAGTCGTTCTACTTCTCCGCGCGATCAATCAAACAGTATCACGCAAGCCCGATCGATTCCATTAATCGAATTGGAAAATCGCGACTGGAGGCCGTGGCATGTTCGGCCCAGAATCCCTGAAAGTTCGAATCTATCCAGCGTCACGTAGACGCCGTCGATACAGCGGGATCCGCGAAGGCGTTTACTATGCAAAATAACGAAGTTTCTGCAGCTCTCGCAAGACCGCCAGCTACGAGGCTAAGATCCGAAGAAGAGGAGGAATAGGCGAACGTGGCGTCCACAGAATCGCGGATTTGTCGACCAAGTAATAACTTTCAAGACGCCACGGGTCTGTCACGGTATCGCGTTTAGAGAACACGTACGAAAGTGGATAAGCAAGCAACCGGCGGGCGAACTTCATTCGCGGACTGACGCGCCCGGAATAGGTTATAGCCGACTATAGACGGGCGCGCCACGTGGTATTCCACCCTCTAACAACTCTTCTCCTCTCTGGCTGCTTAGCGTTCCTCTTGCTTACCGGGAACGCGCGCGATCGCGACTAGGAATTGCTGCATCTCTCCGGGATCGGCCCTGGGACGACGACCTAACGTCGGCCCTGCGCCCGTAGTTAGGCCACATTAGTAATCTCCCCTAGGTGTTCTTGAATTCTATGTCCTCGACATGTACGGCCAGTCATCGAGGATTATTACGAATTCAAGTCCGAGGTTCAAGGGGCTGCCTCCTATAGGGGTGGATCGTTATTGAAAAGGGACTTGGACGATTATTGAGTCTGGATAATGATATCAACGAGATTATTCTGCTTGTGTTTGACAATCCACGTATTAAGATTATGAAAATGGCATGAATTATTTTTTATAAAATAGAAGATTTAACGTTGATACGAGATCGATTAACACTTTGACTGCCACGCCTGCAGCTATTAAAAATTCCATTTAATAGTAATTTTATTTTTGAATTTCCAATGGAAATTCAAGTGTCACATAGAATTGTCCGTCCTCTAGAATTACAAATTTCACTTTATATTTGAATTTGTCCCTATAATTCAAAAGTGCCCGACATAACGACAAAGCTGACGATAATTAATTAGAACCAGCAAGATTATCATTATTACAGGAATAAATTCCACAGTGGGGGGCGCGAGCAAAGTTTCGAGGCCGAAACTCTTTTCCACCCTCGTTTACCCGTTGAATCGCGAGCGTTTTTCTCCAATCTACGTGCCACCCCCTCGCCTCGTTTGCAGCCACTATCGCCGCAACAACTGTTACAATTCGCAGGTCCGCCGTTCCATGGTCACGAACCATTTACCCGCGCACTCGTTAGCGGCGGGTTAATTAATACGCGACGCGAGTATCGAGCAAACGTTGCCACGAAAAATGCCGTGCCAGACGTTGTCTGCGAGGAAGAAACGGAACGAGCGACCGCTCTTCTTTCAGGAGATTATTCGTGAATCGTGTCCGAGGAAACGGCATCGGCTACGAAGACCTCCTCGACCCCTCTGTCACCAGACGAATACGAAATCGACGAGTTGGTCTCCCGAGGGTCGAAGGGTCGTTTCCATCGCCTTACGGGTTCGCGCCAGACCAAATTAACCATGAATGGCCAATTAACCTGGAGACTGTGCCAACTAACCACCATGGCCGACGTTACTCGTGCACCAAATTGATCGCCGTCCTGCCGGTCGGACAGTTAATCGGTGTCAAATGAGTGACAAATGATTTAGAAACGCGTTTCCACGAGCACGAATCATTCTATTAGCTTTGTGGTATTCGTTCTATCTTTTAACATCGTTGGTCTGCCGAAGAAACTTTGGATGGAAGTATTTGAGTAGAGATTATAATTTCTCATTAAATTGAACTATCTAAGAGCAAAACTTATTTATTTAGAATAATTTATATTCTGAAAAAGTTTCTTAGAATGGATAGGGACTGATATTTGTGATTTTTATACTTCACTTTTCACATTAACCACTTCCAGTTTATTTTTACTCATTCCATGAAATAATTACTGCACACAAATAAATGATTCTTCAAATAAATTTATTTATTTTTTTCAAAACAGGAAGATTAACACCACTTGAAAAATAACACAGCAATTCTTAAACGTTTGCAAAATTTAAAGAACCGTTTCCATTTAACAATCGTTTTACACAGGATGATACCTGGGGTTTGAGAAAAGAAGCAACCCCCGGTTCTCACACTACTAAAGCCCGGTTCTGAACCGCCTTTCCCTGAGAAGAAACGCAAGTGGGGGCTGCCATACCACGCGATGGTACATTTTTAATTACTTACACCCACGCAGCTGCATCGCGCGATGACTATAAATCAAGCGGAGCGCCGCCCAGCAAAGTAATTACAGCTTGAATTTTAGATAATGTTGCCGCAAGCACAGCTCACCTCGGTTCCCTTACTCCCGCCCCAAACCCCCTACTTACCGCCGAACACCCTACACTTTTCATCCCACCAGGCCCCATTTTGTCTTGATCCGGCGTAAATAAGTCGTCGGTACGGTTCTTTGTTAATCGACAAGTTTTTTAATCATGGTTGTCTCAGCTGACCCGCTCCAATTTTCGCAATGTTTTTGAAATTGGTATTTGGGCTAAGGTTTGATTTGCATTTAACCCTAGTAACTAATATTTGCAAAATTTGATGTTTGAAATAAAATAAATTACAGGAAAAAATGTCTACATTGTAAAAATAGTCTATTACTACTTAAACTGTTATGGGGATCATTTAGGGTTCAAGTTCTGTATAATTGAAATTACAAATTACAAATTACAATCGCTTTCGCTAAACTTCCAGTTGAATTCTAATTTAAATTCATATCAATTTTCCCTTAGCCACCTGCAGTCGAAACCATCTTACACTCCTGTCCTAAATAAGCAAAGCCCTTAAACCGCTTTTTACGATAGCCTCGTTGACAATTAGAAGGAGCGAAAGCCCGAATCCGCGCAGCAATACAAATGCGTGCTGATTACTTTCCCGGCTAATTTCTTCCCGACTTCACGTGTCCCTCGTCGGGGAATAGTTTTGCGATTTGTCACGGCTGATGACACCGTTAAGTATAGAGTCGCGGTTAAATCGAAATCGGGGGTAGGCGGTGGAGTCGACGACGTTGGAATTGTTTACATAATTATGCGCCAATTAAGAGGGCAAGCTGAAGGAGGCGCAAGGAGGAAGAAGAGCCGGGAGGAATCGGTAGCGAGTGGCTGGCAAGGGCAGCAGGCATCTCGATTCCAGCGCAATTAAGGTGCGGTTGAGGAAACCTAAAAAAAAAAAAAGACGAGGGGGGCACGCTAGGAAAGAGTGGAATTTAATTAGGAACTCGTGCTCTCTCGTATTTCCAGGCAGCCATGAAGAAACAAGACAGAAACGGTACACGAGAAGTAGGTGGCTCTGACGGAATGGTAAAACGAGACGATGGGAATCGGAGAAAAACAGAGCGACGATGGCGGAAAGAGAAACGATGAGAATTATCGAACCGCATGATTCAAGAGAGACGGAGAGAGCATAGGGGGAGCGGCGGGGTATCGTCAGCGAAGACATAACAATCAGGAATATGATAACACGCAGGATGGATGCTTACCTTCACCTCAGACCTCCGCGGAGGATTTTGAGGAGCCAGGGCAAGGTTGACGAAGAGGGAAGTTGGAACGAGATGAAAGATGATGAGTGAAGGAACCGCGGCAGGGGTAGGAGGCGCTTAATTAGAGCCAGACTTCCGTAGGATGCTTGAGGCTTCCCTACGCTCTAAACTTCTATCTTCCCACAGTTTATCCCCGTAAAGTGGCTATCTCGAAATTACCCTCGAAATTATATCGAATTTCGGACCCGGTCCGCGCGGCATGTTCTGTCGTACTTTGTTTCGTGGATCGCGAACGCTCGCGACATTTATTAATATCTTACATAATACATGATTCAAATATTTTAACGATTTTTAGTTGGTAAACTTAATCGCGAAGAGGAAACGAGGAAACTTTGAGTACCACTAAAATTATAATTTGAAGAAGCACAACAGTGTTAGATTAATGAAAACTCGAAACAATAAAAGTTCTACTAAATCCATGCAATTCACAAAATGGTACTCAATTAATTAATTTGAAATACAAAAACTTGATTAGTCGTTCCGTGACTTTGATCGAACTTCATATCCGAGTTGACAAAGGCTTCGAAAACAAACTCAACTGCTGCCTACTGGTTCTTAACACGCGAGCCACGATTTTCCAGGGAGAATAGAGGCATTCTCACGAACGACAACGTATTTCGCGCGAGCAACAACCGCGACGGCAAGCCGATGTTTACTTTATCCTCACTAATCAAGGGACGTATTTGCGTTTTATAATCCTTGGTCGGCTAAGAGGGTAAAATCTGAAAGCTTAGTAGAATCTCCTTTCGGTCGGATGGGTAATCCTGGCTTCGACCCTCGATTCCACCCCTGCCAGCCCTTCGTCTTCCACGATCGGTCGCGGAGGAAAGCGTCTTCATGAACGTCTTCGTATAACGTTGAGAAAGAGAGACCGCGCGACTGCGTCGCCAACTTAATGGCTTATTTTATCCGGTAATATTGCTGCCTAACTTTGAACACGCTCGCGATGAGTTATTACGACAATCGAAATTCGTACGGTATCTCCATGAATGATTTAAATGCGAGCTGTGTACATCGATGCCTTTAGACAGCTCAATTTTCAATATTATTTTTTATTACCAAATTTATTAAGGATTATTGAATGAAACACGATGTAAGAATGAAAACGAAACGAACGTCACAGTGATTTTATTTGATTTCATATAGGTGCTTGAAAGCAAGTTAGACAAACGATCAAAGTTAGCAGATACACATCTACAGAAGTTGTTTGGTACAATCAAACGTTAAATGGTCGAATAAAAGCACTTATTCGAAAGTTTCTCTAAAAATTGATTCTAATACACGAATTTCATCATACATCAATTTACTTTCGTACTAGGATAAATACGAGCACGTATTCTCTTTTTCAACGTAAATGAACGTCGGCGGGGTAATCAAACGGAAAGTTTTAAAGCGACAATATCCATAATGGAGATAGAATAATTGATAGGTACAAGGTACATCAACGTCTGAACCGAAGGAAACACAAAAGGGATGAACCAGTGGTCAGTCTTATCGATAATTCACTCGATTCTACTGGCACGATCTGCATGTACGACCACGTAACTCCTCCTTCTTCGTCCTATTTATATGATTAATGAGTTTATAATGGTCGTGTAAGCTTGCGTTTCTACGTGCAGGGCACTGTAGCCCTTCAATGATATGGGGTCTACGTACATTCGTGTCAGATAATGTTAAAGATATCGGTTCAAAGTTATTGATGTGATATTGCTTTCGGCGACGACATTAAAAATAAGCTAATTTTAGAGGTCCCTAAAACCTCAAGGTGCAATAAAAAATGTCGGTACCTTGCAAAAATGGCTAACGATTATGAACCGAAACTTTGGGCGCAGGGTGAATCGCGATCGATCGGTGTAAAGTTTCGCCCTTGTGCCGCAGGGGCATCGAAACTGCGAGTCTGGTGAAATCGAGCTATCGAATCGACATTCGTCATGCGAACGTCAGCCTCTATACGTATTCTCCTAGCTGTAACTCTAGCCACTCGACGGTAATTCTCTGACTGGCATGCGACTGCCACTCGAACGACACGACACCACACTAACCGTTCGACCATTTTTTTCCTTTTATTTTGTTCTTTTTTTTTAGTTGTTTTCGTGCAACTTCGAGCAGCGCGTGCACGAAACAAGGCTGCGAACGGAACGTCAAACGTATCGAGATGCATAAAGGTACATGCAATCACGTTTCTCTTTCGAATTTCCCTGACAGTGTAATTGTGATCATTGCAACTCTAGAAATTCAATGGCAATCATAAGTATACCAGAAAATTCTAAATGTCAGAATGGAGTAAAAAATGACTAACCAATGTAAATTCTAAATTTAGTCATTTTGTGAAAATATTATTGATATATCCGTTTTGTAACAGAGCTTATTATACGTTTAAGGATTTATTTTATATTCTAAATTGTTTTCATCTGAATATGACTTAGTGCATCAGTGCATAACTAATTTCAATAATAAATGTTTGTACTCACATTTTCCTTGTTCTTAAATCTGCATCTACCACTATACACTCAATCGCAGCTACATCACACCAGATCACTATCACTCGAACAAGCTGTCCGAGCTTCGTTCAGACCGATTCTAAGTCGCAAAGTTTGAAAATTTCCGACGATCTTTCCCCTCGCGACAGCCCGATGGTTCACGCGAGTTCTCCAAAGACTGGCAATGAGTCACGGCAATTGAATCCGCTACCCCCGTTTCCGTGAAGCGACAAACGTTCAAACTGACACGTATACACATCAAAATAAATAAATCGTGCCAAGGCTCAAAACATACTGTTCCGTGAAGCGTACGACTGGCAGAGACAGTCGGTGTAAGCGTCGCCGACGCCGACTTATGTCCGCGTTCGTCCACGGGCCACGTGGCTTCACGTGGTGCACGGATTGCACGCCAATAACGTGATAACACTGGACGGTATAAGCGACTTCCTCCTCCCTTCGGATTCCCACTTTCCTAGGCGTTCTAAGCGGCACGATCGCTATGCCGTTGGGCGAGCGGACTAGAAGAGTACGTGGCTTACGAATACGTGGGAAAAGGCGCGTGCGAAACGAGCGTCAGACGGCGGCAGCCTTTACAGGACTGCGTTCATAATAGATGCCGACTATATACGTCACAGAGCGTCGGCCTGCCGGTGAAAATAACACACATTTGTGGTTAATTTCGTGGACGATCGTGACCGAAGGGGCGAACGCACCTTCGTTGTCCCTCTACCTGTCCCCCCTATGTACCGAATTTTATTTAGAAGTCTTATACTTCGTTGATGATTATTTTCATTCCTGATTATACACGCCACGGCCTACATACGGTTCGATATTTCTAAGAAAGTTCAGAATAGATCCAGTTTTCTTTCGATGAAAAAGTAACTATATGTCTCATTTTAAATCGAGCGACGTTCGATATCGACGATCGTTCGAAAATTGGTTACCCTCCTTTTTAATTAAATACAAAATGAGCTAATGTAATTTTAGATCAAGAATTATTGATAAGACGTATTATTAAACTATAATTAAAATTATGATGTGTTTTATATATATGTTTTTTCTTTTAATTATTTAAATACAGTATTAGATAAATGCAAAAGTTTTAGGTCATGATTATGTAAAGATGTTAAAGTGCGTCGCATTTGGGTCACGCCTTTTAAGTTTTTCAAGTGTTTACAACCGTTGTTCTTTTACAAGTTTGCTGGTATGAAGGTTGTCGTAAACCGATACTCTTTAGAGACAAGAAAAAATACTGACTTGACGAGAATGTTGCACAACTGTGAAGTTAAAACCTGTTAAACTAACAAATGTCTTTTAAAATATGTATTAACGTCGACTGCCACAGTGAAAACAGACGTGTGTAGTCAGACACACTTTAGTTCCAATTATTAAGGCTTCAAAATCAACAATATAAATTATTTATAACTAAAACATGAATTTTTTTTCTAATAAAGAAATATAACTGAATTTGAAACTTCTTTATCACACAAGATAAAAAACAAAACATCGAAAAGGGCAACAGAAAGCAAAATCTCGTAATCTTTATGAAATAAGGGATTGAATTTATTCCTTAAGATTCTCGTCACGGTTTATGGTATACCGGGTGTTGTGACCAAGAAACCACGATAAATTAGAAGGCCACGGTAAGCGTGACGGTTTTTAAAAGCCATGATTTTCTGATGAAAGCTCGGCGGTGGTAGGGGGGCGTACACGTAGAAGGGCAGACCAGGCCGCCTGCTCCGTTTAGCTGCAACCTGGCAATTACCTGTAGGGCATAATTGTCATCCCTTACGTTTTCCCAGGACGGTTTGCCCGTCTCCCTTCCGCTCAGCCCCCCGCAGCTGCTTGCTCCTTGCTCAGGGTTACCCCTGGGCCACCCTAACGGGGGCGTCGGGTCACGCGAGGCCGTGCCTGTCGCAGAAGTCCACGCGACGCGCACAGCCACGCAATGCCGAAACAACACCGACTTGCCTTACCGGTATCAGATTTCTAATTACTAATTTACTCCGGCCACCGGCCTCCTCCGACCCCTTGGCCTTTCGACCGGCTCGAAACCTTCGCCACGCCGACGCTAAACCGATCCGTGGCTCGAAACTTCGTATTTCGAATGGAATTTATTAATTTCGTCGACCTCTTGATACGTGCCCGTGGCAAGGAGTATCAGTTGCTCGAGACATAGTTCTTATCGGTGCAGGAGAAGTAATAATAGACGGAAGAGTGCGCAATCGTTCGAATTGAAATTGTCAACTTACCGGGTAAAAAAGAGAAACGGTAGACGGGTGGACGTGATTTAAACGTGGCCGAATTTAGACGCTGTGATATTACCTGAAATCAGAAGAGGGTCGAGTTAAGAAGTATTTAACGATGAGAAGGTGACTGCTGTTAACCCCTTGCCCTATCATTTTTCCCACAGCTGCGTCAAAGCTAAATATTTGTTTGTACAATCTTAAAACAAACATGGAAAATTGCAATGTTATATATAATTTGTATTTAACGACAGTTGGAATTACACTTAAAATCCAATTATGATGGCGGTACAAGTCAGGATTGTAACATTTGAACCGTGAAGTGCGTTCGAGTCTGACTTGTCAAAGTATGGCAAGGGGTTAAGAATACGTTTGTTAAGGGTGAAGAAAGGTGTCGGGTGGTATGGATGGTACACAGAGGTAAAACGGTGCACCCAACGAGACGATGCGAAACAGGACGAAACGAGGACGAGCATAATTGCGAAAATTAATTATTGCCATGCACGAATGTCATGTGTCTCCCTGTTATTAGCCGGCGGGCATAATTTAAAGGGAAACGACTTGTTAACAATGTCGTTCCACTCTCGAAATTTCATATACGCGGCAAGAAAACTGTCCGGGGACTAAAAGCTTTTAAAATGATATAACTCTAACCCTTTTAAAAATAAATAAAAATTTCTATGTTGCAAATACTATACGATAAAAATTAAAATATGAATATTCAATCACGTACCAAAGTAAGTAATAGTAACTAATATTAGAATACAAATTGATTTGGAAATAAAATTAAGTACCTTGTTTGTAATTTACTATTTTCTCTTCGTACACTCACAAAACTGCACTAGAGAAACATAAAACACTCGAACGAAACGTATTTAAAGGAACAGGTAATGAACAATTACTTTTAAAACACTAATATTCTGTCTTGGAATAACGTAACGCAGGAAATCGCGACTCTGTCCGATTAGTACGGCGTGCACGATTCAACTGACTCGAAAAATGTTTAGATCCGTCTCCAGGATATAGAACTGGGACACCAAACAAAATAAGTACGTATTTCTGTAGGTCATAGAATGGAAATAATGCTTATATCCATCCTATGTCAACATCAATATCGGAGAGTAAAATAACCGTAACAAATGGAAAAACAATAAATTGAAATATAAAAATGTACAAAATGAAGTAAAGTTAATAACAGCGTAAAGAAACCACGAAAAACTTTAACCAAGTAGGATTTATTTATAAATTTTATTACAAATTAATTACTAATTAATTTAGTTCACGTTTAATTTTGATTTTACAATCAATCAATTCTATTACACACCCATTACAAAAATTGGAATATTTCTTTCAAACTGAACTGCTTGGAGTCGTTTGACAGGTGTATCTTCTTGATCCTAATCTCATAATGTTTCATCTTCAGTGGCAGCCACGTATCCGCGATCGTATTATGATCTCGCTAGGCTGTTTGAAGCAGGCTACGTTACAACATTTACTTACTGCCGTTTAATCACTTATCACGTCGGATCTCAGCACGGGGAGCTTCTATAACGTGCCTAAAGGCAGATTTCCGTGGATGCAGAGGGAGAGAGAGAGAGAATAGGCAACGAAGAGAAATCGAGCAGTTAGAAGACAGAGCCGGTGCAACAGGGGCCAGCCGAAGGGGTTGAAATGCAAAGGTCGAAGCGGGCAGATGAAGGGGCGGAAGGACATCGATGGCGCGTATCCATTACGCGAACCGCGCGGAAGCGTTTAACGCAGAGGCGTGCGAGTATCGGCGTCCTTTATCCACCGAGCGCGTGTTACACCCCTCGCATGCTTCGAGGACATATCTGCCGGATATCAAGTCAACTACTCGATCCGGCTAACCGCTTACGCCCGCTTCTCTACGCTCGTTTCAGGCCCTCCCACGACGAGCTTCCCTTTGCGCCAACCGAATCAGATATTTACCGATTCCAATTGCTTTCGTGATTGCGTCTAAGTGGCTGGATAGGCGTGTGTTTTGTCAGACACGCGGCAACCGGCATCCACAACACTGGCTACCTCCTCTGCACGATGATTCGAAGCGGAAAATCGAGTCTGATCTTCCTGGACGTTTCTAATAGAATTCGTGGGTATAATTTAGTGATCCACGGATGCTTAGAACGTAAGAGCTTTTTGTTATACTAAATTGATTCGAAAATTATTTCTGCTGAAATCGAATTTGAAATCAAATTATAGGTATCGAGGCTACTAACTGCCGGTATCGTGGCAAATGCATGATCCACAACAGCGAACAATAAAATATGCATTTCGTATTAAAACTTCGTGCGTCTGACCGACGCCTGAACGAAACCCGTGAAGGATTGATCGTCAGAGACCAGAAGGTTCGCGAAGCATCGTAAATTATGATAGATACATGGACGAGCCCCGGCGGCTGTGGAAGGGTTACAGGTTAGGCGAATACGCCGTGGGGCCTTTCCACTTGGCTCTGATGTGGTCTGTGGCCTGAGCTTAATAACCGTTGGCCCTCGGCCTTCTCAAACAAACGTTTCTAACCGTTGAGCGCCTACTTCGCCTCTGGCACCGAGAATCCTCAGCAACGACACTAACCAAAAAGAAGAACGACAACGCGAGGGAACTTTTCTACGAAGATTGTAGTGGTTGCCTTGAAGATTAAGTGGTGTGCACCTCGTATGCACATGTTTATGAAGGATGTATAAATAAACTTTAAATTTGTCTTGATCGGAGTTTGCTAAATTGATCGAGGACAAATTAGATGTTTCAAATCACGACAAAAACACTTTTCAACAAAATATGAAATATAATATTTCAAATAACCCCCTTGAGAAAAGTAAAAAATTACCGAATACTCTTATTAAATCAAAAAATTTAAAAGCAAATTACGAACCAATTGATTTTTAAATTTAACCAAAAATTTTGCATATCGTATCTGCCTCGTTCAATTCCCGTCTACCGATGTATATTGAAAATCATATTAGAAACCTGACCGACAAGCCTTTAAAAAATCATGTACGTACCTCGAGCGCTCATCTGAATGTCAAAGGTAAAAATCGTGCTCGAGCAAAAGGGGGCCAAAACGGTGCACGTTAATCAAGTTGACGATCACGATCGTCGAATTTCGTGTAAGCCCTGAAACCGCGTTCACAGCCACGAAGAAACGCATCGTTCGGGAATAGAAAGCACACTCCTCGAACAAATCAAATGTACGTGGTCGAAAGCGGCTACGGTAGCTGAAAAACGAGGTTGATACGTGTCGAGTGGTGCTCCGGTATTAAAAACACGGGCAAAAGTCAGGAGAAATGAGGCGGTGGATTATATCGTTGCCCCCGAGCACAGTCGTGTGTAGGAAGCGATGCAAGAAGAGCCATGAAGAGGGGTGGGTGGCAAGTGGCTCGTCGGCTGGTACAGGCCAGTACCGATATTACCCTGCACCCCCAGACCGAGCCAGCCGAAGATAGAGAGAAAGGGAGAGCAACGGCGGAGGGACCGGGAACGAGATAGATAGAGAAAGAAAGGTAGAGGGTGAACGGGGCACAGAGGAACATGTAAGCTCGCGTAGATATCCACTTCCCTTCCGCGATCAATTAATTCCGGACACTAATGCTTTTCTAAAGACACACACCCAGCCAGGCTTACCACTCGGCCGATAACCAACTATTCCTAGAGCCGTCCGTCTGAACGAACCATCGAATTGCACGTCACGCGATTTCATCGCAACCGAGCTGCATTTTCCCTCTCGACGGCTGCTACGCTGACAGGAAAATGCGATCGACTGGAAATTGCTTAATAATTTTTTTTCGTCTCCGTATCAAAGACGAGGGTTAACAAGCTTTCGTGCTAAATTTCAATTCGATTCAATGTTTCGCTGATCTATGACTTTCGTAATATTACAATTTATTTTTTAACCTTCAAAAAAGTTGAGGCTGGAACTCAAATATTTGATCCGGTTTCGAACTCGCACCTTTACTTCAGAAATTAATTTCAACATTTCAGATACCTCTATTCAGAGTACCTTTGTTTAATTTAAAGTGAATATTTGAACCGATATTTGTAGCTGGAATTAGCTACGTGGATTCGCAGTATTAGAGAAGCGCATTCCCGCAGCACGATAAATCATCGTTTTGTCCTTTACCCGTTGTTTCCCTCTCTATTTTCAGAAAATCGACGTCGCCCCCTCCCCTCTAATAGGCACCTATCTACGCGTCTACGAGGCCTCTTCCTCTCTCTCCGGAGTATTCTAACTGTGAAAGAGAGTCCCGGGAAAATACTCGACGGAAGTTTCCTTCGAGCTCCACTTCGTCGGCGTATCGCCGGTATTTCAATGTGCCACCGACACCATCCTCCCCGGTAGCGACGCGGCAACTCTTACCTTCAGCCAACACCTACGTCGTTCCCTTTCCACCGGCCTCCTCCTCGTCGGAATTAATTCCGAAAGCAAAATTAAGTACCTACGAGAGATAGTAAATACAGTCGCCGAAGCTTCTCTGGATGGAGACGAAAGGTAAACTGTAGGCCGGTCGCGTCCCACTTTAACGAATGGAGAGCAGATGTACGGTTTTCGGAACAGCCACCTTTCCGAACCTCCATCGAAAGTACGACTTCGGTTAAGGGGGGGATTACGTTTAGGATTATTGCCTTTCTAATAATTTTTTTTCTTAATAAATTCTTAAATCATAAATCCCACGAAATCTTAACTTGACTCTGATCTATAGTATGTATATATGTATATTTTAGTATTAAAAGCATTTTACTGTCAACTGCAAATAACTTGGTTGGAAAATAGAAAATTTCTGGCGAGCTGCCATTAATTTCACAGATTACTCGGCATGTTTGACAACAACCCTATCGGCAAATTCTTTGGTAATTCGCGCACTGTCGACGGGGCTTTTGAGAAGTTCTCGAAAGCGACGTTGATCCCTCTCCCGTTACTCGTTGCGACTGTCGCTCACAATTAGCCGTCCCGAAGGATCTGCCAGCCAGGAAGAACGGAACAGGAGTACCGGGAAAATAGAGGAGAACAAAATGAAGGGCGGGAGGAATAAGATAGGGGTACGCGGACGAAGTGACTGGTACTTGACGGCGCATCTTACATGACAGTCTTTGTACTAACTATCAGGTAACTCCTTCCTGTCAACCCCTTCGCCTCTTCTATTTTCACCCTTTCCCGGTTACGAACGGAAAGTCTCTTTAAGCCAGCCGTTCGCCGATAAATACAATTGAGGGAAAGGAAAGGAAAGGTGAAAACGAATTAGACGGCTACTAATCCAGCAAAGTCTTTTGGTATCAAAGGATAAAGTGACGGAAAGTGTAATTAGATACTCAATTGAGATAATCAATAAGGAAATTTAACAAAAAATTAAGAATATATAACGTTTCAGTCAATATTAGGGTCCAATGTCTGATCAAATATTGAGTCATACTACTTGGTACCAGGTGCATTGTATCAACGTTGACTGCCACAGTGGAAACGAACGTATGTAGTCAGACATACGATTATACAAATTCTATTCGATTATACAAAATTTCAAGATTCAGTGACCACCGTAGTATTCAATTATTGACTAATACTACTTCCTATTCTTTCTGAATTGAAACGATATTCAGAAATTCCTACTATATAATTATCAGTGTCCCTTCCATCACCCAAAAGCCTCGAATTTCATTTCCACGACAACATAAAAACATCTTTCTGTCCCCAATGTTTAATATTTTTTAATTGTACAAAACAAATACCCAGTTTTTACTTAATTATCGGCACTCGATGCTCATCGAAGCCTGGTTTGCAGGTATTTCGACGTCTCCCCGCGGCACACACCGCAACGAGCCATTTCTCGGTCGCATTAATTTTACACCGACACACACTTTTCGGCGCACTCACACGCAACCACCGTCTGAGGAAAGCGTGAATGCCCAAACGAAGGTGATGCGCCGTAGGCAGGGACAGCTCATTAATATTTAGACGTATTTTGAGCGGCGAGCCACCACCATCACCGCCATCAGCCTCGCTAACTCCGGCCCCATCGTCGTTGTCGCCTTTATACATAATTATACGCGCGAGATTGGCGAGCGTCGGGCGAGCATCACCGCCTAAAGAACCTCCGCTACATCCAGCCGGAAAATTTTCCTCGACGACAATTCATCGCGAGATTCCGTTACGCTCTGACGTCGAATGTGATCGATGGATTTGCGAATCTTACGTGAATTTGAAAAAAAAAATAAATTGCTATAAGTGCTTTGGCATAAAATTGCAAAGTTATAAATTGGAAGTTGAAGAAACTTCAATACCTTCAATACCTTCAATAATTCTTACTTCAACTGTTTCAGTCACAGCAATTGACAAAAAAGTAACTGAATAGAAGGGATAAAATTGGTACCTAATTTTTATCGTTAAAAGAGATAATCAAAATCTTTTGCTGTCCTCAAAACGTCTGGATTTCTTCATGATTACAGAAGGATAGATTCGGTGATTCAAGAAGTTCCAGTAATGGACGAAAATAGTTCGAGCCATCGTCTTTCCTCGCGTAATTTCCAGTGATCAAGTCCTATTCAGTTGGTTGGTGTTAATTAATCCTTTCTAACCTGCATGGGAGAATCCTGATCCGAGATAAAGCTGGGGGCTCGCAGCAATCACAGACGATCTGATATTATAATATTTTAAACAATATTGAGTTGAGTTTAGAAATTTGTGAAATCTTTAAAGAAACACGCCGCTATTCAAAAATTTGTATTTGAACCATAATGCGATAAATTCCCTTGAATTTTGAAGTTGATTCAAAGACAATCCATTGAACGCCTGCCAATGTTTAACAATTAAATAATCTTTTCAAGCCCATCGAACGACTGCCATTTGACCGATAATCCAAGATTCTTGGCACGAGCACGGTCTCGTTGGAAAAGAATAACACTCGAGGGACACGTTGCAACTAATATCTCGTTTTACGTATAAAAATTCATTACCCGTAACAAGAGACTCGTTTGGCACTCGCCGCTCTCGCGAATAGTTGGAACCCAGCAATCGATGTATCGATGCCATCGAACGACAACGATGTTCGGGAACAAAACTGACTCTTTCTCCGTTTAACTGTCAAAAACGAGCGCGGAGGGGGGGGGGGGGGGGGTTTGAAAGGGGTTCGAATCGAGGAGAAACAACAGGAGGGAAAGAGGCCGATCTTCTTTTCCAAGGTTTCCTAATCGATTGCCACGAGTTTTAAACTTTACGCCAACGTCCCCTATTTCGCCCTCGAGCCGTTTCCTTCGTTCGATTCGCCCCCGAAACGAAGGAGAAAGGAGGCACCGGGCGAGAAGGCCTGGAAACCGGGAAAGAACAGACGACCAGAAGAAGAGAGCGAAAGGGGCGAAGTCTGTAAATTTTCTTACATTTTATGAGCCATCAGAATTTCATAACCTCCAGCCAGTCCGCGTGGTACTTTGCACGGGAAAAGTTTCCGCTGGCTCGGTTCTCCTGGCCGCTCCTTCTCCGTCGCTTGCTTCGTTCTTCTCGGCTTTTCAACCCCGTGGCGTTTCCTCGTCCGCAAGGGAGAGAATAGAATTGAAAACAGCCGAGAAGCATTGCAACGATGATGCAGAATGCCGAGCGGGGGATGAAATGTGGTGAGATTGTGGTTTTTTAGAACCACGTTAACCATCTATTCTTATCGCGTGCTTTTGAGACGAAGACGGAGAAATTTATTGACGTTGAAGGATAGAATATAGTGTAATGTATGTACAGTGAACCTCAAAAGGAGTATTTGGGATATTTGAAAAAAATTATATGAAAAAAATATGTATACATTATAAAATTGTTAAACTGTTAATATTAATATTTTTATTCGTTTAATAAATGCCCACACTGCTTAGCTGGCAGCAAACGCGTTAAGCGATCGTATCCTTCACGATTATTATTATAATACGTCCCACTACACGCGGTCATTTTCACTGTGCTAAACGTTCGCTCGCGTTTCCAAGCAGAAATAGCTCGCGGATAATGGGCTCGTATTAATTGTGACGACGCGAACGCGCGACAATGGGAACAATACGCGAGACGATCAATGAGTGACAAAGAGTATCAACGCGTGTGCTTGTACACGCTCGAGCGGCATTCTCTTCATTCACTAACCACGACACGGTATCACTTTCTCCTTCGATTCATTGATTCGATCCCCGCTCGTTCTGTGTATCACAGTTACCATTCGTCATTCGCGCACGGGCTCGGGGTATTTCTCGTTTCGTTTATCGCCGCTGACAGGCTGTCTCCGCTTTTCTGCAACCGGACGATCTCTCCCCGTCTCGTATTTACCGATCAACCGAACAGACGGTCCGCTTGACGAACACGTGGAAATCTTCTGACGGTTGCGGCTCGCGTGTTTCGCGGTCCCGCTTTCGCGTGACTGCGTGCTTAAATGGCTTGACGTGCTTGACGTGGCCACGTCGATCGCCGACTTGTTAACTCGCGTCCGCCTCACGGTTTATACCATCGCTGCGCATGATGCCTCACTTCCTGTTTCTATTAAAATATCTGTATTCGCTGTAGGGACAAATATTTGCGAAAGAAAGTCTTCGAATTTGTTCTTGGTTGAAATAATCACCACAATTGTAAATGACGTTTCATATGATTTAATTTGTTCGGTTTTAATTATGTGATATTGTTAGCAGACATAGTTTTCTCATACGAAATAAAGTAATTCAATTGTGAAATATTCATTGTAAAGTCCATTAGAGTGCATTGTTGAGGTTTTAACATGTTAATTGCTGTACGGGCCAGCAGTATCCTTAGATTATGTATAATTGAATAATTAATGAAAAAAAGGAAAAATACAAAGGTGAACAGCGTTAATATTAAGCTAATAATGCAAAGTACCAGACTGGAAAATTAAATCAGAAAATTAAACGATTGTGTCCTTAATAATTGAGAGTTGAATGCGTGTTACTGTGCATGTCCGTTTCCACTGCAGTAGTCAAATGTGTTAATCACGCAACGTTGGCGTATCATAACTTGAGAAATTCAAATTATTTTGATAATTAGCTTTATTACACGTGTCTATGTTTGCTACGAATCTCCATATTTTGCGGCATTTAATATTATTACTCATCACAAAAGGAAGTTATTAGACATCAAACTAAATTACAAAAGTATCCACGTCAAAAGAATTGGGGAAACTATATTGTACAAATAAATAAAATTAAGAAATTGACATAATAATAACATAACTCCCAATATCGAAGTTATTATTTATTTTAATCAAAATATTATTTTTGTAATGCATTTAAAAGTGTCTCCACAAAAATACAAGAATGTTTAATCAAAATTATTTTGTAACTTTATCAAATAACCAAGCATCGATAATGATCCTACAATAAATCTTTGAAGATTGGTAAATTCTATACAAAACGGGGAACATAATATTCGAATCGCCATCGTGGAGGACACTTCCATTCAAGTTTAAAGTTTCTCTCAGCGACTGATGGAATCTCACGGAAGGCTATTATGCGTTCCCGTACTGAATAGGAAAAACGCAGTAAATAAACTTTCCTCAAAGCGTGCCTATCTCTTTTTCATCGACGCGAATTCGCGAGCATCCCCATAATGGCCGAAATGGCCAAGCTCGCCTCGTCTTTTTTTTTTTTTTTCCCTCGAAAATTGCTTCACAGGATAGGTTGAAAGTGGGCGTATCTCAGCGGCATGGAATCGCCGAGAATAGAATAAAGGTCGTCCTTGCCAGACGATGAAAGCACAGAGTGGCGAGTAGAAAAGCTCAGCGACGTGTCGGCCATGTTGTCAGCAAAGTTTCGTCCTCCCCCTTAAATATAAATGTGTACGCGCGACTCGTCGCGATAAAATGTCTCCTCCCATGAATTCTACGTGGCTGCAATTCGTGTTATTTTAAGAGAACCTGCACGTAAAGGTGTTCGTTACGTTTTCGTGAAATATCGTTGAAAATAAAATACAGACTAAATTTCTGAACTAAGATTACTCATAATATTATGTTTTCAAACTTTCTATAGACAATTATTCGGGAATTTTCGATGTAATATTTATGCAATTTGTACATTTACTTTTACTATAAGTTCCTAAGAAAGTGAATGTTATTTTATTTTAGGGGGTCGAAAATCGTGTGAATGGAAACCGATTATCCTGGCTCGTGTCCTGAATGAAGTCAAAGGACTGAATAACATTGAAACAATGTTCCCTAATTACAGAAGCACTGCTTGAAAGGAGTAATTTTGTACCGCGAACACATAAATCGAGGGGTCAATGTACATACTGTCTTTATCTCCCTTAATCACGAGGCGGTTGCGTCCAATCGGCACCGACAACACGCGCCACGAAATAATTGCAGTCATTCCGAACCATTCGCTTTATTGGTCGAGATAATCTCATCGCCCTACTTCCACGTCCTATCCATTTTGTCTCGCTACGTGATGCTCGTCTAACTATCCTAAGAAAGTTTTCGTCGGCAGAGAAAGCCATCGAACGGAAGAAATTTCTCAAAACGACAACACATCCTCTTATTCGATGTACAAAGGGTTAACGAGTGCACCTAAACTGCCGTTTTCAATTCGACGATCGAACATCGCTCGATTCTTAGGTCGAAGAAAGCGAGTCGAATGAAAACAAAATGCTCCATTGGCGAGCAACGAGGCACGATTTTATAGGCACAGCCGAGCAGAAGCAGTAGAAGTGTCCGACCGTGTTCAGCCGAACAGCACAATCCGAGGAACAAGACTCGAGAACACACGCGTGGACGTATGGTGGCAGTTCACCGCGAGGCGGCCGACGATATTTCACCGAGGCAAATCGGGTGAAATGGTTCAGAAAGGATCGAATCATCCGCGTTTTGGTCGAGCAATCCGAGCACACCCCACTGCCGTCGTCTTTATCTTTTTCCATCCTCGTTCCCCTCCCGATCGCTCCGTTTCTATCCCACGCACAGGTGTTTATCCGACCGTACACCCGACACTATTCTCCCGTTTCCCTCGATTCCTCGTATGACCGTCCCGTAGATTTATTTCTCATCGGGAGAAAAGCGTTTTTTCTTCCTTTTTACGCGGCACACGAGACGTTAAGAGAACTGATTAAACGTTTCGCGATTAAAGTTAGTCTGGTTTCGTGTATCGTTGACTCGTACCACTTGTGATCGAATTATTCGAAGATCCGTGCACACGTGAAGGCGGAAACGATCCCGTGGAACACAAAGCGATAGATTGAAAGCAACGTCGCTCCTACTTACTGTCAATCGCGTAATCTGCCAAAACAGCGAGTTCCTCTCCCTCTCCTTCCGGTGTGCGTCGCGGGGTCCAGTCTTCGTTCGATCACACCGGTCGATTGGCCGCGTCCAGATGAGCGAAATCGTTCGTGTCCGAGGCGTGCGGCATTACGTGCGTGCGTGTCGTGGAGGATGCCTTGGTACGTGTACTCGCGCGGAAATCGTCGTGGAAATCCTCGACCGTGGATATCCTCGCCGTCGGTCGTACGTAACGATCCCCGCTCATGCCGTGAGAATCTCTCGCGGGCACTTGTCTTGGGTAGCCGCCAGGAGCCGCGGGGGCTACAGAGAGGAGGAGAGGGCCAGGCTTACGTAGAAGGAGGAGGAGGAGGAGGAGGAGGTGGAGTAGGAGGAAGAAGGTGGATAGTGGTGGTGCTGGTTGAAGGTGGCGGTGATTCCAACCTCGTGGAGAAAGGGGGATGAGGAGAGTCGCAGGAGGTAACACGAGGGAGAGGGCGGAGGGTGTTCTGCCCCACCCTAACTCGCCTCTGATTGGACCACCCCCGCTTGGATACCCCGGCCATCCCTCTCCCCCACAACCCACCTCCTTCTACTGCTCCTCTTCATCCTCGTCGTCCTCCTCTTGCACCTCTTTCTACTTCACCTTATCCTCCTCTCGCTGTTGCCTCTAGCCCTCCTCGTCATCCACCACCTCTTGCAACCGCCAGCTCAACCTCCTACTCTTTCGCAGCCACCTTTTGGTCGGTTCTCTTCTTCTTCTTCTGGGTTCGCGCTACCTCGCCCTGTCCGTCGGCACACGTAAGAACGCCCGCCTCTTTTTCGATGCACCGGAAAACAAGTGCGGAAGTCGGTCGTGGGGATTCCAGGATTTCTACTGGCTACGGAGAATTCCATCGCCGGCTTGGATCCCCCCGGCCTTTATTCCCAGGATCTCTGGTGTCGCGGAACACCCTTCTGCCCGTTGCATTTTGAAAATTTCTGAAAGAGCCCCGGCAACCGATGCTGGTACACGCCCGATAGGCATTTACCCGCTTTCGAATCTGGGCCCTGTTATTCGTATATCCTCGATGAACTGCCTTCGAAATTCTTGCCCTCCTTTCTATTTCTTCTATATTCTAATTAATGAACCCGTCTTTAATTTCAGGGATCTTAGCACCAAAGGACTGTAGAACCTTCGATTAAACGTAGAGTGCAATTCGATGATGCTTTATATTAATGTTTCATGTTCGGTTTCGTGATTCAATTGCAAATGTGCAATCATTCCACCCCATAGAGATAAAATCAAATTACGTTCGTTTCATATCTGATTCGATAAAGGAGACGAAGAGCAACTCGCGCGTATCTCGCGACGACTCTCCGCTCCCGCTCGAAGACAGCTCCTTTCGGCTGGACATCCCCCGCGGCGAAAGGTAGTTATCGTATTCCGAGCGGAAGAAACGATTCGCACGTTTCGACTATAAATTACGCCACATTTACGAGCGAACGTTCGAACGAAAGGCATTCAGGACAGGAGACGGACAGGGAGCATGGCGAGGATGCTTTAAGGCGACGGCATTTCGATAATTGGAAACCAATGAGCCGACAGTGGGAGGGCTTTCGGGGTAAAAATCAACCCTTCCGCCCTACCTTCGGGCCCTAATGAAGCGAACCTTCACCGTTGCCAACCGACGTGCATGCCTTCGCGTCGTATTAATTGCCTGCCCCCCCTTCGGCTTCTCGTCCCTCGACATCCCCCTCGAACAACCCTCCTTTCTCCACCCCTACTTCTCTATGCCCCCTGTTCACCTAGCTCGCGTCCTCGCGCACCCATCCGCCCGCTTGGCCTTCTCTTCTTACGCTGCGTCGCCTCGCAGTTACCCGCGATAGCGCATTCTTCGACAAATTGGATCACGCTATCGTGCCCAAACGTTCAATGAAATAACCGATTGCCACAAACAGAAAATCGACGATTCGAGAACGAAAGATTTTGACTGGTTCAATTTCATACAGATTTTTGTTGTTCAGAAGTAAATAAATGGTACACTGAGTCAGGATTCATAGGGTTTACTGCAAAATTTGATTAAGGATCTATCAAAGATGATATTTTATGAAATTTAGAAAACTTAGGATCACGATTTGAGTACAAGTACGAAACTTTTTTTTCCACAAAATGTAATACACAGAACTGTTAAAACAGCGTTACTGTAAAAGTGATATTTAATAATATAGACTTGCATGATCACCAAAGTATCAGCAAAAATTCTTAATAGTAGCCTACTTTAATAACATCTAACATCTACATATAATATCACTTGGCAAAAATACAGCTAATTCCTCCAATTTGCATGTGACCCAAATATTCTTCTCTTTGATGCGCCATACCGAACAATTAACCCTAAATCTGCACAATTTATCATTTCTACCGTATAATTGCACCGATTATGAAAGGTATTCATAACGTAAGTTCCTTTCGTTCCCACAATACCCTATAAAATACTTCTAATTCATTATCCTTAAGTACTACAATTAGATCCATTTTCAAAGGCGACGAAAATATAAAGAGGGAAGATGAACTATTCACAAAGTATAATTTTAACAATACAAAAGAATGACATAAACTTAATCTGACAAAATGTATTTAAAAAACGTGTACAGATGTATCATGGAAATCTCGCCTTTAGATTTACAGTAGCAAAACATATCGCGCGGCGACCCTTAGCCCATACCTTTAAGGTTGTGCGAGGTTAGGACCACTCTCGTAATTCCGTTAGGTAGGCCTCGAATCGATATAATCAACGAAGTCGGAGGGGGTGAGCTTTCACCCCCGGTGGTTGCCTCACTACGATTCTTCCGTTTAAATTCAACCCCCTCACGCTTTGTAATCTTCGGACGTTCCACGGGATCACCCTTATTCCTGAGAAGGGAGCGCCACCAGACAGAAGCTGTCCGACGGCTTGAACCCCCGCTCTCCCAAAGAAGCTTCAAGGGTTGAATCGCGAAAGAATCCACTTTCTCGAATTCATTAATCATTTTAGAAAATCAACGACTCATTATTTGAAAGATTATAAGCAACTAATTTGGGAAGAGTGTTTAAGAAGATCGAGTTTAAAACTTAACGACGGATCTTGAAATTAAAACGGATCCTCGTGAATTAAACCGTAACTAAAATTAATCGAACGTTACTTCAGAAACTGAAATTGAGGAGAGTTTATCGCGCATGTTAAGGAGTTATTTAAATTGCACCTACGCCTCTATGCAATATAATAATCGTGCATAGACTACAAGATCTAACACTTTGTCACGAAATTAATTTAAAAAAATAGTTAATTAACATCGACATCGTAGCTTCCTTACAAGAACTATAATGGATACGTACATTTCAAACCACCGACGTTCCACCAAAAAGTACCGTATGTACTTGTCCACTTTGTCTTCGCGTATCGAACCGATTCCTTTGCACGCGTAACACCAACACTACAAGCAATATCGGATATTGCCGCTATAAACACGGTATACATGTGCAAGCGTGTTCAGCGAACAACGAAGCGGTTCCGCGCGACGACACGCGGACAGATTAAGGGCGGAAAAGTGAGACGCCTACGAATCACCGTTTTCGATGACGAAGTCAAGACGCCGCGCCGGGATGAACATGGGCGCGAGATGTGGCACACCCCGAGACCTAGACACTACTGAACCAGCCCCATGGCAAACCTTGTTAACGGCAGTCGACAACCAAGTTTAAACTTCGGGTAACAATTCCCCTACCAGCTCGCTCTCTCATTCTCTCCTTCTCTCTCGGTTTCACTCCTCGCGTGCTCTCCCCCCGCCCCCTCACCCTCGCAACTACCGCCGTCTCACCCTTTTGTCTTTCCCATTCGCCGCGGGAGCTGATAGAAGAATTCTTAAGAAGCTGGTGTAATTAATCATCCGATCGAAACCGAGGGACCGCGCGACTCTCGTGCCGCTTCGCGATCAGAGACTTGGGTCGCGTTCTGGGGTAGTTGCGCTTTGGATATTTGTTAAGAATTGTTTAGCGAAGCGTAAAGTATGGAGAACGGGGGTAGAAAAGGTATTTTTGATTCGTGTGTCGCAATTTATAGTGGCATTGGTTGTAAAATCGTAGGTGAAGGGACAGGAATATTTCTTATCTCTTAAAGAAATGTCGAGACTACTGCTGATAGTTTATTTCATGATAAATAAAATTTCAGTGAAATATAATAGTATCGACTAATAATCTAAACACATGTATGATATAATACAATACAAATCGAATTAACAGACCACTCGTGAAGTTTCTCAAAATTAAAATTAAGCTTTCGCAAATAAAATAAATAATTAGTAATGCCATAAATCAAAATAACAGTAAACACTAATACCATCCAAGAAATGAGATAAAATAAAAAAACACTGTATCCTCCCTACTCGATTCAAAATTATCGAGAAGCGTTTCAAATTTCAAAAAAGCTTCAAGCATCGGTGTGCATACATCATCGCAGCATCGGAGTCCAAGCACCCCGAAGAAGCTCCGTGCCTCGATGTAACTTCGGCCGAAGTTTAGGTAACATCGACTTAAGAGGGGGGCAAGAA